>RSEF01000003.1:18844108-18960156 GCA_003993805.1 Himantopus leucocephalus
GGGGGGGGGGGAGGAGGGGGAAGCGCGGGGGAGGCCCGAGACACCGGCGGGGCTGAGGGAGCGGCGGGGGGCGCGGCGGCGGCGCGCAGGGCGGGGGGGGGGCGGTGGGAGGAAGGGGCGGGTGGCGGAGGCCGCGCCCACCGCCGCGCTGCCGCCCGTGCGGGTGAACGGGGCTCGGCGGCCCCGCGCTGGGGCGGGCTGGGGGGCGGACCGACCGACCGTCCGTCCTCAGGTGAGGCGGCGGCTCCCCGGGAGACGCTCCTCAGCCCGTCCTCGGTCGCCCGCGGCGGCTCTTTCCCCAGCGGCCCCGGGCTATTGTCCGGCGGAGCCGGGACAGGGCACGGCGGCGAGATCCCGCTCCCGGCCCGTCCCTCGGGCCGGGGGAAGCGGAGCCGGGGCCGCCCCCCGTGCCGTGACCCGGCGCCCCGGAGCGGCGGGGCTGGCGAGGGCCGGGCCGGGCCGGGCTGCCGGAGAGCCGCGTCCCGGCCGGCGGACCTCGGCGCCTCCCGGGGCTCCGGGCTGACCGAGGCCGGTTGCGAACACCTGCATGAGCGGATCCCTTCCCCTTCCTCACCCCGGCCCCCCCCCCCCCCCCCCCCCCCCCCCCCCCCCCCCCCCCCCCCCCCCTCCCCGCGGCGGGGTCTGCCCGCCCGAGTCACCGGCGCTCGGTGTGGCGGTGACACCGGAGCCGGTGCGTGTCGCGGGGAAGCAGAGGCAGAAGGCTGCCGGCCCACCGCCCGAGCTCGGCAGGTCAGTCACCCTGCGTCTGCCGGGCGCTTCCCGCCGCCTCTCTGCGCGCTCGGGTGCCTGTGGCCCAAGACACGTTTTCGGGAATACGGGAATGTTAATTCCGTGCTAAATACAGATTTATGTGTTGCTTTTAGTACTCCCGGCGGATCCGTAACTTCAACCCAGCTCGTGTTCAGCTCGTTTCTGTCAAGCGCCGACAACCCCATTCTCTTTCGTCTCCCTTAACAGAAGTGATGAGCAAGTATCGCTGCAATTTCCAATGACGTTAAGGCATCTTAGTGCTTTTGCACCTCTGATTTCATTTTTCCCTAACAAAGACCAGCGTTTTCTAGGGTTTAGTTACTAAAAATGTATTGTACGCGAGAAATAAATGTGTACATATCTTCTTTATACATTTCTAGACTTCCAGATATAAAAAGGTAAAGAATTTTAGAAAAAAAGAAATACATCTTCTTTATATATTTCTGACCTAGGTTTCACACATTTTAGCTTCTTTACCATGAATCTCAGTTATTTGACACTATGCATACAACCTCTTCCTCGATCAGTGTGGTATCTGAGGTAGGGTCATCCTCTGTCAGTTAATGGTGTCAGCAACACAGTAGCTGTCAATGAAAAAAAAATGGTCAATCGTTAGAAAATACTAATTCAGGAAAAAGGACAGGCTCTGAAACTGAAGCTAATGAATAACAGTTTAGTAAGAAAATTAACATGTTTTTACTGGCATAGGGATGATGTCAATGAAAATGTTGCAGTAGAGGTGAATCACAAAATCCAGATGAGTAATCAGAAGAAAAGCAGCATTACACTCTTAAAAATTAAGTGGGTACGTTTCACAACAATGTAAACACAGTCTGAAAAAGCGGAGACAATTGAATCTGGTAAATAAATTTACCTTAATTGCTTCCAGCAAATACTGAGGACTCTAATGACTGACAGTGGACCTCAGTACTTAAGAAATTGTTAATTTTCTAAGATCTGGGCTTCCAATCACCAGAACATCCTCCAAATAAAAGGTTTGACAAGAAAGCCATTCTGACAGTGAAAAGTATCTTGAAGGCAGCCAAATACAAATGTGTATCTAACTGATATATCTATGCATCTATATAGATATATCTAAGATATATATGTAATGGACTTCAGCAGATACATCAGTAGAAGGAATGGCAGAGACAGTCGGAAGAAAAAGGGTTTTGTTCTAAGATCCCGGTTGTTCTATACCAGAAAAGATGACAGTCATAATGTGACTGTGCTGATATGACTGGTCATATTAGTCAAATCTAAAAGAAGTTTGACTGCGACAGATATATAAAACCAACTGAAAGTATGCCTGGGCTACAAGTCTGCCTGAGAGGTAATGAAAATAGCCAGAAGCTGTTAGTCCCGCAAAATAACTATTATTGTTATTTGTGTTATATTACTTGGTGTTCTTAGCCAAATCAGATATGGTCGTAGCTGGATTTCTCAAGACATACTCTGTGGTACGATAGAATCTGTAAAAATGCCAGAAGAATCATTTTGCATGCTGGCATCGCAGATGTCACCAAGTGCAAAGTCATTCTGGACGCTAGCTTAGTCAAAAATCCCATTGAATTAATCTGTAACAAAATACTAAATCGGCAGTAACTCATATTAGCAGTTGTATGAGAAGGAGGGGAGCCAAAATGATATAGGGCAGAAATCAATTATAAATGTTGAACGCCTTTTTCTTTCCAGGTCAATTTAGCGACGTTATAGTCAAGAAATTAGTCTAGCAGAAGAATGAGTTAGTGTCATGTACATGTTTATGATACTGAATTATGCATTGAGAAGTCTGTAATCTCTTGTAGCGGGCCTGCATGTTCTCAAACTGTAATCGTTCAATGTGTCCCAGTCACTTTGTGCGATTCTGCCATTATCTTTCTCGTTGATGGGATCCTCCAGCCGCACAGCATGGGTGTTAATGCCCTCCCCATCGCCTCCCACCGCTCTCCCTTCTTCTGGCAATGACAAAAACAATGTGGCACAAAGCCACATTGTAGCTGGTGGTGTCACGCTAATAACCTGAGGCCCCTGACAGCTTACCAGGCAGAGCCACGTAATGGCTCTTCTAATCTGTGTCCAAGGACCACGTTCATGCCCTCCTTCCTCCAGATCTGAGCAGCTCAGAATACCCCAAAGCCACTTCACATCCCTCCCTCTAGCATTTTCTGCTGCTCAGCTGCAGCCGAGGACTGGAATTCAGATGTTTCCAAAGGCTAAGCCAGCTCAGGTTGAGCAGTATGGTGTGCCTCCTCTCCAAACGACCCGACTAATGAAGGCTTTTTGAATGCTAGAGAAATGGCTCACCCAGGCATAAACCAGAAGAGAATGTGTTTCTGTTTAGTATCAGCCAGATGCAAGAGGCTTGGCAGGCTACTCCTGAGCAAACCCAGCCGAGTCCGTCGCATCTCATCAACATGGATCACCCTTAATACAGCGTCGTGAGGAGGATGCATGACTAACGTTCTGGAGACATTCGGGGAATCCAAAAGCTTCAAAAAATGGAGTAATCCTTCCTCTCACAGTGAGGTTTCCCCATCTTCTCTGAAANGCGGAGTAATCCTTCCTCTCACAGTGAGGTTTCCCCCATCTTCTCTGAAACAATATCCCGCTTTGCGGACTTTGTTTCTTTGGAAAGTCTGTTTGTATTTAAGAGGAAAAAGTAGCTGAGATCTTCATATGTCTTACTACAGTCAGTGTCCTAGGACAGCAGCGCTTATGCAAGATCACTTTGGCCGCCTTTGATTATTTGTAAATAGCACAATGCAGGATACACACTCAGAGAGGTTTCTGGAGTAGGGGGAAGTGTTTTTTTTCCAGTGGTTTTGGTTTTTTTTGAAGGTTATTGTTCTTTTTACTTAGAGTTTGGTTTTCTAATAGGTAGGAAAGTCTAGAGTTTGGTTTTCTAATAGGTAGGAAAAGATTTTTTATTTAGCTTGTTTGGATTATTTTCCATAGAACTAGTATAGAAAGAAAATGCAATTTACTATATAAGTGAGAAAATGGCCACAACAAAGCATGAGCTTTCTTTCTGGTGATAGCGAAGGGCGTTCCAAAAATGGTGGACTAAAAGAAAATGGCTCTGACAATGTGCTCCTGTTAGCATTTAAGATTATCAAAACAGAAGTGAATTAAGTAATTTAATATATTATTCTCATCACTGATTATGCTAATCTAATTTATAAATACATCTTTCGCTCTGGACCAGATGCAGAGCTGACGCCTGAACCAATTCCGTGAGGTCATGGTTAGCTGAACAAGATGAGGATCCGACTACTATATAGGTAGTTAAAATATACTGGCTAGTATAATTCTTCCTGTCCTCTTCTTTCTTTCCCTCACCCCCAAGTCATTTTCAATTCCAGGTTGCCATGAGTCAGCCAACTGCTGAAGTGTTGCACAGCACACCATTAAAGGAAATGCTTTCAACCAAAAACTCTTTAGCTTTATTTTATTTATGAAATTATGCGGTATTTCTCAACTCTCTTCTGGGGGAGGGGCAGTAAATGATCTCTAAAATTCTTTTAGAACGCTAAAATAAACAATTACTGGCATGACTCAGCAGATAACGACAACAATAGCCAGCAAGGTCTTTTCTTAATGGAATAATATTTTTGTTTTGTTGTAAAAAAAGGCAAAACACCACCACCAGAAAAGGAAGCAAATCTTCTGCTATCAAACACAGTTCTTTGACTCCTGAATGTGAAGCTCGGTCTTCCTACCAGCGTACATTGCTCCTTGTTACACAAGTAAACAGTTCGTAGATTCTGATCAAGGACCTCTGAAGAGGAATGGAAACAACAGCTGAAGCTTTCCATGGTGCGTCTTTCCACCAAGGTTCCTAATAGTGCCCCTCGTACTGTCAAACAGCATCAGCAAATCTAACCACGGGCCTCTGTAGACATGAGTCTGGAGTATGCTATGTGTCTTTCAGTCTGTTCTCCGTAGACTCAAATATTTAAGTGAAAATTCCTTGAATAAAAAGGGATTGTTTTTTCCCCCTAGGTTTATCATGAAAAGAATTTGTATTGTGCTGCAGGCTATTCAGTGAGGGCTGAAGTCTCTTTTTGTGTAAGTACTGTCTATCAAGTGTAAATCGATGCATTGTGTACTAAGTGTAAAAATGCTTTTCTGACACTCAGATAAATTATGATTGTTGTTTTGACCCTTGTCTTTCATTCACCTCCACTCAGTTGCTGACTTTTGTGGTTTCTGAGATGTCATGTTGATTTAGGACCACTGCGATAGACCAATCTCATCTCTTACTTTCCATCTAATTTTATACTCTTATACCCTAATGGTCTTATTTGCCACCAGTCTGCATTCTTCTTATGCGTTACCAATAAAATTTATTCATTATGTTCTTTGCTCTCCCTTGCTAATGTCTTAGGACAAATTGTACTCTGCTGCTTTATCTTATGCTGGAGGAGAGTCCAGGCACAAAGCTGGCCCAGGATTTGGTTAAGATTGTTTTGAGCCATCTTTTCTTACAACTCCAGATGAGTTATGTTTCAAGTTCCTCAGCCACAGCCAAGGATGTGGGCCATTATTAATTAGTTATTATTAATAATTGTTCAGTGCCTACAGTGCACTTGTAGCATAAAAAAGGGGCAGGCTTCTTGCCTAAAAGAACTATTACTCTAAGGAGATACCTACATTGCAGTCTCCCGTATCTGAGCCAGCTTTAAAATACTTAGCTCAGTTAGCTGGTATTCGTTATCTGGTACATTCTAGCTGAAACTGTATTGAGTTCTGCAAGCAGCTGCTCATCTTGGTTCTTGGCCCCAACACCAGCAGAGATTTGACTTTACCAGAGCATGTTCACTGCACCATACCCCTTCATTCTGGCCCACTTTAGGTATACAGATGCCAAAGGAGGTGGTGTAGCCTTTCAGTTGGAAGGCTGTACCAAATTTCACCAATTTAAAGCTACCCTGCGCTTTGCAATTTAACCGTCAAAAAAATAATAATCCGAACAATTGCAAAACATGTGGGAAACCCTGGGAATATTCTACTCTGACTCCACTGCAAATATGTTCTGTCTTTTGACCATCCTTCTCCTTTCTCCTCCCTTCTATTTTAGATGACTGACAACACACTTACTATTGCTGGTTAGTTTCCATTCACTGCAAAGTTGGAATAACATACGATGAAAGTACTGTCCCAGTTATAGATGAATGACAACACTTTTACTATAGCTGGTTAGTTTCCACTGACTGCAAATTGGAATAACTTGCAGTAAAAATAATGTCCCGATTATAGATGAATGACAACACTTTTGCTATTGTGAGTGAGCACCTGTGGTCTGCAAAGCTGGAAGTAACTTACAATACAAATATTGTTCCAATAAAGGTAGAAGCTTAGTAAGATGATGATAACCTCTTTAGTCCTTTCCAGCACTGCAGATTTTGCTTTCTGGCAATAGCTATAGCCAACTCCATAATTTGGATTTCAAATTTAGTAAGTGATAAATCATGTATGAGACCCAAAATATACAAAGCAGCAGTTGCAAAAATATTCTTCTTCAGTATTTTAGAAAGAACATCACAAAAATGTTTGCCAAATGAATTAATGTTTCTATAAAAAGACATGTGAAGAAATGAGCTCTTAAGAGATTACAACACTAACACATGCCATTATTATTACTATAACTAGCTAGCAACAATTTCAAAATTAAGATATACTCTGTAAAATCAATGAGAAGGAATTCCTTGCAACCGGCCCTCAGTCATGCTTCTAGGACTTGGGATCTGTATCTCAACAATAATCACTCTCTCTGCTGAGTATTTATTCTCCACTTCCTCTGTTAGTTCAGCTCCCATGTTTCACAAATACAACCACATAAACAGTGACGGATTTTCTCCTGCTCCTTCCATCCTCAGACAGAACAGAACCGTCTCGTACCGTATTTCCTATTTCACAGTTTTTTTCTAAAAAACTCAAACTGATTGTTTGCCACTGACTGGCATGGTGCAGTCAGGAATTTAGGTACTATGTTCAACTGACTGCTTTCCAAGCATGCTACTCATTAAAAAGGACTTCTGGAGAGTTTACATTCAAAAAATAAAGGTTTTCATAGGAATATGGCCTTTTTCAAATGCTTGCTGAATGCTGATGTTTCTAACTAGCTAGTAAGAAAGCGTTGCTCTTCTGGAGAACGTAAATAAATAGAGGTAAGAAAAGACCAATAAAGGAACATTCCTCACTAGACTGTTTTCAGAGTTTTGTTTAAAAACCAACCTTATACTATCTGGAATCATTTCACTGTCAGGAAGTTCTTCCTTGTAAAACTTTCTTTGTTTCTCTTAAGCCTACTATGCTTAGATAAATTCTACCTTCCCTTTACTTTTGTATTCTAAATAGCTGTAAATTTTATCATGGGCTTCTTCAGACATAAGCTATCCCTAAAACGTCAACTGTTCTATGTCACTAAACAAGATTTTTCAATGTACCCGTAGCTCAATTTCTCAAAAGCCTCCACTGTCATTTTGTGCCTTTGTTCTAAGCTCACTCCAATGTTTGTAGTCGTGGGTGCACAAAACTAATGTCTTTATTCAAGGTGCAGCCAGCTGCTCTTTGCTTCTGAGCATGGAAACAAATTACATTTCACGATACTATTTCCACTAGGGATGTTGTCACTCTAAAATATTCTGTGGATTTATAATAAAAAATAGGTAACACCAACTGTGTGAGGACAGACTGATTTATAACCCCAAGAAATGCTCAGACAATCATTTTATTTAATTGTCACGACTGGCTGAACATTTCTAACCTTTTAATTGTGAATAGAGGTTGACTTGTGCAGTGAAATGACTCTTAGAACAATGAACCATTCATTCCGCTGTGACTACACCAGTGGGTGGAGGGGAAGTGCCAGCTTTCTAATGTTTGAAATTATTATTATTAAAACAACTGTACAACTAGGATATTGGCATATCTGCAATGAAAAAGCCTTCCATCTCTTACCTGTTCATGGTTTAGAACCACACTAAGCTGGTAGCAACCATAACCATTAGCATCTGATAGGGTTGGTGTATTCATAAAAACATCAGTAATACGAGCTGATGTGATGATAAGAGAACATGCTCAGACGAAAAATGCTAGAAAGATGAGAAGCCTATCCCTTTCCACAGGAGGTGGCCGTTAGGGTGAAAAATGCAGAACTGAATGAGAAGCGGTGCAAGATTTGCAAGCCTGTTCCTAAAACCCAAAGGGAAATCCTTGTTTTCCCCTTTGAAGCAATGGCTGAGAACAAGAGCAGGAAAACAAGTGTTATTTTAGCAAAAAGGCGGGGAGGTTATAATGCTAAAAAAATGATAAAACCCTGTACGAATTAATCAGCATTTTTCCTGAGAAAATAACAAAATATGGATATACAAATGCAGGGAATGTTTTGTGTTTTTTTTTTAAAGAAATACCATGTCATACTGTTTCACAGACCATTATTATAAGCTTGAGCCTAGAGAAAATATAATACCAAAGTCAATCTGCCTTTGTAGAGGTGGGCTTTGCATTCACCATTTTAATTTTGGTTTTAATACCTAAGAAGGCCAGCTATCTATTCTGAGAAAGCTGCTATGCATCACCCTTCCATCTCTTAACTTCATCATGGAAGCTCAAAAGAAGTTTTAAAAAAGACACATTACAAGGTTCATTTGACAAAAATCATTGTTCACTTCATGTGCTTCTCCACAATCTGGAACAGATGGTGGTTTTGGAGGACAGCTGAAAGGGGAGATGTGGCCCCCATCCCACCAAAGCGCAGGGATTCCTGCTTCATAACGGTCCTTTTGGTTTGACTCTGCTTGTGGTAACTTAGAGCAGACTGGAAGCTGCTGAAAGACATGCCTGGGAATGGAGAGGAGCTAGCTAAAACACAGAAGATAAACTAGCCCAAGGGGTCCTAGGGGGATTTTATACATGAATCAGATCATATTAGCTCAAAGTGCATCACAAGAAGTGATGCCTTCAAACCTGAACAAAATGAGACTGAAAGTGTTGCTCTGGAATCCTTGCCTGTGGCTTGTACGAAGATGTAGGAAAATTCACCCTAGTAAACAAGTATTATTGGTTGCATTCAGATGTTAACTGAGAAAGAGATGTTCTTGCTTCCACTTACACATGGATCCCTGAGGAGAGCCCGAAGAAGTTGATCTTTTTCAGGAAAATCAGCCTGGTACATACTGCAGGAAGGTCTCGGACACAGGAGCTCTGCTTGAGCACAGCTCAATGGATGAACTTACTCTATAAAGCTCTTCATTTGTAGTATTTTCAGGTGCACTTTGGAATGGATCTTTTAGCTCATAGAAATAAGCAAATTATCCTCATTATCTCTGCATTACAGTCTCACCCATGACAACATAATGCTGGTTTATATACTAAACAAGTATCTGAGCATGTTGCTTTCTGTGTGAGCCGGACCTTTAGCACATGCAAATCAGATGAGACTCTGACCCACATAAACTGTGACCTTACAACAGGGAATTTCCTCTTCCCTTTGGTTTCAACCATAGCAGCTCGTATTTTCATTTACAGGAAGATCTTTTATATCAATTAAATCTGAATTTTATGCTATAATTAAGATCCCTTTGCACCAAAAAAGTGGTTTGAAATGTATTAATTAATTACATTAAATAAGCACACAAGAGACTGTCTTGCAGTTTTTGTTCCTCTCTAAGAATTTTGTGAATTTAGCTGCAATTCACAAAATTGCTCAGCTTCATAAGCATTTCTCCCTCAAATTCTCTGACTTACACCTTTTGCACATCTTACTGGTTTCTGTGAGGGCTCTCAAGCAGCCACAAATGTGTTTCTGTTCCTATATCCTACTCTGTACATTTGCTAAATCCTTGACAACAGGTTTTCCTCAAAAGCTAAGAACTTTCCATAACCTAGTTTTTACCTATCAAGTTCTCCAGACGTACTCTCCTGAGATGCTGACCTCACATGTTTAATGATTTCTATCCAGCTACTGCATTCTTACAGCAACTATATGAAGGAGTTCTGACTGACTGTAAGAACCAGGGAAAGGCTTGTCTAAGTGTATTCAAAGGACTTAAATCTACGAGCAGAACATCCACAAGGCAATTAAAGAAAGATTCATCTTAACTGTCCAGTATTGCATCTTCGTTGTGTCATCTCCTGTTACTACATAAAGAAACTCTTTGTTTAATGTTAAATTTATTATTACAGCTGTGAAATTGGAAAAGGGTTTTAGATGGGTACAGAAACTACAGAGTAATCGCACACCAATGGTCATTAGTAGGGGAAGACAGAAAGGAATGCTTAGTTGGGAACAGTGGTCTTCCAGAATTCAACAAAATGCCGAGATTTCTGAATATTCACCTCAAAAGACAGAATTTTTGCCACTATTTCACTTTACCGTGGCTTTGTGCAAATGGGAGTATCATGCAGAATTCTGCTTTGCTGGTTTCTGGTGTCTTTAGCACAACGGAAATAAATGATGAAGAATCCCTGTGCTCACCAAAAATACAGCATTTGCAAAGCTGACTGGGAGTGTCTGTACAAGAAAAGAGAAGTGTTAGAAGCTATGATCACATGAAATACAAATCATAATCCATGTTCAGAACACATGGCTAGTAGAGCTCACCAAAAGGTTGGAGGGATAGATCTGCTAATGCTATATACTGTGTTCTCCCTCTGCACTGCCTGTTAAGCTCCTCTGTGATGGGAGGAAAGATCTTGGCAGTCTTTGGTTTCATGCCTGTCATTGCCATGACACTACCATACGTTTCCTTCAGCATTGTATATGTCTTCCTTTACCTCTCAGCAGCAGCAACATCAGTTACTCAACAGGAAATGTCTCGAAATAAGCCTTTCATTTGAGGAGTCTGCCAAAACGAAAACACTTTTAGAAATAGACAACTGATCTCATAAACAGAAATAAATCTAAAATTAACTGAAACCAAAATCACATGTTTCCCCCCCTACGCCCCCACCCAGGTCTCTGGGTGTTGGGAATCTTAAGCTGTGCTCTCCATTCTGAAACTAAATTAGACTCGCAGTCTGAAAACTAACCTCAGACTCAAACTTTGGTGGAGCAGCTTGAAATGATACGTTCTATACTTAGATATAAATGCACAACTTCAGATTCATCTGTACTCATAAGTTGTTTCCTAGAAACAAAATCTTATGATTTCTGTTCAATTAGATTGTGTATTTTAATTAATTCTCTAATCTTTGTCTGGAAGAAAATCATCAAATAGAAGAGGCATCTGCACCGTTCTAATTGACTTAAATAGAAATAATGAATGCACAACCTTTGGGTTGATTGGACACCTGGATTATTTCTCACTGAGAAAAATAATACATCTATCCACAAGCAAATTTTGGGAAGAGAGTGGTAATTTCATCAACAAAGCATTAGAAAAAAAAAGTGGGCAAGAATTACACATGTTTCCTAGGTAGAGACTCTACTCCATCCACCGTTAGGCCTTCACTTCGAAGACTGAAATGAAACAGCAACAGTTTGTTTCTGTCAGAGATTTCCGTAATAGAGGAGAAGGTAGGATCCGGTCCATGTATAGACATTCTGGGAATCCTTCTGAATAAGATACCCCATGAATTGCGTTTGCCACTTTTATTCCTTCTGCCTGAAATAATCCCACTGAAGTCTATTTTTTTTTTCTTGAGGGAATACGTTTACATTTTAGTAAAGGGATAATACTACTGTTACACCTAGAAAGCAAGAAGCCTTTCCAAAAAAAAAGTACCTTGAACAAATTCTTACAGAATACAGACCATTTACTTTGCAAAATTAATCTCTTGTACTTGGAATTTCATGTACAAAATGCAAACCTCATGAATGATTCCCATAAGGATTCATTTAACAGGCTTCATTATGTGGAAAGGGTATAAAGCAACTAAAGACCTAAAATGGCTGCTCGGCATTATGTTGTTCTGTGGCTGCTAGCGTGATTTACAACTATGCATTTTCTGCTCTTGTTTCTTTAGCTTAGTGCTGAATTATAAATGAACAACTGGATCCTGGGGTTCTTCTTCTAGTTTGAAAATAAAATTAACCTGATCGAGGGACAGTTTTCTAGCACAGTAAGTCAATAAATTCTTTATAAGGAAAGACATTATTTGGAGAAAAAGAACCAAACCCCTCTGAGACCTTTCAGTTTTACCCTTAAATGAAGAGTAAAGAAAGCTAGATGCAAAACCAGACCGCACAATTACACGTAAGCTAGTTTGATGCAGTTTGAGTAACTGTGTGGATAAGCAATTCACAATGCTTTGTGTGAACAAATATTTAAGCAACTAAAAGGTGACTAGTATGCTTTGGCTTGATTTGAACGTACACGTGCAGTGAATGTGTCTACTGATGTAGGTAGTTGACAACACGTGCAATCTGCAAAATCACCTTCAGTCTTCCATGACAGTATGGATCTTCCTGTCTGCTTAACAGTTGTGGTCCATATCTGTTACTAAATAATGTACGCAAATGCTGCAATCCCGTCCCACAAACGAATCATAAATAATTTCTGAGCATTTTTTTTTAATAGATGACACAAGTCCCTGTCTCAGGGGCTTGCAGTGTAACTCAATAATGGGCTAAAAAGATATAAAATAATACACAACAGCAGAAATTAGGGGGGCTCTGGCACTGTTCAATACTCAAGGCTTGAGAGAAGACATTTGTATGAAGGAGACAGAACTGTGAAGTTCAAAGTTAAGAGGACGTTAACACTAAAAAGCCATGTAAGTTTTACTTTCGTACTGGATTCAACCCCAAGACCTGCTGGAGGGAGACACCTCCATGCGTGTAGCCAGTCCTTGCTGTATTTCTAGCTCTGTTGTAACCAGACCTCAATTTTTAAAATGAAACAGATGCATATCTAGGTAGGTCTTACTCATCTGAGAGATGCTCTTGTGCTTCGTGGTTGCAGGTCCCCAGATGGGCGTGCAGATTGTCCCTGTGCCTTTCCAAACACCCCAGCGCGTGGCCCTGCCCATCTCTGTGGGTCAGTCCCAGGGGCTGGGGCAGACCGGGGGAGGCGTCTGTATGAGCCCTTTGCGTCCTCTGACCACAACCACCAAGACAGCTCTCGGGCTGTCAACCACGGCCCTGGGGAACAGGAAAGGTTCTTCAGCTCTCTCCTTGTATTATAGGCTTGGATTAGGCTGATTTAGCCTTATTTTTTTTGTAAATAAGGCACCAGGATCTGCCAGCAACATTCCTCTCATTTTATCTGATCTCATAAGAATTATTTTTAGTAAGAACTGGTTTGCCCTGAAAGAAAGCTATTCTCTAAAAAAAGCTTTGTACACTTAAGACATATGGGACAGAAGGAAGCCTGCATCTAACATTACATTTTTTCCAGTCACCAGAAAAAACCTGAAATTGCCCTTTTTAGCAAACAGAAAAGATAAATGGGTTGGTTCTGAATTGAAAATAATAGATATGCCTTGTGCCATTCTTGACAACCTTTTCTGAAGTCTCATTAGCTCACAGAACATGTGCATAACTCCTACCTCTTTTTATGAGAAAGTTACACAGGTATAATTCCACCAAAATAACAGTCGAATAGCTGTAGTAGCATAGGAGCTATTTCTGTCGCTTCTCTCACAAAAATTAATTGAAATAAATACAGCAGCAGCAGCAGCCAGTCCTCCTTTCTGACAAGCTTACAAGTACTGCAGACGTTGCTTAGGGTCATCATGCTCTGTATTTTGGTACACAGACTTAGTGAATGGCATGCATGATATGCTTACTAAGCTACTTTGGATAAACATGGAAAAAATCTAGTGGTGTAGTTGTCACAGACCAGAATGGTTTCATGTGCTATGTGATTTGAAGGGAGATTCCTTTGCTCTGTGTCATTTACCTTTTATACATTGCTGTTGCTCGGTATTTCATAACCATTAATTCTTTGGATGCCCACACTGAGATTGTTATATACATATACGCATAAAAACCCGAGAACTGTGCATTCTTATGTGATGTCACCTTACAGTCCCCCAACAGCTTTATTGCTCTTTACCATGTTTGGGAACAAAGGGAAAGGGATGCCAATGACGTATGTCTCATGTTAGAACAATTTCCGTTTCACACTTGGAAAACAGAGCTCCTCTCTTTTACATATGTTTTATGTACACACACATAGCCTTGGGACATCAGGATCCTGAGAAAAAAACCTCTCATGTTTCATATGTACATCAGTGACAGCCATGATCATGTGGTAAATGATAAATAAGCCAGTGAGGTGAAGTCAGCAAAAAGTGTCATGAGTTAATTTCTAACTTCATTTCTTAAGCCATGATCCTGCAAGTCATAAGGATCTTTGAGTACGTTGGGCTCTGTCACGCATGAATTAATTGTTGGCATAACTGATACAACAGCAAACAGCATCCTAGATTGCAAAAGTCTTTGGGAGAAGAACTGCGTGTGTCTGTCCAGTGTATAGCACAAGAAGACCTCGCTGATGACTGCCTTCCCTGGCGCACCTGTAATGCACACACTGTGCTTTAGTTGCTGTTAATTCGATAAATCGGTTGACACCGTGGGGAGAGAATGATGATATTTAGCGTGCAATGGGAATTCAGGGCAACACGGGATCTGTTCCTCCCTCCCATTCCCCTTGTGGTACTCCGAAACTGCCTCTGATGCCTCTGTGCCTCCATTTCTGCCTGCGTGGTAATAATTTCCACCTCTTAGGAAGGCTGAGAGACTGTAAATGTGTTTAAGGTCAGCTGAGGTCTTTGGTTGGAATTTGCAAAGTCAATGTGGCTATTTTGTACAGTAGGTTGTGCAATTATGGCTAATGAAGATAAGGCTTCCTGTAGCTGAGGTTTTTACAATCTCCATTGTCACTGTTTTCAGCTACTTAAAATATTAGCAAGTACAAACTATGACAGCTGAAAGTTACCATGTTGGATATCCACCTCACCTGAATACATTTGGATAATTCCAGCCAAAGTAACCCAGGCAAGAGAGAAGGATATCATTTTGCCTTAAAAACGTTCATATCTTCTCTTTTTTTCAGAAATCCTAGCCCACCCTTACTCTGAAGGAGGAAAGGATCACAAATGCTGATACCAAGGAGGTACATTTTGCTGTTCATACAATGAGCCTCCAAGTTTGGCCAAACCTCTGAAAATTGCTTTTTACTCATTCAGTCAAGAATGGACAGACTCGGATTAAACTTGTGTGGTGTGACAGAGAGCTGAGTGAGAGAGCAGGGGGAGCGGCCCTGTGGCAAGGTACCAGGGGATACCTGGAGTACCAGGCACTGACCTGTGGAGCTTGGAAGCAGGGGAGCCTAGGACGAGGATTAGGAGAAGGGGCTGCTGGCAGCTGGAATGCAGCAATGGTGAGGGCTAAAATGTGAAGCTGAAAGGAGACTGAGAAACAGGGATGGAGACAAGGAGATGTAAGGGTAAGAGGGGGAGAAACTGGGACTGTAAGAAGGAAAAGCTAGAGGGACTAGGACACTAGAACCCTTCAAAGTTCTGTTAAGAGCTGACTCTGTTCCTCCCAGAATCTGAAATGGAACCCAGAATTTCTGACTTGCAGTATTTTTCTACTTTTCCTACTGAGATCCACTAAAAAAAGTGAATGCCTTGTTTCCTTGCAGCCTGCACAGATGATACACTTCTACATAGTAAGAGTCGTCCGTGGACCTCTGCTCCAATCTGTGGATCTAGAATTCCAGCCCTTCCAATGAGACAAAAAGGACTAAATGTGGTAACGTGTGAAAGAACATCCACTTTCTTTCCTCAAAAAGCCAAGAAATTATTTTATATTTATATATGTGTGTATATGTATAAAAACCTGTTTGAAAGGAACTTGTAATGTCAATGCATTCAAAAAATAGGAAATACAAGAACTGACGTTGACCTTGCAACCGTTGCTCATCTGCTTTGACGACTTGCATTTTTATACAGTCTTTATTTCTGCCACCTCATGCAAAGGTTCCTCCAAGTAATCTGGTGCACAGGAATTACTTCAACCTTTTATTATTAGCATTACTATTTGTATGGCGGTAGTCCCTAAATCAGTGGGTGTTGTATAAGCACAGGAGAAAGCCAGTCTCTTCACAGACAACTTTGCAATCTAAAGAATCTGGACTGTAATTCAATAGCTGGAACTTTTCACTGCAGTGCTCAAATTGAATTCAACCAACCCCCAGCTTATCTTGCTAGTCTTCCTTCTATTCTTCCTTTTATTTCTTCTTCTCTCCTTAGGCTTCTATTTCTTTTTTGTTTGTTTGTTTCACACTTTTTCAATAAAAATGAGAGCATTCTATATTTCTTCGTCCCTGTTTTCCTTTCCACCTCCTCTCTTTCTGTGCTTCTTTCCCACAATTAGCTCACTTTTTCTTTCCTTCTTCATTTTTACTTCCCTCTACTGTCACAAGGAATGAAGTGTGAGCCTGATCTTGCATTATCTTTCTAATTATTTGAACCTGTATTACGTCTTCAGACCACCTCTATAGCCACAAGAGCTAAAACTTGATTATTTTTGTTTTAATGGGGGTTTTTTTGATAAAAACTTATTCTGGGCAGCCTCCCAACTATGATATCAGTCTTATGACATTTGCCTGAGTTTGCTGACATCCTGAAAGAATGATCTCAGGAGGTGTATTCTCCTGGCTGTGAGGGCCAGCAATGGCACATCACAGTCAGTAATTAACCTGCCCACAGCTGATTATTTTTGGGGCTGGAACGGTGCAAGGGGAGAGAATGAAGCCCCCCAAGAGGCAAGACCTGGAAACGGCTGAAAGAAAGATGTGCGGGGGGGGATGATGGATAAGCAGAAGAAAATCGGAGGAGGAACAGGAGGAACTTAGGAGCCCAAAGGCAGAAGCAGCAGTAGCCTAGAGGAGAGATTTTCTTAGTATGATGGAGAACAGGAAAATAAGTACTGATTAAATTCTAGTTACAACATAATTTTACTCTGTGAACAAACCTCCTGGTGATACCAGTATGAGATCCAGAGATAACTGGAGAGGTTATAATGAAACACGATAGCCTGCCTTCTTCTCTTCTCAGCTCTGCTCTATCATCTTCCTTATCCATCCCAATTTTCCCTGCCTAGGCCTGCCCAGCTCCTACAGAAGTTAACAGGAGCTTTGTCATCGACTCCAGGAGGATCACCGTTGGGCCCCGTCGGCGGATTACTGTAAACTGAGGCCAGCCTTGGCAACATGCTCACAGAAGGGCCAGTTCCGTGTCAGGAAGCAGGGGATGTTTCACTGGCAGTGTTAATGAACTGTGGAGCAATAAAACTACTGGGTTCTGGCGTATTGCAGAGCAACATGACAAAAATTGCAGAATCCACAATATTATCCTACCCGCAGTTTTCCATTGACCCTAATTATAGTTCTGTTGCTAAAGCTATATAATTTGATTTTCAACAGCACACCAAAAAGGCAGGAGCTCAGCAGTTCCCAGATTGCACACAGTTTGCTGGACAAATGTATTTTGCTTGTAGTTGGGGTTAAGGTGAATAATGAATTAAGAAATTAGATGTCTAAACATTGGGTCTCCAGTTGGACTAAAGGATGAGAACTAGTAGCAGTTAGTTAAGGCTGGCATGCCTGTACCTTTGAACTCCAAACATTTGAAGTTGATGATAGCTTTTTACTCTAATGGCAGGTGAGAGATCCAGTGGAGCCCACAGTGTCCTTGCACTTTTATTCTGAGTGTCATTCTCCTATCTTCAGAGATAACAAAAGGCCTAAGCACCACTGGTGTGGTGGCACTTGGGCCTCGTGTATATGACAATAAAAGCACAAATCTTTTTCTGCTTATCCCCATTATTCGTCCCACTTGACTTATCTTTTGCCATTTTAAAAGCAATTTTATAACTCAGTGTCCACTGGTTGCTCATCCTCTGTCCTTCCTGCTCTGACTGCCCAGTTAGTGGCAAAGCAGCATCAACTGTCACTAGGACCTGGTCTGACATCAGTGAGCAATTTCACAAAAGATACTAAACAGCATTAGCTGGTAACATAATCAAAACCCATCCAGACAGCACTGCAACTACTGACACACCACTGAAAGTCTCCATTTCCTACTGCCAAGCCCCCAGCTCATCCAGTGGCTATCGCTGGTGTTTCTTTTCTTTGTAATGAAGGAAATCAGCAGAACACAGACTGTAGCTTGAAATGAAAGAAAAATATTTGTTAGAAAAGGCAGATGCTGAGTTGTAGATCTCCAATAAATTATCATTTCACTCACCATGTGAATTCTTCTTTGGACCTTAAGGCATTTTGCCCTTCTCTTATTTCTATACATGTGTATTTTTGATTATTTTGCTGTTCAAGTCCCTAGCCTCTCTCTTGCCTAATTCGCTGTTGCCACGCAGTTGTCATACACCGGCGAGCTGACGCCTCCCCCAGCACTGACAGATGAGTATTCCTGTGGTAGCATCAAGAGCCACCACCCTCAGCTGCCCTGTCCTTCCAAAGGAGGTTTCCACCTGATGGCCGAGTGCGCAGCAGGAAGCCTGTGCTTCCACCTCTGGGGGGGGAACAGTGCAAATCCAGTTTAAAATCCAGTTGAGGTAAGTAGACAACCAGGCTTTCCATGAAGAAACTGAGGTGTGACATACTCTTTTCTGCCAACGTTACTTGGGTGGCGATAACCTCCAGCAAAGCAGCAGGGCGGGAAGCCTGGGGCAGCAACTTCTGTAGCTGCTGCAGTAAAATCCACCAGAGCTCCTCTCTCAACATGGAGTAACGCCCTTGGTGTGTGTGGGAATTGGGCATCCTCTGACTAAAGTGAAAAGTGGCAAGGGACGTGATTTCAGATTGTTACTGATTTTGTTTTGCTTTCAGAGGCAGCATGATTAAAATTTGGATTCTAATTATCTGCCTTTTTTTTAAAAGTAGCAGCGCCTAACTAATTCCCATCAGCACTTTCCCTAAGATCAGAAGCAAAGCTGTCTTTAAAATATATTTTTTTCAATTCCAAGCCAGTGATACAAGAACAGTGACCAAGATGAATCAGTTCTGTGATGCTCTCGTTCTATGCTTAATAATAAAATAAAACCAAAAAATACTAATGGAATGCCAAATCCTGCAGGGGGCTGAAAATTGCAGACTGTTGTCTGAGGTTGCACTCTGACCCCGGCTTACATTTGTCTGCTAAAGCACAGTTAAGCACACAGGTTATTATAGAAACAAATAAAACAATTAAACCAATACATTCAGGAAGAGAAAACTAATGAAAGGTTTACCACTTCTCAAAAATAATGTGCTCAGTAGAAGAAAATCTCTTGAAGTGGGGTATGTGTTAACATAATATCTTTCCATGCTTAGATTTTCAAAACTGCAAAACACAGACATTTTTAGGTACGTGTTTCAAATTTAAAATAATCTCTTCGGAAGGAGCAGATGATTTCTTTTTCTGACACACTGAAGGGGAATAATGTTCATTGTTTATGCATTTGCTCAAGCAGAGGAATTTTACATGGCTAAACTTCACTTCATCAGATGTATATCAGTTTAAATTAGCTCAAAATCCATCCCAACATTCATTTTTAGATCACAGTCTTCAGAGGAACTGATTTATCAGGATGCTTAAATCCAGATGCACTACAAATAAGCCAGGAAAGACAAATAAGCCTCTTGGCATAAACCAAATGAGCTGGGGGAAAAGGAATGTGAAAAAAAGAAAGAGCTAAGGGAAAGTAAGAAAAAACCTGTCAGTGGGAAGAATGCACAGTTTCAAATCCCGGATGCTACCCCACTTGGATATCCTCATGTTCCACCTTCCCTCCAGCCGCTTTTTTTTTTTCCTTTTACTTTTTTTAACATCACCTTCTGGACCACCTTCCCTGCTCTCATCCATCAGCTCTCCACTTTTTCATTTGCATTCCTTTTTAAACCACTTCTCTTTGACAAACCTTAAAAACTGTTTAGAGTGCCTGAATGAGAAGAGTTCAGACGCACCAAAAAGCTTTGTGCATGGTCTGATCAATGGTAGCTGCCTGAGTATGCTTTTAGCTCTCAGCAAATACAAAGAAAAACAGAATAGGACCTTAAAATGAAAGGTAGTCGATAGCAGACCTGTTATCATCCTTCCGTTGGGTATATCTGTTTGCTGATTCTGGAGTTGTGAAGCCTTTGTAAAAGAGTATGAGTATGAAGGAAAATTGAAATGCTTGTTCGATACCAGTGCTGGCAAGAAACAGTGGCCAAGTGTTAGAATAACTACCCTTTAAGGAATCTGGCATTAAAGGTAAAATCCTTCCAGGCTGACACCAAGTCTCCTTAGCTGGGGAACAGCCCAACAGGGAGAAATCCTTCTTCCTGCACAAGCGTTCCTTTAACAGTGGCTAATTAACCTGGTTGTTAACGTTAAAGATTTACCATATTTATCAGGTCTGACTCAGTTCTTATTCATCGCTATTTAAGAACACAACAGAGATAACTTGTCTTATTTTCACCCTTGTTCGTGTAGTTTGGCTTGGGTAGAAAGTTAAAAGAACTCAGCAAAGTTACTTCTCCTAGATCATGTACAAGATACAGTTTTACCAGGTAGCACTGAGTATAAGACAGTCAGCGCCCCACATATTACCATTATACTCCTCTGTTCTTGATTTTGCTCCTTTTGTTTCCTATCAGACTCCCTAGAGGCCTTAGTTTGTATTCATTCACTCTCTCAAACGTCTTCCCAGATGCTCAAATCCCACTTCTGTTATTGCAGTTTCTTTCAAATTTGTCTGGATCCCTTGTGCAGAGTCAGGACTTTACTGTTCCTTAGCTCAGCATTCTCCTGGCTGGACTCCAGCTCAGGTAATTATATCCAGGGCTCTCTCAAACTTCTCTCTCTAGCTGCATTTGGAGAAGTTATTCTTCCCTCTCTTTTCTGAACTGCTTTATAACATTGCGGATACTGAGAACTGATGGGATGTGTATTTCGGAGAGGCTGTGCATTATGCATTAGGGGTGAACCAACACCTTCCGCAGAGGGACTGAAAGTACCGTCACAACTTCCTTTCTTTTTCATTTCAGTGCTATTTTAAGTGGACAGTCGTTGTACAAAGCAGAAGCTGAAGGACAAAAATTTTGTCCCCATTAATCTGTTGTTGCTATCTGAATGTGGAGACTTCTCCCTCTAATTTACTATTCTGAATCTAGCCTAGATTTGTTCAATAGCTGTTCAGTGGCTTATGTCACTTGAGCCGGTTGTCACAAGATGCTCACAAAAATAGATTTCTCACTTATTGGGAGAAATATCAATACAGAGGCTAAAGAGAGAATCAGTATTGCTACAGGTAACGCTGCTACATCAACCATGCAGCAAACTGCAAAGCAAAAGCCATGGACAACTTCATTTTGTAATGCCTGTGTTCAATCTGCTTGTTAACCAGCAGTTCTCCGATTTTGGTTCTTATCCAGTGCGAGGCCAAAGACAGCTCAGAGTATCCTTTCCAATGAAAAAGGATTCACACAGAATCACAAGGAGTCTGAAACATTTAAGAGAGAGAAAAAATATTTTCCTTCTTAACTAAGAAGTATGAACAATAAGTTCAGGTAAATTACAGAAAGAAAAAAAAATATAGTAAAAACCAAGATAGAGAACAGCAATTAATCTACTTACTAGATGCTGCTCGTTTCCTGCAGGATATGGGCATGAGAACTGGCTGCAAGTACTTATGCAAGCTCATCTAACTGCTCATTGCAGTGCAGTTCTTCCAAGGCAAAGAAATGGATCTTCAGACTTCAAACGAGTAAATTATAATCAATTCTCACTCCCTCACCTTGGAGGAATTTGAGCTGTTGCTATCAGTTAGCAGAACTTAGCTGTTCCCTAGTCTGGGCAGAAGTGCTGCACTCAGGAAAATCTTGGGAAGACAAATGATTCAGGAGAGGTCTATGCTCACAAGAAGTTTAAGAAATACTTTTCTAATCTAAACTTGAAGGCCTTACTTTCACCATGGGACATCTATCAGAGAAGGATTATCAGAGAGCAGCCTCATCTACTTGGCCCTGCTTGGAATGGAGGTTGGACCAAATTATCTCAGGAGGTCCATTCGAGCCTAAATTATTCTACGGTTATTCTCCTGCCTCCATGATGACAGCCTGTATCTGGAAAGAAGGCGGTTGTGCCCGCTCTGTCCCCAGAGGGGAATCCTTAATGCCAGGGAAATTCCTACTAAGGAAAAACAATAAAAGAAACATCTTTCTGATGCAAAAATAATACGGACTATATTCAATATTTTTTGTTTGTCCTTTCCCCTCAAATCTTCAGGTTTTAAAAGCTGCCAGGTCCAGATCAGTTTTCATGTTAAAAAAAATATTATACCCAGTTAGGCCATGACTGAACTTGGATCACTCGCTGAATTAGGTTCTCCAGAGTGGTCGCAACCGTCACAGACTTCACCTGATGCTGTCCACTTGGCTGAGATGGCTTCTGCACTTGTCCCAGAAGGGGCTGCGGGGAGCAAAGTGAAGAGAGGGGAAGGAAAGGACCAGGGGTCTGTGGAAGCGTACATCTGGAAGTTTAAGTTAACCTTACACTACTGCAGAGTTAAGTTAGCACAGCCCCCATGCAGTTTTGATGACAGGACTTGGCTAGTGCAAAAACAGCTGGCACCAGGTTCCGCTTCTTCCCCTTCTGCTAAACAGTCCTTTCATGCAAAAAGAAATTGACCCCACTGTACTCGGTAACATTTTTATCCTCCCTCCCCTGCAGTTCAGTGGTACGTAAGCAGTAATAAATCCGTATTTAAAGTGCTGTTGACTGCTTTAGAACTTCAGCAGTAAAGGAAATAAAGTAAGCACATAAGCATGTAGCCCTTGCACAGTTAAACATGGCGTCTACTGCTGGGTATAACTAAAAGCATGGTTGACTAAGGAACTAAATAAAACTGTAATGCACCACTGTATGGTCTTCATCATGCGGGTTTTTTTTGTAATCTTTGTAAGTGGAAACCAGGAACGGGTGCGCGTGTTTGCACACAACAAATGACAGGAACAAACTTATTTTAGGAGTCTTACTGCAGTCAAAGCACTGGGTACAAGGAGAGAGTCAAAGTATACAAACATGCTTGAGAGTTGGAATTTTTATGAAGAAGAAATATTCAATCATGATATCCATGTAGAATGGATGCAGTTGGCTTACAGTATACCAGCAGAGATGAGTCTGATGATGATGATGCTACAACATGAATAGCTTATAAGAAATAAAACTTGTATTATTTCATGCTCGTATATTTTCAAAAGAGGTGATATTAGAATGAAGCCAATTCTACAGCTTCATAAACTTCAGCATGTTTCCTTTTTCCGTTTGAAAACTTTGAACCTCAAACAGGTTTTGAGGCCAGCTAGCCGGGAAGTAAAAATTGCTTTATCAGACCCAACTCAGGGGTTTCTTATTAATCATTATGGGTAAAGATGTCTAACATAAGAATAGCAACAGTCTAAACTTCTACAGTACCCATCACCCAAATATTTCAAGTACTTTACAAATACTACTAGGTGAATTTGCATTGAACAGTGATATGCATCTTATTAAAGGGAAGCAAAGGCACTGCTATTACAGATGACATTTTTGACAGCATTGCCAGTCTTATCCTCTGCAGGGTCTTTACACACAGGGCAAGCTCACCATGGTATAATCCTTACCTTCCTTTAGTCACTTAGTAAAAGAGCCTCAGACTGCTCATATACATTTCTGCAAATGCTGTAACAATCTCCTGTTCTCAAATTCATTAAGACAGCTACGTATTTTCTTTTTTAAAATGTTGTTGGAGAAACAAAGTGAATGGTTGAACTGCTACTTTACCAGGAAGTCCTTTTTGGCTGCATGATTGTGAACGTTTGTAGATGAGCAAAAATATTTTCAGTCAAACTTAAAAAAGAATGTGGAAATAACCATTAGCAAGCTAGAGGTGCCTGTGAAGATCATAGAGGATATAGAGAGGGATATTAAGAGAGTGCTGCGATTCAGCTGGGAAAGATCAAAGAGAGCCAGATAACAGCCAGGGGACATCAGAGTACCATGAAAGTTGCTGAGGATGTAGGAAAAGCCTGCATAGTGCTGTGGGACATAAGGGAAGTTGAATAAGATATGTATGTCAAGAAAGGTCCCAGGGTGATCGGGAAAACCAGAGGAGACATTATCATGACAGAGCTGTCTGAGAAAGCCTCACAATGCTATGAGATGCAAGCCTCAGGATGACGATGAAAACCAGAGAAGACTGAGAATTTCTGGGGACACAGAAGACAGGCAGCTAACACAAGGGAATGTTACTGAATGCAATCACATCAAGAAGGGCTACAACTGCTGCGTATTGCTGTAAGGATGTTTGAAAATAAAATCACAGAGTGTCCACATTATGGAGAATAACACATGCTGCTGGAGATCAGGGACCGATAAAGGTAAATGAAGAAGCAATCAGAAATATGCCAAGGAAAAACCTATTATATCACAAAATAGAAAAGATATTGATTGCTAGAGAGCATGAGGGGGAATCTGAAAAATGTTTTCAGCAAAAAGCTCCCCAGCCTTAGGAACCCTCTTGGAGCAGCTGCTGAGCCTGAAGAAGGCTATAGCATGTTAGGGAATGAGAGAGCAATCATAAGATGCCAGAAACAGTGAAGCAGATTGTGAGTTGAATGACAAATGTGTAAACTGCTGGTTGCTATAAAGGGCCGCAGTGTCAGGAAATGTTGGAGCCTGCTGTTCAGCTTCTGGAGGCATCCAGGAAGAATGCAAGTTGAAAGAACACTGCATAGGTTGAACAGCATCAAGAAACATTGGAGAAGGCCATGAATACCTTTAAGCCTGTTCAGTGGAGGGATCCAGGGGAAGGCAGTGAATTACTGGAGTGATTATCTACGCAGCCACATAGAAACCAAGGCAAGGCTGTGATCTCCCAAGGGCCCAAAACACCAGGAAAAAGCTCGAGAAAGAATGCAGATTGCCAGGGGGACTGAAGAATCCTGCATATAAACTAGGGACAACTGAAAAGCTGTGAGATCTGTCAGGAAGCACAGGGTAAGGTCACAGACTGAAACAACTCAGATGTCTGGTTTCACCATTTGACTAATAGAAGAAGGATGTGACCCAAGATAATCCTGCCTGATTCTTTTGGAGTGCAGAAAAGAATCCCTTTCAGTACTGTCTTAAAGGAGTGAATGCTTCCTGCCGAACAACCAATGCCATGTATGGAAAATAGCTATCTATCCTATGTCATTGTATGTGTTTAAACTGGGCCTTGGAAACCACATGAGACTAGAAGAGGAAAATAATCTCTTTGGGACAAGAGAAACTTTTTAAGGGCTGAGTTGTGCTTAGCTCTGTGTGCTGGCACAGAGAGCCCTTTTGCCCTTCACAGCACAGTTATATAGCAGGTAGGTATCACTGGTCTCTCATCATGAGTTTATAAAATACTGATAGAGAAAAACAGTATGGAAAATATGTTTTATTCATGAGACATCTATCTCCAGAGCACCGGTCCTAAATAGAGTAACATGGCCAATGTATTTATAATTCACAGTGCCGACTGGCTCTGGAGCGACGCCTTGCTGGAGCCTGGGCAGACCTCAGCCCCCATCTGGCAGCCCGGTTTTGCTGAAAAGAGACTTACTCTGTTTCAAACATGCTCCTTGCTGCACATCTTCCCGGGGGAATGACAATCGGCACCAGCACCAGCACTTCAGCAGCGCATCTCCTTCCTCCCTCTAGCACAGCTCAGCCTCGGGAGAGCCATTCTGCAGCCTGAGTTTGGATGGGAGGGGGAAGGGGAAAGAAGACAAAGAGTTATTTTTCATAAGATCTGCTGCAGAAGGCAGCAAACAGCAAGGTTTCCAACCTCTTTCCTTTGTTTGCCTTAGGTCTCTCAATTTCTTTATCAGGCTCTGGTTCAGCTTCCATTAGCGCTTCCTCATCAACATCGTTAACAATGGTTTCCTCACTGAGGGTATCACTAGGATTATACTTACTGCCAGAATCCTCTGGCACAAAATCACTGTCTGAGTCAGAGCAGAGAAATAATTAACCCTCATGATACTTCTCTGAGGAATGAACAGAATACCTAATAAGATTTATGGGGCATCAAATTGATCCTGCTCCTAAGGAGAAAAGCATCCACATGCCGAAGTTGGCATTGCCACTGAGCAGTGAGGAGGTTCCTGTGTCAACACAGGAGACATCTTCACCTCACCTGTAAGTGGCCTGCATTACCTTAATTGCGTTAGTTACCTTACATGTCTAAACAGCAAACCACTTGTTTACCGCTCTGGCCCTGGATTAGATCATGGTTTCACTACCCAAAAAAACGATCAGTGTCAACTGATTCTCAGCTTCTGTGAAACTGGTCAGGCTGGAGTCAGGCAGGGTAAAACTATCTTACTTTAAATTACCAGCATCTGATTTGCAAACAGCCTTCAAACACTCCTGATCATATTCTCGATCTATAACACAACTCCAGAAACTGAAACAGAACTGCTGGAAAATGTGCCCCGCATGTGGAGAAGAGCGTTGCCCCACAGAAGAGGAATAACCATAAAGATTTAAACAAATTTGCATGTTCTTGCTGTTTTCAACTCTAGAGACAAGATTTTTCCTCCCCTGCAAAAAGTAATCAGTCGCTTCAGTGGCAGATATTCGCAAGCAAAGCTAATTAACTTTCTAGGTCCAGAAGGATCCCCTCCCAAAAGCTGATAATATGTCTCAGTGGGACAGGAGAAGGATAGTACAGTCCTAGCTGGCTGGGAAGGACCTCTGGAGAAGTACATATCATACGGATTTCTGTCTGCAAAAAACAGTAGTCTGCTAAGATCTGGAAGCCTCAAAATCCTTTCACTTCTGCTGGGAATTTAGTTCAAAGCAGCTGCATGTAAATTTTTCATAGCAAATGCTACACTGGCAAATCTTTCTCATGATTCTTGTTTTTAAATCAACAAGAGTAAACTATATAGAAGAGGAGCTAGCTTTAGGGCAGCCAGATTTACCCTGTTTTAAAATAAAAGTGAAAACAACCCTAAGGAAAAAAAAAGGATCTGAAATATGTATGAGCAAATGCACTGCCCTGCCTCATCTCTTTGTGCTGCATAAGGGGGACACAGATTGGCTGAATCCTTATAAATAGAGCTCTGGTACAGAGATTCCTCAGAAAACACGTAGCTACCGTTCCCAGTTCCTCTCCATCCCAGCCAGGAGTGGGAAAGAGGCAGAGAAACATGGAAGGAGGGTCAGCATCAGGCTGGTCATTGCCTGAAGGCTCCTCATCTTTCTCCAGGCCCTAAAATGATGAAGGCGGTGAATATTTCCACCTTCGTTCACATCCCTTGCATATCTGTGTGACCTCTAAACTTCTGCCTCATGCGAAAGAAGGGGGAACTTTGTCATTTAGTCCTGAATTACCAAGATCACTTCTACCTTTGACTCACTTCATACGCATAAAAAAAAAATAATGAGATCAGTAAAAGTTGCTAATGGATGGAGAAAACCACCTCAGCGAATGCAATTGTTAGGACACATTTCAAATCTTGTTAGTAGTTATCCCTTCAACATAAAGTCACAGCCCTGGCATGTAATTTATATAGATATTCTCCCTGCCCCCACTCCTACACACTACCTACATCTCCTTTCATATTTTTAATGTACTCCAAATCTTATGAACATGCTAAACTTACAGATTCAAGGTTAAAATTTCTCTACAGACTCAAGCCAACCAAAGGGCCAGGTAAATTACTTGCAACATCTGCGACAAGGATCATAATGTCAGCACCACATTGGAAGTAAGGAAGCCCTTCCCAGAACAGATCCCAGCTCTTATGTATGGGTTACGTGGGCCTGCGAGCCCGACAGCTACACAAGCTCTGTATCAGACATCTTTTATAGAAAGCTGCCATACTGTAGGCATCAAAGGAATGTATGTGCTTGCAGTTGTATCAGGAATTGGCAATGCAAATGCTGAGAATCCACTTTGACATTAATTTGACCGTAATTTGGACCTCTACCTGCACCAACTCCTGACCAAGGACAAATGCTCGAACAGGAGAGCTTGAGGAGCCTGCAGAGGTTTTAGTCTGCTGTGCATTCTCGGCAACAGCTGCTCTGCACAAAGTTTTTCTACTGTTGCAACTACGGCAAGGGGTATATGGGAAAACAGCTGCACCGCCGTGGCTTCCCAAGTTCTGCCTGCCAGCTGAGCCGCCCAGTGCCTCTGTGTGTGTGCAGCGTGGGGCAGCGGCTGCCGTCCTCTTCTGCCTGCCGCTGAGGGGATGGGAGAAGTTGCTGATTCAGACCCACTCCCCCTGCTCAGCCCGTCTTACTTCTTCTTGTGGAAATTACCACCTCGTCAGATCTGCCTGCAGAGTGGCTCATGTGGACACCCCCTAACCTACTTTGGTCAACCTGAGCCAGACTTAGCTTAAATGGATTAAGCAGGAGGTTTTTGCTAACCCAGTTTGATTGAAGTGGGTTAAGGGGCACTCACACAAGCATCTCTGCAAACACTTCATGAGAAGGCATTAATTCCTGGGAAAAGGCAATGACAAGTGGCTGGGACTACCAGCCTCTTTTACTGACACAGCTAAAGCAAGAGTCCACTTGAATGAGGCCACACAACTTTAGGGACAGGCATGAATTCACTTTGAAAACAGCAAAAGTTACTGTTTCCCACCAGTTGCGTGTTGCACAACAGCATAGGGGGAAGGGGAAGCATGTTACTTTCTCGCTTCAGCGAGGAGTTGGCAGGGTTCACCTGCCAGGAAGGTTCAAGCTCCAGTGTCACAGAAGACTAGGAACTGCTCATGTCTTCCTTTCCGCAGGCTGAACTGAGAAGGAGGTGATTTCCATCTGATCTGCGCTGAGACATGTAGTTTAGAATTAGAAGTCAATTTAGTTACAAGTACTGAAAGCCCTTTAGCCCCAGATGCAGTTACGCTGCTCCAGAGGACCTGGGAAGGTATCGCTATAAGCATCTAATCTCACTGGCCCGTTCTGGCGGTTTGTACTCTTCAATTACGTCAGCCATGGCAGCATGAATAGCACAGGTAAACCAGCCTTAAGTCATGCCTATCAAATAAAAAGCTCTTCTATTTAAAGATTAATGTAAGAAATCAATGTGCTTCCAGCGTGTGCCAGCAGATGATCTAACCCCATTTTAAGCATGCTCAGAAACTTCACGTAATGGTGATACAAAATCTATGAGCAGTTAATGCTAAGAGTGTCTGTCTGCTTCCAGAGTGCTTCAAATGCCGGTTCATGAGCTGGCTACCAGATGTGTTCTTCTTTTCCCCGAAGGCCACCACAAGGACTGCTATTTCGTTCTCAAATCTCAATAGTCAATGTTGTGACAGCACAGAGTCTGCTCTCTAACATATGTCTCTTGCATGACAGCACATTAATTTGAATATGTTATTATGCTGAAGGGACTAAACTGACCACTTAACAGGAAGGCATGCATCTTTCTAGCTATCAAAAGCAAACAGCTTAACAAGAACACTGTCAGAACAGCATCCAAAAATGAAAGGGCTGTTTCTATTAACGCCAGGCTGGCAACACGGCCATATGTAGGGACAGCTCTCTTGCTAGTGTAATGGCTATTGACATGCACATATATCAACTCCCTAACATACAGTAAGATTAGATTAGACCATATTAAATGTCAGGGTTGGTTTTTTTTTTTTCTAATGGGTAAAGCAAACTATGAAACAATGCTGCCTTGGGAAAGGTTATGGCTAAAATATATAGCAAGTGTGGATCACGGTGTGCCCACAGCTGCAGGCTCCTCAGCGGCCCCGATCAGGGACATGTTTGGACTGTGTTTCCTTTCACAGGAGCAAGGGCACTGGGGAAAAGGAACGAGGACAGTAACAGGCACCCAGGTCTCATCCTGACTTGAAGTTGTGAGTTGGCTGGGACAGGCACCAGGGCAGGGCCCCAGAATCCTGCCATCCACATACTGCCTTAATTGTCATGAACTGTATTTTAACAACCAAGTGACACCAATATTTAATGATCCTGTTAGGACAGTATGAGTCTGAATCACTTGATAAGATGCTTGTGCACAAAAGAAATAGAAAATTAGCATTGATGTGATTAAGTATGTATGGCTCAACCTGGCAAAACCATTAGCCAAGCTGTTTAGAACATAAAACTCATAGAAAGGATGAGTATGTTTTGTGCTCCTTCCCGAGCTGTGGAGTGAAAACCTGTGGCTCAGTTTGGCATGTTATAACCTATCCAGAAGCAGGAACAGCTTCTGACTGCAGACTCGGTTCTCATGGGTACTGAGATTGAGAAGTCAGTGAGATGTCAGAAACCTCAGATCTTACTGTACTCAAGACCTATCTGCATCCCTACGCACATGAATGCCCTTTCAAAGAAAAATATAACCCCATGTGATTGAAGTTTGCATCAGTACAAATCCCAAGCTGTTTAGACCATACACACATGAGAATGGAATGTATCATAACCTTGCCCATGTCTTCTCCTTAACTTTACTGTGGGCTGGGTTGAAGCTATTTTGAAAGAAGTGACTATATCTCCCTCTTTAAGCATTAAGCATTCCTGGCAGCAATAATTGCCTTGTAACTAACTCCTCATTAGCACTCTTTTAGATCTGTATACTGCACTGACTCTATGTTGCTCCTGGTCCAAGAACAGGATTATCATCTCAGCACCAAAGTCTGCACTGTTACAGATACAAAAAAAAAATAAAATCCACTGAAATAAATGGAATGACTCTGGGTTTACAGCAGTATAACCTGCTGTATGAGATCAGAGTTTGTCCTGTTGTTTGCCATCAAATCCATAATTTAGCATGATAATGCATAGTGTTATACACAAAGTTTGTTTTAGCTGGAAAGACCAGCTTGTTTTACCCACCAGTAGTACGTCATGGTGACAGATAACTATTTTAATGAATTTAATACTCTTATGTGAATTCCTTATCCAGGAAAAAAAAATGCATTTGCAAATAAGAATATGGCACCTGCTTTAGATTGAATAAAAGCATTAATGTGACGAACAGGAAACCAAATATCTAACCCTGAGTGATGCTGAGCAGCTGCAACTTCCATGAACTTTGTAGGAGTTGCAAGAAGTCAAGATCTCCGTGGATGATATTTCAAGACATAATGCAAGGTCTTTTTCTACAGTTTTCATTCAGTTTGTCATTTATGCAAAGGAAGACACTAGATAAAAAAATAAAGAAACTAACATGTGGAATCCAGATGCCTGAACATAACTATACAAAGCAGAACTTGCAGTGGCAATGCATGTAGGAGCTTGATCAAAGAGAGATCATTAATCATGTACATACAGGTTGGATGAGGGGGAAAGGCCTGAGGAAAAACCACACGAAAAATCTTCATCACACAAGTACTTACGTTATTGCTTCATAGCTTTTTATGGCCTTAAATCCAAGGTAAAAAAGACATTATCTAAGGTGGTCTAGGGGATATAGCAAGGATATACAAGGAGAGATTGAGGAAATGGTAAATGAGGTTTTATAGCATTCCAGATTTCATTTACAAGTGATGGAATGGCCGTTAAGACCACTGGAATGATTTCTTGCATGGAAGAAAGCAAGAGCTCAAGAAAAGAAAGCAAGATAAGTATGTATGTTTTAGCAGAATTCTTACCAACTACTAAATTATTATTGGCTGCATACCAAACACTCCACACAGTGATAAACAACTGTTCATTTTATTTCACTAAACAAAAAGCCCATTGAAAGATTTCTACTAATACTGCATTCACTGGAACTCGCTTGAAAAATACAGTTTTGGACATACATCAAATACAACTTACAGCTGAGTAACTGCAGTGGTCTAAGTTACTTTTCAAACATGTCAAGAAAATGTTCTGTTCTCCAAGCAAGAGGAGAACAACAGAGCAAAGCAGCACGCTAACTAGAGGTATCAGACATTCCCTGAGGCTCAGAAATAGCTTCTCTTTTTAATAGCTAAGATTTCAGCAACTGGCCTTGCTTTCCGGGGAGTTGGGGGCATGGTTTCACATATAGGCCCCCATTTTTGGTGGCAAGCCAGCAAAAACAGTAGGAATTCCCATATCCTGTCTTGCCACCAAAAAAGGTACACTTTCAACAGCTGTGTCAGCACAACAGTACGTAAGGCCACACAGTAAACTGGAAAAACGAATGGATCTTGGTTGAAAAAATGTGTTACTAAAAACGGTGCTGCTTTTAATCCAAGCATTGGTTTGATCCCCAGCACAGAGTTACAAACAGCTGCGGCAGCACAACCATTGGGCCATAGGTGGTGGTGGTGGCAGGGATGAAATCCTTAAGATCTGCAGCCAGGAACAGGCTATGCAGAATTGTGTATCAGGCTGTGTATAACTGTCATAGTGACACATTACATTTTCTTCAGAGCTAAGGCCAATGACAAAATCCCTCTCTCTGTTCTTTGCCCTGGCTGCTGCAGTTTGTCACCTCCAAAGTTGTGCATATATTATAGTTTTAGAAGCTGCATCCTAAACTGGATCACAGAAATCATCTGGGTTAACGAAAAAGAAACACCAGAACGAGTTTATTTTCTAATTTTGTTCTGTTGCATTAGCTCAACTGCAGAAATTATGAATTATAGGACTAACGACCAGTCATTGGCAAGCTCCTAAGACAGCTCTTGTGTCAAATAACACATAAAAGATCCTGAACATTTGAGTCAAAATTAAAATCCTCTGAAAAGCAACCCTATGGTGCTTCTGACTGGACAGCCCAAAATTGGGACTCCTCCTTCAGAAAGAACATAGCCGTGTCCCATGTGAAAACCTGGATCCAAATTTGGTGAGCAATGGTTCTGTGAAACGTTATGCGTGTTACAGGGTTTGCGCTCCCCACAACTTTTAATGTGTTTACATCCCCTATGTGTCTGTAAAACACTACCAAAAGCAATCCCTACTCTGCAGTGATAAATGGGTACCCAAAACCTGAGACAGTGGAGAAGCACTCCCTCCAGGTTAGGTTCTGTGTTTGGGATATTTGCTCTGTCAATACATCTATCACCTTTAATCAAAGCTGTTGATTATCAGCCTCTCTGAAATACAACTCTTAGGTTTCTGAAGCTGGGTTCTCAGACACAGCAGCATCTAAACTCTGTGAGCAGTTCTGAAAAGAAAAATAAAAGCCTTCAGTCTTTCCACTATTCATAGCCTCCACTCATTGGTGCAAAGCCCTTTAACAGAATTGTTTAGACCACATAACACCCACAAGTTGCAATTTATTAAAATTTGGCAGTCTAATCACTGCAGACTTTTTCAGAGTTGATCCCCACAGTAACAATTATTTCCTGCTTTACCGACTCAGGGAAATTCATTCTAGTTTTTCTCCCCTTACCTCGCATCCACCCTTTTATTTCTATGCCATGTTTCTTCATTCTCCCTTGCGCCTATTGTGCCTTTTGTGGTCAAAAAAACCCTACAGCTAGTATTTCCCCATGTTGCTAGTGGAGACTGGAACAGCCTGCGTAATTTGTCCCCTTACATGCAGATCTGCCCTAGACTTTCCAGCTTATTTGTTTGGCCACAATATTGAGGTTTGCCCAGTTCAGTAAAACGAGCGTCAAGTTGTGAGTCATTATCAGGAGCTTCTGGGTTTTCAGTGCGTCCCCAGGAAATAGAGGACTGCGATTTTTACACGTTTATTGTAACGGCAGCAGTTACACAAGCCGTGTAACGTAAGAGCTTAGCACCGTGGCTGGCTACACTCTTTGTGCAATCAAGGAACAAAAAATCACACATCACTAAAGAAAATGGGATTTTAAAATGTAACAGGAGAAACTGGGGGATTCTTTTATTCCCCCCCCCCTTCATTTCTCTTTTGAAATGAATTGTCAGTTTTATGTAAATGCTTTACACACACACACACACAGAGATATATATTTGAAAAGCAGGGTTCCCCAAGATCTTTGTAATTCCCTGACTTTCAGCCTCTGTCTGACACCAGCAGCTTTACCGCCAGGCCCAGGCCCGGGCCCGGCACCCTCCGCGGCGGCCCGGCGACGCCGGACAGCTGCTCCTCAGCGGCCCTTTTGTTCAACACGGAGCCACCCTCCAGCTGAACAAAGGACTTTCCAGCCTGGGAAAACCTGCACTAGGCTCAGCTGTACAAGCCAGCCGAGCCAACGTCGCACCGCCGGCCCGCTCACCCCGCCTGGCCGGGGCCGGCCTGGGGCCCCGGCCTCACCTCCCGCCGGGCCCTCCTGGCCAGGCAAGGCCAGGCCAGGCCGGGCCCCTCGCCCCCACGCTGGCCCCACCCGCGCCCCCACCCCCGTGGGCCTCAGGCCGGGAGACCGAGGCGGAGACGGCCCGCACCTGGCCTGGCGGTGCCCCGCTGCTGCCGCCCCCGCGGAGCGCCCAGCCGCAGGCGGTACCGGCTGCCCGCCCCACTCCGCCGGCGGCGGGGCTCGAACCCGCGACCCCCGGCCAGAGGGCTGCCGGCCCGCGCCGCGGCCATGCGGCGGCGCGGCCACCAATGGGAGCTCTCCCCTCCGCTGTGGGCGGGGCGGGGCGGTGCCTGCCGGCATCCCGCCGCGCCTGGCGGGGTCGCTGTGGCAACGACACCGCCCACCCGCCTGCCCGCCCGCCGCCGGCGGCGGGGCCAGAATCCGTGAGTCACCCTCTTCGCGATTGGGCCACGGTTTCCCGCCGGCCAATGGGAGGTGCCGGCTTGCGGTGACGCGGCGCCCGCCTTCGGCGCCATCTTGCCGCCGGCGGGGGGAGCGGAGCGCCGTGCCGGGCCGGCCTCGCCTCGCCATGCCGCACTACCAAGCCTGGGAGGAGTTCACGCGTGCCGCCGAGAAGCTCTACCTCGCCGACCCCATGAAGGTGAGGAGGGGGCCGGGCCGGGCCGAGAGGCCTGGCGGGAGGGAGGGAGGGAGGAAGGAAGGAAGGGACGGACGGACGGACGGACGGGCCGCAGTAGGCCCCGGGGAGGAGCGGCTCCGGGGTGANGGACCCCATGAAGGTGAGGAGGGGGCCGGGCCGAGAGGCCTGGCGGGAGGGAGGGAGGAAGGAAGGAAGGGACGGACGGGCCGCGGTAGGCCCCGGGGAGGAGCGGCTCCGGGGTGAGGCGGTGGGCGCCGGCGGGGGCGGCTTGGTGGCTCCGGTGCTGTGGCTTTAGAATCCGTTTATTTTATGAGCTTGCAGCCTTTAAGACCGTATCATTTTAATGAGTGTTCCTGAAAAATTAAACGAAGGCATTTATTAGGTCTTAGGTTGCGTTGTTGCCTGCTGTGTCATTTCTGACTGGAAGGTGTTAGCTTCATACAGAGTAACTGCTCTAGGAATTGACTTTTTGGTATGTGACTGTGTTTCGTTTCTGGTAACTTTTTCAGGAATATAGTAGTGCAAGAATTCAAAGCTATTTCAGTCTTCGGAATCAGCACTTCATTTTTTAGCTAAAAAGTAGCACAAAAGGTAATGTAGGACTCATGCCTGAGAAGACTTCTGTAAGAAAGGCCTAGTTTTCCTCACCAAAAATAGAGCACAGAGAAACCTTCAGAAGCAGTGTTTGATACCTGTCTTTAATTAACATGGATGACCACTTCGTATGCAATTGCCACCTATCTACTGATAATAAAATAAATTGTTCCATTTTACCTTCTTGTGCTCTGTAATATCCAATTAAACGAAAGAGTTTGGGAGGGATGTTGCTGCAGCCTGGAGTTGCTCTTCCCCTTTTCTTCAGGGGCCACCATCTCTTCCCAGCTATGGCAATACATTTTCTGTTTATGAAAGCGTTTATATAGGCCCCAGGGTCACAACATGACTACCCTCCTTTTGTTTGCCAGAGAACTACTCTTGAGAAGCTCCTGTATGTAATTGGTATTGTCAGGAAACTGAAGGAAGAACAAGAATTGTAGGATGTTAAAGGTGATGGGACTGTGTTCTTCATGGGCTGATGAGGCTGGGCGGTGAGTGGGCCTTGCCTTTTGTGTGAGCAAGTTGTTGAGTCTGTGCCTGCTGCCTGTGACAGCCTCTGTTGTGCTTTTGGGCCTGCTGGGCTGAGAGATGTAACACAGCTGCTGTTATTTGAAGATGACAGTTTCTTAAACAAGAAAGATAAACCTGTGGTGAGATCAATCTCAGAGCAGGAATTTCAAAATATGTTTTGTAGTCAAGGAGGTTGTTGACCATTAGCATGGGTCACTCTGTACAACAAAGACCTGTTTATAGTGTGAGTTCAGAATGTTCTCAAAAGGACACCTTGCTTTGTTTCTAGTTACTGACGCTGGCTGAGGCTAGAAACAATAGATACAAAGTCTGTGGCCAGCTCTGCATTTAGGAGGAACCATTTAATGCTTAGTCGGTTGCTGAGGATGTTGATTTTTATCACTGTGGTTTTGAGAACTTTCGTGATTTGAGAGTCCGGGAGGACTGTGGACAGGTTAAAACTCAGGGCAGGTGACTACAGTAGTAACTGTTTTAGTGAGAAGTTGAATGCTTGCTTTCAGACTTCAAATTTAGCCTTATTGAGTCTTGGAAGCAGTTTAATTTGCAAGAGCTCTCTTCAGTCTTCTGATTCTAGTTACTCTAAAAGAGTTATTCTTGTACAGTCTCTTTCCACTTGCAAAACATCAGAGCATTTGAAATCTGTGTGCTTCAGTGCAGCTATTGAATTAACTGTAGTGACTGGAAATACAACTTTTTAAGATAATAGCTTAGGTACTGTAGAATAAAAAGCAGTAATGTTGAGCATACCCCAATCAGTTAATCCATTTCAAGTCTTCATGTAGAACTTTTTTTATTTTTTTAAGTGTTTCAAGTCTATAAGCACAAGTTTCCATTTAGTTTTTCTGAAGTGTGATATATGGTGCGTGGGTGTCTTGTATTGACATGACTCTCGTAGTTATCTTACCTGTCACTGAGGTCTCTGCAACTGCTGTTGCTGTAGTTATAGCGGGTTTGAAAATGCCCAGTGTTAAGTTTCCTGATGCTATTATAATAGCAGTTTAGTATGTTATGCAGGGCAATGTGATGTTTCAACTTCCTAACCATCCTGGCTGTAGGATTAGTGGCCAGCAGAGCTGAGGACCATCACAGAGGTGGTGAAAATGTGAAGCAGTACAGGATTATAATAAAAGGTAGTCTGAATTTGGGCAGATTTGCTTCAGCTATGTTCTGAGAATTGTTAGTAGATGTTAATTCTTAAAATGTTTGTCATTTCAGGTGCGGGTTGTTCTCAAATATCGACATTGTGATGGGAACCTCTGTATCAAAGTAACAGATGATGTAGCTGTAAGTACGGAACATGTTGCCCTTTTAGGGCTTATTGTACCTCTCACGGACTTGCAATTTGCTGTCAGTCAGCTTGTGAGCTCTGAGCCATTGTCTTGAGAGCGCTTGACAGTTTCCTAAAAACTTGTTGTGCTCAGCCTTCCCTAGTTGCTTTGTCTGTGACTAATGTGGTTCAATTCTGCATGGTCCAGGAAAAGTTGTAACACTTCAGTGTTCTTTATGGGTCTCAACATAATAATTTTAGAATTCTGTGAAAAAAAAGCGCTACAAAAATCTTGGATCTTCTCTCTGAAAATGTGTCATGGAACGACATTGGTAGCTTCTGCTGAAGCATTTCAGGAGCATCTTCAAACAGAGTGGTAACAGCTTTCAACCATAGGTTAAGCTCCTTGTGACTATGAGATGGTGGAGTGATTACAAGACAGCTCAACAAGATTCACTTGTGGTTCAGTGATCCCATTTTCTCAAGTACTGTTATGGCATCAGTTATGCATTCAGTAAAAACTGGAACATACACACAACATGGAATGGTGCAGTGTCCTTCCAAGAGTTGCTGTACAAGGAGGTGGTGCAGCTGCACTTACAGGTTGCCCTTATTCTAAATAGTCTGGAAGGGTTCTTGAAAGTGTGTGAGGGGCTAGGATGTGAGATGGTGGGCAGCAGGTAGAAATGCAACAGAGAATGCATGCTGATGTGCACACCAGCAACAGGTTCTCGGTGCTAGTGATGTTACAGCCGAGTTGTTGTTATTCTGCAGTCTGGAGTAAGCAACAGTAATCTGCCCTGCTCATATCTTCAGACTTGGAAAAAATCAGATTTCTTCTTTCCAGGAAGAGTAGTCTGGCATTGGTATTTCCCATACCTGGGAGAGATGCAAAACTCCAGGAATGACACTTCTTGGTAGGATAATAGGGCATCGTGGGTGAGATGAGATGTACGGGGCACTGATAGCAGGCAAAAGTGAAAGACAATTAAATTGAAATCTTCCATAGGGGATGGCTGGAGTCAGGTGATTCATAAACTTGGACTGTTTTCAGTTATAGGCCTCCTTACCTGCTTCCAGTCCTGGAAAGTTGTGACAGTGATGGGGGAGGCAGGGGGTTGGGTTGGGTTTGTTTGTTTCTAGAGGTAGGAAGGGAGGCTTTCCTTGCTGCTGACTCTGTAGAGCTAATATAGCTGAAGGGAAAAATAAACTGGTTTTCTACTGTTTGTCTCTGAATTAAAATAGGAATTTAATGCTGTCAAAAGTTGCTGTATTGGCAGCACTGAAAAACGGAGCATTCTGGGGTTTTTCCATTGTTAAATCAGCCTGGGCAGTCGTACTGGTGCTATACAGGTGTAAGGAATTGCTTAGTCTGCAAAAACCTAAGCGGTCTTTCTATGATAAATCACTGGTGTATTACTCTCATTCCTTTTGCATTTACAGGCTTGTCACATGAAGGAGTTCCTTTTGATCTTAATCAGATGTTATGTTCCTTATTTAGGACTGTCTTAGAAACAGATTTTGTATGGGAGAAGGGATCCTCTTCAATGGGAAATACTGAACTGATTTTATGTCACTGGCAGCGTAACATTAAGGACTGTAAAAGGCAAAATAAACTTGCTGTCAGAATATAGAGAACAGGAAAGTATTTTCAGGTTTAAAATCTGCTTCTGCTTTTAGACAACATGAACAAAGGTGTCTTCTTAAAGACAGCTTTAAAACCCAAGTTTTAGCACTGTTTTTGAGACAGAAGAAACAATCATGAGCTTTCCCTATTTTGAAAATGGAAAGCCTTTCAGAGAAACTTAAATGTAAACACACGTGTGTATATTTTGAAACAGGGTAGACCTGTGTTGGTGCTGCTTCATGGTAACAACATGCCACAAATTAAGTACTTACCTTGTTTTGTGTGTTCCAAACACAAATTTGTCACAACTATAAACATGATAAAAACGATTCACGTGAAAACTGATATTAAGCAACTTTCTTTTACAGTGTTTGCTGTATAGAACAGACCAGGCGCAAGACGTAAAGAAGATCGAGAAATTCCACAGTCAGCTAATGCGACTCATGGTGGCTAAGGAATCCCGCAGTGCTGCCATGGAAACAGACTGAATTGCTGAAAATAACATGAGTGCTCCGGTCATATTTCACTGGAAGAAAATATCTCTTGCATTTGAAAGAATACTGGGACAGGAGATGCTTTTATGTACCGAAGTGGACTGATGAAAAGTCTGAAGCATTTTCCGCCCCCCCCAGACTCTGCTTTGGAAAACTAGGGAAATAAATGCTTTCAATTGAAAGCTTATATTTATTTTTGGGAATCAAACAAGAAACTATTCTTACACATTAGGTATGCTAAGAAGTCAAGTAAATATTTTAAATTTACAGTACTTTAGTCTGAATTTGATGGGCCACAAGCATATTTCTGGAAAGTTACTATAAAACTTCATATAGATTTCATATAAATTTCATGGTGTTCATGCCTTATCCTGGTGTATTCTCACAGTGGGAAGGTTTATTAACCTGACTAATACTGTAGCATGATGACTGGATCTAATAAATATTTACAGAAGTGATATACATCAGCGGGGTTTAGAAGAACGGATGTTTTCTGAACTGAAATGTTTAAATCGCCAATTCGTATTAGCACTGTCACTAGAAAGATTTTAGCTTTTAGTATTGATCTAGGTCATAAGCTGTGCAACGCTATCTGTGGTGCAGTTTGTAGAACTGTTATATTGGCTAAATAAACTTCTGTATTTTAGAACTTAAACTAAAACTTTGCTTGAGTATTGTTAAAGATCAGTGAGAAACTGGGAGTTTCTTTTCTGCTTATGCAAATGCTGTTGTTAAAAAAAATAGCCAGTGGCTTTTTTCCAGTACTTGAACTATTTTATACTAGCAGGGAGGGACCTTTTCCTATCTTTGCTTCAGGCAGAGTTGAAGTGTATCAGCAAGACGAATTCTAGAAGCTGTTGCCTATTATGTTAATAGAAAAAATGCAACCAAACACTACCCAGATTCCGTATTTTAGCAGCTTGCTAACTGTGCATTTTCAAATGTTACATGTGGCAGATGGATGTCAGCCAACTGAATAAATGGATGAAAACCAGCTTAATAAATACTTAAATACCACTGTCAAAAATAGACCAATGCTCCTGTGGTTTAGACTTGTTCCTCATTGTTACCTCTGGTAGGGTGATGGAAGCCTTAATTGTCTTTTGCAAAGGCTTTTTGCTTGAAAACCCAGTAGCTGAAATTGATACTTGCTTTGACTAGACCACCAGATGAATATTTTAATGTAATTATGCTATTGGTATAACTAGGCTTTTCCAGGACTAGTGTTTTGTGTTAAACCAAGCCACAAAAGTAAAGCAGAGCCATACAAAGACTTGTCTGTAATGACATTTATGTATAACAAAACAATCTACTTAAATACCCACCTGCTGTCACTTACATAAAAATAATTGAGCTACTGGGAAGCAGTGGAGTTCCTGCGTTTGCCAAGAGCTCAGAAAAAAACCCAGGCTTGAATATTGCATTAGAGTACCCTTTCAGCTGAATGTATAATGTTGCATATTGTTAGAAAATACTGCAGTGCTAAATTCCCAGTGGCTACTCAAATTCTAGTGTACAGAAGTGACTGGTACACATGTAACACTTTTTGTATTGCCTTTTGAAATACAAATAAATCCAGAGAGAAGGCTAAACTTTGTTCATAGTTAAACTTTAATAAGTTACTGTAATGCTGAAAATTTGTCTTGATGCTCCAAATCATTATCTTAGTATTTGCAGTATAGTATATTAAGTAGTTAAACCATTTTTGTCTGAAACACTGTTCTGTAGTATAAATGGTTGCTACGCAAAGTCATACAAGCGAAGATTTAAGCTGTTAAATTGGCAGGTGAAAAGGCTGCAGCTATTTTAGTGTAATTTTTGGACATCTCATATGTTGGTTTGGCATGTAGATGTCTTCTGTGAGCTGAGGTACAGAAAGGCTTGAGTGGCATGAATGATAAAAGGAGAGAGAGAGAGGGTCCACTGGTACATGATGAAAAAATCAAGCTTAATATGGCTGCTGCACCAAAGGGCTGATTGAATATATGGCATGAGAAGCACTGAATTAGGCAGCCCAGCACGTCAGCAAATGCTTCTGGTCACCAGCTGGGAGTTTGTGCCAGTTACAGGCTGCAGACAGGCAGTGCAGGAGCAGATAGGCAACCTGTGCAGTTACGGACAGGTAGCCACCTGTGCAGGAGAAGTGGAGTAATTTAAAAAAAAAAAAAAGGATGTTTTCCCTTGCTGTAGCAAATTTTGTTGCTGAATGTTACTTGTCTTCAGGAATTGCTTTGTTTTGTGAGAATGGTTTAATAAAGAATATGGGTCTTGTTAATGGACAAAGAGATCGGGTAAGTTTACCCATGGAGTTTATTCTGGTTTTCTGGTGTTCTCACTTCCTGGATTCTCTGAGTGTCTTGATTTAAATTCTTCCTTTGTGCACAGCACTTAAGCTGACTTTGTGTCTGAGCTCTCTCTGATGTGCAACTCTGTTGCTTCTGTTTTCCTTCAGGGGTTTTAACCTTGAGTTTCTCAGTATGTAGTCTGTTCTGTAACTGTATTCTGGATTATAGGAAGATCCTTAAATTATAAGTGAGAATTTTGGTCACAGGTCTTAGTTTTAGAGATCCTTATGAAAGAGGCCTTCGTTTCCACTAAAGTCCTGACCTAGCACCTTTAAGAGTGACAGATTTATTCTGGAAAATGGGATGCTGTGGTGCCTGAGTCTGTCAAAATGGGAAATGGAACTGAAGCCAAGCAGGTGCTTTTAAAAATGTTTTAACTTGTCAAAATAATTATATTTCATCTCAGTTCCTTCCTGCAGCATAAAAGTGGGTAATGCTCAACATCTTGCTGTAATAAATGTGAAGAAACCCTGGTTTCTGCCAGATGCGGTCAGTAAAACTTAAATGATCGCTTATTACCATAGGTTGATCTTAAAGGGTTACATCATCTGGAAGGTGTGTTAACCCTCTTGCCACAGGCAGAACAAATCCTCTCGCTTCATTCATCTTAAGTAAGGGTGGTAACACACTGTTGTCCCCCAGTGCACCTGTGCTTTTTTCACTTCTGCCCCTGGCTTAGGGGAAGATAAAATTCTAACACAGAAATGATGCTGTAACCATGGTTTAAATTAAGTTTGAGATCTAAAGTGGAAAAAACGAATATATAGCAAATAGGTGGGGGTTTTTATTTGTAGCTTGTTCTTATGTAGACTGCAGATTCTGCACAAGTCCAATTTCCTTCGAGAGTCTGTGAGCATTAGTGGGTGACTTTAGGGAGTAGCTGAAAACAGTATTATTCTTCGTACAATGCTCTGTGCTGAGGTAAATTTAATTGACTGAAACAGCTGTTTTGCTCAAGCATATCGAAGGAGTCTTCTTGTGAAGATCCTTTAAGAAAGGTATCTGCTAACTTTTGTGGTTTGGGGTTTTTTTAAAGGAAACTAGTCTATGAAGAACTACATCTAGTTTTTGCTAAAGTTAATAGTGATTTGCTTTTCAAGACATGGGGGTGTTTATTCTGAAAAGCTGATACCACTTTAAAGGTAGATGCTGTGTGGCTCAAGATAACACAACTGTTTGTTTATATAAAGATTTTATCTTTTACAAAGGCTTTGAGAGTTCAAGGACTGGTCTTTAAATACAGGCAAGAGTTGAATTGTCTTTGTTGCTGGGGATGACATAAAAACATGCTTTTAATCTCTCATTACTTTTACAATACGTAGACTCTTTAGACTGATGTCCAGATAAACTTCCCCACCTTTATGCTGGGGTGAATTATCTCATTTTAATTACTACACGCTGAAAGCAGATGTGGGCTTTTTAGTCAGTAGAAATGTTATTTTTTTTGAGATGAGAATGATGCCATAGTATTTTAGATTAGTTAGCAGAATACAAAGCATGGTACTTTGCTAACCCCTGCTTATTACGCAAGTGTGTGTGGGTCCTGTAACTGTTATAACAGACTACATGCTCTCAGGAGAATGTGGGCTTAAACTGGGCCACGTAAAACTGAAGTCTGTGGGAGCTGAGCCAATAAAAACATGGTCGTGGTGTGATAGGAGAGTTAACTGCCTTCATGCGAGTACAGGCCCTATTGTTGAACGTAGCCTTTGTTTCTGGTGAAGATACGTGCTTATTTTCTTATACTGTGCCCAAGTTAGTTATAGGTGTGTGTTCTCGGAGTCCTGTAATGGGAAGGCAATTACTTTCTGCCGTTCTGAAAACATCTTAAGTCATGAGTGACTGTGGTAGGTGGACCCTGGCTGGAGGCCAGGTGCCTGCCAAAGCTGCTCTATCGCTCCCCTCCTCAGCTGGATGGGGGAGAGAAAATACAATGAAGGGCTTATGGGTTGAGATAAGGACAGGGAGAGATCATTCACCAATTACCAGCACAGGCAAAACAGACTTACTTGGGGAAAATTAATTTATTGCCAATCCAGTCAGAGTAGGGTAATGAGAAAATAAAACCAAATCTTAAAATACCTCCCCCTCCTTCTTCACTGACCTTGGCGTCTGCAGAGTTGTTGCTCTCACATACTCTCGCTCCTCTTCTCCAGCTGCAATTGCGCAGTTGTTTTTCCTTCTTCTTAACTGTTCTCACAGCGGCGCTACCACCGTCGCTGATGGGCTCGGCCTTGGCCAGCAGCAGGTCCGTCTTGGAGCCGGCTGGCGTTGGCTTTATCAGACATAGGGGAAGCTTCTAGCAGCATCTCACAGAAGCCACCCCTGTGGCCCCTCTGCTACCAAAACCTTGCTGCACAAACCCAAGAGTGCCATTTCTGAGTGCTCTTACTTGAAAACGCCCAGTCTTCTAGCAAGAACCAGTGTGCTCAACCCATTAGTGCTCCCCATGCAGACGGTTCCTAGGTGTTGTGAATGTTGGTATTCTAATACTAAGGGTATAGCGTGTCTCTTAAACTGTAATGTTGGTATTTATGGAAGTGTTTTCTATTTAAATCAAGACCAGCTCTGAGGATATTTTGCTTTGTTTTTGTAGCAAGTTTTGATTTTGTGCTCACATTCTTCTGCCCCCTTTTTTTGGTGGCAATTCTTAGTCATTTTGTTAGAACTTAAAACATCAGTTATACTGAGAGGTCTGGGAGAGATTGGGGTTTTTATTTCTTTTGAAGTTGTGTTTGCACGTTGGGTTCGTTTTTTGTCTAGAAGTGGTATCTGTTCATAAAAGGACTAATCTGCATTGTTTGCCTTCTGCTGAGCAGAATCTTCCTGACTATAGGGATGTGTTTACAGCAAGATTTCAAAAAACACGTTCTCGGAGAAGGGGTTGACTGTTCTGGACACCTACTGAATGACTTTGCTGGCTGGTAGTGAGCAAATGAGAATTTGTTGCTCGCATTGGCTAGCAAAAATACATATTTTAACTGGATTGCTCATGCATGTAAAATACAGCCATCTATAATACAGTTCTGCTATCATTATGTGGCGAAAAGATGAAAGGCTTGCCTCAGGGCACTGACAAATGAGCTCTGGCAAACCGTCTGTGTGGCTTAAAGATGTTACCTCCCAAAGGCATCTGCTGCTTTAAGGAGTCAGCGGGCAGGAGGATGAACTAATGCCTCAGACGTGTCCCTGGGAAAGTCAATGTCTTACTTTAAATTGCCCTAAAATAGACCTTTTAATTTGGGGGGAAGGAGGGAAACTGACCTTTTCCGTGAGTGATTGATGGTTTGGGGGGGGGGTTATTTATTTATTTATTTTTTAAACACACTTGTTGTGGCAGTGCTAGGGTATGGCTGAGGGCAGTAACCAAAGAAATAACCAGGGATTGGTCTTTTGTGGCCAGAGGCAAACCACCTCCGTGTTGGTCGCACAGCAGACCCACGTAACACTTGACTATACTTAAATATGCAAATAACCAACTATGTTTTTAACAGAGCAAACAGCCGCGTTGCAAATAGCTTCTTAACCGCTGCAGCAATGTTCCCTGTTGATCATGTAATAAATGTGCAAAGACTGGGATTCCACACCGGCCTCGCTCAACGTAACAGCTGGCTGCTCACCCCAGTTGCCTCTGTTGCACCAATTCTAGTGTGCCTCAGAGCCTTGGCCGGACCGTCTCGATTTACCAGGGCATCAGAAGACTCCTTAATGTTCTGGAGAGCTGCTGGTTTGGTATCCTGCCTGGTTAGTGTGTTGAGACGGCTTCACAAAAGCTCAAATGAGCGCTCCAGGGGGTGAAATGGAGGGGTTGAGAGCTCCGAAGAGGGGTGAGGAGAACGATGGGAGTGAAAGAGCCAGCAGTTAGGTTGGCTCAGGCTGCCGCAGAACCACAGCCTAAATAACTTGCACTTTGTAATTTCCCTGACTTGCTTGTAAAAGCCTTCTGTCTGTCCCACTAAATGCTCTGTAACGTACATGCCATACAATATTTACCTAAAAACTAGCTATGTCTGAATTTGTTTCTGTATCGTTCTAGTTCATACGGATGGTACAGAAAGTGTGGAACCAAAGATGGTAGATGATATTCTCCCTAAAAGCCTCTACCATATTAGTAGCTTCTCAAAGGGAGTAACCAGAACTGAACACACGATACGAGGTGAAGATTATAGATTATATCATGCATTTATAAAACTGTGTTGTAATTCTTAACATTCTTAAAGCGCGGATGTTGGGGCGGGGGTTTAAGAAGGGATCAGTGTGTTGAAAGGCGTATGTGACTGCAGCAGTAACGGTTCAGTGTGCAGTAGCTCCAAACCAATAAATTCTTCAGGTGTGCCCAGAACACATCCAGCTGGCCAACCTTTGAAACACTTACAAATACTGAAATACTCACTGGGTATGATTTCACGGGTGGTGAGAATGGAGTATTTTGGTTTCACGATACGAGTTTTCCTTCCTCGTTCTTTTGACTTCTGTATTAAACTTCCTTTTTTTCTGACTCTTCATTCCTTTCTTCTTTTCCATTTGTTTTAAACTTATTCTTTCTCTTTAGATCTTTAAGACATGTTCCTCACATTTTCCTCCATATAGTTGATCATGGTGACTTTTTGGTTGGCTTGGGGGAAGGGGATGGTTATACAGTTGCATCTTTACTTTCTTCTACTTGTGGGTGTTTAAATAGAGGATTTCGTTCTCAAATCTGAGGCTCAGTAGAGGGAGATTCTATATTGTCACATTTGCAAAAAGTACTTGTGTAGGTGTCACAGAAGCATCAATAATAAACTGCATGACCAACTTCCTTATCCAACAGTAGGATAAGAAAATATTTTTTCTCAATATCAAAAAAAGCACGTAGGCTTTAGCAAATGAGAAGATCCTTCAGCTCAGACTCTGTGTTGGAGTATCTGCCTATGTTGTAGCAATTCATTTACTTTCCTGTACTGCAAATTGCATACTACTTGATGTTATTTTATTTGGCTGATGATTGACTACCAGTCTACAACTTGTAATGACGAGATATCAGCAATTCTCCATAATAATTTGTGATCAGTGTATGTCTTTTTAAAAATCGTTCCTTATACTGTAAGATGATCGCTGTTCTCCAGCCATATCTGTTGTTCTCAGTTTCTCTGTGCTTACATGATTCTCTGTCAGAACTCTGCAGCTCCCCTCACCCCAGTAGTCCCATAAATTTATATCATGGCCATCTCTTCCCCTTAATTTTTGTTTGCTCTAACAAAATCCTGCTGCTTTAAAGGTCGATATAATGTTGTGTAACATTCCTCTACCTCAGCTCAAGAGTCTAAAGCAAAAATAACTTTAAGGAATGCCGGATCATGGAGTTGCTTATGTTTTCCATTTCTTTAATTTAGAATCGTAGAATTTCTCAAGTTGGAACGGACCTGTAAGTATCAAGTCCAATTCCCTGTTCCTCGCAGGACTACCTAAAACTAACCCATGTGACTAAGAGCATCATCCAGATGCTCCTTGAACTCTGACAGGCTTGGTGCCATGACCACTTCCCTGGGCAGCCTGTTCCAGTGACCGAGCACCCTCTCAGTGAAGAACCTTTTCCTAATGTCCGATCTGAACTTCCCCTGATGCAGCTTAGTCCATTTCCTCGTGTCCTATCGCTGGTCACCAGAGAGGAGATCAGCACCTCCCCCTCCGCTGCCCCCCATGAGTAAGTTGTGGACTGCGATGGGGTCACCACTCAGCCTTCCCTTCTCCAAGCTGAACAAGCCAAGTGACCTCAGCTGCTCTTCATGTCCCTTGCCCTCAAGACCTTTTAGCATCTTGGTCGCCCTCTTCTGGACACACAATCATAGTTTGATGTTCTTCCTCTATTGAGGCACCCAAACCTGCATACAGTACTCGAGGTGGGGTTGCACCAGTGCAGTGTAGAGTGAGACAATCACCTCCCGCCACCAGCTAGCGAGGCTGTGCTTGATGCACCCCGGGACAAGGTTGGCCCTTTTGGGTTTAGTGGTATTTGCATCCCTGTGTTTGATAGTCTGTGGGAGTTGTACGATTTTCACAATAAACAGCCAAACCAGTTCCAGTTAGGAGGAACGCATGTAAAGAACTAAACCTGATGTAATCTTTCTCTGTTCTCGGTGCGTTTGGGGTAACTACTTTGCTCATTGCTGTTTAGTACTGCTACGGCAGTAGGGCCTAAGAATCCCGCTCATGAACCAGAAGCATTGTATGTCTGGTATTGTTAAGAGCACAGAGAAAAACTAATTTTTAATGTATTGGCAATTTAAGAGGGTTAAAACCCACAGGAAGACATCTATGCAAGAGTGATATTTCCACAGTAGGAACTTTGAACTACCCTGTCTGCTTCGTGAAAGGAGGAACTGGAAGGCACTAAGGAGGTGACAGGGTGCCTTCGGGGGTGACTGAAGACACCTGTTTTAAGAACATGAGACTGCCTGGATAAAGTATGAAACGACTTCTTTAACAAGTTATAGAGGCTGGACTTACTGGCTAACTAGAGACTGGAGCTGGCATTTTTGTAACAAATAGGGGATAGAAGAAATGCCATTTTTCGCTAACTAAAATAGTCAAATATAGTATCTGTGTGGTAGCTGCAATAAAGTGTTATGACAGTGAGACATAACACAGTTGCATTTTTATCTATCATTCTATAAAAGTTATGTTTTTACTACGAAATTCAACACAGTCTTATTTGTATGTTTGTGAAATGTCCGTAGTCCTACTGAAGAAAGACGGGTTGTTACTAATGCTCTTGGCATCTCAGGAAAAGTAGTATGGAGCTGTTGGTGAAGATCGGTGCCCCGGAAAGGGCAGACCTCTCGGCCAGCGTGTTTGCTGTGGACGAAGAAAAGAACAAAGCAAGCCAAGCCTGACTTACAGAACAGTTTAGGCACCTGTTGCTTTAAAACAGATTACTTTTTTAATTGAACTGCTATTGCTGCTCATAACAAAAGAGCAGAACTGCACAAAATGCTCTTTGGGCAAAGGACTGCCTGAACAGCCTGGGATGATTGGGTAGGAGAGGGTGGAAGATGTGAAAGGAATTGGTATCTGCGATCACAAGTCTGTTAAGACTTCTCTTCAACAATCAAAACAAGAGAATTGGGATGGCATGGAGGTAGCAAAAAAAGTAATACTGGAATCCGGGAGCGGAGTGGGAGATGAAAACAGATTGAACGGAAAAACCTCCAAGAGCCAATAAAGAATTTAAGTTGCTTGTTATGTTCTTACTGATGGGATGAGTTGTTACAGCGCGACCTCCCGAGGCTTGCTCTGATCTCTCAGACCAAGTTTGGAAGACAGGCCTTGGAGAGCACAGGTTCAGGGACAGAGCACCCCTGGCACACGCGTTCTCAGTGCCTTCCTTCTGTTGGGCACACGGTTGTGCTGTGCGGGGCGGTAGCCGGGGAGGTGGAGCAGGCTGAATGCGTTTCTCTTAAAATCAGCCCTACTCCAGTGCAGCGAGTGCTGGTGATGTCGGCTGAGAAGCCATTTAGGAATCTCACACGTGGTGCCACTCATTAGTTAGTTGCTGCCTGCTTGTGCCCGAAGTCACAGCAGCGAATTGGTGTTTGCTGGGCTGAAGCCTGCAGCGCTCTGTGACCACCTGCGCTCGGGAGCCCAGGGAACCCCCTTCGCTCCCCACTGCCCCGGCTTTGGTCGGTGCCGAACGGGGGCCTGCCAGAGCGCAGCGGGCAGGGAGCCACCGGCTCTGCCGGGGGCCGGCGGCAAGGGGGTAACGCCTTCGCGGCCGTCTGCTCCTTCCCCTCCAGCTGTGGTGGCCGCGGAGGCGGCCGGCCGGGGGAGGGCCTCAGCCGCCGCCCGGGTCGCTCCCCGCCCCCGCGGCAGGAACTACAGCTCCCAGCGGGCTGCGGACGGAGGGGGCCGGCCGGCACTGTGCACCTCCTCCCGGTGGGCGGTGAGGCGAGGCGAGGCGAGGCGTGGCGTGCGCGGTCGCGGTCCCCGCTCCGCTCCGCGGCAGGTAACAGCCGGGCGGGGGTGCGAGGGGAGTTCCTCAGGGGAGCGGCGCGAAACCCCTCAGCGGTGGGGTTGCGCCTTACCGCAGCCGCCCGGCAAGACGACCGCAGCGCTTAACCCGCGGCTCAGCTTTCGCCGGGAGGGACGCCCCCTCGCCTCGCCGGGCGAGGTCCTGCCCGGGCGGCCGTTGGCCGTTACCCGGCGGCCGTTACCCGGCGGCCACCGAAGCTTGAGGGCGGGGGGGAGATGGTGCCTCAGCCCTCGCAGCCGCGGCGGTAGGCAGCTGAGGCATGAGGTAGCGAAGCGAGGGCGGCCGGCCTGAGCTTCCCGTCCAGTAAATGAAATTACTTTTACAGGTGGTTGTGTGTCCGGCGTCTCCCGCCGAAGCCTGCGGGCGTTGGACACCGAGAGAGAGAGGGAACGGGGACTCTTTAAAGCTGGCTCTGTGCCTACGTGCCTTAAATACCATTGTTTTAAAGAGCGTGTGCCCGGCTGCCAGCTGGCAGTATCAAAATACTATTAACAATGGGTATTATTAAAGTCTGAATAATAGCAGGGGGCCGGGTGGGGATTTTAGGGTTGATTTTGGGAACGAGAAGGCCCTAATCAGTTTTTCTGGGGGGAGCGTAGAGGGGACGTTCCCTGACAGCTTGCTCGAGCCAGGGTTTTTGTCCAGCCTAAGATTCCTGATAAGCTGGCCTTACTGCCGGCAATACTTATGGAAACAACAATTTTATTTTGCGTTCGTTGGGAATCTGGCCAGGTTTCTTGGTTTAGTTAGAGTAAGTGGTTTTAACTATTGGCCTATAAATGGTTTAGTCTGTTTTTTGCTTGGGGTTTTTTTTTTTACTCATCTCTAAATGGGGATATGAAATTGAACTCTTGTCTTTTTGTTTTGTTTGTTGGTGTTTGTTTTGTTTTGGTTTTTTTTTAATGGGTCATTTGCCAAACCTGAAGATTGTTGGAATGAGTACCATATACATAGTTCCTTTTGCTGAACAAGCATTTTAGGGATGAGAAGAAAACCTTTTAAGTTTAATGACCGTATTTTGTTGCATAACTGAGCAATCTGCAAAGACTAAGCAAATGACGCACTTGCTCCTCAAGTTTGGCTCAGTTTGTCAGAATTCGGTTGGGATTTTGACTTTGTTGCCCTGCAGTTAAAACATGCCCATATCAAGTATGTTGCTTAATTTTCCAATTCAACTGAAGTAGTCTGTTTTCTCTTGTTTTCATAGCAGAGCTTTAGCTAAAAGAAGAAAACTAAGTTATTGTAGGTGAACCTGGGAGATGGGATCAGCCTTAGAAGCCACTGCCTGAAATTTACTTCTGCAGCCACAAATGGGGGGTTAATGTTTTGATTGGCACTGTTCTTTTGAGATGCCATGCATCTCCTCTGAAATGGATATTACTCTTGTCTAAAGTAAGCTAAAACAGAGACCTGAGTGCAGAAATTGCTAATGCTTACTGAAAATCGATGGGAGATGCGCACCAAAAGCAATTAGGCAGCTTTGAAAATCAATCCACAGTTGAAGTTGTCCAAGGACAAGGATTAGATCTTTGTCAGAGCTGAAGTCGTTGTGGGGAAGGTCCTGGCACAGTGTCAAGTTCATAGATCTTTGTTCTACATCTTTTCCAGTCTGAATTCATATATAAAACTTGTGTGTGGTTTGCTTAAGCTCAGTGTGTTTGTTATTTCTTCTGAATTCTGTTATTTTTTTCATAGGGGCAATCATGATGTTGAAGTACACTTCCAAACAGAGCACAGTTGGTAATAACTAGTGTATCCTGAATCCGTGTGCAATTTGTCTGTATGAATTGCCCAAAGTAGGTTTTGGATTATTAGCTGTTTCAAAAGGCCTTTCTTCACCCCATCTTGATCTACTATACTTCTTGTATTTGGTCATTCCATAGGGAAATACCATGTTTTCAGCCTGTTTGTTTATCTAGGGTTTCAGCAAAGCTTTCAGACATGCCTAGTATTTTTAGATGTAGAACTGTAATGTTTTAATGTGGTAAACACTGTGAAACAAGTTCAGGCTTCTTAGTAGAATATACATGGCCAATTTGTTCGAAGTAATTACAGCGGGTAAATAAAAAGGTTTGGAGTAATAATTCCTGAATGGTAATAGTCCCAGAAGTTCTTGTTTCTTCAGTAATAGTTTGTCAAGTAATTTGTTGGTGAAGTAGCAAAGCAGGGATGGGGGTGGTAGGTGAAGTACAGCTTATAGCTTTAGGCAAAATGAATTGATTATCTTACATATTTCTATGCACATTTCTTGTATTATAGTTGGAGTATTCAAATTTTGTGGCCAGACAAGCAAAGGTAAAGCCTTACCTTTGTGGTAGAGTGTACACTGCTTCATTGAGCCTGCAAGAGTATTTTCTTCATGCAATGCACAATCCTAGAACCAGGGCAGTCTTCTTTAACGTGCAAGTTCCAAATGTGGCAAATAGATCTCTAATTACTATGTAGGTCCCTAAAGAAAAGTCACTTGGAAAGTAGAGCGTCTTGCTTCTCTCTGAAGAGCTTTAGTCTGCTTGTAATTAATGCTGAAAATACTTTTTTCCCTTCTGAATACTACTATTGAAAAAGTCCTGGGTTCTTCCTCTGAACACATTTTTAATTAAAAGCATCACTGTATGTGAAAATGGGTGTTTACATAAACAGTAAAGCACAAAAATCTACTTCTAAAATGGCATTTGCTTTAACATCTTGGTCATGCTAGACAGCAGGACGGCTAACGCTTGACTTGAATATATCGTGGATTTTAGTGGTTGGTTTGGCTTTGTTGTTTTGTTTTTAAAGTGGCATTATCAGCTTTTATATATATTCAAGCATATTCTTATTGATTAAATGCTTTCTGATTGGCAGGGCTGGGAATATTTTTGTGGGAATTGTGATAGCCGTGCTTTGTTAGTTGCTTTTTTCAATAGCGTATGATGCTGACTTCTAATGCATTTGCCGCAACGAGGAAATGATCCGTGATCATGTTTGTGGAGGGATCCTACTGGGGTAAAGAACAGGAGCTGTTTTCCCGGTTTCTTCTCTGAAAACTGAGCTGTTTTCCAACATTCCTCCACTTTGTTTTTTTGAAACATCTCTGTTAGAGGTGATTAAGTGTAATCCACAAGAAAAATAAAGGCTCAGCAAACTTTTTTTTTCCCTGTTCTTTCTCTACCACAAACAATTCTTCTCTTATTTCTTGCACCCAGCAGTAGGGTTTTTTTATTATTTTCTTTTGAGCTCTGCAGTGAAGACACACAACTATTGCTCTGTCCATTTGTTCTGTATGTCCTGGCTGCCCACCACATCTGTACCCTGGGTATGCTTTGCTGTCTAATGGAAGATGAATCTTTCTCTCAGGTTAAATACCTACATGTTACGAATCAAAAATGAAGTTCTGTTGAAGGACCTAGTTCTCTTGGCTGCTTCATCATGACAGTTAATTGTTCTAATCTGGTGGTTACAGGTAGTGCACTTTTCTAGATGAAGCCCTTAAATCCAAAGAGAACTTAAATATTTAGTTGTTATTAAGAGAAAGATGAAGTCGCAAGAATTGTTCTTGTTACATGTTTACTCTGGCACATCCTTTTGGTGTTGCAGTTATTTGACAGAAAATGATGACTACCATCTGTTCCCCTCCTCTCTCATCATTCAAAGTTCCTTTTCTCTTTGAGAATGAAGTCTTCATAGAGAGATAACAAGTTTCTATCTCTTCCTGTTTCCATAGTCACAATTTAAAAAAAAAATATTTTTTTTCTTTTACCCTCTCGTACACGTTTTCGTTCATGATGCTCTTACTAGTTTGGAGTCATGATCCTAATATAAATTTACAGAGTGCACCTCATCTTGCTGTCTTGGAGATTGCCAGAAATTTTCTCTGGCAGTCTTTATAGTCATCATTTCCATCTCTACACCTTCTTTTAATGGAAAGATTGTCGTATCCTTTGTTCTTACATAGCTTGGAGTGTAAGACTTCAAACTCTTTGCACTCTTTTTTTCCCATCTAAGGCACCGCATATGTGTCAATTCTGCATGTGTTAATAATTAAAGGTTTTAGCAAGACAGTTTTCTAACAGTGCTAATACAAAAAGCTTGTAAACCTGCAAGTTAAATAAGATCTTTCTCTCTCTGATTCCATGGAAGAATCTTAAGAGAATTAGACTAATGGAAAATCCCACAGCAGACAAAAAGACACAGGCTGTGCCATACCACCAAGCAATACGGGATGAATCTGAGTCTTATCTAGAGATGAGACAAGGCAAAACATTGGCAATAATACCACAGCAGGGGAGGAAGGCAACCTTTTACTCTTTTAGTACTGGTGGATTTGGTGAAGCTAAAAATAGAGCCTGAATTTCCCTTAAGGTCTAAGGAACAATTACCTCAATCTCATTTCCTTATCTGTAATATCTAACTCTTTTGGTTCATCTGCACTTTTTTCCACCCCCTCCTTAAAATGCAGATACTGGCATAGGATGAGGAGGTTAACCTCATTATTGCTAGAAACTCTGGTGGAAGGCAAAACAGAACAATGTGCTATTCATAATTTCTTATTAGACATTAAAAGTTGCAGAAAAGCTCAAGATATTCTTTGGAGTCTGTTTTATCGGACTGTGTCATTTAGTTGGCTGGACAGTGGCTAAGAACTGTTTTAAAAACTTTTTACTGGCACTATATGCTTCCCTTTTTTAACTGTAACGTGATTTGAGAGAGCTCTGTGTAGGAGACCCAACTTTCAGCTGTGTTCACCCCCAGGCTGAATGCCAGGCTTCTGCCACTTCTCTGCACACATGCAAAAAATCTGTTGTTTGAATTTGAGGGTCATTAAATAGGGTAAAGGCTGGATAGGATAAATAGGATAAAATCTTTACATGATCTAACCTTAATGTTTTAGTTATCAAATGCATTATTATGAAAGTTAAAACAGTTCTTTCACCCTTAATTATCATGACTGAGCAGTGCTGATTTAAGAATCCTTTAGCAGCTTTTCTTGTAGAGTCCTAAACAGAAATTACTGCAGATGGAGAGTAGACCTCCTTTTCCCTGAATCATGCACATAGTCATTGAGCCACAATAACGGACATCACACAGATCCTAGGTGGGATTCTGCCAGGTTGTGTTTATGTAGCCCACAGGCTTTTTTTAGACTCTTTGAAGGAAGTGGGTTTGTTCAAGAATAATGGAAGCAAAATAAGGAAAATTGAGATAAACAAGACACGTTTTTAAGCAGCACAGAAGAATGTGTTGGGCATGGATTTGAAAAAACAAGTAATGTTGCTTAAATATGTGTTCTTGTAAATTGAGTATCTTCCTCTTAAAAATGTGGCATGCAGTGCTTTAAATTATTATTGTGATAATCAGCTTTGACCGGCCAGTGTTTGCATAAATATACTGCTTCGGGGTGAGGCAGTGGATAACAGTGAACTTAGTCCCATACTACTTTTCTTTTATTTTGAGCTAGGCTTGGGTTTCGGTGCCTGTCAGATTTCAGTGTAGTACTGAAGAGACGGTAACACTTGACTGTCATAGCATTGTAAGAAAAATTAGGTGGGAATACGTTGTATAAGGTGCTCAGCTACTCCTGTGGAATGAAAGACTAACTGCTGTAAGTACAAGTTCTGGGTGATGCATATGAGCCTTACATTGGCTCTCTGTTGTTTGTTACTGTTGTCCAAGGGGCAAAGCAGATGAACAGCTGCAAGGGAGCAGTGCCTCACTGCCACAGGCGTGGGGTGTACCCCCAGCCCTGTCCTGGGAGAGGCCTAGCCGTCCCCCTGGGAGAGAGTGTGGTTTCTCCTTCTTTGGCGAGGTGACCCCTTTCCTTGGTTGTACTCTTCTAATTAGGTTCCTGCTGTACTTGCTAATTTCTGATTGCAAGCAGTCTAGAAAAAGATTGTGGAACAGAATGATATCATCTCTTCCTGCTGTTTCGGAGATAGCATTGTGTGCCACCTCCCTGTGGCAATAAAAAATGTAAATGCTAAATCTCTTATCGAGACAAGCCAGAAACTCTGGATTTGTATTTCCTGTCTTTGATTTGCTTCCCTGCGTAGGATGCTTTATTCCATCCAATGCCTACCTCTCCTACATTCCTAGAGTGTTAACATATGGTTTTTTGCTCACCTGGAAGATGTTATCAATTGTATCCAAAGCAATTCCTGTGTTGCTACGCTATTTTCAAACTTGTCATAATGCTCCATAAACTACATAAAGAGGAAGCTTTTCTTATACAAATGTCTTCACTTCGTGGTTTTCTTCTGTTTCCAGTGTTACATAATGACAAAAAATGTGATGCCTAGAGATGGTAGGGTGTAGACTGAGGGTGAAGCTTCTGGGACTGTGCCACCTCTTAGTCCCTTTTAGGCTGTCTGTGCTAGGGGACCCTGTTATAGGTACCATGAGTTTTAAGTCCTTCAGTGGGTTGTTTTTGCTTCGTATCTGTTGGGAAGAGTAACCTGCAATTGCTGTTCTTCAGGCAAACCAATCTGTAAACAAAGACGCTGCAGCAGAGGGGTGCCTTTTCAGTAAAACCTAATGGGGGAGTTTATGTAACAGAACAAAAATAAATGGAAACATCACTTCTAAATTGAACTGTTATTTCTCCTGCAGAGTAATTATCAATCAATAAACCTTGTATCTGACAGCATCAGTGTGCTAAGTGCGCTGAGCTACCTTGCAGTCTGCTAGTAAACTAGCCTTGGAGAGAAAATGTTATTAACTCTAAACCGCAGTCACCCCTGGTATGTGTCTGAAAGCAGCATGGTCTTTTAGAACTTTTGCTTCACCCATGCATTAGCTGTTTTGCACTGATAGGGTTTAATAGCACCACTCGGAGTTGTGGGTATTGTGCATCATTCAAGCCATAGTAGCTGGATTGTGTAGCGTTTGGGCCAAAATGGGTTTTCAGATGGTAGGGTGAAAGTCTTTCCAGTTGCTTATTTCTCCAGTGACGTCTTTCAGATGGATTCTAATGCTGCAATGCAAAGGTGAATGATTACTAGTAGAACAAGATGGGGATTTTACCATTAAGCTATTTCATAGATGACCTCTCTGAAAAATAAAGAGCGTTGTTCTTCCAGGCATCTGTTACTGGGTACTGATGAAGACAGGGTATGAGACAGGACATAGCTTTCGTGTAAATAATAATTGTTCTCTACTTGTGGAGCTATTAGCTCTGCTGTTAATGCACGAACAGAGGACAGTGCAAATCAAAATGCAAACAATGCTGGAAAAAAAGTGTTTTCAACACGGAGCAGTAAGATACTGTAAGAAACTTTTGGGGTTTTCTTGCAAACAACGTATTTCTTGAGATGCACTTGGCCTTCTTCAAGAGGAGGGAGTTCTTGGGCTATTTACTGGATCCGTCACACTTAAAAATTTTTCTTTCAAAACATGTTTTTAAAGTAGCAAAACAAAAACATTCTTCCTTGGACTCTTTAGGACAAAAGTACTGTCTAAGGTATTTAAGTGCTGCCTACAAACAATATCCACCCCAGAGTACAGCAAAGTCTTGGAGCCTAAGTACTTGACAGTGGAATAAATGGAAATATTTCCTTCTAAGGGTCTTGCCTTTGGTTGCATAAAAACAGGAAAAAGCCAAACCAAAACATGAACTCCCTTTGAAGTAGTAATTTTTTAAAGGCAACATGCCAGCAGGGTTGCATCAAGAGACTTCAGAGCATAAAACCACCAGCACTTTGTTGTTTACATCTCTGAAAACTGCAAGTATAGAAAGGTTTTATTGTACTTGTTCTCCTTCTATGTTAGTGGTGCTATATTGTTGTATTATGAAAGAATTGTAAGGGGCTAATAACTTCCATCTCATGACAGCTCAGTAATGATTAGAGGAGGAAATTCTGGTGCAGATGCGTCACGACTGAGGCCGCTTTATGCTGTTCGAATAACACACAGGAGTTTTAGAGAACTAACTTGAATAGCAAACTTGGGAAATCATTGAGTACATTTGCTCTAAGTGGTCTCCTCTCAGTGCGGGCTGGAGAGGTTAGTAGGAGCATGCTGCGTTCCAGTAACTCATCACTAGCAAAACAATCCCTTTGAGTGTGCTATGAACTGGTGCAAGTTGAAATACTGCTGACGCACTTTGCCCTTTCTCTTTCACCTGTGCACTCAGAAAAAAAATGTAGCATAGTTGGAGCCCCAGTGTTCGTTGTAATTAGGAATTTTGGAAGTACTTCCAAGGGAACTGAGAGAGATTAAATGTAGAGAGCAACTTGGGATCTCCCTCTGTTAGCAAAAAATAATCCAGCCAGTATCACAGACAGCTTCTTCCAAATCAAAATGACATCTCATGCAAATCAATTTGTCACTGGCCCCAATTCTCTGCAATAGAAGACAACTTTTGTGAAACCTGAAATTGATTTTGACACTTATTGCTGGATTGTAAACAAGCTCATCCTAAAGTCTGTCTGGAATTAATTGCAAAAATGGGTATCTTAAGCTGCCTTCCAACCTAAATCATTCTATGATCTTTTCACGTAGTGACTTCTTTGTACACACACTCCGGAGCAAATACAAAATACATGTTTGTGCACAATCCCTCCTATGTCTTCTGCTACAAAAATTCTGATTTCTCAAGTCCCTCTGAGAGCAGATGGGGGAAGCAGAAATATTTTTGAAGCCCTGGGTACTCAAGTGACTGAGGACATAGAAGTTTCTTGCTAGCGAATGATCTGGGATTCTGTTCCTGCATAATGCAGTTCTGTGTTAGGTGGTGTGCCTCTGTCACCATGTTGGCAGAGGCCATGATACAGCATAAGCCAGGAGAAAGACTCCTGTTTTTCTAGGTATCCCAGCCATCCTGCCCAAAAAACAGGGCTGCCACTGACAGCAGCTCTCTTTTTCTCTTGGTGTGGCTGTTTGTCGTGTGCCTTGTAAACAATACTGAAGTTGGCCAAGAGTTTGAATTTTTCGTATGTGGTGTTCACATAGTTATGCTGGTGAACCTTTGCAGTCTAGACATGGCCTGAGTTGTGCTGTGATTTCAGGGAAGTTGCTGTTCTTCTCTGTGAAGACTTAGTGATAGAAATGCTGTTAAATACTGTGGTAGGTATTATTTCTATGTAAAGTGCTTTGAGGTTTCTAAAAGCCCCTCCAGTTCTGCTCTGCAATAAAATTGAATTGTGCTCTGGAGGCTCCTAGACTGCATTGGTTTATGTGTTGAGGCAAGCTGAAATTGGACAGACTTTAATTTTGGGGTAAGTTATGGCATGAGCATGCTGGAGGTGGGAAAAGATTGTTGTCTAGTGCTCCAGAGAACATAGTGAGGAAAAACTAGCATGTCCTCAAACAACAGAAATTATGGAAGAACAAGTGAAACAAATAAACAGATCAAGTTCTTTCAGTGCCTATCATTTCCATTTCTCCAGCCTCTGAGGATTAAGGAATTTCAGGTCACTTTTTGAGGCTGTAGCACTTGCATATGTAAGCAATATATTTTTGTAGCTTGCTGCTCTATCTGCATAGTGCCTGACTTCTCTACAAATGTTTCATAGAATCGTCTAGGTTGGAAGGGACCTTTAAGATCATGGAGTCTGACCATCAACCTAACACTGCCAAAACCACCACTAAAGCGTGTCCCTAAATGTTTCAGTGGGTGCTTATTTTGACAGTTTTATTTATTTATTTATTTATTGTCAGCCATTAGACAATTAAACGCAAGAGGGTGACTATCCTGTCATGTACAGAAACTTAAAGAAAGGTCAGTTTTACTCCTGTTGTAATCATGTGAACTTCCATTAACTTGTGTTACAATTCCTGTTTTGATCCAGGAATAAATTTGGTGCATTCTGTTGACTCTGACCAATTTCAGAGCATTATATTACTCTGCAGCAGCAAAACCAACAAAACATTCCAGCTCTGGAGAAAATGAAGACTGTTCTGCGTGTGAAACCACGCTAGCTCTACAGAAGTTTAGAAATACTTCATGTCTTATCAATTTCCCAGCAAATGAGTGTTTGAAACACTACATTCTTCAAAATTATGCATTAAAATGATGACAGTACTGTTCCCCAAACCTCGTGACAAATATTTCTCATACTTAAAGGGATGATTGAAAATATTAATTATTGGAGTCTGAGTAACTGTTTTTTCTACCTGCAGCATGAAACAGTTCAAATATATTCAAAATGGATTTTTGTTAAGGTGTTCTGTTTGACTAAAGCACAACAGCCCTGCAGTCAGGTTGTGCAGATATTCTGTGAAATCAGGTTGTTCTTTGTTTTGACAGAATTTTATCACTTGGGGAAGGGTGGTTTAGAGCCAGGAGAGCACGCCTGTGGTCTTTTGTTTTCCCTTTAAAACAGTTCAGAGGGAGAAAGAAAGGGAAGGTCCTTCTACCCCTTTGCACTGCTGTTCAAGGGTTATGTCAATAGATCCCTGCCCCACTCCCCCAGGCTGATTGGGAGGCACAAGGTGGCTGCCCTCATGCTCTTCACTTTTTAGTCTCTATATATGTCTTATATAGTAAGCCTTACTGAAGAGATGCTCTGCTTTGGAATTTGTGGGAAATCTAGAGCTTCAGAGGAAGAGAAAGCATTAAACTTGAATTATATCTACAGTCACCTCCTTTACTGTTGAAGTTTAGCAGCAATCAGCACCACTGAAGAAGCCAACAGGGTGTGTTTAATCAGAGAACTACTTAATTACCAAGCCATGTAATCTCTTGACTTGCTTTGAGTTCTGCTTTTACTAAATGCTTTTATGTAAAACACTTAATTCCTTCCTATTTGAGTTGCATAAGTTAAAACATCCTATTTCTGAAACTTTACAGAAGTGTTGATGTCCTGTGAGTGACAGAACATCATGTAGATCAAATCCTGTCTTAAGAAGCGAGTAAACCTCTATTTTCGTTATAAAGTAAGTTGTATGTGTCTGAATTACTTATTGGGCTTACCAGAGTTCTGTTCTTCTCTTGCAGGCATTATGCTGCTCGAAGTATTCCTGATTCTAGGGGCAGTCATCATCTACTTCTTGCTTTCCAAGAAGAAAGAAGAGATATTACCCTTCAAAGAGGGATGGTGGGGCAAGGGACAAAAGCCTGACACTGAAGAAGATACAACTATTTGGCCGTTTAAGGTGGAAACTACAGAAGAAGAGCTGAGTGTAAGAAAATCTCTGTCTTGGGGAGAAAGAAGTATGAAATGGCCAAATAAATGCAGAACTTGTTTGGAAGTAATTTTTAAATTGAACCCATAGTTATATTAATGAGAATGAGCGATGATGTCCAGGACTTGGGGGAAGGGATTTTTCAGTACTTCAGAAGATAGGTATGGATAGGCAGATTTCATATGCTGCTATACAATTTTGTTCTCAGCTGGCTGTTGCAAGATTGCTAGTAAATAAACCTATTCTGTAAAGCCTAATAAAGATAAAAGTCAGATTACAGATTACTCAACTCTGTATTCGTGTTTGTGCACCTTCCTCAGTTTGATTGTGTAGGCCAGAATAAGAACAATGTCTTTTTTTTTTTTCCTTCTTTCAAAAGCAATTATGAGTATCTCATTTTCTTGGCTGCTTTATATTTGCAGCTGTGTTGGATGCTGATTTCTTCTGTAATTAATGATCTACTTTGCTCAACACTAATACCACAGTGGTAATTACAGTAAACACATACGTTGCAGAACTTGTTAGACAGAAAGATTTTGATTGTGTATGTTTTAAGTCAGGGATTGCACAGTTTCATAGATCTGTGTGGAGTAGTGGTTCAAACAGTGTTCACGGGATTGCTCATATTATTCATTTACAATGGATTCCTATTTTCTCAGTAAGGCCGGGGTTTTTTAACACTTTGTCTGCCCTCCTTAGTAATATCAACGGACATTGATGTCCAATATGTTTTCCAACTTACAGATATTTTTGAAATGCACAATTCTGTATTATGACAGCTCTTGCAACATGATCCATCAATACAAAACTCTGTTTCTAAATAAATGTTTACATAAACTAGGAGTTAAAGTTATGCTAGCATACATTACTAAGATATTTTTTTAAAGGTGTTGAGCATAGACAGAAAGCATGTATGTAAAGACACGTTAAAAACTTCATTTAAAAATCCATGCTTTCTGTACACATCAAATGCCAAAAACAGTGAGCTTGCATACTAATATCTTGCCTACACTGCCTGTACAATGTGAGGCACCTAACTCAGTCAGAATGAGAGCTACCTCTATCGCTGTATTAGAAAATGCTGTTCAGGTTTAAACCCCACAGAGGTTTGAGCAGGATTAGACTTCCAGACCTGCCTTCCACCCTCAATTATTCTGTGGTTCTGTTCACAGCAGGAAGAGGCTCTTGGCTGTCGTTCCCTGACGAGTGATTTTGGACTGATTTTTGCGGTATTGTCAGCATCCCCTGTAACCTTGAAGTGCAGTAGGAAGGTCACTTCAATAGTTATTCTAGATTGGGAAACTTTCACTCCAGTCTAGTTCCAACAATTTTGTGGCCATGCGAAGTCCCTCAGAGTGTTTCCCAGTGAAGACACCCAGACCCTTGGTTTGGGAAGGAGAGCAAAAGGTTCAGGCCAGAAACCATGCACTGATTGTGAGGTTAGGCTCGCAGGTAACCTAGGGAGCAGAGTACCATGGAAAGGCAACAAGACTTACGCTGTGAAGCCACCGTGGTGGCAGAAGAGTGTATTGTCCTCTGGTTATCAGCCTGGCAAACAGGTTAGCCAGCCCTGCAAAACAGAGAGAGAGAGAGACTGTTAAGAACAGCTGTAAATGGAAGGAGGCCATCTGGAGGAGAAAAAGAATTGGAACAGCTGATGGAGCATCAGCAAAATACACAGGTGTCATTAGAGTTGTTACTTTCATTGTTCTTATTTCACTTGGGAATAACTAGAAGCCATGGACAGTAGAGCCAAGATGGCAGACACAAATGCTTGTAATGTCTCTTCTTTCTTTTTCCCTGTAGGACTTATTTAGGAGACTTGACCAGGCTCGATTCACTGAGCCACTGGAGAACAGTTGCTTCCATTATGGGACTAACTCGGTGTATCTCAGGAAGGTTGTCTCCTACTGGAAAAACCAGTTCAATTGGAAGAAACAAGTTGAAGTCCTCAACAAGTACCCACAATTCAAAACTAAGATTCAAGGTGTGTGGCTTTTTCCCTTAAAACATAAACAAACAGTAATACATAATGTTGTCTACAAAGGATCTCGATGGTAAGAATACTACGGTTGTGTCGCATGGGCTGTCCCTCCCTGGCTGCCATGGCGTGGATCACTGGTTGCGCTGATGAAGCAGCGAGGAACTCCATCGTAACTGAAGCCTTTAGGACAAGGAATGACAAATGGAATTCCCTTGTGCATGGATGGGTTGTCAGCTGGTGTTAACATGAGCCAAGCACAGGCATTTGGAAACAGAACTGGATCTTAAGATGTACACACGTTCTCTGACTTGTATGTAATCACGCAGAAGTACCCACAGATGCCTCCTCTTGCTCCACATAGTTCCCCAGCTGCTGCTGTCACGGTGATGCTGTCAGTCTGGCAGCCCTCCTCAGCTGGGTGTGCTGGCTGCTCAGGTTGTCCCTGCTTGGCAGGACAGATGCGCTCTGCTGCACCATTTCAAGCATTCATAGGTCTCGTAAACACAGAACGCCTTTCCCTTGGTGCTGATGTGCTGCCAGGTGTGAGTGAATGGTTTGTCTTTTCATACAAAGCACAGACACCTTTTGAAAGAGGCCATTCAGCTAAGGTCTGCTGGTGCTGGAGCTTGGTCAAACTGTACGTTTTAATTGCTTGAATTAGGTTGTGCTTGGGTCATTTGTGGGTACAGCTGTAGATTTGGAGCACAGCAGGCAATTGTCTCACATGATGGCAGAATTCAAGCTTGAGATTATGCTATTACATTTTTACTTGCACCCTTAATTGTACATTATTTCAAATGGGGCAGTTCACCATAATATTTTAAATAGATTTGGGGCAAAAAATGGTTGTTACGCAGTGGTTAGAACAAAAAGATTTATTTAAGTGTATAAAACATGGTTAGTGCTGGAAAAGATAAAAGCAAGAATTCTTCCCTTAAAAAAAAAGTACCATCTGAGTTAAGAAAGGGAAAAGAAGCTAAGGACAATGCACTATGTATAGCAACAGGAAAAGAAATTGCAAGATTAGGAACGATTACAGAGATGAGCCATGAAAAGATGAGCTCAAACATGCCATATATCAGATTCCAAGCTTCTGTCATCACTTGAAAGGTTTTCAGAGAATACAAAAATCCACAGAATTGTCAAGGATGGGGAAATCTCAGTCGGTGAAACGGGTGGGATTGCTGGTTAGCTGGAGTTGATGTGAGCAAAATGTGCTTAAATACAAGTGAGAAGTGAGGCATTTAGGCTCTAGTAAGAGCAAATTGTAAGAGCCCTGAATGGGTTTGAGGAAAAGCAGTTCACATACAGCAACTAGTGCAATGCTGCGTGAAGCCTACTGCTTACGTATTGTAAGACTCACAAAGGAAAAAGGACTGCAATTTTTACCTTTTTACTGTTTTGGTTTACTCACTGATACTGAAAGCTTTGGACAAAATGTAGAAAGGAACTACAAAATTGAACACTAACTCTGTTTTAGCGAGGCATGTTTTAAAGTCTTTGATTCAGCATGATCGGTTTATCAGCAGTTGAGATGTGTGACGATTACAGGAGGCCTCCGCAGACACTGAAGGCTTTTTAAATTCCTTCTGCTGTAACATTAGGATCAATGGCTGGAGACAGAAGCTAGACGTGTTCAAATGGAAAGTAAGGCATGCACAAGACATGGAAAGTGATTAACACCCCCAAACAAACAGCTGCTAGTTATGATGGATTCCCTGTCTCTTGATACCTTCAAGTTGCAATTGTATGCCTTTCAGGAAAAAACATCTGTGGTTGGTTGAAGCCTATCTAGTGCCATATAGGGACATTTGGGTAAAACTTAAGGGCACTTGGACTAAATGATGTAATCGTCTCTTCTGCCTCTAAGCTGTGTGAGTCACTGTGTTACCGTTAGTAGATTGCTTCACTTCTATGTCTTAATTTGTCAATTTATTTTAAAACAGAAATACGACGTCCTCATTTAGCTGCTGTGCTGCTTAATTGCCTATTATAAGGTCCTTGGATAAATGGATCCAGAGAAGTACAGTGTGTTTGCATGCTCACCAAAAAAGGACTTCAGAAAAGACTTATTCATAATCTGTTCTGTGATTAGTTTCAGTTTCATGGTAAATTTGGGCATGTTAATTAATTATTTTATTTTTACAGGCATTGATATCCATTTTGTTCACGTAAAGCCTCCTCGTTTGCCTGAAGGCCAGTCTGCAAAGCCATTATTAATGGTTCATGGTTGGCCTGGCTCGTTTTATGAGTTTTACAAGATCATCCCTCTCCTGACGGATCCTGCAAGCCATGGCCTCAGTGATGAACACGTTTTTGAAGTCATTTGCCCATCTATCCCTGGTTATGGTTTCTCAGAAGCACCCCACAAAAAAGGTATGATGTATGAGAAGAAAGTGAACTAACACAAGCCTAGTGTCACAGTGAGATAGCCCCTATTAGCAGAATGGTAACGCCTGCCTCTTCTTGTTCTCCCAGGGTAGAAATAAAGATCCTGTGTGTCATGTGGGAAGAGGGAGATAACAGTGTGACTTCAGGTGACACCACTGATCAGTTTCAGGAGCAATGTATATATAATTTACAAGGACTATAAAAAGTTATGAAGTGACAACTCATTAATTGTAATTGAGTTAATGAATTGTGTGGGGGTGAGCAGGAAGGTTATTGTTACTGTTCCTTTTGGATGTTTTGAATCCATATTCAACAGCACATACAGGCAGGTGGGAAGCAACAGTTGAAACAGATCAATTCATATATCTACATGGTAGATTGCAGCCAAATACCTGCTTGTTCAGCTTGTGCTCTGAATTGTACAAACACAAGCTGCAACAAATTGGAGTGATGTAGTATTTAAAGTGATACTGAGTTTAGTATTTAATTATGTGTGCAGGTGAATGATGTGGGAAAAGTTGGGTTTGCTTTTCTCTACTTCCCTGGTTATGATTTATCTGGTCAGTATTTAGTGAAGTGGAGAAGTACATTACTAGTGGAAACTATTATTGAGATCAGACTCTGCTCAAAGTAGACAAAATGGAAACACTGCCTGCGCAATGCTCAGTGCCTCTGATAGGGCTCAGCTGGAGTATGACTACAGTTTAAAGGGAGTCTGGCAACCCCTCAGTCGGGCAAGAGTGTGGGCAACTGGTGGAGTTAGGAGAATACTAGTCTGCAAAGAAGGCTGCATTTTCTTCTCATGGTTTCTGCTTGCTCTCTAGACCTTCCCTGGATGACGTGACAACGGTTTCCAAATAGTCTGTCAAGACAGGCACGGAAAAATGGACTTGTAGCTTTTTAGGAACATGAACGTTGCCTTTACAGGGAGAATAAATGCTGCAGAGTCAGAAGCATAGCTAGAATTAATGCAACCGTATTCTTTTTTTTTTTTTTTTAATNTAATGCAGACTTTAATTCTGTAAGTGCCGCTTCTATTTTTTATGAATTGATGCTCAGACTGGGATTCAACGAATTCTATGCACAAGGTGGTGACTGGGGCTGGCTCATCTGCACCAATCTGGCCCAGATGGCTCCCAAGTGAGTACCCCTTTGGTACCATGTTGCAAGGTTGGCATGCAAAGCTGTTTTATTCTTTGAATAGTTATTTCTTGTACATTTGAGAGTTCCTGTCCAAGTCCTCATAAGAGCACTGTGTAGTTTCTCTCTACAGTGCTCAGTATTAAGCAGTGATCCAGAATTACATACCTTAGTTTATACTATATACCTGTTCTTTCAAACAGTTGTGCACTTGTTTTGTAATGGCCCCACTGGGGTCTGGAGTGGGATAAGTACTTGTAACAAAAGGAGGATTTGTGGCTTAGCGTCCAGGAGTGTGTGCTGATTACTGACAGTTGCCCCTTTGACTTGTCATTTTTGTGTGAAAAGCCAGACCACTAAGTACAGCTAAGGTCATGATGTAATTAGCAGGTCAGAATTTAAGTACGTCTATTTTTGTTAATAACATTTTAAATGTAACAACTTTGAATTGCATTTTGTTTTTGTTAATTTGTGGGGGCTTTTTCTGTTTTTATTTTTAGCCATATGAAAGGTCTCCATTTAAATCTAGCCTCAGTTACAAATATGGGATTCACTCACCTGCTGTCCATTCTGCTGGGCCGCTATCTTCCCGGGCTCTTCGGTTTCCAGGATGAAGATGTTAGGCGGATGTTTCCCTTCTTGAAAAAAGGGCTCTACAGGATCTTGTTGGAGTCTGGCTACGCTCACATACAGGCTACAAAACCTGATACTGTTGGTAAAACAAACAAACAAAAAACCCTTTTGAGCTCAGAATACTTAGTCTGTTCATTTTAGCTGTACTTTCATAAAAATGAAACGTACTGCTTAAAATATGCAGAAAAATCAGTTTTTTTTCAGCAATGTTGAAGTAGGAAGGTTAGAGGTTTTAAAAGGTGGGCTCCTTTTCTGTATCCAAGTCAGAAAAAGTTACATATGGGTATGTATTATTACACTCACTTTTGCACGCAGAAGCAGTAAATCTGCACATCAAAATTGAGTATGCTCCAAGTGCCACTGACCTCGTTTTCAGTTTTCATAAATAAAATAGTTTATTTAATACTTTTCCACTTCTGCTACCACTGGGGACTGTAATTCTATTTCAAATGCAGCTACGCTGAGAGCAAAAGATAGTTTCTTCACCAAGAATGGATCACGTTCAAATGACGTAAACTACAAGAAGCTTTTAGCTGTCTCAACACGCGATGTAGCTTATTTATAGGGATAAGTAATACCTGAAAAGTAAAATCAAATTTAGTTCTCACTCATTGTTCCAAATCCCTTGCAGACTTTCAAGGAAAAAAGAAAAGCTGAATGTTCTTTTTAGATGAGCTAGTCACTCAGATTGCTTAACTACTTTAAGTATCTGAGTATTAAGTGTTTCTATTTTAAAAAAACATCTTTTGCAACTGAATTGGACAGCTGAGTCAAGAATACTGAATATATTTTAGTTTAGTGCAGCAGCAATTCACTTGTGGATTTTATTTAAAAAAATAGCTAAGGAAACTATTTCTTAATGGTTTTCTATAAGCTTACCTACAGAAGCAGGTATATTCTTAAAATGTGTAGGCAAAATTATAATGTTATGGATTTTAAATCATTTTGCTTCCTTTGAGTTTTGGTTTCTAAAAATTACTCATCTGTAATTCCTTTTGTGCTTTAAGAAAAGATGGGGAAGCTGGCAGCTGAAAGATGCCTAGTCATGCTGCTTCTGCTGTGGTTTTCTGGCTGATTCTTGTCCCTGCCAGTAGTGTGTGGTCTGTCAGAGTGGACTGCACAGACTGAGAACCAGCAGCCAGTTTGTGTTTTGGGAGCTGGAGCAGGAGCATTCCTGCAGTTTTGAGGACAAAGAAGAGAGGAGCGTGGCAGGTGGCAGGTTCCCGTAGGGAGAAAGACGCTCTGAAGAAGGGAGCGCAAGGTAGCTGGAAGAAGCACAGCCATGGAGGCTACCACAGTCTTCCTGAGACTTTTGGTGGTACAGGGCTACCTTGCAAGCTGTCCTACGCAAGAAAGTTGTCTCTGGCTCTTGGTATGTGCTGTGCTTGCTAATACTGTACTCTGGATTGCTTCAGAGCTGGCTTTTGATCAAAGTGGCTTGCATGGGTTTGATTTTACGTTTATTCTTTGGGAAGCCTTCATGGAGTGTAGGTTCATTTTCAACTGACTGAAATCGGCAGCGCCTGTATTAAAGTACTGTTAGGATCAATGTCAGTTTTTCCTACATGTAAACCGATGTACTCTTTGTTCACAGTAAGTACGTAAGAACAGGCTATTGCTTGTCTAGTTCTGCAGATCTGGAAAGCATGCTCGCTATAACTTTTTCAAACACTTGGTATTTCAGTTGTCAATGTTACTTGTTTGGTGACTGAAACTCAACTATCATGTTTAAATAGCAATTACTGATGAAATTGCGCCAGCTGTAGCGTTAGGCATCTTTCAGGAAGATTGGGTTGCACGAGTGGAACTTCAAACATATCGCTGCTCCACAGGAAAAGCTTTTTCTAAGGCTTTTCTGAGCAGCTGGGACAGTTTATGGTCCCTGTATTTCACAGCACTAGGATGTATTAGCAAAGTTCCAGGTGCAGGTATGGTTTTTCCGTCCAAGCAAAACAAATTATAAAAAGTATATTCAGCCTTGCTCTGCATGAAGGCAGTTGGCTATTGCTAATTCAGAAGCCTTGCTCTTCTTTAATGACTTTCTAATAATCCTTAAAATGTTCTTTTTGTTAGACAATGGTGCAAATTCTCCTGGTCATGTGTAGGCATGTGGATTTGGTCCCGTAATGCTGTTTAATACATGACAACTTCCAGATTAATGGAAGCAAACCCTCCTTGGCACATAGAGCTTAATCTTATTAGCTTACAAGAAAAAAAAAGCCAGCAGAAATCCAATGCTGTTACATCAGTTCAAAAAACATACAGTGTGAGCTAATGTAGAGCCTGTTGGTTTGCAGATACCATCAGTTAATGATTCAACAATAAATGGCTCCAACTTGTTCTAGTATTTTACTTTTTTATTTAAGAACACAGCTACTGGAATGGCTTTGTAAAGTTATCATCTACCCTGTATTATAATGGACTGCTTCTATAACAGTCTGAGTTCAGTAGTCGGATATTGCAATTTTAGTTAAATTTTCCTTCTCCTTTTCAGGCTGTGGTTTGAATGACTCTCCTGTAGGACTGGCCGCATACATCTTGGAGAAGTTTTCTACATGGACTGATCTGGAATTCCATAATTTAGAGGATGGAGGACTAGAGAGGTAAGCGTTACCTCTTATACCATTTTGGATGAGACAACTAAGCCCAGAGCTAAAGAAGTTTGTCTGAATTAATTGCCTCACATCTTGTAGGGAGCCTGTAGTGACCACAAATGGTGCAGTGCTGTACTACGGCATGCAAAGAAGCAAATAGGCAATGAAAGCTTATGTATTCCCTTCCCACTTTGATCTCCTAGAAAAGAGATACGCCCTGCAACTTCTGGGGATTAAGAAATGACTTAGGTGGAAGAATGTCATTAGGACAGAAAAACAAAAGTTTAACCTACATTAAGATGCTGGGAAACAGAACTCATAAATTCATTTTAATACTAATACTTAACTGTGAATTTGCTTTAAATTGATCAGTATTGCTTCATCTATGTACTGTTTGGTAATAAAGGATCATTCTTAGGGTGCAACAGAAATCTGAGATGAAATCCCCTTTGAAAACTGCTGACCTACCTGGCAGGAGTGGAGTGTGAAAGAGCATGTTATGAAAAGGTCCAGGGACAATGGATCTGAATAGAATGTTTCCACTGCATACAGCCTATAATTTGATATGAAACACGCACTGTTTACAGCAGCACATGTTGGTGTGACGGCTCTATTGAAGGCTCATGGTAGCATTTCAAATTACAAATAAAAAGTGTCACAAGCTGTTCCATGTGCTCTTCTGCTCCTACCCTCCCATCTATGGCCAGCATAGACAGCTATGCTGGGGCATAAGGTGCTTGTTGGAGTCTTCCTTCTGTGTAGGAGTTAAAATGTCACTTCCCAGTTTGTGTCTGAAAGCCTTTAACATGTTTGTTTGGCTACTGACAGACAGAAGGGGAGTTACACACTTCACCTCTCAACTCTTTTCTTAACCAAGTTAACTATTTTTTCCTTGTAACTTTTTTTCTTACAACCAAACCAAAGTCAAGTCCTTGCTAAAGTAATGCAAAATGGTACTCAGTTCTAACTAACCAATCTCTGGGCTTACCTATTCAGGAAGTTTAATCTGGATGATCTGCTCACCAACATCATGATCTACTGGGTGTCAGGCTGTATAGTCTCCTCAATGCGTTTTTACAAAGAAAATTTGCAGAAGGGGATAGGTACACAGAAACATGAAAGGTAAGTGTTTTTTTTTCTTTAAATATTTTGGCCTGAACTTAGTTTTATGGTTGCAGACAGGTTGCTTATGTCTTATAGCTGCTGCAAGTTTCTGAATGCTGAGGAAAAGCAATGCTGTATCACACTGTTCCTCTGCAGGACAGGTCTGTTAGTTGAGGTACTATGTTGTGCCTGGAAAACACAGTAATTAGGTAAGAATCCCAAGCCATCAGTAAGGAGAATCTGACTGGAGGCACGGCTTGAGGACCTCCCATTCATGGTGTATCCAACTAGGGGAACGCACATGCAAGTACTTCCAGATTTTATTTCAGTTACTAAATTAGCCTGCGACTGAGTCATGCAGTCAGTTTTGTTTATAGTTTATTTGGTTTGTAGTTCTAGTACTTTTCTGGACACTTTTCTGCAAAAGATTTAAGTCCTACCTTTGGAAGCAACTTCAGCATACTGACAAACTGAATAATTTGAAAGTCATTAAGACTGATGTTACTGCTGCGCAGACACTTAAGACAGCAGCTTGGCTGCATATACTTGTGTCAGCTTGAGTATTACTGAAGGCTTAAAGCTGCCCTGAGGTATTCGCTACCACAGCTCGGTGCTATGGTATTTATTTAGCTGTGAAATGGTGCTCCCAGGAAGCTGACTCAGTTCTTGAAGCTGTTGTGGCTACACTGTGGGCAGCATCCTGCTCCAGTTCTGCCTACATGAGATGAGCTATATGAGCTTCTGTGTGCCTAGAGGAAGGAGTCCTAAAGTCCTGTGTAAAATTAGGCACCCTGTTTTCAGGCTTCCAGTGGTGATGTGCCCAACAACTTTTGTATTTAAATTTTAATGTCTGTCACTTCTGACAATGAAGCCTATGTGTATGGGATATTTAAAACTAGAAAAATGTTGCTCTGTTTATAACAAGCGTGGACTGTCCCACTTTCTAAGGTACTTTTCCCCTCAAATCCAGTTGCTTCCCTATACTTACTAATGTGCAAAACGTTATGTAGCGTACATCTGTTCCAGTTAAAAGCAAGAGCTACTTTACAGGGTAGTCTCACGGTCAGAGATGTTTCCTCTGAACTAGTCCAGATTTACTCTCTTACTATTCCTCCCCTCTCCTCCCCCTTTGCAGTAGTTCAAGATACTTCTTCCCCTGCCTACCCTCCAGTTGCCCTGACGGCTCAACATGTTCTAGTTGTAATCTTCACTGTAAATCTCTCTCCAGCCCCTGTCAGATTGTGTGCTTTCCCCTCAATACATGACACTTGTGCCCCGAATGCAGCATGAGGAAACTTGATGCAAAAATTAGAATTCCCCCCCTGCCCCCAGGAATGGGAGCATTGTCAAATGTTCAAATTAAGGATATGGAAGTAAAATTTTAATTGCCTAATAGTGTGCTCAACTGTTTAAGAATAATATTTCCATGGGACTTTCCATTTCTTGCCGAGTTAAGTGAAAGATTAAAATTATTCTGTCTCCTCTCAGGCTCACAGTACAAGTACCCACTGGCATTGCCTCCTTCCCTAATGAAGTCATACACACACCCCAGGCCTGGGCCCAGAAGAAATACACCAACATAGTTTCCTTCCATTTCATGCCTCGAGGTGGCCACTTCGCAGCTTTGGAGGAACCTGAACTTCTTGCTGAAGACATTCTGCAATTTGTTGGGAAAGTCGAGAAAGAGCAACTTTGGAGAAAGAAAGAATAACTCCCCTAACAAACAGCAGGGTAATTGCTTAAAGCTTAGCACAGGTGCAGGCTTTACTAAGTCTACTGTAATCCACATAATCAGATCTTATTCTTGACCAGATGTGAGAGAGGACAGCAAGAAAAATGCAGTATATCTCAACAAGATACTGCTGTGCATACCTACTGATTTTGGAATGGTTTATTTTGTTCATCTAGATTAAGAAGGTAGCATGAAGATTATTGGATTACTTTCTCCCCTAAGCACAAACTTCTAAAATCTGTTCTGTAGTATTCCTGACTCTTGCTTTGAAATTGAAAAATAGACCCTACAACTAGTAACATAACTAATAACAGTTTAATTGTTATGAAAGGCTTTTTTTTTTTTTCTCCACAGCAGCAGTAAAACTTGAGTTGGTATATGTGGGAGGTTCCTCATGTAAAGAATGGGGAACAACCTAGCAAGACCTAACTTGCATAAATGCATCAGTTAATCAGCATTGATGATCTACAGTACCTTTAAATGAGCCAGCTGGCTGCCTTTCTCTTTCAGCCTGGGCTGTTAAGAAGCTTCCTGGCTGTGAGGAAGCTCAGCTCCCCTGCGCCAGGCTCCTGGGACAGCAGAAACACACAGGTGCCTGTAGTTCAGACCAGAAGGAGGGGTTGGGTGGGAGTAATTATAGCCCAAGCTACTCTTAACTAAATCATAGCCCTGGATCAGCACAAAACACTGTGGCTTTGCACTGCTTCTGCAGGGTATTGTGATACTTCTTATTAAAGAATAAAAATTTTATTAATTCAAAATTCAAAGAAACTTGCATTGAAATTTTGAATAATACTCATATGTTTCTTTTAAATCTTTAGTAACTGAGATTTTGCTTGGTGACAGCAAAGAGAAGCATCAATTCAGAACCTGTCAATTCTGTACTGGATCTGTTACAAAGGTCAGATTGAAGACAAACTGCTCAAAGAAAATTGAATTTGAAGGGCTGTATGTTTTTGTCAGCAACAGTCCCTAGTGTGTGCAGTTGAGCTTCAAACACTCTTAAACTGTGTCCAGATGACTGATTTCAGTATGGTTTTGTTCTCCAGTCGCTTGTGATATACTTCCTTACCCCTACAACCAAAGAGAAGTATAATCCACCAATAACACTTGCATGGATTAGTATTATTTCACAATATTAATTGAAATGGAAGCTGTGAAATAACACTTACTGCAGCAGAGCCTGGCTCCATCCTACAGGGCTTTAGACTCAAGAATACTGACTAGTTTGTTTCACAGAAGGAAAGTCAACACTCCTGCTAGGCACATTTGAATCTTAGTGCTCAAAGCCACCTGATATGCCATGACAGAAAATCATTAGGGCAGATGGGTTGCGGAACAGCTTGGATCAGTTTTCTAAGCAGAGATGAGACCTCTTGCTACCCTTCCTCTGCCTTCTGTGCTTCTGCACCTACCTCTGCCAGTAGAGGAAGGCACAGCAGCTCTCAGGTCTCCCTACAAGATTTGACTGCAGTGCTGCCTTAGACCTTCAAGCTGTACTTGAATGCTTTAAGACAGCTGACTGCTTCCAGATTAGTAATGAGTACTTGTAAATGCTTTCATTAGTCAAAATTTATGTTCTCATTTGCAAAATACCATGTGGTTCAGGCCTGTCTGTTTTGACTAGACAGGAAGAAAATACAGAATTATTCACTTTGTCTGAAATAGATTCTTCTCAGAGAAGACCATCCCCAAACTTGTTTCAGGTTCAGTATCTTAAAAAAAGGTTGCTTATTCAGGAGGAATCAGCTCACCTTTGATGACAGCTGTTTACGTGCACCACTGTGCTCCCTCTTGCACAAGTCTTGATCTCTGGCCATTTGTTTTTGCCTTACTCCTGTCCCCTGTGTGGCCTTATATTTCAGAGCTGGAGATCATCCTCTCTCATCTTTAATGCACATGCAGACATCTGCTGTGGTGCTAGGGAGTGCTGCCGTATACTGATATAACTGAATACTTCCCCAGGGACTGCTCAGTCACAGTGCAGATAAAGTAAGTGGGAAGGAAGTTTGCTATATGATACCTGCCAAACTGATTTTCACATGTGAGTAGAAAGCTCAAAGGATTTTTTCTCTCCCTTCTGGAGCAGATCTGCTTGAAGGGGCCCGGCCTCTGTGGAAGGAGGCACATCAGGACTCTGTTTTGTGATCTTGTGTTACAGCAGCTCATCCAGGCTCAGTCACCAGTGAGAGCTGGACAAAAAACAACCTCCTGTACAACCTTTCTATTTTTAAATGCACCTCACAGTGCTCAGCAATATCCGAGACAATGATAACGAACAGAGATAGTAAGCAAGCACGTCCTTGCCCCGCTCTGCAGGCCAGGTAAGTGCACATCAGCCTATTACAAACATGAGCTGTCCACACTGTCAGTTTTACATAGTATAGAAGACAGACACCAAGACAATCCAGCACAAAAATGGGTTTGATTAGCTACTGTCTGAAAGAGGAAAAAAAAATCTGGACATAAAAAGGTGTGGTAGACTGTAGAAGCTTAAAAGTTATAATTAAACACCTGTTATATAGCAAAGGTTGTTCTGAATTCTAATGTCACACTTCTCAAACCTTAAGCCCACAGCTACCAGCAGCTGTTGTTCATCACCTACTTATCTCCACTGAGATACAAAGATTCAGTGCAATACTCTGACAATGTGAAAGAGTATAAAATTCAGCTATGTGCCAGCTGTAAAGCCTGCCATCAATTCCCCCCCCCCCTTTTCCAAAATAATAATCTGTTTTTAGAAAAACACAGCCAATCCCACTGCCTGTAGTGCAAGGTTTAATGCTAATGAAGTGTTTGTGGGCTAGTGATAGCATCTGCATCTCTTCCTGCAGGGAGCAGCTCTCCCACGAGCCTGAGATTTGGATTTGAAAACCACCTTGAGTGAATCCAGACTCACTTCTAATACATTCCAGTACAGCAGTCAGTAGTGCAAAAGTCAGATAATCAGAAATAGTTGTAACATTTCTGTTAGCAAGTAACTGCATATCAGATTATTGCAATAGTAATAAGCAGTACGAAATGACTCCCTGCTCTGTTATACTTGTTCTTATTTAAGTGAGCCAGCTGACTACCTGCTGCTCAGACAGTAAGTTTCCTCTAACAAGGCCAAACGTGCTGCTATTGGGCTGGCTGAGCTGCTTCTTGGTAATAAGGCTCTTTGAAATAGTAGCTATGGCCTTCAGGAGAACCCAGAATCAAATTATGTTTTGATGCTCAAAACACTTTGGTTTGCTCCAGAGCCATTTCTTGGTGCAGCTTCCATTTCTGGACCAAAGTTGCCCAAAGTCTCTGCTCAAAGAAACTGTGGTCCTAAAAGCCATTCCTCCTTAAGTTGCTCCATAACATGCATTTATCCCACGCTGATACCAGAAGTAGCTGACCTAAACCCTGCTTTTTAATTAGCCAGCTACAGCCCATGAAGAGTCTGGATAGAGGTTCAGAACCATGGAGATGCCACTGAAAATAAACAGAACTTACACTCTGCTCCCCCAACTGAAGTGCTTTGGAAACTCTCTGCTTCTGGTACGGAAAAACACCAGTGAGGTCATCATCTTCTCATACAGCTAAACCAACTCCCACGACAACCAAATTTGACTTCTGACTTTTAAACCACACACCATAAAGTCCTGAAAAATCCAAGCCACTATATGCAGCCTTTGGACATCTTATATAATTAAATAAGACAAGACTTCATGTACATTAAACAAAAAAGTCAGGCATTACTCAGATTATGAATGAAAAAAAATATGCATAGAAATCACACTTTCATATGAAAAGGGAAGTTAAACCATCATTTAGCAAAAAATAGAACCTGTTAAGTCTAGCATCACAGTTAGATCTAGATCCATAAGGGGCACTATTCATCACCACTGAGTCAGCTGGAATTGCTCGGGGGCAGGGGCTGATCAGTTCAAGACAGTCAATCAAATGTACATTCTGTTTTACAGCAGGTGCAATGCATAATATGCATTAAATGAAGATACATTTTTGTCTGAAAGAGGAATGGAAAGATCCTTCTGGATGCTGTGGGAAGAGACACGGAATAAATCCATATTGATTTCAGGGTAGCTTATTTTAAAACACTGAGAAATGATGCCACTTGTTTTACTTGCTGTAATAGCACTTTAAGGAACATAACTCACACTAAAACCATTTTGCTTAGGATTAGTTTTCTTTCACAGAAGAAATATCCTGTGCAGTGCCAGACAGCCCTGATGGTGTTATGCCAATGCTGCTAGAAGAATTAGCCCCATTACAATTGGCAGTTGTCTTCTGGAGAGCAGTATTTATAAACAGATCTGCGCTGAGTGACAGCTCTTTCCCCTCGCTAGATGTAGTCCAAACTTCAGTCTTCAAAACACCTTCCTGACTGGATTTTAAGATGTTAAGAAGGATGCTCATGCTTTCCCTGTGTTTAGTAACTGAATGTCTGCACTTTTGAGGATAGAATGAATGATAAATGAGATTTAAGTGATGAGGTTCCGTCTTCGTAAATGAAAGATAATCCCCCTTGGCAGCAATGGTTCAAACCGCTGCAGATGCTCAGTGCAGAGGGAGTACAGTACAGCGCAGAGAAAAGGTGAACAGAAACACGGGAAGACAAAACTACACTCAACCGTGCAGCTACTGAGTCAAAGGTACCAACATGACAAACTCAACTATATGTGAAGACTGACTCACAACTGTTTCAACAGCACAAAAGAGGTGCCAGGAGGGAAACCGAATGCTTCACCTTGCCCATGCTGCCTGTCCCAGCAGCTGCCAGGGGCCCAGCATCCCGTTTGCAAAGCCCCCTGTCCCCAGGGCTGAGCGAGGGGCTCTGGCTGTGTCCGCAGCCCAGCTGTCTGCCCCTCGCAGCAGCTGCAGCCTGCTTTGGGCCCAGGGAGCAACGGGCCCTGGAGGCAGGTGAAATGAGAAACTGCACCCTCAGCTCTGAAATTCCTCCTGGTCCCTGACTTGCCCCCACACTGGTATCCACATCCAATGCAAAACCAACTTTTGCCTGTCCTGCTGATACCGGCTCCCTGGTAAATACCCCATCCTTCCTTCTGAACACATCCACCTACTGTTGCTTCAATTCCTAGTTGTCCATTGCACATGAGTATGTGGATGTGTCCCACCCCGAGGTATTCAGATAAGTAATGTCAACCTCTTCCTCTGCAGCGGGGGAAGGCCTAGCCTGGCTAATGTTTTTCCCACTGTCTGTGCGGCATCCCTCACTCAGAGCGACTTCATGAGCTTGGGTTGCAGCTCTGCTCCAGCTCCAGTATTCCCGCTCACTTTTGGACTATGGCCATCGGTGCCTTGTAGGATCTCATCTCTGCTCAGAGCACACCTACTAACCTTTCAACTTTCCCAAATGGAAGAAGTCTAAGAGCAGCTTTAATTTCCAGCAGTTCATAAGCTGTTTTGCAACCAAGCCTGCATTGTTGGGGTGAGTTTCTATGTAAATACATTTTTATCTCTTGAGTTCTACGAATTTTTGTACAGTCTCAAGGGAACGAAGGTCCACCCCTGCATTTTTGTCTCAATGGAAGTTTATTTTTGCACCACTCCAAGTCTTTTGTGGCTGATAAAGCTTTTTGCAGTGCTCAGAAGGCATTCTTAATCTTTCAGAGAAACCAGAGACAAAGAGGGATTAAGTAATACCTCACACAGTCTGAGCAGCAGAACCCACTGCAGAATAAAGATTTAATTAATTCTCCTAACTTCACTACTGTACCACTATGTCTTTTCCCTTCTGAAGCTAAATAACAGCAATAATTGCTTAAGTGATTCCTCTCAAAGGTGCGCAACCAATTTCAATTTTTGCCCTTTTCTTCCCAGCAGATTCTCATTTCTGGTCATAGAAGGGAATGAATTCTTCCTATTTTAGGAACAATTTTGAAGTTACAGATGTCAAATATAAAAAAAATAAGAAAAGTCTAAGCCACTCTCTAAAGCTACAACCCTGTCATAAAAAAATTGCCTGCATCCAAATTCTTTAAATCACTTCCTTTTCCATTTTCCTTTGTGGACTTAGCTGCTGGTTTTATTTCTCTACATCTATAGATGGAGGGAAAAAATACTCATAATTTGCTATGGGGAAAAAAATGTAGAATTCAAAATAAGTTTTGACATGGAAGATCTTCACTTGAAAGAAGCAACTCGGAGCTTTATGTTTCAGGAGAGCAGGCTGTAATAAAGGTAATCAATCTGAAGAGCCAAGTATAAACTACCACTAAATGCATGAAGGAAGGTGAGCTGTGTACAAAAATACACCTATCTTATATTCCCTCTGCTCTCAGTCTTCCTCCTGTACTGCAACTTTTCTTTTTTTAATAAATGCCGGAGAAGCACAACAGATAGACACCTTTCAAAAACAGTCACTAACTTCCATCACAAACTTTCACCTTTTTGCATCACTACATAAAAAGAGGTTCACACCACACAGCAGTAACGATACAAGACAGCAACAAATTCCAGCTCCTATTTTATTTAGGAGTACCTTACGACATACCATACATTAGATTTCTAGAACTCTATTTTAAACCTCACTTTTGAGAATAGTGTCTTCATTAACTATGGACCAGCACTTAATTAACCACTGAGTCTAGAAACAGATGTGAAAATTTCCCTTTCTTCCTCTTGGCTATTCACAGTCCCACCCATTCCCACTTGAATATCATGCACAGATCTAGTACAGCATGTTCAAAGCTATCAGCTCTTTCAACCACTGTCCTGTGACTTCTCAGAAAAAGCTATTTGATTGCAAGATCTAAATATAAACACCAGTTAAGGGTCTGGAAGATAAAAGTGTTTTAAGGCCCTAAAATGATACTACCATATCTGTGTTACATCATATGTATCACAGATCCATCACATCATAGGGAAAGGATAAGATGGGATCAAGCTCCGGGCTGCTTAAGACCACAAACTTTTTATCATTAGATGTTGCCAACATCATTTTAGAGATGACAACTAAGAATCGGAGAATTTGGGTTATTTTAGACACTTCTACTAACAAGTACAATGTACTGAGCCTTCCGAACATTTATCCAGCAGCAGGTAAATCGAAGTCTGAGGAGGGTTACAGCAGAATGAATATAATTTCTCCCTGACAGGCAATACCAACTCCACCTAATCACTGTGGGGGGGAACCCCCCCCAATGAAACAAACAAAGAGAAGCTGTTATGCAGGAAGTCAAATACAGTAGTAAAAAGTAGTCTTTTTAAGATACACAAACTCTTGATCTAACCAGACTTGAGGAAATCTTATCATGGCCGTTATGGACATTTCCAAACCAGAACTTCAGTGGAAAGAGAACTCCATCCAGAATTGAAGTTGGAAATATATTTAGCTCGTTAAGTTAGTGAAATCTTTACTCAACACCACAGAGCATTACTTTCCACTAGCCAGAAAAGTTGGTCTTGAGGTGGGACTTTCAATCCATTCAAAGGTGAGAAGATCAGACACTTGTTACTGCAGCACTTACCTAGGAAGGCAGGAAATAAGCTGCTACAGAAGGGAACAAATCCTCCTCCAGGAAAGCAACAATGGTTGCTTTCAACCAGGAATCCAGAGTCAGGCTTTACTGGAGACTGCAGGCTCCTAGTTGGAAGAGATAAGTAATGGAGGCACACTGAGTACGGAGAAGCAGCTTCGTATACTATACCAGTTAATTCCTGGGGCCACATTTATTGTTTCGTCAAAAGAATTAAAAGCTAATTATGGTACATACAATAGAAAGCCGATCTTGATACACATTCTCTTCAAACAACAAATGCTTACAGAGTGCTGACAATGAACAAGTGAAGATAACCCAGGAGCTCTGTGTTTGAGCACAAAAAAAATTGGGAAGTTGCACTTGCTGCAGCTGAGATGCTACAGCCTAACCAACAGGACGTCAGATACAAAGCAAGAGCCAGGAGTTAACCCAAGAGCCAAAAAATTAGATGGAAGAATGTTCCATTATAATGACTCAATTTGCAGTGTCTCTGTCTTTTGGTAATTTTCTTTCTGTTTTGATCTGTTAGACAGCTGTCCTCAAAAGAAAGAGCAACTTTTGTACCTCTGAAATATCTGAAACAGGCACTTGCAGCTGTTGGAGACAGGTGATGAGCAGAATCATTTGAGAAGTCTTTAGATTAGACAGAGAAGGAATTTGCAAGGCCAGTTTAAGAAGATAAGACACATGGCCTCTTTGAAAGTTATGACCCTGGCCATCATTTGGAATTAGAAGTGTGTATTTCCTTGTCTTGTTGCAGTTTAGAGACATTAAAGTGTGTCTTTTCTTTGTACTCAATGGACTTGGTTTTGAGTTAGCGACAGAAAAAGACCCGTCCTCCCCAAATCTTCCTGTGCCTCTCACCTCGCTTTTGCTAAGAGCCAGGAGAACAACTCTGTGGTCTGCTGCTCCTAGGACAACCCCACCTTCTTGAAATGCATAAAAGGCTTCCAAATGCTAATAAATGAACTATCTGTAGATCATATGTGAGAAAGCTTTCCGTTGTGCTGCTAGCATCTGTGGGTAAACCGAGCTGGGAACTGGATTTCTGTAAAGAGACAGAAAGAACATGGTCTAGCGCTACGCTGAAGCATGTAAAAACGTGGCCAGCACAGAGGTCTCCTTTTGGCTCAAGACATGGGAAAAGCCCAAAGGAAAACAAGGCCTGAACGTGTGCATCTAATGCAAATGAGAAATTGCAATCTTCATTTGGCTGTTGATGTGTTGTAGTAGGGCAGGAGGTGAACCAGACTGGGTCTACACATAGAATAAGGCCAACCTGGCACAGAGCTAGGTGCATCTACACTAGCCAAGGGTTTTTTGTTTTGCTTTGGTTTGGGTTTTTTGAGTCTCAGCATACCACATAGCATTTTCTTCACTATAGAAGAAAATCATCTATAGCGATGTCTTTGCAGAAGTGCACTGGATTGTACAAATATCAATCAGGCTCCATTCTTCAACTTTTCTTTCAAAGGTTGTCCCCTCGGTTGCATCACAGGGAACCCCCTCACAGACCACACTGTAGGGCTTACTCATGTTTGAGTGTCAGACTTGTCCAGGATTCACGTTCCACAGGAGCACTGCTGGTGGCGGCTGCTAGAACTCAAGTAAGGACTTTGCAAGGAACGAAGTGGGGGGGGAGTTGTTCCAACTGAGCAATGCAAGGCGAGCAGCAGGCGCTGGATCTCAGCGAATATGGCTTCTGGGAGCTACAATCAGCAACTCCAGCTGGGCCACTTGCTTAGGCTTCCTGCCAAAAGATTTATAAAAAGAACAGTAAAGAATGTGCAATGGCTTTAAATATGAATTTCAAATACAGTGCAGCCAATATCCACATTTGTTGAGGCTTCCATCCCTCAGCTCTTCTCTGAGGCTCAGCAAGGAATGCAAGGAGTTTATCCTGCTGATCTAATTTTATCCTCTCAAAGATATCCACCAGCATGAAGGAATGACTTAGAGCCAGTGCAGTTTCCTAATTACTTCCAGCTCTCAGAAAGAGACCCAAAAGATATTGAGAAGCAAGCACAACATAGCAAAGCTGATAAACCAGCCTTTAATTTGTGTGTTGCTATACACGGAGGTCTTGTGATAATTTATGAATAGGTGATCCCACCCTTCACTCAAACTAACACACGGCCTAATATCATAGACATTTCTAGGAGTTTAACTGCAACAGACTACAGCGGCAAACAAGAATGGCTGCTACAGGATAAGTGAAATATGCAGGTGATTTCCCCATCAGATACATCAACTGGTTCCTCAAATGCCAGCAATGACTACTTAGCAAGATCCAACTTTTCATTACTGAGTAGGTCTTCCATATTCTGTATCTGAAGCACTTTAGCACGACTGGAGGTGGGTTTATTCCAAGATCACATAAGCGCTGGCCCTGTCTGTACCGAACGTGCACCAGCCACAAGGAGCTTCATTACCAAGGTTCAGCAACCTTCCAAGCACAAAAAGGAAATCCAATCACTAAAGAGTTTTTGTCCTTGATATGACATATAGAACCTGACAGTGAACATCAAAAGTCACTTGTTCAAAACAGTAAGTTATACCACAGAGCATAAAAATCCCGCAGTGCCAGCACTGTAAACAGATCAAGTGTGGCAGCTGAATCATTTCTTTGATTCCTCAATTAGTATACACATACATGTCCACTGCTTCTGCAGACACCTATATGAGATGGGGTACTGAAGCTAGAAATGAGTTAGAACAATCACAGACTTCTGATCTAATGAACACAACAGTCTCTGTCTCCTCCTTCTGTCCTCACATCTGTATGAGAGACTCAAGAGACAAGTAAAAAATGTGGAGTCTGTTGGTTTTATTTTTTCTTGGTTTGAATACCAATCTTAAATGGCAGTTTGTATCCAGGGTACACGTCACCTCTAGTAATGCCACAATTGCTAAAAAAACCCACAATATTCAGTGTACATTCCACCTCTAGTAATAACACAATTCAATGACACGGATCAAAACACTCCCCCCTCCACACACCCAAGCCCCCTGACTAAACTGCAACAGTGAAGTGACAGTATAAAGAAGCCTGACACAAATCCATGCCCCGCAGGAGACACGGCTCCTCCCTTGCCCTTTAGGAGCCAGGAGTTACATGTACCTTCAACTTAAGAGTATGGGCAGGTCATTAGGGTTATCAGAGTTCTGCAGGGTCCTTCTTGCAGCAGGGAAGGTCTCCTGCTCAGCATTTGTCCAGAGCGCTGATCTGGGGAAGCTCGAGGCAGTCCTGTAAGACACTGAACATCTGCACACACTTATTTATGGCACCAATTCTACTCCAATCTCAAGATGTTGCTGCTTCACAGACATGCTAGAAAAAGGTCAAGTTCAGGAACTAACAGTTTAATGATGAGCAGGCAAACAGAGGGCTTGGGACGGCCAAAACCTTCTCCCACCCAAAGGTCACCAAGATTCATCCCCCAGAGAAATTTAAAAGTATTCAAATCTCTCATGGGACGTAGTGTCATTCTAAGCCTCATGACAGTGCAAGACACTGCTCATGCTGTGAGGCAGCTAGCAAAAGAACTGTTTCAATACACAAAGAAAAAACCAAATAAATCAAGACAGCCTTAAATTTCTCTGAACTCAGTGTTTTATTGCTTGGTGATTATTAGTTACACTTTGACACAATGTACTTCGGAATAAATTGGCACCTACTACGTAATTTAAAAACTTAGTATCTTACAGCTCACATAATTGGCACTATAGAGAAAACCCAGAGATCTGTCATTTTGACCCAAGATTAAAAGAAAGATAAAATGTTTACATCCATTATTGTTGGCAGGTGAACGTTCATTGTGGAAGGCCCTTAAAAAAAGTGAACAGAGACTAACAACCTAAACGCCCTCCAAATATATCTAAAAACAGTATCCAATAAATCACTCCCTTCTTTACACCAGTATTTTTGCTTTGGTACTTTTAGTACCCAAGTGCACAGTAACTCCCTCATATCTTTTAAGGAAAAAAAAGTAACATGGTCAAATCTACACTGAGTACTTTGGGTGACAAGAGGAGAGACTCCCACACACCATCCTCAGCACCCACACAAACAGCATTTTCATCAAAAGTGACACTGCCTCAGGATTTAACACATCCCAAGAGATTTATAAATACTAAAGGTTTTTTTCATTATTATTATTATTTTTAAAAAGCAATAATTTTTTTGAATAAATAAATGACAGCCGTAATAGCTGCATTTACTTTGGTGACCAGGTATCAAAATGCAGCATAAGATAAATTCATAAGGCAAGTGATGAGATAGCATAAGTGAAGTCCCTGAGGATCAGCATCTCTGTGTTCAACATGTTTGTCTCACAATGTGTGTAGACAGCCTGGAAAACAATCAGTCCCAAGGCATCTGCTTTTTAATCTCCGAGCACAGCTGCAGACCACACAATGAATTATTTCTGTATCTCTTCTGTAGGCAGGAATACGTAAATAAAACAGAATACTTAGTAGGTGATGGTGGGGGCGAATTAGTTCTCCTAAACCTGGACCAAGTGCTCCACCTTGTGTTAGTCCTTGGCATTCAAAGCGAACCTCTCGATGCCTCCTCAATAATTGCAGGTCCAGCAGAATAGTTTATGATTTCTTCTGCCTGTGAATTAGTGTTGTCCATGGTGCCATATGATTGCTGCTCCTTATGGGCAAGCATCGTCCTTTCTGTAGAATAAGGATGCAAAACTCGGGGCACGTACATCTGAAATCACAAGCGTTAAGGATTTTACTGGTCTCTCAAAGTATAAAGTTGGGATAATTCACCCAGGGTAATTTTTCCCCTCGCCACTCTTCTTTTCATCCATTTCCCAGTCTTCACCTTAACACCTAAGGCCTTTTGCACCCTAACAGAGGCTTCCTGGTGCAACGGTCCCCTGCACTTGTAGACTGTGGCACAAAGACCTCTATTTCTACCTCAGTCCTACAGCCTGTTTAGTGACATAGTAGGTAAGACCTGCTACACACATCACAACTTTCGAAGTCACAAAGCAGTGGCACCTGACTGCATTTGGCAGCTGTCCAGATGTGAGGATCTGTCTGGTGTAAGGCCCAGAACACAGTGTACAGAGCTGCTGGAAGTAGCAAAGTAGCATGTCCCAACTACTCCTACAATGTCAGCCGAAGGTACTTCTGGAACACCACCTGGGAACAGTCAAGGAGCCCAGCTGCACAACTCTCTGGTCCCACACGCGTAAGGAAAGTCCCACAGTTCATTCAGACTAATATGTCCTACACAAGCTCTTTGGTAAGCAGGGTGTGAAATTAAGTTTTTCTAGGAAATGTAAAAGAATATTAGTAACTCTTAACTTCTTACAGAAGATGTTGGGATGGTTGGTACATCTGTGTCATTTCCTCTTTCACCTTGCGTGTCTTCAATCTGTAACCAGTAACAGGTGGGGAAAGGAAAAGAGACAATATCAAACTGGTAAGTCAAAACAATATACAGAGATCATAAGCGCCCAAAAACCTGCACAGAAAGATCTCCGTGCAGTGCTGGTACTCTCTCCTCCAATCCTCTTGCATCTTTCTTCCACACTACTCTTTCCTCTCAAATTCAGTTCCTGCTGACAGACTTTCCACTGTGCCAAGCAGCCCACCTCTCCTATCAGCCCTCTTTAGCCATCTTACCGGGATGAACCTTTGTGGACAGACGTTGCCAGCGAGAAGGCACAAACGACCCAGCAGGAATAGCTGGTGCTACATCAAGCACATAGGTAGGTGCTGAAAGGTGTTAGGTATCCATCTTACCTTATAATTCAGGGGGCTCAGGTACTTGAAACAGCCAAAACAAGTATAAGCCAAACAAATAACGATGGTGATGTTGACGACTAGGAAGGTAAACATGGTTGTAGGTGCTTTAAAGCCTAGGAAAATATCCAGAGAATACGATATAAAAATACATAGCAGTAAAAACAAACAAACAAACCTTTATCTTCCCAATTTTCAGAAGCCTCTTGGGTTGTTTTTTTTTTCCTTAGAGGACTGGGCACGCCACTTCCAGCCACAAACAGGAGAACCTCATTATGCACAAAGCTTGTTGACTGGTAAAGTGCTGAGAGAGCTGTTTCCCTAGCTTCCTTAAAGGCCAAGAAAGGCCGCTGCAATACTTGAATGATAAACACGACTCAGAGCAATTCTTCTCCTCCTCCCTCAGTCATCTATTCTGGACCCACTTCTAAAATACTTTCATTAATGATCTGTGAAATGTAATAGACAGAATCCATTTATTAAATACGAGGATGGCACCAAACTAGATGGCTTGCAAGCAACCCAAAGAAAAAAAAAAAGAGAAAAAAACCCAAACACCTATGCTGATAGAGTAGACGACCCCGCACTCTTTCAAGAAAAAAAAAAAAAAAAAAAAAAAAAAAANAAAAGAAAAATAAAGAATAAGATGAAATTGTATGTAGAAAACTGTAAATAACAACAATTTGGAAGGAAAAATGAAATGTAGGTATGAGGGAGAACAAGCCTGTAGCACTGCAGAATACAACTGATGATTACAAGCTGAAAAGCAGTCAATAGTGTGATGCTATCACAAAACATGGGAAGGAGGGGAAAAAAAGCAAGTCTCTGGAACCTATACAAAATAATTTGATGCTACTGAACCTTCAACTTGAGCAGCCTTGTCTGTGTAGGACACCACGATAAAATATGGACAGAACTGGGAGGAATCCAAGGAAAAGGAACAAAAGAAGAAACTGAGTAAACATGAACTAAGCTGAACGGTAAGTTTTTCTTCAAACAAAAGAGAGAGAGAGAGAAATATAAAAAACTATAGGAAAGGACATGGTAGCAGCCTCTAGTATGGAAAAAGTTATAATGATTACAGTGACTTCTTATTCTTCAGGTCCACTAGGGAAATATTCTGAAGAAATTAATCTCATTTTGCAGCAAAGATGACTTGAATACGATATTAGGGAAAAAAAACCCAAACAAAACCCCAGAAAACTAGCTGTTTCCAAGCTTCTTTGGTCAAAAGAGGCAACACCAACCCCCAAATACCTGTGTGGCAACCCCAGCATAAGCAGTGGCACAGAACAGACAAGTTTTATTTTTTAGCAGGTTATAAAAGCCCTGTGCAGATCTGTTTGTGAGGGGGGGAAACAAAACCCACCACCCCCTCCCCCCCAAAAAAAACCAACCAAAAAAACCTCCCTGCAAACACATCAGTGTTCAAACGAAAAGGGGAAGTGAAAAAACCTCCCTATGGGTATTCTGGAATGTCCTTTAGAAGAGGTTATTTTCATAAGCGTAGGTTACGTCAGTATTTAACAGCTGGCGAGGCATGTCTACACCAAAGCCAACGTACAGTGTGAACCACAAGGCAAACAGCAGAGACCAGGGAAGAAGAAATCTCCAAAGATCAGTTTTCCCTGCCCTGTGTCCTCAGCAGTCCTCCCTGCCAACAGCTCTACAGAACACAGGACTTAAGTGACTACCCCAGGAGACAGGGGTTGAACTGCAGATAGAACCATCACCACCTCTGCTGTGAGAGGCCCGGGGGTGCTTTTGGTGTATGATGGATGGATGGCATGAGAGCTGAGGAAGAAAACAGCAACTGAGAAGGAAATAGATGACACCAGTACAACCTATCACCTTCTGTATGCAGTCAAGCGATACTTGATCCTGACTGAGAACTGGGATAGAAGTCCTTCTAGCCTTACATTAATATAATGAGCAAGAAAAGAGTATTACCACTATATTCTGCAACCAGACTGAAATATCCACACCAGGCAAACTATACAAATCAATGACTAAGCAATCAAGCTTTACACACCATAAACTGATTTATTTTGCAGATAAGGAAGCAGAACACTCTTCCCCCTCCTTCCTTCTCTTTTGTGCGAGAAGCAGCAATGAGATCAATGGCAATGAAATCAAAATCTCAAGTTCCTACCTCTCAGACTCATACCACTTGGCCAGACTGCCCTGCGCACTGACAAATCACTGAAAACATCCTGTAAACAGGATCCTCCATACTGACCGAGCCAAACATGGTAACCTGGGTCTGTGTTTTCCATTACTAAGCTCCATGACAAATGATGGTTTTACCACAGATGCAGAACCAGAAAACATTATTATAAAGATTTAATTTTTACTACACCAGAATTTCCTTCATAACAATTAAAGAGGCACATCAATTGCTGTATGTTTGGAGTTGATTCTTCTAAAGCATGGTCTAGAAATTCTGCTGTTATTTTGGAGGACGGATTTGTTGGTCTTCCTGGTTGCAAAGACAGCTCTCAAAACAAGGGAAAAAACAAGCTCTCAAACATACAGGTAATACAGGGACATCTGCTCAAATCCAAGGACAGCCTGAAGCAATAGTTCCGAGTGCTTATTGTAACCACAGGGAGCTATCTCTAAAGTTAGATGACAGTCTGCCAACCATATCTTTTTTACTACTGGTATGCTAGAAAAATACAATGCAATCATGGTCATTTGTCATCAGTGCTGTGAAAGCAGAAAAGAGGGCAAAATACAGATAGATGCCAAGGGCCTCCTTCCCAAGAAGGGAAGTTCAACTCCTTCCAGCACCATCCCTGTTCCATGCCAAATGCTTCCTCCTGTATCACAGATAAAAAGCCATAACCTATCACCTACCTGTTCTGATGTCAAAGCTGTCAGTACACCACAGCCAATACTATCAAAGCCAAGTATTTGCAAAATACAGAACACCCCTATTTTTAAAATACACACAAAACACGAGGTTTTAAATTACAATACGGGGAGGAGAGTCACCATCTCACTGCAGTCTTCCATGTGAAGTTTGACGGATGATGTAGAACACAGGCCTTAGTAGCATTAGCCAACATTTTAGCAGTTTTTTCTAAATGACAGCTGTACAACAGAGGCAATAGCCAATTCACACAGGCACATTAAACTTATGCGCAGACTACACAAATGCAGGTAGTGAAGCCACAGACCATCTTATTAGAAAGAGCTAATTCTGAATAGATCTTTGGTTTATTTAATGATTTTTACTGTCTGTCACTTGACAGCCCAACTGGCCAATTCAAACTCTACAGATTTAGGAACACATGATCTCCTGTAAAACGAAGAAATATGAAGCTCTGCTAACAGTTTTAAGTTAACATATCAGCCATCTCCATCAGACCATCTTATGCAAACTTCTGTAAGCCGCAAATGTTGTGTAATTCAGTGCCACAGGTAACCACAATGACTTCCCATTTACGGAAGCAAAAAGAAAAGCCCACAAAGCCTATGAAACTTCACACGTAATTTAGGTAAGCTGGCAAGAGAGGTAAAAGCAGCTTCTAGGTGGAAAAAGGTAATACTCACCTAGCCGCAAAAATGAGAAAAAATAGAGCCAGAAAAGGCAGAGAATTGGAGCTGCAAGGGCCTGATTCACAGCCGCAAAGTGCATCTTCTTCTCCAGCTTGGCAGGGAGATATGCATAGTAAAGGTTATAACGGTCAACCATGTGCTTCAGGAGTATGTATATTAAACCTGGAAGGAAAAAAGGGAGAGCCAAGGAGAGGTTGGTGAAGAACAGATGAAAAGCAGCAATTCTGTGAGCAGATCTACACCAATCAAACGGCTGAAAATCTAGATACCAATGGTAGATACAGCCCAAATATGGATGGGGTACAGCTGCATGACAGCAGCCTGCTCCTACGGTTGCTGCATCCCCAGCCCAAGACCCCGGGATCTCCCCATCCCTCCCCCTCTCCACAGGCTTCTCTGTGGCACCACTTGCGCTCCCAGAGAGAACCCGGAGCTCCTTCCTAGTGCTGGCACATGAGGCCAAGCCAGTAGAGAAGATGTGGTAACTCCTCCACCACTGTACTGGTAAAGAAGAAAGGTCTAACAGCGGCTTAACGTCTCCCTCTCAGCCTTCAACAGATTCATGACTGAATTTCAAGTCAGCTATTTCTTATCCCCCCAATAAAGCCAGTTACTGCTGTGACAGCTATGAATTGCAACAGCTCTGGTATGCAGTAGCACATTCAGATATTTACAACTGCACACAAAATGAAATGTAAATAAATATCAAGCACATTGTTACCAAAAAAATTGGCTACATTCTCCCAACAATAAAATTGTTGATTAAAACCAGTTATAAACAATATTTAATTTAGCTAATTATGTTGTATCTAGCTCTCTCAAATTTTGCATTGGAAAAGGAAAATACCAACTACATAAAATGATTTAGCACTACTTATGCCTGATAAACAGGTTTCCAGAGTGGAAATATCTGTAGCTGCTGCAATGATTCTTTATACATAATTCTTATGACAGTCCAGAATCTCTGCGAACAAAAGATGCAATAAAATAAGACATAGATCATGTCACAGTCACTAAAGATGGACAACTGTCCATGAGTTCTACACAGATTGCTAATTTCCTGCACACCCATACAGGATTTAATGGCTGGTACCAGACAAAGAAAAGTAGTCAAAGATAGATATATAGGCAACTTCAGGCAGAAATGTTAAGTTTTGATTATGGGACAGAGAGAAATCAACCAAACAGGAGAAACATCCTAGAAAAAGGAGGTCTGTAACTCAGAGATCTTGAGACCTTCTCAGTGTCCTACAGAACTACAGCTCCATCTACACCACAGGGCAGCTGTGCTCCACCCACATGCCCTGAACTCGTACTCAACTGGTTTTCTAAGCCAGCAAATCTACCAGAGAATACAGCGTTTCCTTCTCCGGTCAAAGGGCAGCTATAGTGTTCACCAAGACCATGTCCCAGCAAAGCAGCCAGCACATTGTAAGGTCACATCCCTGGGGTCACAACCATGCAGCATACGGCTGCCCGTGGAACAGTGATGACCACAACCCCTTTTCTCATTCTCATTCAGGATGTTCAATTTTAGATAAATGGTTTGCCATGCAGAAGAGATGCAATAGTGAAAACACAGGTAGTTTTTCGGTCTCTTGATACTGGATCAACACACTATTTTTTGTGCTTCTTTTTATATACATCAGTCAAACTTTAAGACAAAAGTGATTTCAAACGTGCCTAAAGGATTTGGGGATTACAATGTCTCAAGTCAAGTTTTGCTGCTTAAGGTGGACCTCCAGGCTGGGTACCCTCTGCCACTTGCTTCTTCCAGACCTCAAGAACCTAGAGATAAAAACAATCCCCTCATCCCCAAACCCGCCCTAAACTCCTATGCTTAACTATTAAAAACCACCACCAGAGCTAATACACTCAAACTTGAGAAATAAAATAAGCATCTAATAGTCGTTAAATATACTTTCAACTTCTAAAATCAGTAAAAGACCATCATCATCTTCTGCCCTGTTTTTCCACAAGGGAAGGAAACTTGGATCCAAAGTCCTAAGGATTATCAGCATTTGAACTAGAATAAGAATGCAGAACTGGGCCTTCCGAACCTCCCACATGCCCCGCTCTCGCCCACACAGTGCCCACAGCTCATCAGAAAACTTACCAAACGGGACAATGATGGGACACGTAATGCTATAGGCCATGATGACAGTGAACACACACAACATCCAGGCATACATTGCTCCAAATTCATATTCAAATGCTTGTTGCTAGAAACAAAAACAAAACACCCAAAACTATCTATCAATGTGTCAGAGTTAAGAATAGATTCACTAAAGCAACAATTCACCTTCCCTCATTCTCTCCCTATGAGAGATCAGTTATTTCGCTAAGAGGCATAAATGACATAATCAGAGAGACGAAGTAGTATGCATTTTAAGCACCTGTACTTACAGAAAACATGCTGCTTCTTTCACAGCTTTGAAGTAATTCCTCAGGGAATCTGTTTTCATCTACAAGAAGCAACTACTTAAAACCACAAGGCAGAAAATAATCGTGCCAAACTCAGAACCTTCATCTCACTGCAGATTCCATTGAATCTGTACTGTTCCCTGTATTGGCTCTTCCGGTAGGGAAAGCTCAAGATAACAAAGCTTTGGTGTGGTCGGTATTCCCGCTTCTTCCTCTTGGGATGAGGAAATCAATACAAATCATTTCAACCAGAGCAAGGGGTAATATGCAACAGTTAACAGAAGCGAATGTGTAAAAGAATCTTAAAAATGGAACTCACCCACCCATAGAAAAAGAAAAAAAAAAAAAGAAAAAGAAAAAAAAGAAGAAAGAGAAGAACAGGGGCAGCTGTATACAGGCTTAAGTTCCCATTGTAACACCTGGAATTTCAAGCTGCAAGATGACACATCATCTGGAAGTGAAAGTCCACCACTTAAAATGGAATATAGGCCATAAGTATATATTTTGCTAGGTGTATATTCAGATTAAAGTAAATTGTACACACCTGCGGGCTGACAGAAAAAACTAACTGTAGACATATTTGAATTAAAAAAACCCTGAAGTTTAGACTGTAAGATAAAATTAGAATTATCCTATAAAATCCAAATCATCACACTCTTGACTTGGAGCTATGAAAAGAAGTTCAGAGCTTGGATTTTGATTTTTGACCATCTCTGACTTGAATAAATACCTCCCCCTTATCTGTGCTGCAAATGAAGGGAATATGAACCTATCATGCATAAGTGAAACAAAGGCCAAAAAAATCATGACAGGAGATGCTAGTTAATGGTATGAAGGATGAGGGCTCCCACTGTTTCTGATAAGGATCAGTCATTTAATTGCCTTTTGCTAAGGAGAGGCTCTAATACCTGTTTAATATTTTTCCTTTCTGCTGTGGACTTGGCCATTATCATGCGTATAGTGTAAAGGATGAGGCCGGGGAGGCGCAGCAGCTCCATCCCATTGCCAATGAAAGCAGAGGCAATCACATAGTTGACAAAGAAGGCTCCCTGGTCAGGCAAAAAGACACATCTGCAATGAAAGACATCAGACACTGACTGAAAAGCACACAAGCAAATATAGCATATATACAATGGATCCCTACCACCTCTGGAAATCTCTTACCATAAGGATAAGCACTGGACACCATAAGAAGTGGCTAGAGGACTTCTGATAATCTTGTTGAAAAAGAGTACTCCATAGCTATAAATGCAATAGTGTAGTATACTGTAAGAGCCTGGCTGATTGATCTGCTGTTTGGATGAGGAATAAACTGTTCACGAAAAGATACAGCAGTCTGATGGGTGGCTGATAGCAGACAAGAGCATCATTTGATGTCTGCAACAGCAACCTGAGACAAGATGAGATAAGACTGCAATAGAATAATTGTCTCTCCTAGCTTAGTAACTCTTAATTGTTGTCTTGTTACTGATTTTGAAACAGCATTTAGAAACCTAACTATGTCCTAATAATTGCATTCTATTCTTCCCTCCAGCCACAGTCACAAGAGCTTATAATAACCAACATCTGCAAATTTGCAATGCCAGTGTAAAAACATTCATGTTTCTTAAAATCAAGAGTCAATGGATTTCAGAAAGAGACCTGCTGCAGCTATTCAGTCTCACTATAATCCTTGTGAAGATCCCCTGTCCATGATATGCAACGGTCCTCAGTACATTTTCTGGTCCCCTCTCACCTGCATCATATCATCCTGTCCTTTCTTGTCTTCTACAAAATTTGTAAGGTTTTGGGAAAATAACTGTCTCTCTATTGAATGTTTGCATACATTAGCTAGCAGGAAAAAAGTATGGATTTCTTCACAGCAAAATCACTTGCATTCTCCTCCCCTTATTCAGAAGCTCAACATCATCCCACAGGATACCATCCCTGAGTAAATTTTAATAAACACTAACCAAGGCTAGTGAACAGGAAAAAAAAAAAAAAAAAAAAAAAAGAGAAGAGTCCTAAGTATTCCTTTAGCAAAGAGTTGCTAATACTTACTCCAGCCTAACTGCAGAATCGGATGATTCTCTGTCAAACAGCCAACGGAAAAAAAAATCAAGGCTGCAAGAAAGACAGTTAATGTAATTCAGTCTCCAACAGCTTAATACTGTGCAAAATTGCTTCTCTTTTAAAGTAGCTCACATCGGGATTGTGGACAGAGAGAATTTAACCAAATAATCTGAACACTAGTTCAGCTTTATCGCAGTTACTGATAGTGAGAAATAAGAAAAAAGATACAGAATCAAATAAACCAGAAAAATCTACTTCATACTAAAGTTTTAATGATTCATATTTAGCAGTTATTAAATACATAGGACAAATACATGTTACCTGGCTAGCCAGGGAAACAGTAAAATACTGTACAGGTGGAAAGAAAAGGACAACTATAACTGAAGTATAAGACATAGTCAGGAAACTGGGTTCTGAGCTCTGATGGTGAGTATGGGCAACTCTCAATTAGTCATTGATCTTACACGGTCTTAAATCTCTTTGCTAAAAGAAAAGTCAGCCTTTGGACACTTTAAGGGCTATGAGTCCTCAGATGAAAGATGAATATTGAAAACTAATGCATAACAACATCATAATCATACATGCTGCAGGGAGTGGGGGTACTTCAAATAGCAACTAGAAGACAGAAGTTGTCTCATATGATAAAAACATTACTCTGTTAAACTATGATTCTTTACCTGGTCAGACCAAGGGAGGGCAGAATCAGTACCATGAAGATCAAAAATATGTAGACTTTATGCATCATTATTCTGTTCTCTGCAGATCTACCAACATAAAAAGTCACCAAGTAAGAAACTCATACAAAAGACTTGCACGCATGAAGGATCTTGCCCAGAGAATGTCAGCACCCATCAGACTTCCAGCTTCGCCAACCATACCACATTGCTACAAGATACTCACAAAACAAACATCTTTGAGATATTCACTAATTTGGACCAAGCAGGCTCTCAATATCTTCTTGAGCACAGACAACATTTCTGAACACTAATCCAGACTCTGGATTAGCATCACTACAGGTCTGCACCACAAGCAAGGGGACGTGTGACAATCACACCTGGTCTCTCATCCGATGATACTCACATCTGGCAACAGCTTGTTAACAAACAGGTCTTCAAGTGTTATGCCAAGAAGGATTAGGCAGTTCATAAGAGGGCACCACTGCCAAGAAACCAGATACTTAGACAAGCTACTTGATTGTCCTTGCCAAGTGTCAAGTCTTTGGGAACAACATGACACCACTAATGCTATACTGCTACTACAGTAGCAGGAACATCTATCTAGTGACACACTGTTGCCAGAACAGTGCAGTTGCTATAATCAATTCAGACTGCTAAAGGTGGTATCTGATAGGGCATTAAAACCACACAGGTTTTATTATAGGATCGTGTAGCCCTTGGGCATTGTGGGACGTATCAGTATAACTATACCGAGACTTGAAATCAGATCTGTCATCACTAGTGACTTTAGAAAGCTCTTTCAACTGATTTAGAAGGGCTCAAAGTTCACGTGCCTAGCACAACTACCAAAAAAAAAAAAAGGAATGGTACAAAAAAATAAGAAGAGTCCAAAAAATTTGACCTTTGACTATAAAAGCAAACAAAAAATGGCTGCAGGCATTATGGAAAAAGATTGAGTGAAGTTGAGTGTACGGTATCATGCTTTTATCTGACTGTAGGTAAACTGGGATGAAATCTGGTACGCCAAACCAAGCTGTGCTGAGTTCTCCAAGTTAGCAGCACGTCATTGTGCTTGACGTCTCTGGAGTGCACTGGTCATATCTGAAAATCTTGCATCAACACATCTGCTGGGCCTTGGTCCCATAGGTCTTCTCAGATCACCACTAACAATACCCAACAGCAAGTGAGTTGTGCACCAAGAGTTACATCCAGACAATTTTTTCCACCCAAACCAACAAAAAGATGGATGCCCTTTTTACAAGTAGCATGCCAGCAGCTGGAGCACTTTCTGTTGAAGTGGGATTCTGGGGTTCTGTAATGTTCTCAGCATAGAGGGGATCCAAACTCACGCTTCCTATCTTCCCAGAGACCGAGGTAGTTATGGGATCAGAGGCACTTCCCATGCTCGTGTTGAAGCTACACCCCTTGAGCCTGCTTATACCTTTTTTTCTGATTAAACACAAAGAGGCAGGGGGGAGGCATAAGCAAATCATGTAGTCAGATTACACGTGCTGTGTTGATTACAAATTACTTAAACTCCAAAGTGTTGGTTATAACATTAGAAAGGAGAACATGACATTCCCTGCTATGAGAGGTCTGTGAATTTAAGACCTACATGAAAGATAAGCACTTTCTCCATTTATTTCAGTAATTCAGCTGATAAGGCCAAAACAGAGGAAAATCTTGCTTACTTTGTCCAGTGGGACTCCAGCAAAGTTGAGTAATAGACAATTGTTGGTAGTAAAGCTGAGAAGGACCAGAGCAAGAGCGTTGGGAAAAACTGACTGACGATGGGATTCTAGTGGGGGAAAAGAAGTAAGAATAAGTATTAAAAACATCTTAATGCAGCTGTGATAGAACAGAGGGTGCAATATTTTGCTTTTTGTAAATTATAGCAGGTTGGACTGTGGAAATTATATTCAGATAGAGTCTTAAAATGAGTAAGTACTCAGCACTGGCGTGCAAGACAAAAAACAAGAATGGGATTGGGAATTAAACTGCATGCGAAGTCTCACAAGTAGTTTTTATGTAGTTTACACTAGCTTGGGGAAGTATTTAACATGAACAGTATGCAAGAAACTTTAGCTGCAGTCAAACTAGGACCATATATATATGCCATCCTATTTTTAATCCAATAAGCAAAATAAAATCATGGCATTTTACTTCAGAGTTTAAAATCTGGATTCCCCCCTTCTCACCATAAAAAAAAAAAAATAAAAAATAAAATTTGGACTTGAAATCCCATTTTTGGCAAAAGTTTTTGATTACAAAATTTTGAATTATGTAAATTTGGAATGCAAATTCTTACTACACACAAGTTAAGACACAAATTTATAATAATATAAAGTTTCAGATGAAATAACTCCAGCCTACTACCAAGGAACAAAAGAGAACTGAAGACCTGATTCAGGACATATGCTTTTTAATCAGCAGTTAGCAAAACAATCCTGAGATTTCAATGAATTTAGCTCATAGACATTGTTCCATTGCCTTATTATACACCTATTATAAACCTATCAGTTTATAGACATTTTGATCTGATACACAGCCATATCCAAACATATGGTGATACTCACGTTAAGGTAGTGAATAGGTTTAGTGACATTGAACTTGTCCATAGTTGTGATGATTATAGAAGGAGTAGTAAGAAAAAACAGCACAATAAAAAGAAGCAAATTTATGCAAGCCCATCTAAACCACCATTTCAGTCCACGCACTGAAAGATTTTTCCTGGGAAAAAAAAAAAAAAAAAAAAAAAANAAAAAAGAGATAAAAACAAGCAGTAAGCATTTGCTGTTAAAAAAATATATACTATCTGTCAAGTAACAGGTGGCACTGCTTTTTCTAAATTGAGCTTTCATAGTCTCAAACTTATATAACAAAGCACTACACAAATTCCAGTTGCTATTAGAAATAAAGAAAACTGTGCAACCTTTCTTGAATGATAACATAAATTGCACTTGCAGCCGAACATATTTAGTCTTTTGTAACACAAACATAACGTCTAATGTAGTTAAGCTTTAGGGATGAAACATTTCCATTGTTTAATAATACAGAAGTACTAAAGTTAGAACAAGAAGAGAAGAAGATACAGAGAATTTCTGCAAGGAGAACAGGTATCAGAGGCAGAATCAATCTATCAAGAAACTGTGATTTGAAAAACAAAAAAAACAAAACCCAAAAAAACCCTGCATCCCTTCCCGCCATATTAAAACAGCAACCATAGGGCTTAAATATGTAAAGTTCTTACGTGTTGTCTGAAATGGTTCCCAAAAGGACTGGAATGATTTGAACCCCAGCCAAAGCCAAATATTTAGAACAGACAAAACAAGGCTACAGAGGCTCAGTAACATCCCCAGCTATGACAACTCTCTTTATAAGCCTCGCTAAGTAACTTGGCAAATCCCCGTGCCTCCTCTTCTTCAAGTGAAGAAAATAAAAAGAACAGGGGGAAAAAAACAAACAGCAAAACCTCACCACCTTCCCCTCTCAGAGATGTTCAGAAAAGCTTTGTAAGTGCTTCAACCCACTGAGTCTCAAGGATCATTTCCTGTGTCCATAAGACAGCGCTTGAAGAAAGGAAGAGGAAATGAAGCACATATGCATGCAAGAAGCCTTTCATGAAAAAGGCAGATTAAACTAACCCTACTTGGAAAGCAGCTTGCAAGAGATTTTTAATTCATGTCTCAAAAGACACAGCTAAGATTCATGGTTGTTTGCTTTATGGTTAAAGATTCTGTAGTTTACTCCCAACTGCAGAACTGTAGTTCTAGAGAAATTATTATCTCAATTATTAAAAATAGATGGCATAGTCACCTTAAAAGTAATTTTCTATTAAAATCATTAGGAAAAAAGTGTACTTTTCTTTTTTTTTTAAAAAAAAGTTTCACACATGTGAAATACAGTAATTTGTGCATAGAATCATAGAATTGTCTAGGTTAGAAGGGACCTTTAAGATCATCTAGTCCAACCACCAACGTAATACTACCACCACCACCATTAAACCACCACCATCTAAGCACCACGTCTACCTGTCTTTTAAATACCTCTGGGGATGGCGATTCCACCTCTTCCCTAGGCAGCCTGTTCCAATGCTTGACAACCCTTTCTGTGAAGAAATTTTTCCTAATATCCAATCTAAACCTCCCCTGGCGTAACATGAGGCCATTTGATGCATGTTTGTGTCTCACTTGTAGTTTTTGTTTAGGCAATGGAAATGTCACAACAAATTTACTGTTATATGAACAGAGGATTACATTGACCCAACCCTAAATTATTTGCAAAGCAATGGGAAAATGTTTAGTTGTTTTTAGCCTGTAAGCATGACAGAAGGCAGCACAGGAACAGTTTAATTCAAAAAGCATTTATCTGTTTTGGGGCTGGGGAAGGGCTTTTTACAAGGGCATGTAGTGATAGGACAAGGGGGAATAGTTTCAAACTGAAAGAGGGCAGATTTAGATTAGATATTAGGAAGAAATTTTTCACTTTCAGGGTGGTGAGACACTGGAACAGGTTGCCCAGAGAAGCTGTGGATGCCCCATCCCTGGAGGTGTTCAAGGCCAGGCTGGATGGGGCTTTGAGCAACCTGGTCTAGTGGGAGACGTCCCTTCCCATGGCAGGAGGGTTGGAACTAGATGATCGTCAAGGTCCCTGCCCAACCTAAACCATTCTATGATTCTATGATTTTCCAACACTTTCCTGTAAGCAGTGGGTAGAGTCTGGGAAATTTACTGGGTTAATAATAAGATGTTAGAAGACAGACCATAGTTCACAGAGCGGATAAAGTTCTACTTGTCATATGGCAACTCAAAAAAATAGATACATACTTGGAGAATACTCAGCACTAACACCAAGCTGCTTTCCTCAGATCTCAACAGTAGATATGCACTAACCTCAAAAAATGGAAACACCGAGGCACAGACATTGATAAGTTGGGGGTGGGGTGTGCTTGGGTTTTTGTTTTAGTTAACAGAAACTGCAGGTACCAGAACTTTGAGGTGGCAAAACTCTACTCAGCCTCTGAGAGGCCTCACCAAGATCAATGAAGACACCAGTTAATGGAAATAAAGATGTAGAACAGCCATATCCAAACACTACATGAAGTTTAGGGTTAAAGAAAAACACACTCAGCCCCTTCTCCTGTCCCCGTTCTAAACCATATCGTAAACTATGTATCACAAATAAGTGGATGTAAGACAGGAATCTTACCAACAAATATTCTCAGGATAAGGAGCATATGTAACCTCCCAGTTTGACACGCACAGCTCCCTGCTGTAGGACGATGGCTGGGGTTCTCCCTTACACTTAATACTCTGACATTTGCAGGCATTGAAGTCCTTAAGGATACTGCACAGAAGAAAAAGAAAGGGAGGATTTTTCCAGATTTTTACACCTGAAAATGCTGCATATGTAATGAGAAAGACTGGGAATAGTGATAAAGGGGTTTTTTTGTTTTTAATAACCAGAGATCAAGATAGTACTTAGACAACAATGTAAAATTATATTATGCATGTAATGACTATTCTATAAACAGTTACTACCACAGGTCTTTGAGATGTGACAAAGTTGGAAAGAAAAACCAGTCTTAGTTTGAACTGTTCAGTACTTCTACCAGCACAACAAACCACAGTGACTTGTATTAAAAAACCCATAAAATTAAAAAAATAAATCAAAGCCCAACATCATTGGAAAAAAAATAAAAATAAAGAAAAATAAAGACAGCTAGTTCCCCAGACACCTCTTTATGTAATTACAGCTGTTTTCAAATCAAAGCAGACTAAAGGATTAGTCTGCACACTCATTTCATTACACTGGTATCAAAACTAGTCAATTTTGCCTTGAGTACCAATTCTTAGAAATTTTTTTTATCATGGTGGTATTCTGGCAATTCAAAATATTACCCTCTTTCACCCACTCCTAAAATAGTCAAAATACTTAATTTTATCTTCTAATATTATGAGTTGATTGACAATCACTGTATTTAAACAAACTCTAAAGATGCCTAGAATAAATGCTTTCAAAGACTTCTCAGAACACACATGCAAGGCATAGATTCAGAGACAGTACAACTGCGTGTGTGTTACTGTGTAAAAGAGGTTCCACTGCGGATAAGCTCTATTACACTAGCACGGAAACAGTATGTATTATATTTAAGCGGGCAGACTCTACAATTCCTGAACATGCTTGTTTCCCAGTTGTGCTATTAACATAAAGAAAACAGAGAACCACACACACATGCACCAAACAAACAAAAAATAACCCCTGAACCCCAGATCTTTACCTTACTAGAATTCAAGTAGTGATGTCGAATTGCCAGCATCTTGCAGCAGCAAGTATTTAAGAAAGTTAATTATACTTTGAGAGTTTATTTTTAAAAATACATACACAGAGCAAGCTTTAGCACTACCAGCCATACTACCGAGCACCATCATTAATCAAGCTTCTACAACCACCTGACTCCTTGAACCTCAGTCCTGGCTTCCTGTTTCTCCCATCCTATTTCAGGGCTCTGTGGAGCAGAGCCTACTAAAGGCACCAAATAAGTTTCTAATTTGATGGTAGCCTCAGCTTCACAGGTAATCTAACCTAATTTTCCAGAGAACGGAGTCCACTGCATCAATTCCAAGCTAAACAAACCAAAATACTTTCAGTTCTTGATAATTCAGCTCAGAGATACCAGCAGTGCAACTCAGAACGCACGCCCAAGGAGAGACTATCCCATCAAAATTGTACATGACAAATCAGCAGCTAGGGAAGGAACTTCAGTGCTTATTTCTTCTTTCAGTTTCACGTCTTAAAATGTTATTTCATGCTCTAGATTCTCTAAATATGGTCTGTAACACTGCAAAATTAGAAGGGGGGTGGATTTCACCACATAATTACCACTCAGTTCAACAACAGCAAGCAAAACTTTCTACAGCATCTCAAATTCTTGCAAGGAATTCTACACCCTCCTTGAAAAAAAGCCTGAAAGACTAGCTCTCTAATATGACTTGAAGGTCAAAAGAATGCAGACAATTTAAATCAGAGAGGCTATGAAGAATAAAAAAAAAAGCATGATGTGTTATTTTTGTAATACAAATATTATTCTACTTTCCTTTACTCACTTTGTGTTAGTAAAAGATGCTCACAGAGTGCCAACAGAAAACAAGAGGCTACATGCATTTTCTCTACAATGAGTAGAGTAAAATGACTCTACAATGACTAAGTAAAAATTGCTGAACAACTTCTGATATTACGCCTACACATATATCTGCAATAACAGGTAAGAGAGATACATAATGCGTATCTATCACCTATGGCCAGGTCAGTCACTGACTTTACTTTGCTGAGATGACTAACTGCCAGTGTAATTTGCACCCACTGTGAAAGTTTGGTAATTGGACCATTTGCACAGTAGAAAATGGAGAAATCAGTAATTCCTATTCAAGAGCCAATTAGCCTGGCCTACTATTAACCTACACTGATGGACTGGATCCACACAGAAGAGAAAGGATCCTTATCCCGATAAGTGTCCAGAGCCATCTCATCCCTCAGATATTTTCTTCACTCAAAACATAGAGGCTAAATGCACACTTAAAGGTAAACTTACCAGAAAGCAAAGCAGACCATATCCACAGGATGGTGAAGAAGAAAGGAAGAAGAAGCAACATAAGCAAACAAGCAACACAAACAGGGTATCAGTTGTACTATTACAGTTAAAAAAGAACAAACAAGACAGCAGACAAAACTTACTAGGTTGCCATGGATTTCTCTTGAAATGTTACAAAAGCCATTCCCAGTGGGTTATTATGAACAGCTTGTTCCTCTTTTGAATATTCTTCCATCAGTTCATTTCTAACTTTGGTATAATAATCTACAGCATCCTCCTGTTGGGAAATTGATGACTGTTACATCCAAGTACCAGATGGCTAATATCTTCATTAAAATACAGCTTACGCAAACCATACTCTCTCTTCCTCATAGTACTTCCACAAATTACAAATAAGGTCACAATGCAAAGACAAACAAACAGGAAGTTTTTCAATTTTTGCACTAAGATTACATTTCAAAAGTTTGGGGGAATTCCTTTTCTGTAGCCTACAAGAACACGAAGGATGAGCTATCTGCAATAAATGAATAAAGAATTTTCTGAAGCTCAACAAGATGTCCCAGAAAAACTATTCGCTACTCTTCTAACAATCTATCTAGCCATAAATAAAACACAATTTCTTACCCTTTCACATCCTCTCATTTCACAACAGCAGAATTGACCACATGGCTTAGGGTTGATTTGGACCCGCTTGCCGTACTTCTGATGCAGGTGTTCATAGTAAGTCAGGCTTTTTTCTGCCTGTTTTCTGGACAGAAAAATGGATCCATAACATTTTGCAAAAAAACAGTATCAACATCAAGCTTAAGAAGAATATAATCCCCAAGAGAAAAAGTTATGTCCAGGACTGATAACAAATTAATCAAAGATATTCATATACCTTATTTTGGTTACTTGGCATAATTTATTTTCAAGTCTGTAATAGCATTATACAGCCTACACTTGCAGTGAGGTTCCAGGGAAAAAAACAACAATGTATAACCCAGATGATAACACTTTTTTTCTCCTGTGACCAGCACCTCCAGCCAAAGAAGCAGGATCCCAGAGTCATTAATTCAATAGTTGGGTTTTCCACTTTACACTGCCTGGCAATAATTAAATGCATACATAAATAAATAATCAGCAAGTCAAAGCTTATCTTATGCAACACACAACATATCACACCAACAAGAAATAGGCTGAACCCTGCACCTCTCCTTAAAACACAGCTGAATCTAACTGAAGTCCAGACCAGAACTTAAAGAATAGAATTAATTTCTAGTATGTGCAAGGTTAGTACTACTGGTATATGTTGATTAAGGACTGACAAAGCATTCCTACAATTATGCTAAACTCAGGTAGATTACAAAAACAAGTACCTTTTTTTGAAAAGATGAATAAGCTTGGCTACATCATAACACAGCTGGACCTCCAGCACAGTGCAGGTTGGGTAAGCAGCACTGGAAAGGAAGCAGTACATGAGAACAGTAAGAACAGAAAGTACAATGAAGAAACTGTTTCAAAGAGCATTGCTGATGTCTAACTGAGATCTCAATCACTCATTTCATTTCTGAATGAGGTATCATAGAGTGGAGACTTCCAGACAGACAGTTAATGAAAGTTACTTTAATATGACACGTGCAGCATTATTCCCAAGTAAAGGCCACTTGGGAACATGAATGGAAAGCGTGGATACACAGCCACTTTCTTAGATTCTAATTTTAAGATCAGCTAACCAACTTTATTGAAATACAGTCGTTTCTCAAGTCTGTCTAAGGAATAAGATACGCTTTTAGAAGATGGATACTATAACATGCATTTTAAACAGTGCAAAAGTCAAATAACATTTCTGCTTGGGCAGGTAAAATTACTAGGACAATTTTAAATCTCTGCTCCTAATAATACTCAAGCACAGAACTTACGTGAAATGGCCTTGTACTGTCTCTTCTTTTGCATTTTTTGGAAGACCAGTTATAAACAACGTGCACTTAACCTGCAAGAGAAAATGCAATTCCAATTTTGAGAAACCACATCACAAAAGAGAAAACAATATGAGGAAGGCAGTGACAGAGCGCAAGTAGCTGTGTCATAGAGGGGAAAAAAAGGTACGAAATTTCAATTTTGATGGGAGCTGCATCTGTTCAAGACAGCACCACATTCATGTTCTACATTGGTAACAGGTTACACCAAAATTTCACAAATCCCTCTCCAACCCCCTTCTCTCCATCCATTTTCACAATTCACTCAGTGGATCTTTGCTTTCAGTGAATTCCTTCACACTTACGTCACATTCTAGCAAGCCGGAGGCATCTTAGCAATTTGCTTTTTTAGCATTATCCACTTGCAAACATGCTGTATTTTTTTTTTCACCCCAATACAGAAACTTACTATGTTTTCTTCTTTATATGTGACATACTTCATGTGATGTCTCATGAAGACAACTGTCAGAATCAGGTAAACAACAGCAAAAACTGTGTGCAGCCAAAGAAGATTATTGCTGTCGGACAAAATGTAATGAATATGAGAAACAGGAAGAACTAATTGTCAGCCTGATACAAGTAGCCACCAAAATGCTAAGCAGATCAGAACCTCTCATTGAACACAAAACAAGAAAAAAGGTAATTACTGGTAGTCAGTCAGGCCTACAAGTGCCTTGGACAGCCGTTAGGGTTACTTGCTTATCATAAAATTCTATGTATAACAGACCTACAAAGAAAACGGATATTCTATGACAGACATTTTTAGGTATCATTTGCTTGCGCCTTCTCATTCGGATGACCAAGAGCACACACCATGCAGTTTGCCAAAATGTTTTTTATTGGCCTTATTAGTTACTGTGCTGAGTGCATAATTGAACTCTTCTTGAACACAATCCTTACTCCCTGTATTCAGAGAAAACTCCATGTTTTTAATTTGAGTAAGTCCTGCTTCTCTGATAGCTCCTTCCTCAAAGCTTACAGAGGTTCTGTTCTGTGAACTGTTCTTCAGTTTTGCGAAGAGCATTAATAATTACAATTAACCTAAAGCATGGGAACCTATTTTACAGATAAAAAGCCCAACCAAACAAAAAATGCCCACTAGTTACTAGGATTCATAATGTGGTTAAAAAAAAAAAAGTGCATTGGCAGAGAGTCTATGGGATATAGTAGCATGGATAGATGTGGATTGATCAAGTAATAAAAAAGAAAAATTGTACAGCTTTGTATCTCAACGATTTTAGACTGTTTTTAAAACACACAGAAGTAATTTTAATCGTGATCTCGGATGGGAGAGATATGCACACACATAAATCTGATGTAAGAGAATTTATATCATCAGAGTTACACATTCTAGTAAAGCTGTCAGGTTTATTTTCTTTCTGAAGTATCGTTTCTTTTAATGTGGAAATTTCTGAAAATAATATCGCTAGATGTGTAGTCATTAGCCAAGAGAAACATGTGGTGTAAGAAGTAAGAGCTGAGAGAGTAGAAGCCAAGTCTCCAGATTTCTTATCAGCACTGTAACTTCATAGCCTGAAGCAGAACGTATCCCAGTTTCAGTTGATGAAGCGTGAATAAGTAATTCCTACCCCATGAGCCATGCTGCAAGTATCAATTCATGTGTTTAGAGACTCTGGCAAGAAACAGACATAAGCATAAAAGTACTCTACAAGATTTACTTACCCAGTTTGTAAGTTTACTATAGTTGTTCTTCCGAAACTATAGGGATCTTTATCTAACAACAAAAACAAGTAGCATAATTAACTGGTGCAACACTCACATGCAAACTATCAGAAAGTCAGCTTTTTTTTTAAAAAAAAAATGTTTATATACTTCTTTTTAATGCTGAGCATGTTTGTTGTTAAAAAGATTTAGAACCATAATCAATGCCAGTTTACACTCTATTGCGTTTTAAAGTTGGAAAACAAAAATCCCAGAATTATACTACATTCAACCCATCAAGAGAAATAACAGATTATTTTAAAAATATGAATACTAGATCTTTGCAGCAGCTCCCTTTCTCCTTCCAATCTCCCTTCACATCCATTAAGAACATTGTTTCGGGATTTGAACATATTTAATTCGCATTTTTATTCCATCTTCACTGATTTCTTATCTCAGTTTTTTTTAAAACTGCATTAATTCAGTGTTGACGGAACAGTACTGATAACCTAGTAAGGTCAAAAATGAGAAAGTTTATATGATATTGTTTCTCTAGACTGTCAAGTATTTCAAAAAATGATAATGCACATGAGTGAAAATCAAGTACATGTTCACAAAGGAAAAAGAGCTAAGTGTATCTGGAAAGCTAAACAATCTTCTAGCATAGACTGTTAAACCACATTGCAAGTCATCACAACAGAAAGAACTGCAAATGCACAAAATCAACATATGGTGCAAGGGAAGGAAGAAGGGGAGAGACACTAAAACTTTATAGTTGTTTTTCAGCTGTATTTCCTAGCATCGCAAAAATTAATGCAGGATAACAGAAGCTGTACTCTGCTTTAGAAGGCCAGCCATACTCTGCCATTTGAATTAACAAAGAGCATCTATTGGTATCCAAGACACTACAGCTTTTATCAAATTGTAGTTACAGAAGGACAATGCACACAAATTGATGCGTATTACAAAAACCTATTTTGTTATAAACATACAGGTAGTAACTAGGCCAGAAGAGGGAACTATGTTGTGCAAGTTCTTTGAAGGCATCAGCATCTCTCTCTTTACTTTACGAAGGAGGTGAAGACAGCAACTAGGGCACCGGCTATGTTAAATTTGATTCTGTAAAACTAGGGATGCTGGCTGAGCACAGAGATGGAAAGCAAGGAAGGAGAAGGAGGAGAAGTGATTGTGAAGTGATGAAGGGTCCTTTGAAAGAACAAAAAAAGAAAAGAAATGCAAAGAAGAAAAAAAGAACAGCAATGGTCTTTAAGAAAGCAGATATTAATATAAACACATAATTGCTAAGAAAGAGCTCATAAAAGGGAAGTCAGAGATGGCACTTCCACAAAGAAACAATGCTAAAGGCACAGGTACAATGTACCCCATTACAGATGAGGGCTAAGTCACAAGGCTCTTTAAAACACAGGTAGGAGTAAACTGAAAACAAAAACTAGGCCACATTATTAAGGACAATAGAAGCGAACAAATTATAGGGACAAAGATCAGCAAGGTCAGTACACAAAATAAGATGCAATAGTTGTGGTATAAGAACAAACAAAACAAAACAAAACATAAGCAAGTACCCCACTTGAGAGGTCCTAGGAAAACCAAATGAATGACTGCTTTTTTTTGCATCCCTACTCACCAAGATGATCAACAGCGAACAACTCTGTAAACATGATCTTGACAAGACTGATACAAAGCCAGGTATAAAATAGGCTTATAAGGACTCATTATCAAAAAATCAAAGAGTGTTTAAACAGGATTTAACAGAGTTCATTCCACCAGTATTCTCAGTAGCAACCTGAATGGCAGACTAGAGGACATGCTTATTGTATTTGTTGAATGTGAGTTAATAATGGAAAGAAATAGGTGTCACGCTGGCAGACATAATAAGGACTAGACTACAGGAAACATGAAACAATTCTTTGTCTAGTCAGCACTGACAAAACCTCAGCAAGAAGTTTTGTCCAGTTTTGAGCTGCAAACCAAGACAGAAGGGAACAATGAGAGACAGTCTAGCTAGATAGAAAAAAAGTTCAGAGGATGCCTGATGATTTTATGATCAGCCAAATGGAAAACATTTCTCATTAATGACTGAATTAACTGGTCTGGTTTATCAAAAAGAGGGAAAAGCACAGATGAGTTGATAATCCTCAAGCAGCTAGAAGGATATTGCAAAGAGGTGAAGAATAATCTGTTCTCCCCGGTGATCTTGAATTGCAGCAAAAGAGATTCGGACTGGACACTAGAAAAAGATTTCTCAGCTGCAAAGACAGTTTCCACTGGCAATCACCACCAATAAAAATCATAAAGAGTGCTTAGATAAACACCAGTTAAGAGGGCATAGGTCAAGTTAATCCTGCCTTGAGCCTCCTAGGTCTAGCTGTCTACGACTGCATGTGGTCTGCAATCTTGTTTCTGACAACAGCTTTTGCCTGACATTTAAAGAACCCTCTACTCTCATACAAGTTTCACACAAAATGACACACACGTCAGACTGGGGGAGGAACAAAAACCAAACCTCACAAAGTTTACCAAAACAAAAAAGTCCTAAAAGCTTTTGCAATGATATAAAACACAAAATTCTTCCCACAATACAAAAAAACCCCAAACTTACCAAGTAGATCACCTGATAGGTTGACAGGCAATATGACACATACAGACAAAATGCTGACAGCAATCAATAAACAGATGATGTGACGCTGGAAGGCAAGGTAATGTATGGCATCTTCACCACATCTCTCATGAATCTCATCATCGCTGCATCGTAGACAGAAAAGCACAGGGTCAGTCTGCTTAATATCCTTGAGGTTTTGAGGGGGTCATTTTTGAACATACACTAATTTCTCAGCCTACCCAGTGACCTCTCCATCAATGCCTATCCTTTTTCAACATGGTTGTGTTCTTTCATGCACAAATTTAAGTTCCAAAGGTGTCTTTTTCTTGTGCAGTATCAACATACAAAAACTAACATGAGGGAATTTAAGATGGAAACAAGTAATCTGAAAAGCAAATATAATTCCAAGTTCTTTTTTATCAGCCTAAAAGAGGACAAAGTCATTTGCTGAGACCTCCTGCTTTATGACAGTCACCAGGCGTTCAGCCTAGCTCTCAAACTTTAAGATCACACTGTGACAGTGTTCACTCATCTCCATAAAGGCTCCCCATGAGGAAAATGACAACAGAATCACCTTACTCTTATGACATCCAATTAACAGAAGACATTAATAGGCTTTGGAATGAACTCTAATCATCTATCCATTGTTAGCACGACAGATCATTAAAATAGGAGTTCTTGGAAAAGGAAGGAACTGAACTAACAAAAAAGGAGAAAGACAGGCTCAACCCTCACCCCTTTTTTGTTTCAATGTACCCAAGCTAGAAATTGAGTAAATTTACCTTTACATTTTCAAAATCATTTTTTAAAATCATGATTTACTAAGCCCCAAGAGATACAAAGAACGAACATCACATGTCTAATGCTCAGTTTCTGGGAAACAGTGGGATGGGCTTTCCCTAGTTAGCCAATTCCAGCCCCAACTAAACCACCAGTTCTCCACAGAAACCCTTGCAGGGAAATCTTTCCTGCCTGGGGCCCTACTGGCTTCAAACAGGGAAACACCCACACAGTACTCTTTGAAGGGTAAACGCCTAGAGCCCAGTTATTAGCTCAGAATCCATATAAATGCCATAGATTCACTTAGGTTCACACACTGGCCCAAGATTAGGAAGCCCCTGGGCTGCTAGCAGAAGGATGACTGTATCCTGAAGAAGTATTCCCATAAGCTGACCTTGTTTTCATGTTCTTTTTCCACCCCACCAGAGGCACCTGTATCACTGTTTGTATTAAATTCTATCTACTGAAGGAAAAAAAAAACACCACACCCACATTTTATTGAATGCAAGCCCCCTTTTTATTAAAAAATGAAAGCAAAGCAAACCACAGCTCAGTGTTTCTGTTTCATATACTTACTGCATCCGAAAAGCAGCTGTCATCCAAGAACAAAACCCCTATAAAGAAGGAAGTTTTTAGGAGCCAACATACAAAAAATACCATCTCTAATCTGTACCATTAAGAGAAGTGTTTCTATTAAGACAATCTCTTAATTAAAGAGCTGGCAGTTTGTCACTCTGAAATCATCATTTAGAAATATATAGAAAAATACCTCATATTCTACATACTTTTTACAAGGTAATTCATATGTCTGTCTTCAGAGAGTATTTAAGGGTGGGGTTTTTTATTACTTGCATATTTATTGCTTGGGCTTCTTAAATTTATACAAGTGTGCCTGAATACCATCTCCAATGAACAGAAGTTAAGATTGAGGCTTCTAAGGAATTTTTTTTAAAGGATTGCTGTAGAGCAGAAAAGGTGATTATTTTTTCCCAAAACCATTTCCAGAGACTCTCCAATTTCGGACAAGTTCCACAAGAGTGTAATAGAAGTTGATCACTTAAACAGTATTTAGAAACAATGCTGTGATTACGTTAACAGAAAGGCTTCTTGCACAGATTTACAAATCCTCCTATGAAACTATACAGCAGTGATCACATCTCACTGAATGTTCCAGTATGGTTCAAAAAATCTTGTCTCTCGAAAGGCCTCTTCTTTCAAGTGAATAGTATCAAGCTAAAGAGACACATTTTTATTCAACAGTTTCAATTGGAAAGTTGCTTTAGGGTGTTAAAGAAGATGAAGAAAACTACACAAATAGCAGAGCAATCCTGATCAAACACCAGTAGGCTTTTTATGCTCACACAATTATGAAGTTGCAAGGCTAGATATTAAGTTGATACATATATAAAATGTTAAAACGTAGGCTGTCACCATCGGACAGCTCTCGCATGGTTTATTCCAAAGCTGCAACACAAAATAACAGAGATGTGTGAATTCAAAGAGAGACCACGGATGGAACCAACTCTCTGTTTGGAGCAGAAAAAATTATTTGGCCAAACCAGTTTTAATATTAAGAGCACATGACATTATTACTAGCCTCACACTTGCATCCAGTTTTCTCATCTTCGTGAGGAAGACTATAAAGACCAATTGGGTATTATTTGCAATGTGATCATACTGTAACTTTTTGAACTGTTATTTAAGCACAAATTATTTAGTAGTCTTTTTTCTTCCCTGTCTCCCCTTTGAAATAACATACAGTCCCCATCCTAATTAAAAAAAAAAAAGTCACTTAAAAACAATGACACAAGATACTGGTTTGTTATATGGCCATAGTTTGTCAGGAAACAGATTACCAATTTTTGCATATCTATGGTCTTCCAGTTTAATGACTGGTTCATTGGGCTAGGTAGAATGGCAAATTATAACAGATTCCATTAAATGGTTTACATTTAAAAAAAAATGCCTAAACTCTAGAATACTTACCCTATCATATTCAAGATCTTCAGGTACTGATGAAGATGTTGACAGTCGGTTGTACCGTGATTCACTAAAATACATTAAATGACATTTTTAAGTTTCTTTAATAATACATGACAGAATTAAGCAAAATTTTAAAAACTTTAACAATTCTGAATTAACTAAGGGAAGTAGTACAAAAAAAACCCCAAACTTTTTCACTTACGAAAATTGTGGTTTAAATCTTGTAGCTTATGCTTAATTATAGAAACTTTTTCTGTGTCTCCTGTTGAAAAGGGAGGACAGGTAAGCTCCTGACATGAGACCATTTAACTGAACTAGAAAGAAAACTACATTTTATTGGGATATTAAACCACAATAACGTAAGCCTAGCGAGGATCAGATTTGCAAGGTAGCTTCCTGTTCAGATATTCCTCGTTACAAGACATCACCTCTTTTCCCTCGACCTCACTTCCTTCGTCTTACAGCCACTACTCAGAACTTCTCTTCACGATTAAACGCCTTACCTGCAGGGCTACCTCCTCACACAAATTCAGTCCCGTAGCAAGGCTAGAAACGTTTAGAGACTCTCTAGCCCTCAAATATAGCAAAGTACCAGTTTTCAGTTTGTGGTTAAAAAGAAATGTTGCAATGGTGTTGAGCCCATAATTACAAGACAATACACGCTAAAATGGAGTGCATTCATAGGCGTATCTATGATAATTTTGACCTAGCTGGCTCAGGTCACAGTCCAGCAGGCACAATACCATAGGCTCCCAGGTGTCTGCTCAAGGACCCATTTGTCCCACAGAGGCCTCTACAGCCAACAGCCCACATGAACGCCTATACCACAGCATCTTCATTCTTGTTCCCTCAGTTATTGCCCGTCTTCTTTTTTTTTTTTCACCATCTACTTTTCACAATTGTACATGGCTTACACCTAAAAACACATTTTGAGTCCTTTCCTGTGGCTTAATTGTGAATTTACCACAACTTAGTTACACCACTAATACCAGGAAGAGGCTCGCTGTTAAAAGTTTACCCACTTCATAAGTAGACAGCTAGCTTTTAAACATCCCAAGACATCATCCTGTAGAAGTAATATTTAAAAAAAAAAAATAAATCAAAAACTCATTTGCAGTATTACTAAAAATTAGCGAAGAATTTAAAAAACCTGCAACAATAAATTTCTTTTTTATTTTTAAACCCTACAGAAATATGGCACGGGCTACACAGGGAGCTCTGGGAAGACACTAGACTAGAGCCAAGATAAACAAAATAGTTAATATCCTTCTATCACAGAAACACACATCAACCTGTAGTTATGTGACACTTTAGCAGACAAGCAGCCTATTTTCTTACCTCCGCTTCCTTAACCCACTACTGTAGAATGAAATTCGTGACAGTGCCAAACACACAAATTTATTACTGAAACCACGAAGAATAAGTCCATGAGTGGGACGTATTTCACACAAAGCAGCATGAGGCCATTTTTAACAAATATGTGCACGTGATTACAAACATATCTAATTGATACAAATGTACTTAATTTAATCCTTATTTACTGTACCTACTTCCATAGTCTCCGAATGGTTTCAACAAATCAGTCTGCATATATTTTTTACCTTTGAGCCTCTGACACCAGAGCAACACGACCGTAGTCCCAGAATCTCTTTCTTATGATGGAAAACAGTAATATTAAAATCTATAAAATAAAAACAAAGATATTTGAATATTTATTTTTCCACTTCATAATAATTATTCTCAGGCATATAGGAATTGTCGAAATATGTTGTCCTAGCTCCTAAATCAAATGTCATATGTTAACCAATCCAACGGCGGCCATGCTACAAACCAACCCGTCTGGGACCCAAGGATCACAACACCTGCCTTCCCGCTCTGATTTATAAAGGAGAATTGCATGCAAAAATACTTCTGAACTGCAAGTATATGAAGGTTTCTGACAGGAAAAGTCGCAAGTAGTACTTGACAGGAAGTCAAAACCTTCATAAATACACCTTTACTACTATGCATTACTTAATGACCAGAGCTATGGTGGAAGACTTGCAATTTTATTTTATTTTTAAACAGGTAAACAGGCTGCAGGGGGCTCAACTCTCTTCTCAAGTATGAGAATTATTTTTATCCTCAGTAGAAGTAATATATTATTATAACTCATAAAACCCACAAACTTATATTTGATCTCTGCAATGTATTTTTTATCTCCCCCCTGTATTTTCACTTTTTCACTTTTTGAAAGAGGCTAAGAAAACAAGAAAAAAACCCCAATCACTATGTGTTTTATAGACACATTTCTTTTTTCGTTTAAAGAAATGAGTTGCTCTGTACGAAGCAATAAAGCAGAAGTAACAAGGCCTGTTTTCTATGCATATGTAGCATACGCCCTCACCTTCTAGCCCCTCCTACACCCCATACCTGTTTGGCTAGAAAGTGGTGCTAGTGATGTAACTTACTTGGATCTGTGCAAATACCGACTGCCCAGCCAGGATACACATCAAGATTATCTGTGTGTCAAGATTACACAGCTAATTTCCGTATTTCACAATGAATATAACCTTCTTATAAGAGCTTTCCTCCCAACAGGGAATATTAATTTAGATCTTCCTCCTTCATCTGGCCTTTAAACTTCATGCAAGCAGGAAAGTTCTCTAGACTCTTTGACAACTTTGGTTGAAATTGGCTAACGTATTCTATGGTTGTCAGGAGGAACTGTCAGACAAAAATAGGATGACAATGCAATATATAAACCTCACTTCCTCAGCAAACCAGCCTAGAAATAATAGTCATAAACCCATCAACTGTCAGTTACTAAAGGGATCTGCAGTAAACTTGTCATGAAAATAGGAATACAGGAGTTGCCTAAATAAATTGCAGCACTCGATACCTGAAGAAGAGAGGAGCCTTCTACACTGCATCTAACTCTCTACCTAATGCTGTTTGAGACAAGAGTTCAATAGCAAGGAACTCAAAAGCAGAAACTCAGTATCTTAAAACTCAATCGCTGCTTTAAAAAAAAAAGTACGCCCAAACATTCCAACTAAATCTTATTAAATGCTGTGCCATCAGTTGCACAGAGCAGTAACTACTGTACATCCTGAGAAAATGGATTTATGGTAGCATGCTGCATACACCAAATCAATAGCAAAGAATGCCACTACATAACTTTTAGGAACGTCCTCTATGTTCCTACAGAACTGCCAGCTCAGATGCTACACAGGTAGTTTTAAGTTTCTCCACAGTAGCTTCCTAGAACTCTGGAACTACGTCATCCCTTTGGTCTCATTTTACTACCACAAACCTCACTTATCAGGCCAATTTGCAGGTATACAGCTCTTCTTCTGGTGGCTGAAAGACCATCTAGACCAAACTTAGAGAAATAACCATAAGTTTTATCGGAGTCTCAGGCCTGCCCTGGAGCCTCCAGGCCAGAAAGTAATCCTATTCCTCCTTTTGTCAGGACTGAGCTGATCAGTACATTATTTCCTCAACAGCTTCAGGAAATCTAATTTTAAAAAAGTTTTTGAAATTACAGGTTTTCCATATTGTCTACCCTTTTGAAAAAACAGGCAAATTAGTAATGGTGTTCCCTTCCTGAAAATGTACCCAGAGTAAGGAATAAATGTTCTTGCGGTTAAGACAAAACATAGAGATTTGAGCTATTGCTACAAAGCTCACCATGACCCCACATACAGACCCCATGATACTGCACTCTGTCTACATCTACACATCCAACATACAGTGACACTGTCACCTACATGTATGTGAACTTTTATCAACACTCGAAAAGTGCTTCGATGTTCTCAGGATGGCCTTAGCACATTTCTTATTCTGGAGATTCTCAGAAACAAATCTCTACCTGATAAATAAGACAATTCTGAACAATCTAACTTTTGAGAAGGCCAGAAGTATTTTCAATACAAGAAATAGAAACTGGGCTTACAAAAAAGAAGGTTACATCAAGCAGCAGGACAGTTGGGATTCCACCAAAAGTTACTCCTTGGAGCACCGTGCTGCCCCGGGCAGTGCTGTAGCAGTACGTCTCATTTGTTGAGTTGAAAGGTACACTTCTATTCCAGAAGTAGACTAGATGAGAATGTCCAAAACCCAGAAAAAAGAAAGGGTTCATTTTGTCTTTCCCTTAAAAAAAAAAAAAAAAGAAAAAGGAAGAAAAAGTGAAACAACCATGTGAAAAGCTTGCCTGGTATTTCTAAGATGTACTAATATTACAAGTATAAAAACTGCAGGAAGATTCAAACAGGGAACTTCTTCGAAAGAGAAGTTGTATTTGACAATCTTTCCTCTTCTCCTGTAAAATATTTCGCAATAACTGACAGGCTCAGTTACTAGCAGTGCCCAAGCCAGAATTCCAGACATCTAACCAACCACATCCTCTACAGACATCCAAGGAAGACGACAGAAGACTCACACAAAACAAACGTCTCTTTCTTCTTTCTATAACATCAAACTACTTAGTCCAGGCTAGATCCTGATTCTAAGAGTAACACGGGGCGTTAGATATTCCAACAACAGCAGTTTGAAGATTTTGCTCCTAGTTGATGTGCATGTGTGAATGTACTGGCTTGTGAACTTTGTATTCAAATGTCCAGACCTTGAGATTATTAACAAATTTGCCACTAATTCCACAGAAAAGAACTACTACACAAATACACATGTTCCTCTCTGTTCTTGGAATATTGTGGGATTTTTGTTTTTTAATAGGAGAACTCAACTGAAAGACCAGCACAGTAACTACAGTATACCGTGAACAAGAAAGAACAAAGAGTATTTCTAATTTTCTAAGAGAATAGCCATCTACCTCATTTTAGTCAACTGACTTACTCAGATAATGTAGTAACATACAAGAATGCACAAGATTTGGCTATTGATACAAAGGTCTTTTTATCAGTACAGGCAATTTCTCACTTATTTGGGGGCTTTCCACTTCAAACATTTATTTTCTTGGATCTTATTAACTTGATGGTTCCCACGTACTTGGGACAAAAGCATGCTTCATGCAGAACACACTTCTGACTGATAAATTCATAAAGAAAGCATACCCCAAAAAACTCTATCTTTTGAAAGCAAATATTGTAGGTCCTCATCACAGGTCCAGGGACACTACTTTTCTGATATCGTGCCTCTGTAAGAGGCATGCACGTGCCTCTGATGACAGCGCTATTCTGGATGCTGAAAGCAAAACAAAACCAGAACAAGATTACGAATAACTCCAAGTTCTCCCTTTAAACAGCAGGAAAACAACACGGAGAATAGTCCTCCCAAAAGAACATTTACTAAATATTGGGACTGCGTGACACAGTGGGGAAGAAATTTTGGCCCAACTGCCGTGTTTCATCACAGGAAAAAAAAAAAAAAAAAAAAA
>RSEF01000003.1:18960164-18998565 GCA_003993805.1 Himantopus leucocephalus
GAAAAAGAAAAAAAGTCCCAAGAACAACAACAAAAAAACCAACACACAAAATTTGTGCCACCCAGTCTTACCCTTGCTTTCTAAGGACTGAAATTTAGTGCTGACAGAAGTATTTTTGAGTATTTTGGAAACTTTCGCCACAACAACTGCAGAGGCGGCACACTGGATCTTATCAGTCACAGCTTCCAACTCTCGAAAGCTATCATTTTTAAACAAGGCAGCTGCCGGGAAGATAACGAGCACGGCGAGACCTCCCACGGGTGGGGTTTTGCTGCTCCCACCGGAGCAGCACGCCACCAGCGGCACTTCGCCGCCCGTACGGGGAAGGCGAGCACCGGTGCGGGCTCCAGGAGCCAGAAACCAGCCGGGGAGAGCGGGGAGGAGGCCCCCCCAGGAGACGGCCCTTTCCTCAGGAGGGCCGGGCGGCGGCGAGCGGGAGGTGGCGGGCCCCGGCCCCGGCGCCGGCCGGCAGCACAGCCCGCGCCCCGGCGGCCGCCCCTCAGGGCTCACCTCGCCCTCCCCGCCGCCGGACCTGCCCCGAGGCCGCCTCATGCAACCCCGTCCCGTCCCGTCTCCACACGGCGCCGCTCGGCCACGGCCGCGCCGCTCCCTCCCTCCATTACCTGCACCGGGGCGGCCTCGGCCTCGGCCTCCCCCTCCCCTCTCGCCCGGTCACCACACGGGGCGGACCCGCCGTCCCGCTCTCGGAGTTACGAGCCCCAGCAACAAGTCCCGGGAGCCGCGCATGCGTGGCCGAGACGGGCCCCGCCGCCGGGACGGGCCGGGGCCGGCTGTTGGCGACCGGGGCGGCGGCCGTGGGTCCCCCGCCTCCTTCCCTCCCTCACGGGGCAGCGCAGCCCCGAAGGCGGCTGGCGGTGTCGGTGGGGACATTGCCGCGCCTTCCTCTTCCAGACCCTGAGGTGCCGCTTCCCTCAGGGAGGGGAACCCGTGGTAAAACAACGGGCGGGGGAAAAGCCGTCGTCATTTTCCCTGCGCGGCTGCCCCACCTGCCGCCAGCCTGACATGGCGGTCGGGAGGCGCGGTGCCCCCGTCTCATCCTACGGGGATTTGTCCTGGCGGAGGAGAGGCCGGGAGCTGTGCTGTGTATTCCCGCCCGAATCCCAAGGGGATTCGGGGTCGGAGGCCTGCGTCTGCCTTTACCGCGTCCTGAGCCAGGCCTTGCCTTCGTGCCGAACTGCTGAAATGACGCCTGTAGTCGTTTACAGCAGTTATTTTAGTTTGTAGCTGATCTACGAAAATTTTGCGCTGGAGCCTAAAGACCAACGCTCCGGTGAAGGATGAAGGATTTCCTCACTACTTGGTGATTTCTCAACATTAATGTTAGCGTGGACTGCAGTGCTCCGGTTTGGAGGAAACCCTTTTGTGCCTCTATGACTCACATTATCCATTAACATTAAACAAAAAAATGCAGATCCAAACAGAGCTTTTTATAGCAAAAAAAGGAGGAAGATACATGAGATTTTGGGGGGGATTTCACAATTCCCAACCTGGTAGAGTGGGCAGGCGTGCAGGTGCAAGCGGAGCAGGCCATACACTAAGATACGTAACTCTGAAATAAATTAAGTAATATCGGTAATATGAATGTTCCATGAAATATTCAATGCCCCTTGTCTCCACACACACCTATAAAGAGAGAAATAGCGTTCAAATGTTGTAAATTGGAAAAAAACGAGACCTAGGGAGTTGCGCTTAACACGTCTATGACAGGGCTGGGATGAGACTGGTTCCCAGCCACCCACAAGGACGTCCTGTCCTCTGCGGGAGTTAATTGCTTCCAGCCAACAAGCCAGAAACACGGTACAGCAGCGCCCCACTGTCCACCTTTTCTCCACCCTTTATTTTACTGTTCCCTCAACAGCCCTTTCATACCCAGCGTTGCCAGCCATCATCATCCTCCTCCTGTGTCTTCATCCTTTGCCCCTGATTGGCATGATGGACCTCAATGAGTAGCAGGCATCTGAGGAAGAAGAAGATTATGATAATGATGAAAATGTAACTGTCCGGGGGGAGGCAGGGAGGCTTGCTTTCAGAGATTTGCACCCTAACTGCAGTTTCGTGGATGAAGCAGCAGTGATGTTTCAGAACAGTGGTCCACTCTAAAAACAACCAAAATCATCAGGGTGTTTGCAGGATTCAATCTGATGTTACACTGATCCAGATCTCAGGCCGGTACTGAGTTATCTGTTGACTTTTGTGTTCAAAAGAAATGAGCACCCCAGCCGTCAAGAAGCCAGCATCTCCTCTAGTTGACAGTCCCGTTCCTGCCTCTCCATCTTCAGCTCCGTATATCCCCATGTGTTCAAACTGTGTGTATGACTTAAGGCCCTGCATGCATACCTGCTATCCTGCTCCCTGCCATTTTATTAATCCACAATTGCTTCGCTCTGTCAAATCCTTGCTTCGCTTTTCAGGAACGCCTGCTCAGTGGAAAGCAGCGTTTGGCTGTACATGTGCTGTGTGTGCCTTCCCCCAGTCCGTCCTGCAAGAAGGGAAAAAGTCCAAGTTACCTGCAGTAACCAGGAGACATCTCAGGATACGACCTCGTATTTTACCTAGCAGCTGAGTTGTTGATAATCTGGGATTTTCAATTGGCTGTAAACATTTGTGTTGGTTAGAAAACAGCATAGAAGTCCTCGGCTCAAAGCAGAGAGGTTCAGATTCACTGCTGGAATAAAGAAATTCCACTCTTGTTGACCAATGTTAATGATTTTAGTTTTAAATCACACTCTCTTCTACTTAGGGCTATGTTGGTGGGAAAGTTGTTTGAAATGAGTATAGTAGAGTAATTATTCCATTGTGACTTTTCTGTAATAATGCTTCCTGTGGGCAGTTTATTTCAAAACGGGAATCCAAAGTGGAATATTTATAACCACTTTCTTTTAAATTAAATTTTACTGATGTAGCTGCAGTGGAGTAAACCTGCCATGTAGGTGAAGCCTCAGTGTATGCTTGCAGCTCTTATACTTCTAGGACCAAAATCTGGTTGATTTTCTCACTTATTTCCTAGGCTGTTTGTACTTCTGATTCTTGTGTTATTTTTCAGAATTAAGGCCTTGCTCTGGCTCTCTTATTCTGTAGTGTAAAATAGGTGATGTTCAGTGATCTTGACATTGTTGTTTTGACATTCTTCGTTTTGAAGAATTTTGCCCAGCCACAAAATAATTTTTCCCTCTCTTTCTCACAAAAAATAACATCAAGCTTTTGTCATTTGTTTTTTTTCTTTCTCTGTCTAGACAGGCTCTTTAGCTAAGTGGTGTGATTTTGTTTATCTCTAATTTCAACAGCAGAGTCACATTTCCCTCCTCCCCACCTCTTGTAAATAAGGTTTTGTTTACCACTGTCTGTTCTTTTGGTGACAAAAGCCGCATACTGTCATTAGTTAGCAAACGTTTAATTATGTTGCTAGAGCAGATGGAAATCCAGCCTCAAGACCTAGGGAGCAGGTCAACAGAATTTCAAATTCTTCCATCTTTCTCGTATTTTGCATGTTCCATATCCACTTCAACAGCTCTTTAGCACCAAGTTGAACAAGTGTGCGGGGTATTTACACTTACGTGTGTGACTCTTCCCTTACTTTATTAAATGACCTTATGGCTGAAGAACTGCGCTGTCACTTTAGTTTGATTTATCACAGCAGGACTTCCCTTGATGGGTGAACTCCCACCAGGACATCAATAGTCTCTGGATGTGAGTAGCAGGTGGCCTGATGCTTTACCATGCGTGGCAGCTCTCGCCGTGGTTTCTTCTCTCTGAAGAAACTCATCAGCCCAGCTTGCTCTTCCTCACTTATCTGCCTATTCAAATATATCTTAATGGATTTAATTCAGGCTTCTAGCCTGGCAGCCCTTTGCTGTCTTTTAATCTCTGCCTTCACCTAGCAATCTGTTTACAAGCCTCAGTACACCAGAGGACTTAGTGTGGGCATTATGGAGTCTTCCTTCGAAAGGCCTGAGCATTAATATGTTTTTAATAAAAACAAACAAATAGAAAAACCTAGACAGATAGACAGACTTAAATGAACTCTAATCATAATACAAATAAGCAAGCAGCAAGTGTTGACTTAAATTAACAATTTACACTTGGCTTCTCTCTATACGTATTATCTTTGTAGTGCTCCTTCTCATTCATAGATAATATGTTGATTTTCAAGGTAGACATAGCCTTGCATTAAAGTTGGAGTGTATTTCTGTTAATCAAGACAATTGACTATTATCAAAAATATTTAACCAAATATATCTAGTGGTATATGATAGACATTTGCCTCGCTTTTCTTTTGCATTTTGTGTCAGACAGGAAATGGTGAGTGGAGCATTGGTATTGATACTTGAACATGACTGATTTTTCTCATCATCTTTGTCAAGTTGTTTTTGGATGAAAACTGAAATTTTATTAAAATGCACGATCTAAAATAGCAATACTGAAAAGTACGGCAGAAATGTACAGGAGAAAAAAGTAAGCTTATTACAACATATTTTGCATTTAAGCTTGGTTTATGAAATGGTAAAGCGTTGTCCTTACTCTGTGCACTGAGCTCATTGGTTTTGATCATCCTGGTTATGTCTAAAGAGGTGTCCCTGTGAGCGCTCCTAGACTTCTGTACCGATACCCCAGCTACAAACACTGCCAAACTCGGCCGCGACCACTGCCGAACCTTACCATAGGCTAAGACAGGCCTTGCCAGGGTGCAATGAGTCAACTTCCTCATCGCTGACCTACGCGTAGTGTGAGGCTTTAAACCTCTGTTTTGCAGATAGTTGCAGCTGTGGAGAGTCTTTTGCTGATATATAGGATTTTTAGGTTTATTATTAGCTTGTCGAAATGCAACCGCTGTTGATGTGACACACTTTGGTACAAAACTAGGACAAGGTGATCTGAAACATGGATGACCTCATTGTTTTCTGAATATACATATTATCTTAATGTCTATCCGTGCGTTAACCCTGTGGGTATAGAAGCTGAAGGGAGTTAATGCATAGGTGGCACAGCACTAACTATAATTAAGGCAGCTCCCTGAGAGAGAGGGAGATGGAGAAACCATCTGTCACAATCTGCTCTCTCCTGCTGAAGAGGACAGCACCTGGCCACGTGACCATTGGGTTTAGGTGAATCAGGGAGCAGGTGTATTTGTCGCCAGCGTAAAATATCAAACCAGTTACAGCTGATAATGTTTTGTTATTCTTGGGTACAATATACAATAGTTTTAGCGAAGAACTCCAGTGTCCTCAAGACGCTCCGTGCTCCATAGCAGACCAGACCGTACGTAGTAACTCTTGCTGCAACAGTACTGGGGTGAGACCTGCACAGACATCACGTCCTTGCCTTAGGCTCTGCTTTCTCTGGAGCAGAAAGCTGAGTGATTGTTTGTGCAGGAGCCACAAAACGTTCCAGGAGATCTTGCAGTCTAAACCGTAAGAGGGACAAGTCAGCAGGGTTTGCTGGAGCCTAGGATTGAAAGTACATTTTTGTTAACCAACCTCCCAAATCTGTTTTTTGATCAGAATAGATCAGAAGGGGAAAACTATTTTTTTCCTTTTTGTTCTTTTTTCAAATTCTACTCAGTTTGACAACTTTGAGCAAACTAGTCATTAAACTGGTTGGTCTGCTTTATCCACTCTGTATCTGCAAAGAGACCAGTGTGATCCCCAGCTTTTAGACTTAAGAACTGGGTTCCAAGGCCTTGGTGATGACCCTTCCTGGTTCACTGGTTTGACTTCCCTTAAAATGTCAGCATCAAACACACTGCTTGAACATTTATAAATGTAATTTACAACATTTTTAATGTGTCAAAACCTTTAGGCTTAATATAGATAGTTATAATTTAAATAAGTATATTTTAAAAAATAAGAATATATTTGAATAGAAATCTGGATTAAGTAATTTTTAAAGGACTTTTAAAATGAGTAATCTTTTATTTTCCCTTGGGCAAGAATTCTCCCTTCCCACTCCTGGGTTTACAGATGAAAAAAATTCAGAGTACAGACTGTGAGGATTTCAAAGAGCTTTGATTTTATTTTAATCTCAGGTTAACTCAAAGCAAACTAGAAGCAGCGGAATTAAGAGTTACGCTTTATTAGCATCTGTGCTCTGCCTAGGAGCTTGCACCAATAATTATCTCTGTAGATTTGTGTGTCTCAGCCTTTAGAAGTAGGCTTGATGTGTTAAATTCAGATTTCAGCTTTGCAAGGAGCCGAGAAGGTCCCTGTTAGGTTTTCCACTGCAGCAGCATCTTGGCTCCTTCGCAGATACACGCCGCAGCGGGCGCGCGCGGGGGGCCACTAATGACAGCAAGATGATGCTGGTGAGCCTAAGCAGGGGGTCAGGCGCTGGCTATACCAGGCACAAGTGTCCGGGGCAGATTTGTGACAGGATGCAAAGTGGCTTAAGCAGGAAGCCGTGAAGAGCTGTGGCAACGGCAAACAGCCATGACCAAGGGCAGCGTGGCTTTTTCCAGGGAGGAAGATCCTGCATCCAAGGCCTGGCTTTACTGCAGCGCGACTGGAATGGTGGGGTGCAGCAGCACCCAACCAGTTCCAAGCACATGAATGCTGCTCGAGGCACACTGCAGGCATCTGGGTCCTCGCTGGGCACTTTCTGGCCACCTCCGCTTTAGGGAAGCAGAGTAAATACTGCCTAAATACTTGCCTAAATACTGGCCATTCCTTAACATGTGGTCACCTGTTGGACATATTATCACCATGCCTTCTGACTTTCCCATTCTCAACCCTCCCTATCCACTTTCATTCCTCTTTCTGTAGTAGTTTATTTCCTCCTCTCATTCATCCTTTCTTGTATTTCCTTCTTTGTGATGATTTTATTTTCTCTGGATCATTTTCTTTTCTTTCTGTTCCATCTTTCTCCTTTCAAATGTATGCAAAAGGGTATAAAGGTATTCCCTTGCATCTCTTCCAGCTGTACACAGCATGTTTGACATTGCCTCAGGAGTAAGAGTGTGGCCAGATCTGTGTAAAAAGGGAAAATAATGTAGTCACTGCAAGCCAAGCTTAAACACATGGGTGATCTGTGGATCAATGGAGAACTTTCTTGCCTGTAAGTAAGCAGTAACAGATGGCAAAAGGGATATCTCTTGTTTTACTAAGATACTTTATGTACAGTAATTGTTACAGTCAGTTGGTGATTAGGGTTTTGTTGATAGAAGCTGTGGTTGGCTGGTGCCTTTGAAAATCAGGTTATTTATTTTGGTGCCTAAATACGGACTTGAAAATTTTGGCCAAGGCAATTTGCTCAAGGTCATTACCCTGACTCAGGGACAGAACTGGGAAGAGAGCCCAAATCTTTTCAGCACTCATTTCCTATTGATATTCTGTACAGTTTCAGTAAAGCAGATGTTTATATATTCAGATTATGTGCCAGATCATAATGAAGCGAGTGATCAGAATTAATTTGGGAGGAGTTAAAAGGCAGTCCTGTCAAGTAGCACAACTACTTTGTGGGAGTTTCTGGAGCGAGACAGATCCAGGGCAGAAGAAAGAGTCCATGTTGCATCGGAGCACCTAGGCAAACTATTCCTGCCTTCACAACATGGTGCGCCTTTTCTTTTACACCCTGTCTGGGTCAGTTCCTGGGACTGTACGGGCAGAACGGAAAGAGTAGGTGTGAGTTGACACTGCTGCACGTGGAGACCTGAGATGAACAGACCTGAGGTTTAAGGCCCCAAATTGCCAATTGCTCTGGGGAACGGCGAGCCAGGTTGATCATAGTTCCTTTGCACCATAGTTCCTGTGAAGATTAGAAGGGTTTCATACGTCAATATAAAACCTTGAACTTATTATTCAAATTATCACAGTGAGAGCATTTCTCAGAGGACATGAAATGATGTTAAGAAACCAGTTCCCATTCATTTTCCTTAGGAAACAAGACAAGTGTGTTCTCTAATTGCTGCAGTTTCTGGATCAATTTCAAGGCAAGCCCAGGCAATAGTATATTTTCATGTTCCATTATGAATGTGAGCTTTTTTCTTATTTAGAACAGCATATGTTTAAGAGTTTACCAGCCTGGGAACATAGTGAAGTCCAGAGGTAAGCTTTCCTACCACAAGGGACTGAGAACAAATCAAGCAGTGCAGCCTCCAAAGAGTTTTGAGAGCCAGTCTCCAAGTGTGCTGCATGTCATGATTTTCAAATCCCTTCCATTGGATTTGCAGAACCTGAACTTCATTGAAAGCGCCATTTTCCTGTAGTCTGCCTTTCAGCTGTTCTAACAGATCTGGTCAAACTGAGTAAGTATCTCAAACTAATTCCTGGGTCATCTATGTCTCTGCTCTGATTGTAGGACTTTATTTGCTAGTTTTGCTGTCACAGAGGTAAAATATTCCTCGCACTGTTTTAGAATCAAAGCAGAGAAGAGGGACTAGGCACCCAAGTTTTGCTCAAACCAATGAAAAATGGACTCCGGCTTCTTTTTTGTGGCTTTGAAAATGTTCTCCATATGTATGATTTGTCAAAAGATCCTGGATTCTGTACTGGCAACTGCTGAAGCTAACAGCCATGCTACATAAATAAAGCAAATTTTAGTCACCATGTCTTTGCTATAGTTATTCAACCTGGAAAGCTGACAGATACAAGCTTCAAATGCATGGCATTTCCTGCAGAATCTCGTGTTGAATCCAAAATTAAGGTTCAGAAATGCATTTGGTTGCTATGTGGAAATGTTGGCCATTCCTGGATTAATGCTTTTGAATAAGCAAATGGCTAGGTAAGAAAAAAAATCAAACAAACAACAGAAGTTTGTGTTTCACGCTTCAAGTGACCTGGCCAAGTGTGGCTAGATTCCCTTTTAAAATCAAATGACCATGATGCATCTCCCAGGGTCCTTTAGTATGAATGCTAAAAGGATTAAAACTAGTCAGGTCACACAGCTTTATTTTACTCTTTACAAGGGCCGTGTTAAATCCAAGACTTTATAACCTTTGTTTACATAGATATGGGTACATGGCAGGAAATTACATAATTTAACCTGTGCCATGCAGTAAAATATCCCTTTGTGTTCTGTTTTGGAGTCAAATACACAAGGAACTGTATTTTCTCCATTTCTTTCCTACTAAAGTCTTTTTCATTAAAAAGTAATAACATACCAAAAAAGTTACAAAAGCAATACAACGATAATATAAATATTTAAGTGAAAACAGCTTTGTAGTAACTGCTTGAGTAGAAGCAGTCTATCCACACACCCTCCTTTCTGAATATTGCAGCATTGTTTGAAGGCAAAAGAAAATTAGGGGCCCATTTTGATATTTGTTACTACTCAGTTCTCAAAGGTGTAACAAGGTACCCAATCTAGACAGAAGGGGAACGGAAAGAACAGGAAAAATAATAAACAAGCATAAATAGTAAACAGCTCACTAGGTTTTAAAAAATGAGTTAATGATTTGAAATTTTGTTAACAGATTTAAAATCTTTAAATATGCATTTGAAATACTCTGTAGCCCTTTAAGACCATTCTCAGAGCAGAACTCTGAAGACAAAGATGCCTGCAAAGTTCGATGCAAGGTTTGCAGCTGGTTAAGCCTGGCTCTTTCTCTTTAAAAAGAAAAGAACATTAAGTATTGGGGTATGGGATTATAGTCTGATCCAGACTGTCATTTCCGGGAAGATTCTTTTGTACCTCTTGAATCTCCTGTTTCCCCCCCAGAACCTGTCAGACATCCATCCCCAGTATCAGCCCAGCTCACCCAGAGCTCAGGCAGGCAGGTCCGGTGTTGTTGCTGGACCCGTTCAGTATTCCACTTCATCATCCTTTTGATCACAGCGCTATTGTGCTGTTGACATCAAGGAAAAAATCCATGTGCAAGTAATTATTTTGAAACTGAATACATCTAGGTTCCACGGTGTAAAACCTACTGACATGCAATAGCCCCAAAGTCACTTCAGCAGCAGATGTTACAGATGGAAAACAACTATATAAGTAGTTTAACTAATGTTCCTGCTGTTGTGGGTATCTTTTTTCCAAACAATATATTTGCTAAGGCACTGGCCAAGTTAATTTTAAATAACTCAGTGAGGACTACTGGAAGCCTTTGGGCAGTTACTCCGCACTTTATCAGATGTACCAAATTAGAGAAGTCTAAAGTATTTATCGATTCTATCTTCTTATTTCTGTGCATGTTATGACCTAATTTTATCTTCTGCAATCTTGCACTGGTTTTTGTAATTTCCCGTGCAAGGAACAGCCCTTTTTTCTTTTTTGCACTAAACTAACAAATTACTATTTTGCACGACAGCTCACAATGCTTAGCAGAAAAGGTTCCTTTTAGATCTCACCCATCTTGGCCTTTCATCTTTATTTTTGGCCTGCAGAGAAAAAACATCTTCCAGCAAAGTTAGTAATGCAAATTATTCGACTTTCATTAACATGTAGTTCATAATCTTTCTGCCTTTGCAGCTTCTCCTGGCACTAGAAATAAATTACAGCTGCTAGAATATAGTGTTATTCTTTCTCTATCTATCTGAGTTGGGAAAAAGTGATTTGTTTTCTCTTTTTCTCAGCAAAAGAGGAAAGTCTGTTCAGTGAAGCAAAAGTTGTTAGAGTTAAAATTAACTGGAGGAAGTACAACCCATAATTAATCCAGGCTACTCACAGCCACATATAAAATATGAACAGTATTCCAAGTGTATTAGCATGACAGGAAAACGGGGGCATTTCTCAATTATTGGAAGGCCACTTCCTACACAAACTTGGCACAGAATCTGTAAGGGGTACGGGACACCCACCAAACTTTCAGAAGTCCACGGAGCCGTCCGGCCTCAAAGCTGAGTCGATGTCAAGCCCAGCTCTCTTGATAGCACTGTGTGCATTAAAACCTTCAGCTGCTGCCTTTTGCTCCAGCGTGACTGATGCCACCCTTGCACACACATCCCGGTGACATTTGCCGGAGCACGTTGGTTAAAGCCCAGCTCGGCAGCCACCACCGCCAAGGGCAGGGACAGCCAGCGCAGCCTCTCAGAGCATCCCCAGCCCTGCCTGGTCCAGAGGTGGGCTCTCACTTGCATCGCTAAGGCAGGAAAAATATACTCTTAAAAAAAAAGCAGATAAACTTTTACAGTGTAAACACACAGCTGCAAAGAGGGGGGCGGGGGAAAGCAGCATTTTAACTAGGCAGATAAATGGGCTCTTATTAGAAAATTAAGTGGTGCTCCTACAAAATACAGTTATTTCTCAGTATTTCCTCAATAAAGTGGACTGTGGTGTAAAGCAAGCAATTTAGGGCCGTATGCTTATTTATCCGACTCAACAGCATTTGCTAAATGTCAGCGTTTTTGCTAGCAGCCTTTTCTGTAGCCATCAGAGTGGTAACAAATCATGCTTCCCCAGCTACAAACAAGGCACAGGCTAGGGCGGTGGGGAGGAGACTGCTGAGGGGACAGAAAAAGCTGTATTTAAACAGTTGTGTTTGCTTTTCTGTAAGAAAAAAAAAAAAAAAAAAAATCTTGGAGATCTCTTTTTTTGCCAGAACACTGCCACTTTGCAAATGCTGCCAACACTAACCCTGCGAGCAAGCCAGCTGACATCAGCTGACCAAGGACATGGTGGGACTTCGGACATTTTATCCATTCCTCTTCAAACAGGCGGCCTTTTGTCTGGGCCGTTTGACCAAAACAAGCCCATGAGTAAAAGCAGAGGCCTGACTATGGAAGGCGTGCTTAAGTCGATGCAATCTAAGATACACAGCACCAGAGGTTATGTGAACTGAGCTCAAGATCAGTCCAGGTTTGCAATCTCTCTCTCAAATGAAATGGGGTTTTTACTATACTGGACACACTGTGGGATAAATGGGTAAGGGAACATTATCCCCATTGCTGCCAGGGGCTTTGCCACCAGCGTTGGTGAGAGGAACCCAACAGGACGTGTGATCTGTAAGATATTTCCACTGGAGATGGTCTGTTCAGTCTGGCCTGGACTGGCGATGAGGAAGAGCAGGCTCATGTCCTTGCCTAGATTAAATGAATTGGTTAATTTCTGCATAGCTCAAGCACGTACATGATTGTTTGCACCACAAAACTGGGTACTGAAGCCAGCTCCTTAGCTGGCAGGCAGAGTAAGTGTTAGGGACTGAGGCTGTCGCTGCAGTGTCTTTGGTATGAGATCTGTGCACTACCAGGTCAGAATCAACATGATTCGGTTCAAACATGGGACATAAAGTTGTTTTTCCCAGAGTTGCATTAGCCAGAGTTCACAATTCGGACGTAAAGTCCACTTTGTGATGGGGGGATGCATGGAGGTGCGTATGTAAGGACAAGTAAGTCAGGTGGTACCTGATTGAGCACGAAGCCTTTTGGCACAAAAATTAACACAGCCAAATTTTTGGAACAAATCAGAACCCACAGAAAGGATTTAGTGCAGCTCAACACTCTGCTTTGAGTGGCTCTGCTGTTTTCCGTCTGGCCCTGGGAGCCAGGTTAAAGCTGGATGTCTTGTGCTATCAGGCCATATCTTACGAAACTTTTCCACACCAGATTCTTGCAGAGCAGGCTGAGGCAGTGGGGAGCACCCATGCAAACTCCAGGGAGCTATACCGGCCCCACAGAAGCCCTGGGTGCTGTTATTCTGGCTCCGTACACTGCGCAAGCTGTGCGTGCCCTCACGAAAGAGCGGCTGTCTCTAGCGGTAGAGGAGGACGGAAAGCCACTGCCCTGGCAAGATAGTTTCCCCGTACCTTTCAGTAGGCATCTGCCATTTTCAAGGAACAAGTACAGTACATATCAGAGCATTTCTGGACCGGGCTGGTGGCTGGTGGTGTTAGGAGCTAAAGTGGCAAACAAATGTGAGCCACACAGGGTGGATGAAGGGAGACGTACATTGCTCTTCTCTCCTTGCGTAAAGGCAACACAAACGAACAGGGCTGCCTCTCTGGCGGGGAGGGGACACGAGTGTGGTGCTGTGCTGCACCCCCAGCCGCGCTTGCACCGAGGGCCGGCGAATGCTGTCTCCTTCTCTCGGTGACACCTCGCTCTCGTCCTGCCCTGAAGGTGCTGCACAGCTCGAGAGATGGGAAGTGGAAATGCTTTTTGCGTCAGTCACTGCTTAGAAATAAGGCCTAAACCCAGATGGAGTGAAATCCGGCTGCTGCCCGCTGGCAGCGGGACGGCTTGCTGGGGTGGGCTCGGTGGGCTCCACGCTCGCTCTCTGGGCTTGTTTGACAGAGAGACGGTCCCTGTAGAGGAACAGGGGTCCCACCAGTGGCACAACGGGCTGTGCCAGTCAAGAAGGAAGCCAAAGGTGCCTGTGAAATCCTGGTTGAAGGTGTGTAGCCTGGGTTTAAAATGCTGGTGGGAATATTAAGTTTGAAGCACCGGCCGGTGGCTGTTGGGGTGTGTTGGTGGGGCAGCGCGGGAGGGGCATGCCTCCATACACATCCTGCAGTTTACTTCCACTTTTGAAACCTCTAACCCAGCACTTCACGTGAGCAGCCTATTCTGTGGGGTTTTTGTTTGCTGTGTAAAACCCGGTGTGCTTAAGACTGAAAAAGAGTAAGAAACAGCAGCTCTACTTGAAGTCTTCTTTAACTTGACAAGTTTATCCCTGCATCTTAACCACTATTATTTTTATTTCCATATTCCTAGATTCAAAAGACCCTGACTTTGGGGAAAACCAGACAAAAATCAACACAGAGATGTGCTCCTGTCTTTATACGATAAGCCTGTTGCACAAAGCAGGGCGTTCCTTGGAGCACACAGAAATTTTTGCCTTTCGCATCACTCAAGCAAAGGCTGTTTTAATATGGGCCCAACTGTAATACAAAATAAGTACGTCCATGGAAATTCAAATCTTGAAAAATTAGATATTTGGATCCTCACTGACACACTGCAAATGCATTTGAAACATTCTTATTTCCAGGCTAATAGCTACATAATTAGGCTAAGCCTTTCACACTTTCTCTTTTAACCCATTGGATTTATTTACCAAAAATCATTGCATAGATATGCCCAGCAAATGCCCTAGAGAACTGTTTGTTAAATTGTTTTAAATTAAAAGCTTAAATATAGAGGTTCTTTCTTCATGAAGTGCTGGCTTTTATTAAACTGCGAGCTGCTCATACTTCATCCCTTGCAGCCTCTGTTTGACATTTTGAATGTGCCATGCAGGTTCTAATACACATTACACAAAAAGAGCTATTATAAAATTCCTGACTTTTTTCTTGTTTGCATGACAAAGGGGGAATGGCAAATCCTCCAATTGGACCAGATAATCACTCTCCTGTGAAAAGCCTACAATCCACATCCTCTGTTTTCTTCTTAGCTGAGCTTCAACTGTGTTTGGTCAATAATTTTATTTTACGTGTGAAGCCCATAAATCATCTTCCAATACACATTGGACAGTGAAGAGTCCTGGTAGATAAGACGACAGCCATGGGAGAAATCACATCCAGGTCCAGGAAAGTTGGGTGCTGCTGGAGCAATCAGGGATTTTCATTTCATGTAATCATGCTTTTTTGAAAAGCCCTCACTGCATAGTAGGACTACTCTCCAGAGCAAAGACAAATTGGATGGGTAAAGGTTTACAGGATCGGGTCTTCTGACATGTTTAAAGAGAGACCATTACAAATGCCTGAACTGCAGTTTTATCGCTGTGACTCTCCCTATACAAACATAACAAATTCACTGCTGGAACCGAGGTAGCCAGCTCTTATAGAGCATATCTGAAGGAAACTTTGTCAGCCACCTGAACACTGCTTAGACGCAGTTTGCAACCCGAGCCTCCAAAGTGGTTCACCGTGTGACTGTATTTGTCCCATCCCATGAGAATCAGTAATGTGCCATTCAGCCGGGCAGGCAGCCCGGAGGGAACAGCCGGGCATACGGAGCCTTCCTAAGGGGCTGAGAGAGTCACAGAGATTTCAGAAAAATACCCTCCCTCTTTTTCTTCACAAGAGCAGGAGTTTTTGACAGAAGTTGAAGTTGAGGCAGTCAAATGAAATGGGTATTTTTCACTGCTATTTGTGTCTTAGGAATGAATATAATAAAATATTGATTTGTTCAGAGAAAGATGCTACACAAAGAGAAAGATTAAAGAATGTACTGCTCTGGGCCATGCACAAACTGTTAGTTTATAGTCCGTGTTTCCATGTTAGCCTTAAAACTCAATTCAACTAAATAAGATGCCCCTTTAATGGAGACTTTATCATATTTAAGGAAACAAGTTTCTTAAAAGGTTATAAAGACAAAATGAGCAGTAAAGAAGGGTTTAGTTAGGCCCTTTCAGATGGCTTTGTTGCTTTCCTCTGTGTAAGAAACAGGCTGCCTCAGCTGACCCTTGTTTTAATGAGGGATGAACCACAATGGGGTGCTTTTGTACAAGTTCATTTCATTGGGTCCTCCAGCCACGCTTTCCTCAGGGCACACCGTTCAGCCTGGGCATTGGGTGAAACCGGACCAATTTTGACTCATTCACAGAGACATATGAAATCCAAAGATCTTTTGATGCTGAAGACATTTGTATGTATGCTCAGGCCCTTCTGTACTTGTTACTGCTGGAGAGGATGAGAATCTGCCCCAAGTGCCGTGCTCCTTCACACTTTTATCGACCACGTTTTATTTTTTCAATTCTCTTCTCCTGGGACTGGTTTCAAAAATAGACTTTCTCATCTTATGCCAGCAAAGGCCAGGGAAGCAAAGGATGTGAGCTTCAATTTTAAAGGTTGACTGCAAGGCAAACAAGCAGCCCCCCCTCCCCTCAGCCTCCAGGTCGGCTTTGCTCTCCAGAGGCAGCTCTCTATTGTGGTTGTTGATAGCGTTCACAATACCAATATTCTTCATCCATGTTGTGGAAAAGCAGAGTGGTTTCTCATGTTCACGAAAGGTGATCTGCCTTTATATAAAGCTGCCTTCTTTTAAGCACAAGTATTATTAAACCCACAGGAATCCATAAAGAGTGATGGGACATTTTTCTAAAATGTCAGGCCTGTACATCTTCCACCTTCTGTGATTCAGAAGCAGCGTAAAAGGCCATAAACCATTCAACTGCTGTGATTCACTGCCCTGATTCATACACTTGATACAAATATTCAGAGATCAAAGTGGTACCTACCCCCCCAAAAAAGATTTTAAATGATTTTTTAATGCCTGCCATAAAGAAGGACTTACAGCTAAAGCGTTATTCTCCTGATTGATATTGGCTATTTTAGGTAGCAAGTCTCCTGTGGTAAAGATTGACGCTTCCTTTAAGAATCATATGATGCAGTACATAAAGCAATGTACTCCACAGATGTGTTTCCTTCCTGACCGAGGCTGAGCATGAAACACTGATCACTCAGAAGTTTTCTGGGCAAAAGTTTACAGGGAATCAAAAAAGGATGGAAACTTCTTCCCTGTGGAGGAATCTGAAAGCTCCCCTAAACCTTCTTGTATTAACTTTGCAGTAGATGAAGGTGTTAAACTGGCATGTGTCTACTGACAGGGGAGTGATCCTTTTAAGTCCTCTGCTTCGTCCCCACTTGTGGAATTTGTTGTGCCAGTGGGACAAGGCTGGCTATAAAACCCCGGTGCAGGGGACCTCCATCCTGCTCAGGCAGCCTGCCACCGCACCTCTGCCGAGAGCAGCCCCGAGGAGATCCCCCCTTCATCTCTGCCACGCAGGCGGCTGCTTCCCTGACAGAGGAGGATGGACCCGAGGTTCGCTTGGATGCTCTGCATGCTCTGCCTGGTTGTCACGGTCCGAGCGTTTACCCAGGAAGGGTTCAAGGAGGTGTTGCTGAAGCAGCTGGGGCTCTCCGAGGTCCCTAAACTTCATAAGAGAGACTTGGTGGACCTGGTTATCCCAGACCACATAAAAAACAAATACATCTCCATGCTGAAGCGCCACAGGGTGAAGCGCCGAGCTTCGCCGAGCCTGGCCGGCATCCTCAGGGGGATCCCTGGCAACGCAGGTAACGTTTCTGCCGCCGCTGTCGGGAACTCACAAAGCACTGCGCCGCTGCCAGGGGAAGCTGCCCACCCTCGCCCGGCCGGCCGCAGGATGGGCAGAGGCAAACCCACGGGGGGAGTGAGGTTTGGGTCCGGCTCCAAACCTGAGCCGGGTAGAAGAGGTGCATGCAACAGCATCTTAAAGATTAACACGCATTAGTAACTCCTTGGACCTGGAGAGGGGGGTCCCACAGCCCTTGCAAAGGGCAGGCTGCTGCTGCTGGAGCTTGATAGAAGAGAAAAGCCGTGGTACCCAGGCAACGTTTTGGGCAGGTGGAAAAACAATGTAAAAAATAAATGTCGGTAGAAAGTGTAGACATTGCAGTCTTTTGGTCAAAACTCCCAAAAGTCCTCTAATAGCAATCACACCTCTTTGAGGATGTTTCACTCTCCCCTGTCTTTTTTTTTTTTTTTTTTTTTTTTTTTTTTATGTCATTGCNAGGAAATCAGCTGTACGGACACAATGGTGTCTGCACAAGGACACTTAGAGCTTGTTTCATTTTCAAAAGACGTAACACCTTGGGCAGTAAATGAAACCCCTTTTTCATTGCAAGTGGCGCAGTTTCCTGCTTTGGTGCCCACCACTGGCACAGAGAGATGGGCACCTTTCTGTGTTTGCTCAATTTGGGGCAACTGATATAGGAGATTTCTTTCCGTGGCCTCCAGGTTGCAGAGACTCAGACATAGAAGAATAATTAGGGCATTTGCAAGACATTGATTCAAGTATGCATTAGAAAAGGTGTGTTTAGTGGCTGTGTCTGCCACAAGGGCTCGAAGGAGTGTGTTGTGATGATAATTGTCGATGAAGTGTGGGGACTTTGCTCACCAGGATGGCAATGACAGGTTGTCTTTTTTGTTCCCAACTTGCACAGGCATGGCAGGAGAAGTCCTCTACTCTGACACCACCATGCGCCAGAACCTGATCTTTGACATGGAGGGCAGAATACCTAAAAACAGTGAAGTGACAATGGCTGAACTGAAACTCTTCAAAAAGCCTCTGGACAGAGCAAACCTGCCTGCCAAGCAGTCTCACAGGCCCGTCTCCAACGCCAGAGTCAGCGTGTACTGGGTGCAACGGCACCACGATGGTACCAACAGGACCTCCCTGATAGACTCAAGGTAAGAAAAGGACCTCTCCTGAAGGCAGGACTCTGCTTACAGGTTATGTGTCCTCTGGGATGGGTTTGGGTGTCATGTGTTTGTGCCTCCGGTCAGTCTGATGGGGTTACATCTGTAGAATCAGGCTCTATAGCCTCTAAACCCAGAATGAGTTTGTAAGAACAGATAGTAGTTTAAGACTACAATGAATGATGATTCATTGAAATAATCTATTTCTGTGTCAAATGATGGTGTACTGCTAGGTCTTCCCTTCTAAAAACCTCCACCTGGTTCACTTTTCTCTCACTTTAACTCACATAGGTTACTGGCTGCTAGTATTCTTTCCATTGGCCACTTCATTAGCTGGTTTAAATAAGTAAATTATGCAAAAAAAGCATCTGATTCTGTAGCCTTGAGCTCTGTGGAAGTTTTACAACCCTTGGCGGCAGAATTAGACATCAAACCAATTTTCTGAGTGGGTAGAAACTTATGGCCCCAATACAGCTAGGACAGGAGCGGGTGTGAGTAGTGGTGTTTACTGGGCTGTCATCACGAATACTGAGGCTGCATACAATCCTGCACCGCCATATTTCTGTATGAGTGTGAATGAATACCTTGACATGAGCACGCACAAAGGGTTTTATTTAGCCCTTCAGTGTCTGCTAGATCTGCATGCTTCTTTTTTGAGATGTGAGTTAATTGCCATGGGTGCTTGCCCAGAGCGCTCAGCAAAAATTATCGTGTAATCAAGGCACATGACAAACTACGGGAAGCAAATTATCCTGCTGCAATAAGAGCGCTGCGAGCCTGGGCTTTATCTGATGGGCTTTTCTCTAATGCTGAGCCCCTGTCATGCAGGCTGGTTCCCATACGTGAGTCGGGCTGGAAGAACTTTGACGTGACGCAGGCCGTGCATTACTGGCTGCGAAACAAGAGGCGGGAGCCAATGTTCCTGGAGGTCTGGATTGAAGGAGAAAGGGTAGGCAGCCATGCCTCAGAAATGGCCAAAGCTGTGCGGTTCACCTCTCAGGATCCCAAGGATAAAGCTCTAGGCAAACCTGAACTGGTGCTGTACACCCTCGACTTGGAAGACTATGGGTATGTATGAAACCGAAATCTATAGTGCCTCTGGTGTAAATTTGCCCCTGAATTATTGTACTGGGTGTGCCAACCCAGGGCACGCAGCTCCTGCCCTCGCAAGTAAACCACTGTGAATGGAGGAACTGGAAAGCTGCTGCTGAATCCTACCTCTCCTCTTCCCGTATTTGTTGCCTGAATATTCAAATGAAACCCGAGCGTGGTCCAAGTTTCACGTCTCAGGGCCCTCCTGTGCTATTAACATGGGGATTTTTTCTCCCACCTTTCCAGTTTCCAGTTACAGCATCAGTTCTTGTATCTCCCTTGGTGCACAGGGGCCCCGGGGACTGCAAGGAGGAGGCGGTGATGGGGAAGTCCACCTGCTGCCGGCAGAAACACTACGTCAACTTCCGCGAGCTCGCCTGGGCGCAGTACTGGATCATCGAGCCGGCAGGGTACCAGGCTTACCGGTGCTCGGGGGGCTGCCTGCAGCCCCCCAGCCCGCTGCGGCGCTTTGGCTACGGGGAGCGCACCTGCGCCGTGGCAGAGAGCTCCCCGCTCCCCATGATGTACCTCGTCAAGAGGGGCAACCGCACCGAGATTGAAGCAGGCGAGTTTCCCAACATGATCATTGAGAAGTGCAGCTGTGTTACGGACGGCATGGCGCTGGTGTGAGACACAGGTGGCCAGCCAGGGACCCGTGGCTCTCACGGGGATGCCATCCAGTCCCCCGATTCCCTGCAGCCCTACCCGGAGCCACCCTGGTCCCCAGACTCAGGGCCAGCGATAAAGGTCCTGGGGGGAACCCCAGATACCTGCCTGCAAAGGTCAGCAGCGGCTGGGGCTGCGGCTCTACCACACGCCCCACTACCCTGCAGAGAGGGTGCACTTAAAGGCACTGTCTGTATAGATGGGCTCAGAGGAGCATCCATCTTCACGTATACCCATGTGAGGGGTACCTATGGAGCCTAACGTTTCTTGAGGCCCCCTTGATGCTAGCCAAACTTCATTGAATTTGATGGAGCTGCATCCAATTTATTTCAGTCCCCACCAGGAGTATTGCAAACAGCTACAGGCAAAGGAGGAGTGATCATCACCGGGTGAAGAAGTAATGTGTGGGTTCAGCTTTTCATTCTTAGACTCACAGTGTTTCATAAGTTTTGGCCTTTGTCTGTCCAAGTCATGTTTATGGTGAAATGTAGAGCAGAAGCACTTACATGTATATATTGTATACACACACATACGTGTACATATAGTATCTGAATATATGTATGTATTGCCTACATACATATTGGATATATACATATTGTCTACATACGTACATATATGTACATAAAATATTGTCTAGAGCTCGAAGGAACTTGTATATGTACATATGTATCGTATACATATATACACGTACATAAAATATTATGTGGAACTCAAAGGATTATAGTTTTGGCCCCCGCACCATGGGCTTAGCACAGTTTTAGGCAGAATTTAGAGTTCTGAAGTCAATGGCAATATTAGGAATTAAGAATAGGAACTCACATGAGTAACAGTTTGTAGAATCAGGGCCTTATTTTTCTGGTTGTATATTACAGTTACTTTAATCTAGGGATATTTTCCATGTTTTGTGTGCTTTCAAACTCAAGAAACAATAAAATACAATTATTAAAGTAGCCATGTGTTTGCTTGTATTTATTCTTGGCTCTAAAAGTGGAGGGAAAAAATCTGTCATATTTCTGAATGTACCCTAGTGCCCGGCTCCTATAAACATACACACAGTAACAGCTCTTCTCAGTCACCTGTGTGGTCCTGTCTGCTTCTGGTAAAGCTTCTCTGCCCAGGCAGGGACTGGGCTGCATCGGCAGGCGGAGCAGAGCCCACACCGCCAGCGCTCCTCCCTGAGCTGCTGCGGAGTTCAAGCCCACACATTCTTAGAGAGAAAACCTAGAAACATATCCGACAGGCAAGAGGTGGTGCTCTCTGTGTGAGCTGCAGCAGTGCGGTGCCACAACCTGCAGGCAATCGACTGGAGCTGTAGCGCGGAAAGAGATGAGCTGCCTCACACCTCTTCCCAGGTGAAGTGTTTTAATCCCGACCCTTCCTGATGGACATCTGACCAACACATCCCCTGGAGAAATGCAATGATAATGGGGTTTCATCCCTTTTTGAACTGTACAGAACCGTTGGCTAGGGTGTCACCAATGATAATAATTTTCACACTTCATGTCAGACTCCTCTGCTCGGTTCATAACCGACTGAGATACTGGTGGCTCTGGGGATGAAGTGGTTGCTGCTGTCCATTTCTGTGGGACGTCGTCCCCAAGGCCCTGGCTGAATCCACCAGGTAAGAGGACTCCGAAATGAGTTTGTCTGGCTAGACAGGGTGGCCATGGGCCACGGACCAGGTGAAAAAAAGGCAGCCGTTGGACTCTGCGGTGGCTTTGGGTCATTCATCAGGAAGACTGAGATGTCAAGTGTCCCTGATATCCTGCAGGCCCCCAGGTCTGAGGTCACCGAGGCATCTCTGCTGTCACCTTGGCCCATGAGTAGGCCGGTACGTTTCACTTGTGTAAACATCTGTGGCAAAAGAAGAGCTTTAAGGAGAGAAAAAAAAGGCAGAAGCACAGGCTCAGCAGACACCAGTGCTGGTCTACAGCACCACGGGTTACTACCATCAGAATTGGATGAGCTGGATCCATCTCAGGCCATTTCCTTCTCATCACTATGTAGCATCTATCTCAATGGCATTGGCATTGAGCCCCAGTTTCTCTCCACCCCGGCTTGGGGCAGGGCCTGAAGGCCGTGAGCTCAGCGATTACCATGAAGAACAAAGCCGAGGATTTATCCACACAGGCTCCTGGGGAAGAAAGTGTTTGAACTGGTTCCTGCCTGAGAATGAAGAGCATTAACCCTGGCTTCCCTCCAGCCTCCAGCACTTGGACTCCAGACATCATCATCCCCCAGGCCTGGGAGAAATCCCATTGTGCGATCAGGGCCAGGCTGCTGCGGGAAGCAGGGAGCAGAGCATCCCAGTAGGAATGCGGGGCTGGGACCAGAGCGGGGGTCAAGCGCTGAACCTTCTTCTGCTCCCCTCCGCCAGGATCCTGCACTGTGTCCGGCTCCCCCTGCTTTGCGTCGGCTCCCTTTGCTCTGGTGTCCTGTGGACACAAGGTACGTAACAGCGAGCGGTGGGTCTGTGTGGATATGTGTGACAGCTGGGGGAGATGGGGAGGCGGTGGCCGAGGAGACCTGGTGTTACTGTAGGAAGAACTGTGGGTATTGCAGTGCAAGGACAGGGCACAAATCTGTGAGCAATCAAGCCCTGCCAACCCTGCCACCAGCCCGGATACTTATTTATCGCTAGGGGAGCCGCACAGATGTCACGGCATCTCCCTCCTCAGTCCCACCACTCCTCTGCATTCACAGCCCTCGAGCCCAGTGCGTGGTCTCCTCCAGGGCCACGGGGATGGTGGTAAGCACAGAGCGGAGGCCTGGGGGAGAGGTGATTTATGGAAAGCTATAAGCTATAACCTATAAGCTATCAGATAGCCTGGGTGGCTACGCGCCAGGCTGGGCATCACGAGCACCCATGTCTGGCATCTCACGTCCGTATCTCTTTGTGCCTGCAGTCTGTACCCCTGTCCCTTCCCAGCGGCCACTCGTGGGGACTCCGGGGGACTCCTGGCACTGCCCAGACCCTCCCTACCCCGACTCTGTGCACAGCATCACCGTCATCTGTTAAAGCGGCTGAAAAATCAAGCTTCTAATTAAAAATTAACCAGTTTTGCCATTATCTCAGTCTGATGGATGCTGTGGCTAGTTTTTAACCCACATTTGGATTGAAACTCCCCGCTTCTGGGGGGACAGGGCACTGCTCCTCAAACTCCAGCCGGCTTTGCTGTGAAAATGCAGCAGGCTCAGAGGTCGGGGTGATGTGGGGAAGGCTCCAGAGATTTCTGCAGCACAAACTCCTAGGCAGAAGGCTGTGGATGAAATACTGCCACACCTGGGGCTTTTTCAGACACCAGCCCGTGCTGCGGGAAATTATCTCGCAGCCTGTCAGCCTCAATCCAGGCTGCATTTGCTGTGATACCCTCTGTGTGCTGCCTCGCTGTTTTTATATCAGTACAACTTGTAACACGCACAAAGCCTGTCAAGCTGTCATGTTTTCCTTTCCATCTGAGAGGCACCACAGTCTCTGAGGAAAGGCAGAACATCTCACGTCCCTGACACCAGCCTGGTTCAGCATTAACATTTATCCCGTGCTGTAAAACAAAAACAAAAACAAAAAAACAACAAAAAAAAAAGGAAGAGCAGTGCAGCAGCGGAATGAACCACATATAAGCAGAAAGGATTTTGCAAAATGTAAAGGTGTTTTAAGGCAAAACCAGCATTAAAACATTGAGCGTCCTCCTGCATTACTGAAAGTGCAGAACGCCCGCGTGGTGCTCAAGGAGAAGGAGGCGTGTGCTGTTGACATCAAGGGCTTCAACAGCCCTGTTAGTCCCACGCTTGAAGTTAAGCTCTTGTGTGAGCGTTCGCAGTGGCAGCGTGTCTGAGCTACAGCTTATCGGGAGCGTGAGCTCTCACCTGCCTTCATGGCACTGCTCACGAGGTGACCTGTGACATCCTGCAGTATTTAACGGAGCTGGACATGGGGAAATCTATCGGTGTCACAAAAGCTTTTCTCATGAGAGAGGCTTGGGCAGGACCGCAGCACTTTCGCTCTCCGTTATCATTACATTTTAGGGGAGATAACAAAAGTTTTAAGCCACATTAAATGCCACTGCTTGCTGAGTTACATTGCCCTGTCTGATCCTTCTATGGTTTCATTTGAACCAAGGCTGCTCTCCCATCTCCTTTCAAAATCTCTGAGAAGTTGCAGCTTTACCCTGCTGGTGAGACCTTATTTCCTCTCCCTCTCTTTTTTTTTTCCCTTTGCATTTCACAAACTCCTACCAAGAGCGTCTGACGCTTTGCCTTTCAGGGCAGCCCTCTAATTGCTGGTGTAAGTGGAAAGTCAAATGCCCAATCCACATCCCATCCAAGGTGATAATCAGGGGAGCTCCTCGGCTTTGGCTGGGAACAGCTGGAGTCTGGGAAAGGGGAACCTGGGGCAAACAGAAGGGGGGAGGTGGAGATCCCACAGGACTTTGATATTTTCCGAGGAGCCTCTTAACAGTCTCCACAGCTCCTAGTTTTTGTCATGAATTTGATGTGAAATTAGGTCCTGTGCAAAGTGCTGGATTTGCAGCAAGTACCTGAACCCCTCTGCCCGTTCCCGGAGCAGGTGCAGGAGAGCAGCCTGCACAACGTCAGCGTGTTTCAGAATAAAATGGAATAAAAAGCTATGCACAGCTGCTGCCGTCTGGCCTACGCTCTGGGGGTACGAGAGCACTCCAGAGCTGTGTGGATGCTGCGGTTTCCTACAGCTACACCAGCAGGGACAGAACAGGCAAGAAAGAGTTTTTTATCTGGAGATACTGGGCACTGGAAAGTCATGTCATCCATCCACAGCTCTCAGTATCCTTTTCAACAATTGCTGAATTGGGGCTTTTTTTTTTTTTTTAAGCTATTTAGTAATTTTGTTTTAAATGTACTCCTAATATTTGTGTTTTTCTGTTTACATTTTTCCTTCTTGTAATTTTCTCAGTGATGATAAATCTGCCCCTTTGAAAGTTCAAGTACCTGTATCCCCTTTAAAAGTTTGTTTCCTGTTTGCTGAAAATGAATGCGATCAGTTCATAATCGCTCCTTCTCAGATGACTGCCAACTTCCAGCCCAGTGGTCTATGATTCTGTCACCCTTAGGAGGTGTCAGCTAGTTACCGTATGCTGGATATAATATCACACAGGCCATAAGGTACCATCTATAACCACAAGACATCATGTTTTCACCGAGATGTTTAAAATTGCCAGCTGATGTTTCACGAGCCAGCTGGCTCCTTATAAACACTGCTCTTCTTTCCATACATCCCAGAGAGGTCTTTCAAGAGCTTTGTGCTCCTTTTTGCACTCCAAGTTTTGTGCAAAGTCCTGATTCCTCGTGCCTGGTTAGAGACACACGGCAAACACAGCGGGGAGAAGCAGGACACGCAGCACATATGTTCGGGCCACCAAACAGGCCCAGCAGCTGGGTCTAAACCCAGACTAACCATGCCGGACCAGCCAGCCCCTGCCCAGCCCCTCCTCAGCAGCGGGAAGAGGAGGAGGTCAGAGCAGTTGCCACCTCCCCACCTTTAGATGCCATTAGGTATGTTAATCTGCAAAGCCACACTAATTGCTGAGCTATAACTGAAAGCAAAGCCAGCTGAGGTGGCTGCGTTAAGTAACCAGGGTGCAGTCTTTAACATCTCCGGTTAAATGTTTTGGAGGAACTTTTTAAGATTTAAAAATAGCACCTTCCTGAGAATAGGCATCACTACAAACAAACCTTTAAAATGTCAACGTTCTCCAGAAAGCAAAATCTTGCATAAGAAGGAATTTCAGGTGGATCGAAATGATTCATTTTGGCTGTTTCTGGAATAGGCAGAATGACGTAAAGGTGACCTAATAGCCCAGCTCTGCAGCAGCACCGAATATGCGTGCGCACTGCAGGGCCGGGCCTGTGGCCAGGTGTTCTCTTCGAAGGGCTGAGGGTTTCAGCAGCGCCGCTGGAACCGGACACATCTCCGCCGTCAGTTCAGTGCCACCTACAGTAGCAAGTGCAGAAGCCGTCAGGCTCAGAAAACCACAGGGAGAAATTCCTACACGCTCTGAGCAAAGTGCCGTTTAGGTCGAAACGCTGAAGTGGCTTTTTAGTCACTCATTTATTTGTCCACGTTGCAGAGGACTGCGTAGGCGAGGAAAACGGGAAAGGAGCCCTCTGCTTGAAGGCTGGCAGCTGTTGCCCCGTCTGCTGGTGATGAGCTTTCTAAGCCTCCGCAAGTTGCTTCTCTGTGGCTCTGTTTAGAGAACAGGTAATCAGCCCTAATCTTACAGTGCGCTCGTGAATAGGAACTCTTCAGTACCTTTTACATTGCCGGGAGATCCCAAGATGGAAATTATTAGTGGAAATCAAAACCACTGCTAAGCCAAGCCAGGTGGGGTTTTGTGATACTTGTTTTCTCTAAAGTTTTTTCTTCTGGGCTGGGATGAAAGTATCAATTTTCACTTAAAAGCAGCAAGTTTCTGGTCCTTTGTGTCACAGAAAGAAGCCAGAAAAAAAAAACATTGGTGTTCAGGTTTAGCTATGAATGCTCCTGTTTGGCTATGGTGGATGGTCCGGAGTGTTGCTTTTTGGCGCTGACACACTGAGCAACCGGTAGACCAAAGGCTTATTAGAAAGCAGCACAGAAGGAAACAGTATGCTCCAATTCTGAACTCACCAGCCAGAAGCAATTTCTTATCAAATTTAAGTATTTTGCCTGGGTCCCTGCCCTGTCCCCTGCTATTTTCTGTGTATTATATGTGCTTATATTTCTTTCCAGGGTATAGATAGAGGTGAGGAAAAGCCCTCCCTCAGGTTTTTGCCAGTTTTCACTAATTTTTTTTCCTGTCAGTACTCTGAAATGCAAGAGAAACAGGAGGCAGTGCTCTAGGTCTTCTAGATGTTTGAAACAAATGCACTTAAAATGACACTTCAGAAGAATTCTGTAAGTCACACCACTTGCTTGTTGGGGAAGTGTTTGTGTGGGAGCATGAACCTTTTCTCTGGAAAGATGCCCACAGTTTTGGTGCATTTACAACCAGAAACACTTTTGAAATCCAAAGCTGCATTAATCCTTGGGAAAAGAAAGATACAGGCAGGGCACTGCAAACTCTGCATTATCCTCTGGCCCCGGACTAGAAAGATCACCTCTACCCTGAGGCCATTCTGTCCTATGGAAACGGACCACGGTTGGAATAGTTTCAAGTTTATACTTTTTTTTTTTTTCTTTTTTACTGGTATTTGTTGACTTCTTTCTTTTCTTGCCCAAACTCTTAAGAAAGCTTCAGGCACTTCACCTGCTTGTTTCTGTTCTGTTGAAGGATCAGTCCAAGTCCTGTTTGTTATCCGGCTATTTTCTGAAGGACGCCCTACAGACACATGAAAGTCTAGCCTTGCCAGTGAGTGCCCGTACAGCTCTCCAGACACAGCATTGCTCTAGGCTAACCCTTTATGTGGGCATATCCCAGAGCAAGGCCTTGTTCCTGTTTAGCTCAGGAGGAGATAAACAATTCCCAAATAAGTGGTGCCGAAGTGGGGAGCCAATTCAAGGTATACGTAAGCTGTTGTCTACACCTACACAGACATAGGGTGTTTCTTTTAATTTTGGCACAACTGAAGATGCAGTTGACCAATAAAGTGTTTGGCGCAACTGCTGGTTTAAAATGTTCCAGTTCCCCCTCACCAACCAGTGTTTATTCCCTACCCCATGTAATGCTACTTCAGTTGTGCCGGCACAAATTTGTTAGAGCCACATCATATGCCCCATCAGGGAACTGATCTGGTTTCACAAGGAACCCACAGTAACAAAAAAAGGCAAATAGGTGACGCATGGGGTAGACTTGGAAATGGCTGCGTCAGTGCAACTGAAGCAAGAGTGCAATTGCAGTGAGGAGAAATAACTTAGGCAAGAGTTGTTGCCAAAACACGTCATTAAACTGGCCCATTCACTTTTGGCCCACACTATCCTTGCCATACTAGAGAGGAGCCTGAGTGTGCTCCTATAGCTGAAGGCTCTGCTGACCCAAATGATGTACACGTGTTAGGAGAGCTGGCTGTAAGCACACTGAAGGCTTGCCACCCAAGTGGGACTGCTGCCGATACGTAACGTTCCCAGCCAACACATTTACACCAGCAAAACTTCATTATGTCGAGGTGACCTCTCAGGTACCATCCATTCCAGTTTCTTAATGAAACATTCTGTAAACAAAACCATTTCCTTTCTACCCAGGGTCCAATTCAACCCCCATGAGACATGACTTGCAGAGCCTCAATGTCTCTCTCCTCTCCCCCCTCTTTTTTTTTTTCCCCAAATTTTCTAAGATTCCGTTATAGATTGAAATGTCAGACATGTCAAGTGCTTTACTGCCACCAATCACCTTTTTACCTCCTCTGTCATTTCCTGCATTTAAGTCACTGCTCATCATATAAACCATATGATACTAATGATAAGCTGCAAAATGCTAAATTCATTACTTTTGGATTCCATGTAGGTAAAGAGAGAACAGTTTAAATGTGCTTTAACAATTTAGCCCTCAAGTGCCATGACTTAGGTTTTCCGAACACTCTGTCAAACAGATCCACAAGTGCTGGGTTTGTGTACGATGGTGTAATTACCACCACTGCAAATACATACCCATCCTTTTCATAACTCCTTGAGATGCTAATGAAGCTTATTTTGTGAACCTGAGTACAGAAGTTGGACATATTCAGTTGAAAAGATACCAAGGATTTTTATTTAACCACAACAAATATGCTTGCAAATAGGTAAATAGTCTCAAATCCATCTTATGGGTCGAAAAACTATAGCATGTGCAGTGTTTTTGACTTGCCTAGACATCAGCTGCTGCATTAGAAATCGATTCCACACTTCCCAATTCCCACCCCTGTCCTCAGTAGGGCCAAGCCCCATCTCCTAGAAGACCAGGATCTATACAAAACAGCAGCAGAACTGCCTCCTGGCCAGCTGCTGAGGGGGCCAGGGCCCTGCAGCGACACCTGCCAGCACAGGGCTCCCATGGCCCCCACACCCCCACTGGGACACACACACAGACCTGTGGGACACTGAACCTTCCAACATCATTTTTATAACAAGGCATGCCTGGGAAGTCACATTGGTGAGGGAAGGATAAACTGTCAGGTTAACCAGCATTTTGGAGCAGCTGCACCAACAGGACTCATTGAGCAGCTTGCCTGTAGAGTTCGTCAAGAATAAATCCTTGAGCTTTAACAGCTTTTTTTCAATCCAAAACTTCCAAGCATAAAAAAAAAAAGAAGCTTCTGGGGACAGAAGTCATAAGATTATATCTAATATTTCAGTCAGTTTTGCAAACTGCTTGTGTCAGAAACATTAAATACTACACGAGTGAATTGATCTCCTAGCATTTGAAGCCCATTTCCTACCAGTATTGCAATTCAAAACTTTACAAGCCAAACTTTAAAATGGTATGGTACGGATAAATGGATGGTATGATGTCAGAACAGGAGAGAGATCATTTTTAATTTTTCAAGCATCTCTACAAGAAAAATCTGATAAGCAGATCATAAACACAATATTCTCCAGCATATTGTGGTAAAATCTGAAATCCGAAGCACTGAATGAAACTTTTTAAAAGCCTCAAACCAGAGAGGTGGCAGCTGCACCCACAGTCACACGAGCATGCTGCCCTTCCAGCAAGGGGCCCTTGCCACCTCACGGGATAACTCCCAGCACTGCTGGGAGTCAGATACTGCTCTAGGATAAAGCACCAGCACTGCAGATATTTAAGTCCTTGGGAGACAATTCCAGCGCTTTTACCATTGGAAAAAAAAGAATTAAAACCCATCCTGAATTTCCCATTCAGCTCCAGATGATCACTCTGTCTCTTACTAACATTCAGCAGCCAGCAAGTGTACTTAATTTCTTTTTAATTTCTTAACGATGTGATTCTCTCTTGTCCCTCACTCTGATACTTTTCCAGAGCAAAGTAAGTAAATACCCTTATTTAACTTCTTCTAAAAGAAATATTTACACGCATTAATAATTTATATTGTATTGACACCTGACATCCCACAGAAACACAGAGCAGAGTGTATTTATTTATACTGACCTCATCCATATAAAAATCTTCTTTTTATTTAAAGAAACTTCAGCTTTTAAGCCTGGATCATAAGTTCAATGCTTCTCATTTGACAGTTGTAACTGCGCTAACTGGAATACACATTAAAGGAGATCCAATGTAAAGCTAAGAAAGGATTGCTATTTTTCTTAAAATAGGTGATGACAGTGTCATACAACCATTTTGCACAAAACAGATTATTTCTTTCCATATACAGAGAGTGTGTTCTACCTGTTGCATTAAGACTTGTTATAACCATTTGTAAAGCTTATCAAAAGATAGTAGTTTCAAGTTTCACTCCTTTAATATTGAATGTATTGAACGCATAACTAACTCACTATCTAGCAACTTACTCCATGTTACGTTAACAGAACTTCATTAAGAATAGGAACAAAAACTATCCAAGGATGCTGAAGAATTATATGTGGCAGTACATAATGACAACAGAGTAAGAAAAATTTAAAAGCACATGGATGCAAAATAACTTTTTTTAAATCACTTTTTTTTCCCTTTAGAGGGCTTTGCAAATAAAGCAGGATCGATCTGGTCTCTAGACAGACCTCTCACTGAAAAAAGTCTTGCTGCTCTTTCTTTTAAAGTGCCTCCACATTTCAGTCCTAAAGACATCAACTCCATCTTCAGTTTATCTAAACCCAGGGCTTCCAATTCAGCAGCAGAGTTGAATGCCAGTAGGTCTATTGGTTCCACCTCCTGCAAAGAGAAAAACATCCCATCAGACTATTATTGTTTTCTTCCTGACTGGGCAAGTAAGGAACAAGTACAGACAGAATACTTCATTTTACAGAAGACCTTCAATTAGAGTTATCTCAAACCCCTCATTACTTAATAAAGTTCAGCAATGTCTCAATATGTATTATGTTGGCTAATATCCAACATAATAATTATTGGCAGTACTTACGCTACCCAGGCAAAGTATTACTGCATCATGTACAAGCAAACTGAAGCCAGCTAGCAGCCTAATGGTAAAACATGCAAATCTTGGGGGAAATAACACACGCAAGAACTGGGTGAATGCTCAGGTGAGCTTTGTACCCGGCATCCAACTGTGCTGCTACAATTCTACTCCTCGCAGTGCCTCTGCTAGCTAAAGGCCTGCTCTAACATGTCCAGACAAGCTGCAGATGTGCTTAGGCTTGCAATGTACACATCCTCCAAGGCAGAAGCACTGGTCATTTTAACAATATAAACGCCCAGGGTCTTGTCCACAAACGAATATGGACAAAGACTGGATAATTCAAACACAATGAACACCAACACCAAACATTAACACATCAAAAAGGACACAAAAAAATCTAAGCCCACTTCATTCAATGCTTAAAGCACATACTAGTCTTAGGGTAGGTATCATGCTGGAGTTATCAAAGGGACTTCAGAGCAAGTAATACCAGCAGGGGAAATGAGACCGCTCCATTATGAACTCAGCAAATATAATTAACGCTAGCAGAATTAGAACCTTTGTCCTGCTAAGTATACAAAAAAGACTGGTTGCCTCATTATTCTCATCCTACTTTAAAAAAAAAAAATCCATCAAGGACTATTATAAAAATATTTCCACCTGCAATAACAATCTGCCACAGCATTGGTGGAGTTTCCTGTTCTAGGAATAGACAGTCTCACAACTACTGAGCAAAAGGTAAACAGTGAAGAATGGTAAACATCCTGTTTAAAATTTGCCAGCTCTAATAGTATGGTAGATGACAAAGTTCTAATTTATCATATTACATCCTGGGTCTTTTTGCCATTTAACTGTATTAAACTTTCACTTATCAGAATTCAGTCATTGCCAGTGGCAACTGATGGCAGACTTTCTGCTCAAGCTGAAACAAGGCAGAAAATCCAAGCAACTCCTTAGCCCGAAAAGAGAGTGCCACATTCTGTTTTACTGCTGGAATAAGCCTGGATTCATTACACCTAACAAATTCTAGTAGTAATATTATGCAAGGAGCAATGAAGCACAAGTATTGCCACCTTTGACTGCCAAATATGAGTCAGGCTTTTATCAATTCAATGGGAAAAGCTATATTCTTTCTTGGCTGGAAGACTAATCCAAAGCCTCTTTAGCAAGAGAATCCCAGCCATCCTCCTGTCAATCACCAGAGAAGGAACCTCATGGTCAGCACTGCTCCTGATCTGGCTGAAGGCCATGACACCAACCCAGATTGTCAGCAGAGATAATGGTATGGCAACACTACAGCCCTGCTTCTGCCACGCGTACACCAGATGATCAGTTTTGAAACCATTCTTCCACCATCCTTCGCAGTTCAGACGAAGCCCATCATTTATACTAATTCTGTCTCTCTAGTGAAGGATATGCTGCTTTCAGGCTTTTGGTGGTCAATGACAAACTGAAGTTTGCACCAGACTACTAGGGTTCTCTATGAACTAGACTGAAGTCTTTTTATAATAAAAACCAAGAAAGACCGATCAGCTGATTAGTTTAGGGGACATCTACTTGGAACAACTTCTAATTTAAACATTGAGGTAAATTATAAACATTACGGTCAAACTAAGTAAATAAGATTAGTCAAATTAGACAGTGTTAGGTAATGTCTCCAAAAGCGTGGATAAGTCTTTCATCTTACAGAATGATTTTCCTTCCCCCCCCCGATAAAGAATTTTGGATCCAGAGCATATCTAATTATGTAGAAGGAGGGGAAAAAAAAAACCAAACCAAAAAACCCAACAAAAAAGAAACCCCAAGGGAAACATGGATCTCAGGAGAGACAATACTAGACAGGCAAGGGCAACTGCATCGTAGAAACTCTAGACTATTAAAATCTTAATCTTATAAAGTTCTTCCTTGACCCATTTTACTTAGCATCTCTCAAGACAATGCTACCATACTACAATTCAGCTTTCTCCATGAAGACTCTGTCAACTAAAAGCCGCCTTTGGCTGCAGTTTCCATTAACTTGCTACATTGCATTTTTTAAGTCGCACGATGCATCTTCAGTTAAGCTGGTTTTCCTTTTAAGCTTAGGATTTTTTGTGCTCTGAATCAAGCTCTGAAGATTCTCTTAGCTTCTTAGGAAGACTGTGATTCTAATTCAAGCACTTACATCTAACGCATTGAAGTCATAGGATACAAATCCCCTCCCCTCTTCTGTGATCCACAAAGGGAAAAGTGATTGAGTAAAAGCTGCTGAAGAAAGAGACATATCCCATTCTGCACTGCTTCATACTTACAGTGCTCTGTAACTGGTTTGTTTCCTGTGCCTTAGAAGAAACATTTTCTTGCTCCTCTTCTTTCAGAGCTTGGGTTACTGCATTCTTTTCTTGGATCTCTTCCTTCAAGGGCTTTGTCATTTTACTGTTTTCATCAGCTGGAATTTCAGGTTGCCCACCTGTGTGCATCTCTCCTTGCACATCTCTTCCAGTACGTTCTGGCTGCTCCAGTGGTTTCTCAGTTGCACTGGTAGTTGGACTAGTCTCTACCGAATCCACAGAGCTACTTGAACATTCACTTGAATTTCCAGCATTTTCATGGTATCTGCTGCCTGATGGACAACTTCCATCAGATGCATGAGGGGAATCATCTTCACTGTCATCCTCACAATCTGAACTGTCACGGTCATCCAATCCTTCCAGTCCCAGCCTGGAACAAGCAATATGTTACTAATGAATATTCTTTTTTTTTTTTTTTAATTATTTTCATTGTCACTCTTCTCTTTCCAAAACTCACTTCAGTGAGCTGCAGTGAACTACTCTAGCAGCTATTTAGGACAGTTTAGTAAATGGAAGAGCTGCTAATATTGAACAGGACCAAACATCCCCCCCAAAACAGGTTATCTTTTTACGGCGTTCCCAACACAGAAATGTGTGCTACCTCTTGCTACTCCAAACACCACTGGAATCATTAAGGTTTCTCTTTCATGTTACATTAGGTGAAAAATGCCGGGGGGGGGGCGGGGGGGGGGGAAATAATCCACCTTCCCTTTTAAGTTCATTGTAAATTTAATTCATTAATAAAAAAAAAGGACAATGGGAGGTAGCAGAAAATAACCATATTAGAACGGGGGGCTTTATTTTGCAAATAAAAGTCTGTCTGCTCCAGTTGGGACAGAATTACATGAATGCAGCAACATTTACTTTCAGTTCTCCAATTTAATAAGTTCGATTTACTTATTCCTATTTAAGTCTACCTCTCCGATAAGATGTTGCTTACTTGTATGTACCTAACCTGTCATCCTGTTTAAGGCTTAATACTTGAGTACAAAAACAAGGCACAATGCTTACCAAAAACATTTTCTTTTTCGAGATTTTGTTCCATTCTTTCCAGATTCACCTGGACGCTTCCGACTCTCGCCACTTTCTGGTGACACTATTTTGCTTGAAGTAGCCTGTAATCCTTCAAAACAAAGTTAAAAGTTTACTTCATCAGTACACAATTCATGTTGTAAATTCTACTTATCTTTTAATTTCAGACACAATTTAAAACACTAACTGAAAATAATCACTCTTGATGTACATTTATGTAGACTCAAAGCTTCAAAATAAACTCAGTAGCAGCAGAAGATTTTCTACACGGTTTTACTAAGGCACAGAGTCAATTAAAATTGGATTCCTGAACTAAACTCTCAGGTTCTACATCCTATTCGTCCTCAAGTTTCACTATCAAGCTGAAGCAAGGGAAAAATCCATGGATAAATAAAATAACTACAAAGAACAGTAAGTGAAACATGGTATTTTGTAGTTGGATTCAATTTCACTGAAAATGATTATGTAATTCTTACAACTGAACTAGCAACACTACCTTCACAGAATTTTGCTTTTATTATGAGATGACACTGTCACACACCAAGATGAAGCAACACTTGTATCTGCGTTACGCTGTTCAACGCAATTTAAGAGAAGCAGCAGCCAAAGAAGAAAAACGTAAAATAATAATAAAAAATTAAAAATTTTACTGGAATTTAAAATTTAATTCAATTGAAAGAGTTACTGTCAGCATTTTTTTTTTTTTAATTTTCATATTGGAGGGAGGCTATAGGGACTTTTAGTTTGCTTTATTTTTTGAGGAGAGAAAGCCAGGTTAAAGTGCAATACCTTTAAGGACTGAATCTTCTAGTCGCTCAGCCATTTCATGACACTGCTGCTGGTAGTCTGGATTTGTAAAAAAGTGCTTTGGCTCCGCAAGTTTCCGCTGCAGCCTTTCCAAGCGCCTTTGCTCTTTTTCTGCTTCCCGTTCCGCCTGCTGCTTCACCCATTCAGCCATCCTGCAGATGACAGAACCATGAAAATGAGAGTGTTTCCAGCATTTAATGTAATATCAGTTTGTTGCTTTGCAATTACTGAATGCATCTACCACCTGCTCGGATGGGAGACAATGGGAAAAGACAACTAACAGCACTCAGGGGAATTACTGAAGGAATATATAAAGATTCTACTACAGAGAAGAGAGTAAAGTTTATTTTAGAAGCCAGAAACAGCAGTAAGGTCACATATCCCCAGTATCAAAGTCTTGCAACTTCAGAGAAAAGAACTGTGAGAATTCCAGATGAGAAAACCAAGAGGTGCAGAACAGTCTCTCAGAAGCAGGCTGCAGTACAACCACATCTGTTTTGCAGTAATATAATTACAGTCAGAAGAATCTTCTTGGCTTCCAGTCTATCTGTGCTTAAGATTTCACTTTTGCTCTTTTTACTATTCAAAATAAAATTTCATTGCTACAACAGCCTGTCATTTGACCTCTTTTGTTAACAGTGACCTACATGGTCAGTCTATTTTATAATTCTAGCTTCTAAGAAAAGGCCTTACGCTTTTTCATGATTGACATCCCGAAGTCTCCTTCCACTGAGATCTCGGCAAGCCTCTCTATTTGTTGTCTTTTCAATCTGAGCACCAAGCGCTCGCAGCATAGATCCAAACCCTGAGAAAAAAATAATCAAGAATTATCTAAACAGAAACAAACAGAGATGAACTAGTATGCAACAAAAGAATTAATTATGGAAGAAGAGCACAGTGAATTTAACATTTTCCTCTCCTTCAATGCAACTGAAATAAAGCCTAAGTTGAAAGTTGCAACATGTTGGAGAATTGTCAATGGGTGAAATGCTGAAACACTAAGTGAAAAAAAGGTATCCAGTGTTTACCACTCATCTCATTTTTGTACTCCTGATATCACACTAGATGGACTCCAGATTTACTAGAACCTGTGCATCACTTCTAACATGAAAGCGCATTTCTGGACTCCCCCAGCAAAATAATTTGAAACCTTTTTCGTCTCAAGATAACTTTTTGGGTCCTTTCTAATTTAGCCAGGATACACCTCCCCCTTAAGCCCCCACCAATCTTAAATCCCCTTTTAAAAATTTAACAAAAAATAAAGTAACTTTTTTAGGAGATAGCCTTAGCCACTTCATCAAGATGATAGTGATGTACAGTGTTATGCTGGAGAGCTCCCCCCCAAACAGATTCCTATACACTCCTCAGCCACTAATTACTCATAGGCAAGACTGCTAATTTCTCTCACTCGGTCCCACCTCATACTGTTTCCAGCTGGAGAAAGACACTCGTTCAACTACCTCAAAGAAACACAATGTGGATTAATAGTAATATAATCCTTCAAGCAACTTGAAAGTGCCAAGTACTGTTTTTTAACTAAAAGCTGAACAAAGCTATACTTGTCAATGCCCCAAAAGTATCTTTAAGGAGCATTCCAAACAGTAACCAATCCAAGCAGCCTACTGTATCATGAGGAAGAAAAAGTACCATGTTCAGCTAATAAAACCAATTGCTGCCTTTAGCGAGGAGAATTTCTGTAGCTCATGAAACACGCTATTGAATTTTACATTCTGAAGAATGAGGAGCTAGCTGCTACACCTAGCCAGGCACGCTCCCCCAGATCAACAGCNGGCGAGGAGAATTTCTGTAGCTCATGAAACACGCTATGGAATTTTACATTCTGAAGAATGAGGACCTAGCTGCTACACCTAGCCAGGCACGCTCCCCCAGATCAACAGCAATGCATTAACTAAGGTCACGGGTGCTGAATTAGGTCTGATAACGAAATGCTCAGTTCTCTTTTAATCCTGCATGATCTGTATTCCCTTGAGATCATACAGTAAGTCCCAATAGTTCTAACCTGTGTTTGTTTGCCTGGTTTTATCAGGCTTTTAAATTATAAAGTCAAAACAAAAGGAACACTTTAGAAAGCAGACAAAATTTTTAAAGAACAATTTTAAACTGACCCCAATGGCACATCAGTAACACAAAGCGAATCACAGAACATGTACCCTGTGTAATCCCAGGATAACTGAAGTTGGCAGACAATAGGTAAGGAAGAAGCATCCTATACTATGACCTTATGCTATATGCACCACTTTTAGGGCACTTAAAGAAACCACAATACCTCATAAGCTATAGCAACAATATTTACTTCCAGTTCTATCTAAAAGTGAAGAAGGCAAAGTAAGCTGAGCTGCAGTTCGATGCAAGGCTGCACAGTTATTCAGCATTTTAGCTTAATAGCTGGAAAATTCTGAGAACTGGATTCAAAAAGCAAACATATTGACTCCAATTACACTCAAATACTCTGCTAAACTTGCTTCACCCATCGTGTTCCATTTTAGGGAAGGCCCACATTGTCAGTGGCTGTATTGTTTTATGTGATTAATATACACCTTCCGTAATGCAGTTAAAATATTTTGTTAACATAAGGAGCCTAGTTTAGATCGAATTCTTTAGTTCTTAGGCTACTGAGATCTTGGCATTTATATGTTTTTTCAAATCAACTAACAGACTGTTTGTACCTGGAACATTTGTCCTAAGTGACCATGAATGAAATTGAGGAGCCTAAGCAGCCAGGTGCTTTTAAACACAATTTCAACTCTGAAGTCACTTTGACGCATGTTACATCTTCTACTACAGCTTCTACTAGTAGAGCTAAGCTGACCAGGGATGCGAAGAAGAGCTACGCCAGCAAAGCTGTTAGCTGAACAGCAGCTTTCCTGGTCAATTCTCAGCTTTGCAGGTAGACTTGGGTTTGAGCTCACAGACTTTATATCACAGTCATCCACATTACAAGAGATGTGCTAATAGACTAGGACTGCTGCTGTCAGTATAGACTATGGTATAACAAAAATTTTTTAACCTAAGAATCTAATCAGTAAGAAGCAGTTAGGCAACAAACCTCCTTTTCCACCACAAAGTCTTGGTTCCAGACTATAAACAGCTCCATTCTGCAGTACTTCTTCATCGTTAACCAGTCGCCCGTTACACTTCACATACAAGCTTTCTTCAGGAATATTCTAAAAAACAACAAAATTGAGTTCTATGACTGACTGAAAATTAAACATTCTGACAAAGTAAATCATTAAGGAATAATGTTTCCTTCCTTCCTATAGGAACAGAGGGGAAGCAAGAATCAGATTATCTTAAAAGCATAAACATTCCCTATGGTGCTTGTTTTAATTCCTGTTTACTCAAGGATTAAACACAGTCTAAATCAGCCTGTAAACATGAATAGGGAAAAGCCACACTACGGGAAAATTTACA
>RSEF01000003.1:18998665-19014948 GCA_003993805.1 Himantopus leucocephalus
AATGATCTTTAAGGTCCCTTCCAACCCAAACCAAACCATTCTATCTTCCCTGTACACATATAAAATACACATATGAGACTACAGAACTCTCTTACAACAAACCCTCCTGCTCAGCTAAGCGACAGCAACGAGAAGCGTCCCCACAGCCACTGTCAGCAGTGGCCCCGCCACCATGGCGAGGCCGGAGCGCCAGGCCTCACGGCGAGAGAGGAAGGGGCGAGGGCAGACATGGGCCTGCTAGCCACCACCGGGAGCCCAGCGCCCCCACCCACCCGAGGCCTGAGGGGACGCGGCGCCCCCACAACCGCCACCGGTCCCCCCCCACCCCCCGCCTTTCACTCACCAGCTCCCGAGCGCGATCGCGGCGGAGGCCGCGCACCGAACCGCCGCCGGGGGGCAGCGGCAAGGGCCGCGCCCGCGAAGCCAACGGGTCCCGCACCAGCAGCGCCATTGCCCCCCCCCCACCGCCGCCGCGCGTGCGCCTCTGACGACAGCGGCGCGCGGTCAGGTGACCGGTAACGGCCGTCAGCTGGGCGGGAGCCGGGCTGAGGCGGGGGGGGGCGGGGGGGGGCGGAGCGGAGCCGAGACGTTGAGGGAGGCCGGAGGCCTCAGCCCCGCTTCTGCCCGGCACCTCTCGGTCCTTCTCCGGGGCTCCCTGAGGAGTGTCGGTGCGTGCGAGGTCTCTGCCTGCCTCCCCGCGTGGTTTGACCGGGCTGCTAATTGCTGTTAACTGGGATTTTGCTGTTGGTCTTTTTTTTTTTACCCCTTAATTGGAGTTTTAAAATATATCCTAGTTGCTGGGTTTCTGGGTTTTTTTTAAGTGCTGGAGGCTCAGACTGGGCTTAAGGCAGCCTGTATTTCTGATATTTCAGTCAATCTGACGTTTTGGTCCTTTTAGGGACCCAATTTATCATTTTTACACCTGCAACCTGTATTTCTTATACTTCAAACTTTGGAGTCAGTCTGACGTTTCAGTCCTTTTAGGGACCCAATTTATCATTTTTAGGCATGTAAGGTTAAATGAGAATCCAGGTGGTTTTGGTGGTCAGTCTTTGGGAATGAAAACACTGGAGCATGGCAGCCTTGCCTAGGAGGGAGTAGATCTCATCATTCCATACAGGGTGTTGCACACCATGTCCTGGAATCTTGTTTTAGGAAATGGCCCTGAGCACTGTTTGTCTGGAGTGTGCTGCTCAGAGAAATGTCCCATCACCCAGCGTTTGTGTGATAAAAGAAGCCACCCCGGTGAAGCTGTGTTTGTCCTTTACCTCTTCTACACGAGGAGGCAGCCCTATCATTCTAACTCAGACAGCTATGTGCAGCCTTCCAGGTTGTAAAAAGCCTTTACAACCTGTCACATCGGCTCTGTGAGGATGTAACAGCAGGCAAAATGGACCACGGCTCCCAACACGCTCATCTGCTCTGCCGTTTTAAGAGTGGTGGCAGCAGCAGCATGAGAATGGAAATATTCATACCACCTCAGGCAGCTGGGAAGGGGCAGTGCTGCCATTGCGAAGCACTGCGTGTGTAAGAAATGTAATGGAAATGTGCAGCTGTTAATTGTCCAATCAAATATAGTGCAAATTTCATGTAAGGACTTGCAGGATGATGGACTCTGTCTCTATGGCTTCTTTGTCCTGCTTACTTTTACATGCATTTTAGCATATGGATGGGGAGAGGCCCTGAACTGTGATATTTGGGGTAGATTCAGTTACATAGTCACGTAAAATGTTTTTAAATCAGGGTGAAAGTTGAGCTGGAGCAGGAGGCCACACTCAGCTCTTCATGACAAGCAGTAACTACCTGTAAGCAGGAGCCCAAAGAAGTGGTTAGAAGAAAATGCACAACTCTACCTCTCCAGGAAAGTACGCATACAGAGGTATGATGGTGATCCAGGCAGCATAACTATTGCATTCTCTTCAGACTTCAGATCTCCTCCATGTCTTTAACATAACTATCCAGCTAGAGGATATTTGAAGGTAGGTCGCTACCAGCTGTCTCTGATGGGAACTGTTGCAAACACTAGCGAAGACACGGTTGGGCTGCCCAGAGGTTTGCGGTGCAATACACCTGTCACCTCATTTCCAAATAACGATGTTACGTGCAGCGCCTTTTTGTTTAGTAGCAGCATGGGCAAGGACTGTTGCTCACAGCATAATCTGCCTGCTTCAGCTCTGCCCCCACCCAAGGGGGGCTCCCCTGCCAGGGGTGCACCTGACACGCTGAAAACCCCCTGTTAGCAAACGAGATAGGCGCCTGTGTCAGAGCCTGTGGCTAAATTCAGGCCTTAAGCATCAATGCTGCTTTAAAAAGATGAGACCTGTGTCTGAGCTGCTTGGCTGTTCCAGAAAGTTTGCTGCTGTTGCTGTCACACCCTTGTTGCTTGTGGAAGAGCTACGCTGCTTGGCCAGGCCTGCATGAGCATGGATAGGTAGCTCTTGTGCGTGGCTGTCTTAAGTCGATGTGCTAAAAAAGGAGGAAGCTGGGAAACAAAGAGGCAGAGAGGTGACATGACCCAGAAGTGGGGACTTCACATGCAAATGTCAACAAATTAGTAATTACTTAATTAAGGGGATCTCCCTATGGTCTTGTCTTTGCCAACTCACAAATCAAACTTCACCCACCCTTTCTTATGCTATATTAATTTTAGCTAAAATTAATTTTTGCAGGGCATTTTGCCCTGGTCTAGACAATCCCTTACTGTATTTCTATAACAAGTTGATATTTCTGAATTGTGTGTCATGTTGCCACAGTGCAACCATTCAAACCTGATGTCTGTGTAGCCTGGAAAAGTTGCGGTTATTTTGTGCTGGATCAGGCCCAAAATTCAGTCGACTTTGTATTTTAAGTCATGTGGTACTGCTTGTTTCATTTATAATCACGTGCCATATCTGTGGAATGCCACCTAATGTTAAATTCCACTAGATTTGTGGTATTTTTATTCATATGCAGTATCTGATTGAAATATAATTGGCAATATGTGAGGTATGCACATATACATATGCAGATGAATAAGTATTTTCTTAGATCTGTGGGATTTCAGTTGCATTCCGAGGGCATGATTCATTTCCTCCTCTGAAACTCCAGCTATTGGCGCTGAGGGTGTGGAGTTTGCCAGCGCAGGCCAAATAGGCGGAGTTGTCCAGGAAAGAGTTGGGCCACAGGACTGTCCAGTGGATGTGCTGAATCAGTGTAATTCACAGGTCGTTTGATCCACGTCTTTTCTGAATGTTTTGAACTACTCTTGCATCTGTGCTGATGAATTCCTGTGCCTACTGAGCACTGACTGAAGTATAATTTCCCATTGAGGAGTACCTTAGCTAACACAGCTGCCATCACAGGGAAAAGAGGACCAAAAAAGAGGGCCCACTGCACCCCAGGAGGAGATATACGTTGATGACAGCTGTCATTCATAACTTTGACACCTGGATTCTGCCTGCAGATACATGCTAGAGCTGTGGTAGACCTGTGAGCGTGAGAGCTGACAGCAGTGGGGCCACACCGATCTAAATCAGGCCCTTTGTAGATGATACATTGCCACCTTACAGGTAGTTTTGGGCTGTCTCTCTGGTTCTGGGTGGCTATATCTGGGTGGCTATACCTAGGTGGCATGCAGAGATCCTTGTGTGTAGTCAGACTACAAGCAAGTGACATCTAATAGGCAGAGATGGAGTTTTCTTTCAGTTTGGTCCTACAGCAGCGCTAGGTATATAGTCCCTGTTCTCATGATTTATGCAATGCCGTTTAGCTACTGCCACATCAATGTCAGTGGGCGAGTGTTCCTGTATCTCTTGTTCTTGATTACACTTCTATTCCTAGAACTCATCAAAAGTCTATTGCCTTGCTCCTCACAAAAAAGTCTAAATAAGTCAAAAAGGCTGTTATTATAATTTCCATTTGAAATGTATTTTATTAGAAATGTTATTCTCTTGATAAAACAATGATCAGTCTCTGATTCTGCAGTGGTGTTTTAGACTTAATTAATAAATCATGCTTGCCACTTTTCATTGAGAAAGGATTTTGCAGACATAATTAATTAAACCTGACAGTATCCTTGTGGGATAAGTAAGCACTCTGACTTTTTAAATAGTGACACTCAGACAAACTGGTTATACTACTTTCTCAAGTGAGTGGAAAGACCAAGACTGGAATTTAAAACTTCCTGCTATCTCGACATAATTTAAGAGATGAGACTACACATCCTTTTCTTATTTCATTCTGCTATCCCTGCGTGTGATGCCTAAGTTATTGGGTATGGTTCTGTGGCCTATTGTATGCAGTATGGTAGACTAGACTATTTTCTGCTTAAAATCTAGTACTTGATTTAACGTGGAACACAGTTTTTTCAGTATCTCTGTCTGGAACCATCAGTTACACATCATCATCAGATGTGTAAACACCATAATGCTGCTATTCATTCAGTCAGTCATTTACCTTTATTGTTTCCTCCAGTATATTCCATTTTAATAGTAGTAGCAGTGCTTTATAGTGCTTAATAACAGTCTTTCAAGACCAAGATCACGTTATGCAAGACTGAAGACTGTACTGAGAGAAGGTGTAAGGTACTCATTGGCCCTTGACTTCCAATCTGCACATGAAAGACGCCTGTGGGAGCGAAGAACACAAGAACAATTGTTCACAAGGTACCCAGATTAAAAAAGGATGGATCAAAAGTTGCTCTGATAAGAATTCAATGTTTCTCACTTCTAAAAGTGTTCCTAGACAAAGGAGACAGAAAGGATGAGAGATACCACTTAAAATATGAAGCAGATGTCTGTGCTCCTTTTAGAATATTCCAAGTGCACAGAGATATTAAAAAAGGTAAACTCTGTCTGCTGAAGTCACTTCAAGAATTTGAAAACGTCTTCTAAGAGCGGGGTTTCTGTCCAGTAGACAGTTGGTCATGTACTATCATATATATGGACACTGGCTCATCTGGGTATGTTTTCTTTCACATTTTAATGGTATCCCAAAGTGTAAGTTGCAGATTATATATTTGCAAGACTTAAATGTGTTACACGCTTTCATATTATTTTTGCATGGAAGACCAGGACAGGATGAAAAGAAAACTTTGTGTGCGTGTTCTCAGGACAATAATTAAAATGCTGCATGACATGAGGGAACATTTTTTACTTCAAATACTATGACATCATACCATTTGACAAAAATGTAATTAACTGTAATGAATCTAAGTTGATATTTGCAAGTGCAGCTTCCTGCCAAATGTCAATAGTCATCTGCTTCAGTTTCTGTGTCAGCGCAATGGGTAGAGACAGTATGTTAAGATACCTGATACTGGGTTGGGACTGGATGGGGGAGAAATACAAATGTTACGTTACTTATATTACCCTTGTATTAATACAGTAGCTACCATTAAATATACCTGTTCTCTCACAGTGAATGCATAGATCTCAATCTCCTAACAAGTCAGTGGTGAATAACTGTATTTTATTCTTCTTATAGCCCACAGTTGACAATAATGCAGATACTTAGACATAATCAAGATTTTAAAATAGCTGTAAAACTGGTTTTGTCCTCACATTAGTCCCTTTGTTGTGCTTAGTATCTTTGCCTCCATCCTCTGCAAGGATATTTAAACTGTGAGTCCTTTCAGGGAAGGAACATGTACTGCTCTGCGCATATATATGTATTGAACCTGAGAAACTAAAGTCCCTTTTTCTTTGGCTGCAAGTATCATCAGCACAGTCGGCCTTGTTAGTTTTAATAATAATTTTAAATTTGGCAGCAATAATTTGAGGTGAATTGGCTAATTAGACAAGCAGGTAATACTGTAGAAGTTAATGCTTCAGATTCTAAGATTTCCTTAACTTTGTGTCTCCTTTGATTTGCCAGCCTTAGTGCTCAGATTTGGTCTGTTCTGATTGATTTTAACTGCATACAGCCGGAGACCAGTGAATGGGTTAGTTTTGGTGTATAGTATATTTTATAGGAAAGCAATACCAAAAATAGATCTCTGCCTCTTTACTTTTGCTCTCACTGTAATGAAGCTAGCTGCTTTTAATTACAGTTTGCAGAGACACTGCGCTGGATTACTTAATCTCTGTGTAAGGACTGGATTCTAGTTTCTTAATTGGCATCTGAATGTTTGGCAACTTCGCAAAAATCCAAAGCTAAAAGTGAGCATACGGTACAAGATGTGTATTATGTATGTGGTAGATCTCTGTTATCTGTCAGAACCCTATGCCTTAAAGTTTTTAAGAAACAGAAGAGCATGAACATTGATTGTATGCCCTTATAATGTGAGTTTTTCATCCAATTGTGACACAGTTTGAAATAATCTGAAGCTCCTAGACCAAAATAAGTTACACTCTTCTTGAAATTACCAGCTGAAGGAAAAAAAAAAAAAAAAGATCAGGTATCCTATTTTGTTTTTCAACTGAGATGAAAGTTGATTTGGAAATGTTCCTTGCTAGAACTGAAGTTGCTTTTCCAGTAGTTGGGAGGAGCTCCCAAATTGCATTACCCCACCCACATCTGCTTGCTTTCGGTTTACCTGCGGAGAGTCTACAAAAAAATAGAAGGAGAAAAGGAGGACAGCAGCAAAAGGGAGAGCACACAGGACAAAAAAGACAGAAATTTAAAGCAGAGTGCCTCAAGCGGGTAAACTCTCATTTTGGGTTATGTTCAGCAGAGATAACACGTGGTTAGCAGCCTGTGGCACGTTGTGGGTGTTCACAAATCCTGTTTAAAGCAGATCATGTCACTGATTCGTTCATCCCTTGATAAATGTTATGAGTCAGTGTAAGTTTTTAAAGCTCCATTGGCTTGAGAGAGAACTGTCTAAAGTTACGGATCCAGTCTATAGTGTAGAGAGGCCTCATTCTTTGGGTGCAGTTTGACATCACTTCCTTTTGACTGGATCATTATGAGCCCTACTTACATTCAGAAAACATTCTTATNCCCAGTCTATAGTGTAGAGAGGCCTCATTCTTTGGGTGCAGAGTTTGACATCACTTCCTTTTGGCTGGATCATTATGAGCCCTACTTACATTCAGAAAACATTCTTATGATAGTAATTTTTATCTCCTTGTGTAGAGAATGTTCTGCTAGCTTAAAGAGGACCTACAAATGTTATAATAATGGATGCAGGGTTTTATTTGTTTCTGTTTAAAAGAAACCACACAAATAATGTTTAGGGAAAATGGGGTTTTTTTCAGTTTTTATACAGTAAGTTCAAGTTGGAGAATACTGGCTTTATAACATTACAGATGTGTGTAGCTTCTTGTTGGCTCAATATTGGAATGGTTTGCCATTTTGTTTATACAACATCTTTTCGCCCCCATGCAATTGAAATTAACTTGTTAGTATGGTGTTTAAGGAATGTCACTGTTTTATTTTGGACTCCCCTCCAGTGTTTCTTCTAATCCCTTCCAAAATAGAGGTAATTATGTGTCATCCATGAGGAATTTGTAATACAGTGTACTGTGCCCCTTGAGGATCTTTCTTAAGTCATATGTATGTGATGCCTGGAAAAATCATGTCCTCACATGGTTATAGTTGAATATTAGCAACATGACAGTGATACAGCTGTGCATTTGTTCCTTCGTGTTCCTGTCTGACTTGGGCTCAGGCCTAGACGTGATGTCGGTGTCAGAATATGTCAGATTGCTGGTTTCTCAAAGCAGGGATATGAAGAAGTCTTGCCAGTGTGTGAAAGTCACAGTTGGAAAATCTTGTTGATGGTGATTGTTTTTTTTTTTCCTCACTGTTGTTCTTTTGTAGCAGGAAGTTAGAGGAACAGTTTGTTGAGAGAAGCCTTCATGCCACTTGAACCATGTCTCACGTCTGCAGAACTGGGCATGGCATCCAAGTGTGTTCGCTGCATGGTTTGTATGGGCGGTCCTTTACCTGTAAAGGCTCTCCAAGTGATCTTGTGGTTCTCATAACCAAGAATCTTAAATATTGCAGATGTGGTGTAACCAATCTTCCTGGCCCTCTGAGACACATACCAAAATTTAGGTCTGCCAGACAACCAGCTCATTCTTCAGTGAACCAAGGGAGAAGGGCACTGGGTGCTTTTTGCAGGTGGGAAATGACAGTGGCTCCCAGGAATGCTAGCTGTCCATTGTGGGTCAGGGCTAGGCTGAAGGGTGTAACTTCAAGATGTAATGTCAAGTGTGTAATGTCAACTTCAGTAGCATCTGATAAATTACTCCCTCTCACAGTGGGGATTTATCCTACATAAGCACAGTCCCTCTGTTGGACATGGGACATAGTGCCAGCGCAGGAGCTGTGCTTGAAAACGTTGTAGCCCAGGGGAAACAGGCTGGCAACCTTTCATGTAGTTCTTTGTTGCTGAGGTTTCAAATGGTGCTTCCTCCCTGCCTCTGTCTTGAGATCCGTGCTTTGTGCTCCACAGTCCATTGTTAAACCCAACTGATGTTCTCCACTTTAGTTGCATAGATTGTGGCTCATATTTTAACATCATTCGTACACTTTAAGTAGTAGTGCCAGGACTTAGCGTACAAAAACAGTCGTGAGCCCACACAGAACATAAGATTTGCCAGAATCATGCAATGTTAGCACATGCTAAATTTGTGCATTCTCATTTACCTTCTGCTGCTTGTTTGTTTGTTTTGGTGGGTTTTGAGCTGCTAGGGGATCAAGCTTGTCTCTGCAAGCACAACTGCCTGACACTTTCTTTATAATTCAAAAACAAAAGATGAGATTTTGATGTTATCACCTGTCTGCAGAGATTTGGGGCTTTTACTGAACTTCCCAAACCAGCTGTAAAACTTAAGAGGGGATTTTGTGAGCAACTGGCAAAGACATACAAGTCATATATGAAGAACTGGTGCTGCCCGAAAAATTCTTCCCGTACACCAAGGATCACTGGATTCCTTTAAAGCAGCTGGGCCCCAGGAAAGCGGCTTTGCGGTACCCACCAAGAGTGAGGCTTGGCAGGCACCATTTGATCAGAAAGAACTACGTATTGCCACATTGTTCCTTTGCACCCTTGCTTCCGGCTTTCTTCTCTATCACGAGAGATGTGTGGTCAGAGCATGTTTGGGAGGCAAGAACTTCTAATTCTGGCTCTAACACCGTCTTCTTCATGATGTGAAAGCAGGTATATGGGTATTTTTAAAGGATTTTTAAAAAATAACCTCTAATTGGGATGCCCACATTTGTAGTCAAAGACATACTAGGCCTGATTTTTAGAAGTGGTAAATACCTGTGAATCCTTTTACTCTCAGCTGGGGTTGTAGATACCCAACAATGAGTAGTCAGGGCAAATTAGTCATTCTTTAGAAGGCTTGAACGTGAATTATTTTACATAAGTTTCTAAGCATTAGGAAACTAATGAGCAGCACTTATATTAAGCACTATTCTTAACAGCAACTGCAGTTTTCACATTGAGATGCCTTATGACATGCGAATTTGAGAGGAGGAGGAGGAGAAATGAAGAAAAATGATCTAAAAATGTGGTACAGTAAAGTATAGTCTACAAGAGTGTGTGACTTACAAAGAATATGGAGAAAATAGGAAGTTTTCATTTCTTTAAAAAACCCCAAAACTCTGTAGTCTTGTAAGACTGAAAATAACTTAATTAATGCTCTTTGCTGTCGCTTTAAAATATACTGTCTGCCACTCCATCTTCTCTTTCCCTTTTCTGCTGTCTCTCAGGAAGTTAGTTCTCCAGAAAGTGGGTTTTAAGATTTGGGAGTACTTGTTAAGAAAGATGGCGGAACACTTCACAACTGTGCTAGGGTCAGACCTCAGAATAGTATTTTCATTTCTGAGACCCTTCCTCAGCTGACAAATGAGGCTTGTGAAGCCTCAATGCCATTTCAAGACAATCTTACTCTTGTGCTTTTAAAAGGAAGAAGCAGATCTATTTTGAAAGTAACCAGTCTACAGAATATTGTTCCAAATAAATTGCGATATTGGGCATCATACTTGATATTTTGGTCTGCTGTTTGCTGTTGGAGCCAGAGTAGTGTGGTCTGTGCTGTTTGCATTGTACTAAAGTATGGCTGAGTTTCACTCTGACTGCTATCCCCAGGGCTCTCATGAAGAAGAGATTCATATCTCGTGAGACTACCCCACTGAGCAAAGAAATAAAATAAATAATATTACTCTCTCAGTTCTGTCAACTATAGTAGCTCATAGAGCCTTTCAAGGCAGTGTCAGCGTGGGCTAGATACTGCATCAGTGCATAAAAAGACATCCTTTACAAGAACAGCGCTGCAAAATGAGGCCAATGTGAGCCTAATGGGTGGTGGAAAACAGTGAGCCTTTTTTTTTTCCTCTCTAATGCAAGACTGCAGGGGTTTATTTTCCAGTGTGTGTGAGTCTTGGGGCAAATCAGCTTGCTGAAATTCTTCTACAACAGGAGCTCCAAGTAAATCACTGTAGTAGTAGGGATCTTATTTGGGAACCAATTAGAGCTTGTGCTGATAGTTTCTCCTTGGCAGCTTTAATGAATCTATCAACACAGAAGTACAAGGAAATAAAAGATTTTACAGTAGTCTCCATTAGGATGAAGCCCATGGCCTATCCAGGTCGTTCCACAGTACAATACAATGCTTCAAAAAGACGGAAAAGGTTATTACAATAACTTAGTCATGTGTGAAGAACCAGGAGAGCTAAAATGAGTTTAATAATTTTATCGTACTGTAACTTTAGGAAGAAATATTCCCCAGAACAATTGTTCTTCCCTATACCACAGAAAATCTTGGAAAAGCCCACTTGAAATGTGTCTGTCAATGCAAACTCACTCGAGCAGGTACGGTAAATTTCAAAATCTTGTATTATCATTACAGAGAATAAACTCCCTTTTCTTTTTATTTGTCCACCAGTCCTTTCACCCCATGCCTTAGACATATTTTTATAACCAAATTTCACAGCATATCTCTGAAATACATTATGACATTTGATCATATTTTATCTAAAAATCTCAGATACTCCATGTCATATCATATAATTTCTAGTCTTTGGCAAGGCTGTACAATAACCTCACAATTATCTGTTGTACCCTATTCCTTATCTGGTACTCGGAGTCAGTTTCTGTTTCAGTTAACCCTTTAGTGCACTCCAAACTGATAGCATCTGCTTAAAAAAAATAGCATAATGCTCTTCTGAGAAATGGAAGAAGAAAAGGCATAAGCTTAGAGAAGTCAGTAAGAAGCTGAAGTTCTCTTGACAAGGGGAGGTCCATGACTGCGTAAACATGTAGTGCTATACATTGAAACAAATGAGAGTATATAATTATCCAATATTAAGCACGTCTCATACNAGTATTTTTATAATGTCAGTAATACAGGAACACTGCTTTATTTGGTGTAAAATTTCAAGCCCTGTTTCCACCTTAAAAAAACGAACTGTTGTATACAAGCCCTTCAAAGCTGATAAGAAAAAATGGAGACTGTGGTTACGGATACAATGCATCTTATGTACCTGGAACTGTTCTTAGCTGTGTATCAGGCAATTAAAGATATTTTTAACTTCCAATCTTTAAAAGGCAATGAACTTTATCTTTTTTTTTTAATAAAAATTATATTAAGCATATTTAAAAGGCTATTATAAATAAATAAATAAGCAAACAAGATAGGAATAGGAGTGGAGCTTTGAGACGTCACTACAGGGTGCTCTTAGAGGTTTTTTGTGTGGCAGTCTTTCCACCAGAAGACACTCACTAGACCATGGAAGAGAAAGAATTAGCACTATTTTATGTAATGTTATTTACTCTTTCATGTTCTGTAGGACCTCATTAGAAGGATGAGAGATGAGTTCCAGCAGTGCATGTATGTTAATAATAGGCAGTACAAATGAGATTATACTAAGAGAATCCTGGATGATACATAGGGAATTAGAGCCAGGAGTCCAGGTATAAAAGCAAGCATATACTCAGTGAAACTTGGTAAGTCTTTGCAGGAGAAGAACCACAAAGGTGGAGGCTGAGTCAAACCCATCAAACCTCCTAAAAATTACTCATAATCCAAAAAGAGAAGCAAAATCCAGGAGTCCTGAATCTTATTCTCTGTGCTATTGTGGGCTTATTTTCACTCTCAGAACTTTGTCCTTGAAATTCCTTTTGGGAGAATCTTTTCATTGAAACGGTGTAAATTAAAAAAAAAAGAAAAGAAAAGGTTGGAGGAAAAACAAAACAGATTTACTGCTCTTAGGTTATGAGGAGTTAGGAAAACTCAGTTTGTCTCCTAAAGAGGTTGTTCTGAATCCCCTGCACATACGTGTTGCTCAAAGTGTGAAAAGTAGTACCTTTGACAGGACTGATGATTTTTCGTTTTAAAGTAGCTGCCTCTTTTAAGCTTTCCTAGAGAACCCAGGAATTCCAGGAATTTTTTTCATGCGACACAGATACTCTTTCCTTATTATTTAAACAGTGGGACTTCCCTTAGGGATCAGTCTTTAGGGAGGCACTTTAGCACATGTGTAAATTTAAGAGTCTGTATCTTCCTTCCATTGAATTCAAAGGAGCTTGAGTAGGTGCTTAAAAGTAAACATGTGTTTAAGAGTGGGACCATAATGTCTAATATATGTGAAGTATTGTAGAGAACAGCAAAAGTCAAAATACATGATTAAAAGATGCAATGAAAATAGATGAAAGGGAGGAAAAAGTTGTGTCTGCTACTATTACGCAACTTCTTATCTGTATTTCCAGTAGGTGCCAATCTCTGAAGATAAGCGTACTATACAGCTGCTAGTTTTGGCTGGTGTATTTTTGGCCTATATTTTGACAGAGAGTATAAATAATACAAATGATAGATTCGTGCACTGTGTGGTGTAACAGGCAATCCAGCATATCAAAGAATTATGCATTACAGTGGCTGCTGTTACAATACTATAACTTCTGTGGTATACAAATTCATGACATTGAAAACTTCAAAACAAATAATAAAAGAAAATTATTTACACAGAGACAAAACTATTGTAAATAATTTTGAGGTTTTAAATGACTTGCACCTTCCTTCCTAAGTGCCAATGATTCCTACCCTTAGTAACATCCTAATAAAAACCCTGGAAGCCGTTTATTTTAATCCTTTATGTAGATGATTATTTAGGAATACATTTAAATCTGCACCAAAATGTACCATTAATATGAAGTTAGGGCTACAAATGTTTTCATTCTGCTGAAATACATCTTAAGAGGAAGATAGTATAAAAACTTGCTAGCATTTTGTACTGACATTTTACTTTAATTTCCAGGAGAAGTTGTAACCGTATAGCAGCCGCAGCCAGAAACTGGGTGGCAGGCTAGCCAGGGCTGGAGTGAGGGTGAAGCACCACTGGACCGAGCTGTTAAGGATGGAGATCGGAATTGGCTAGGAAAGGCTGTCCCGCCTGGGAGCTGCAGAAGGCAACACAGCAGGCATGGGACTAGGTCTGGCTGAAAAACTAGGGGAAGGTGGGAACGGTTTGGCATGAACATCAAGAGGATGAAAGACAGGCATAGGTACAAGGAGAAAGGTGGTGAAAAATGAAACTGCCTGAGCAAGAACATTGAACCAAGAAGGGTGTGTAGGGAATACGAAATCATAAAATGGCCGGAAGTCTGGGAGCTGAGACAGGGAACAGGAGTGGGGACGCAGAAGGCGAGTGCAAAGAGTGGCTGGAGGTTCAGTAAGTGAGAGAAAAGAGATGGACCTGAAGGAGAACAGGAAGGGAAAACTGGGCCTGGGAGGAGATGTATGGAAGTAGGAGTCAGGTGAGTGTTGTAGAAAAATAAAGCTAGTCTTTCATACTCCTGCCCTCACTGAAATGTCTGGGTAGCTTTTTGCATATAATGAATAACAACCCCAACTTCCCCTGGGTAATAGTAGGGGACCTTTCTCTGTTTGTTGAGTTGGAACTAGACTAAGTCGTTTGGATTTTTAGTGTGTGCTTTTGAGGGTGGGGGGAGATGGGAAAGAAAGATTTCTTCTTTGATCAGAGACCGTTTGGAGTTTGGTGATAAAACAAACTGTGAATGTCTGTTATAGTGGAAAGCCTTTTTCAAATGTTTCCGGAAGATACTGGCAATGTTGCTTAAAACCAATCATACTCTGGGCTGCCTTACGCTCCTTTGTCCGGATAACCTCAAAAAAGGCAAACTTCATCTGTGTTTTGTTCTGGGGCTTGTAATCTGTGCTGTTGCAAAGGGAAGCAGCTGGTGCAGTTACTTGTAGATCTTCGTGCAGTCTGTGATCTTACTGGGGTTGATCTGTTAGCTCTTTGGCCTACAGGGCCAGTACCTTATACCAGCGTTTGAAGCTCACTAGGAGCTATTTGGAGGACTTGAGCTTGAAACATTTGCTCCAAAGCAGCTTTTTTTTTTCCCCAGTAATAATTTTGAAACAGTATTTTCAGCTTTATACAGTGAGTTGCAACTAATCCAGCCTAATATGAAAAATGCCTGTCTTTTTCTGCCCAGAGGCTCCTGGGCAAGATGAGAGAAAGGGTTTCTCAACAAGGTGAAGGTGAAAGAGAGTATTTTGGAAAATATATGCTACTTGGACAGCCGAAATGAGTATGAGCTGTGGAAATCTGCCTCTCTTTGCTGAATGAGGGCTGTATCCTTTCTGTGAACAGAGCTAAAAACATCTCGGACGACTTGTGATTTGAATGTTTCTCTTTTCTGTCTGGTATCACTTGAGTCTTCTTTGGCTCCAATCTGGACCAGCTGTTTTCCATCCTAATCTTATTTCCCGTAACGATCTGGACATATTCACAGCAGTGGTGGTTACGCTAGGTGAGGATGAGGTACTGCAGTTGTCCTTGCCGTGTTATTGTTGGTTAAACCGGTGGAATCTCATTAGGTTAGATTTCTTCATGGCCGCTGAAAGGTGGAAGATCCCTGTGGTCTGAAGAGATAAAGGCCTTTGGAAAGGAGGAGCGAATGCTTATCAGCACTGCTAGTGAACGAAGGACGTCTGGAGTCTTTTTAGTGTGGGGCCAGCTCTTCCTGCAGCGTCCTATTGGCACACAAATAGCATTTGTGGTAAAGCTTAAAGGGCTGCCCCAGGGTCAGACCTGTTCCCATAGCCCTGGAAAGGCAGGTTTTTAATGGCGTTCATCAGCAAGGATGAAACAAGGGTGCAAAAGATGATAATCATAGAATCATAGAATAGTTTGGGTTGGCAGGGACCTTTAATGGTCGTCCAGTCCAGCAACCCTGCAATAAGCAGGGACATCTTCAACTAGATCAGGTCGCTCAGAGCCCTGTCCAACCTGACCTTGAATGTTTTCGGGGATGGGGCATCTACCACCTCTCTGGGCAACCTGTGCTAATGTTTCACCACCCTCAGCATAAAAAATTTCTTCCCTCCATCTACCCTCTTTTAGTTTAAAGCCATTACCCCTTGTCCTATTGCAACAGGCCCTGCTAAAAAGTTTGTCCCCATCTTTTCTGTAGGCCCCCTTTAAGTACTGGAAGGCCACAATAAGGTCTCCCCGGAGCCTTCTCTTCTCTAGGCTGAACAACCCCAACTCTCTCAGCCTGTCCTCAAAGGAGAGGTGCTCCAGCCCTCTGATCATCTTNGAGCGGAGTAAAGGGGCAGAATCCCCTCCTTCGACCTGCTGGCCACGCTGCTTCTGATGCAGCCCAGGATGCATTTGGCTTTCTGGGCTACTAGTGCACATTGCTGGCTCATGTTGAGCTTCTCATCCACCAACACCCCCAAGTCCTTCTCCTCAGGGCTGCTCTCAACGCCCTCACCCCCCAGCCTGCACTGATACCGGGGGTTGCCCCGACGCAGGTGCAAGATCCTGCACTTGGCCTTGTTGAATCTTATATATAGTATATATATAATCTTATTGTAGNCCTTGCACTTGGCCTTGTTGAATCTTATATAATATATATATAATCTTATTGTAGACCGCTATAACGCTGATATTGCCATAGTTTTTCCTTGGCTGGGCTTTCCCTCGGTGTCAGTGCAGGCAGTTAACCCCTTAGTCCCGCCGGCCGTATTTCTGAAGCGTTGTAAACCGGTCGGACCCACCGGCGGCAGGGCCGCCAGCCGCGCCGGGCCCCTCCAGGAGACATGAAGCCTTTGCGGGGTCCCCTCGTTCCCCCTCCGCTGGGGACGGGGCCGGGGCCGGGACAGCCCCCGCGCCCCGCCCCCGCCGCTTACGCCATGGAATTCCAGGGCGCTTCCGCCAATGGCGGCGGCGCCGCGCCAGGGCACCGCCCACACGTGTTAGCGTCAGCCCCGGGGCGGTGGCGGGGGGAGGGGGGCAGAGCGTAGCGCTCCGGTTCACCGCAGGTGACCGCAGGGCTCGGTCCAGCCTTGGCCCGGGGGGGGGGGGGGGGGGGGGGGGGC
>RSEF01000003.1:19017161-19033123 GCA_003993805.1 Himantopus leucocephalus
TTTTTTGCACGGTAAACGCCGTTTCGCCGGCGGTTGCCGGCGGGTCGGGGAGCGCGGGCGGGCGGCGGGGAATGGCCGGGGCTGCCCGGCGGAGGGCCGGCGGGGGCTGCGGCTCCGCTCGTACCCGCTCCGCCGTGTCGGAGGAGGTTTTTTCGGCGGGTGGGAGCGGCGGGCGGGGTGCCGGTGTCGCCGTTCCCCCCCACACTGGATGTTGGCCGGGCGGCGTTTGCAAACACCCGGCAGGTGACGGGCGGCCGGCGGGGGGAGGCGGCAGCCGCCGCTCCGCGCCTGCCGGCGGGCGGCTCGCGGGGCTCCCGCCGAGATACTGAATTCGTGGGCAAAAAAAGCACCCTGTTTTTTAATATTCCGCGATCGGCAGACGTTTAATTTATAATTTTTATGTCTTTTTTTTTTTTTTTTTTTGACAGNCGGTTGCCGCCGCCGTTCGGCGGACAGGGGCGCGTGGCGGGCAGGGAGCGCGGTGGGGTGGGCCGCCCGCTGCGTGCCTGTGTCCGTGGCGGGGGGGGCAGATACCGGCGAGGCTGAGCCGGGGGGGGCGGCCGGCCCCTCTCCCTCCTCCTTCTCCCTCCGGCAGGTGTAAGGCAGCGACGCCGGCAGAGGCATGGCCCGCACCAAGCAGACGGCCCGCAAGTCCACCGGCGGCAAGGCGCCCCGCAAGCAGCTCGCCACCAAAGCCGCCCGCAAGAGCGCGCCCTCTACTGGCGGGGTGAAGAAGCCGCACCGCTACAGGTACGCAGCGCCGCGCACCGGCGGCGACGGGCCGGTACCGGGCGCAACCCCCCCCCCCCCCCCCCCGGACCCCCCCCCCNGGCCGGGGCGGGGGGAATTCTCCCCGCCGGCACAGCTCCGCCGCGGTGGGGTGCGGGTCCCTGCCTGCTGGGGAAAAAAAAAAAAACCAAACAAAAAATAATTAAAAAAAAAATATGCCCAGCGCGGGCACCGACCCGGTGTTTATCATTAGCCCCTTGCCGGGAGTTTTGGTACCGGCACCTAAAAAATCAACACCCCCACACGGTGAACGCGGCTCTATGATTTTTTTTTTAAATTTTTAATATTTTTATTTTTATTATTACTCCTGGTCACTTAAATACAGCAGCAGGGTCGCGCCGCCGCGAAGTTTATTGTTCGCGGCGCATCTTAATTTACTTGCGGGGTTCGATCCGTCCTCGGCGCGGTTCGGGCTCCGGTGGCCGTGTAAGGGCGGGGATCCGCCGCGAGAGGGCGCGACGTGCTCACCGATGCGCTCGGTCGTCCCGAATACCGGCGCCTGTGCACGGGGAGGGTACAGGGTAGGATGGGCGGCAGGTCTTTGTGGCAGCCCTCTAATAACGGGAGTTTTCCAGTCCGTGCTCGGCGTGGAATGGCAACAGTCAGCTCGGAAGATGGTGTTGGGCTAGGTGTACGTATTCCGTAGGGAGGAGAAAGTGGGTTTGAAATAGCGAACTTGATGTAAAAGTCTGTTGCTGTAGGTGTGAGGCGGTATTAATAGTCCAGGAGAAAGGTAATGAAGCTGGAGTAGGAAAATACAGTTTCCACAGAAATAAAGGTGGTATCAATTTCACGGGTGGACTCTGTGTCCGCAAACTTACGTTGTTAACCTGAAGTTGTAGTTCTGACACTGAAACTAACACAAGGAAATATGCTAGGTAATTTGTACTGATAATATAGTCCAGAATATAAATTCTGCTGGATCTGTGAATTTTTAGTGTCATAGGTCAGTAGACAAGAAGAGCCACATTCACTTTTAAAATTGAGTTCGCTGTTCAGGCTAATTGCTAGGAGGGTACCTATGGCACAGCTGAGCCAGCCAGCTCATGGCAGTGCTGCGGTTTGCCACGGAGACGTGTTAGCGTCAGGCAGCTCACATGTGCTGCCCACATCTTCTACTAGCCAAGTCAGGGTCTGGCATCTCTGCCTGAGGGATCCCTGTTGAGGCCAGTGGAATTTTGCACAGATCCATGGTGAGAAAACCGCGACCCTTTGCCAGGGAAACTAGGTTTGTTCTGTAAACACTGGGACTCTTCTGGTGAAAACAGCATATGTATGGTGCTCAGTTTAGTTTAGATGATCATAGAATGGTTTGGGTTGGAAGGGACCTCAAAGATCATCCAGTTCCAACCCCCCTGCTGTGGGCAGGGACACCTCCCAGTAGTCCAGGTTGCCCAAAGCCCCATCCAGCCTGGCCTTGAACACCTTCAGGAATGGGGCATCCCGGGGATGATGAACCCATATATTTAAGATGCTGTAGAATATATCTTGAATACTAATTACTTTATTTTTTTTTTTATTATTATTTAATTTTAAAAGGCCGGGTACTGTGGCTCTCCGTGAAATCAGGCGCTATCAAAAGTCGACCGAACTTTTGATCCGCAAACTTCCCTTCCAGCGCCTGGTGCGTGAAATTGCTCAGGACTTCAAAACAGATCTGCGCTTCCAGAGCGCTGCCATCGGTGCTTTGCAGGTGAGCGTTATGGGGGGGTTAGTGCCCTGTCCGGGCGGCAGTCGGGCTGGGGGGGTTCCTGGGGGAAAGCTGGGGTCGGTGCTGTCAGTCCTTCCCCCCCAAAAAAAACCCTGGGGGCTGAAGGTAAGGGAGGGCTCCGCCTCCCACCCCATTGGCCAGCTTGTTTCTAGGGTTAGCCCCAGCTCCGCCTGATTGGTGGGCTGTCGCGGTGGGCGTGGCCCCTCCCAGGGTTGGGGGGGGGCTGACATGGGGGGGGGATGTGCCCCTCAGCCTTNCCGCGGTGGGCGTGGCCCCTCCCAGGGTTGGGGGGAGCTGACATGGGGGGGGATGTGCCCCTCAGCCTTCCCTTGCTCAGGGTGGACCTGGTGATGCCCTACGGGTACCACAGGCTAAAATAATGCAGTGACAGGTCCGCAGCTCCTCATAATGTGGGTTGGAGGGGGGTTTGCTTTTTTTAATTTGTTTTTGTTGGTGTGGTTTTTTATAACCCCCACCCCTCAAGTAGTTGCACTCGATGGAACAGGGCATCTTATTAAGATACTTAACGTAAATCTGTTTCCTCGGTCCTCGAGGTTTGTTAGAGGCTTTGCCTGTGAAAGCTGTGCAGTCCGCGAGGAAAGCGTTGTCGTGTAAAGCTTGTTCTGGCGTGTGCAAATGGCGGTCACGATATCCTCAAACGCTCTTTAAAGAAAAACAGCTCAATAAGCCATATCTAAACAGTTAGGGAAATAAGTGCTTTTGTATGATGTAGTTGGTGCTAAACACAGGTTTTAAATACATCAGTTAAATAACTCATTTAGAATATATTGAGGGTGAAATATTGATTACTCTTTCCGGCCCAAATTCCTGTATCTAGGTTAGGTCCCCACCAAGACTGTGTTCTTATCACGGGAATGTTTCCATGTCATGACACAAATAACACTCCTGATTAAAGATAGGACTTTTACTGTTCTTTTAGCTGTTGAAAGATTGTTTCAGAACCTGTCTGCGATTGTAGAGTATCTGATATACAGGCAATATTGTCTTTTTCTGGTTATTGACTTCCACTTGATAAGGGCCAAAACATATGCTGTGAGATGCTATAAACTTGAGCACATGCTTAGCTTCAAAAGGTGACTGCGTGCATTTGCAGAGTTGCTGCTTTTGCTTTTGGTGGTTGTTCTGTCTTCACTGCTGTGAGTGACAGTGAGTGGCAGTTCTTAAATCCTGAGGTTTACCTGTGTGTCTTCTTGTCAGGAACTGCTTATTAAAATTTAGTCAGTAGTAGATACATTTTCAGAAGGCTGGTTTTGCATTAGGGAGTTGTTGATATACAACTTGTTCGTGTGCTATTCCTAGTGCTTCCTGCTTGCATATTTGCAAAAAAAAGACTTTTAACCCCTTTGGTACCACGTTGTTCATGCCAGCATGGCTTATTTGGTGAAGCGTCTTAACTTTTCATGTAGTGCTTCAGCAAAACTGTTAGGGGAACTTACGGTAGCCATATTCTACTGGATATGAAATGACTTAATTACTACAGCAGATGAGGTCTGTAGTATTAGTATTTTTCTTTCTTTGTATTAAATGCTCTGTCTTTTTAAGCAGGAACTTTGAATTTAATAAGTTGATTTTGCGGTTCTTGGTAACGAAATGTTTCACAGAAGCTGTTGTCTTGTATGTATTCTAGAAGGGTGGACCCCAACCTCCTTTCTGTAAGCGAACCCCATCATTCTTGCCTTATCATCCCAACCGTATGCTGTGTCCTGGTCCACATGCTGGTTGGATGTTGGCATGCTGAGATGCCTACTAGGAGACTGTTAGGTGTTGGAATTCTGTATCAACCCAAAAATGTGTAAATGGTTATCATGGCTTCTGGTTCATGGTAAGTTAGGTGCTATTAAGCCCAGCACAGCACAGTTAGATCCAACGGAGCGTCTGCCTAACCCAGAATCCTGTCTGCAGCGGTTCAGTAGCAGAGACAACACTGTGGTCAGGGTTGTGGTTTTCCCAGGATAGGGTTGTCCTTTGCCCTCCCAAGCGCTGGGCCCGTGATTGTCACAGGTGTGAGGTGAGAACCTTCTGTGGTGGGGGGGGGCTGTGGTGTGTGCCCCAAATAGATACGGGGTGCTTAGGCAAGAAGAAAGTGTAGGAATAGGACAAGTGTCTGATGGTCATTCTCAGACTGCTGTCCTGTTCTTGGTGATTCAGGGAGTCCTGAGTCAAAGGTGGTGGTGTTTTATATCTAATCATCCTCAGTACGTTTTGTTTTCCTGCTAATTTTTGACTTCTGAATTAAGCCATCTCTTCAGTATCCTATGGCAAGGAGCTGTGTTCCGAAACTGTGTTGTGAAGGAATACCTACTCTTCTTTTCTCTAGCACCTGCCAATTTCACCTGATGGTCAGTAGCTCTTACTGTGGAAGAGACAGCAAACAAGTCACTCAACTAGTGTAATCCAGCCTTTAAAAAGAGAAGTTCCTAAACAAACTAACCTTTTGATAAGATAACCCATTATCTTGTGAGAGTCCCGTCAGAATATTTGTTCAGTTATGTTCTGGAGGATGTCTTCACCAAATGGCAGTAGTACGCAACTTCGAAATAGAATATTATTTGGTGTTTTATAAGAAAATGGAGGCTTTTATTTTTTGAGAATCTAAAACTTTTGATGTTTCTGAGTAATAAAGATAGAAGCCTAAACTTAATGCCATGCTACATTGTGCATTGAATTACTATTTTTTGCTAGTGCTCAGAGAGTGAAATTGTTTTTAACTCTTTTCTTCTACACTAGGAGGCAAGTGAAGCCTACTTGGTTGGCCTGTTTGAAGATACCAACCTGTGTGCTATCCATGCCAAACGTGTCACAATCATGCCAAAAGATATCCAGCTAGCACGCCGCATACGTGGAGAGCGTGCCTAAACTTCACCATGATGGGTTTGTCATTCTCGAAGCAAAATCTTCTTCCTGTTATTGGTAGTAATGAACGTTAGATATTTTTTCCATGGGGTTAAAAGGTACCTAAGTATATGGTTGCAAATGGAAAAATAGGGGACAGAATTGGGTATTGGCAAGTTTTTTTTCCATTTTCATTTGTGTGTGGATTTTTAATATAAATGAGGGGACATAAAACATCAATGCGGTCAAAAAATGTTTCGGTGAACAAGTTTCAGCAATTCAACTTTATAAAAAAAAAAATTATAAATAAATCTGTCAAATTTTTCTGGACAATGCCAGCATTTGGATTTTTTTAAACAAGTAAATTTCTTATCAATGGCAACTAAATGGTGTTTGTAGCATTTTTATCATACAGTAGATTCCATCCATTCACTATACTTTTCTAACTGAGTTGTCCTACATGCAAGTACATGTTTTTAATGTTGTCTGTCTTCTGTGCTGTTCCTGTAAGTTTGCTATTAAAATACATTAAATGATGCGTGCTTTTAGTCTTGATTTTTAAATATTACATGTGGGTTGTATTTGATTAAAAAATAATCAGCCTTCCTTTCCCTTTTTCTTTTCAATATGTGGCCTAAATACTTAGAGCAGATCTGGGAAACACTGGGGTTGCTACCTTGGCTGAAGTAGTATATATGTGAGGGCTTTTTTAAGAGTGTAAAATTTCTGTCTGCTCTGTGTGAAAGCAAGTTTGGTGAGCATATTACTGGGTAGAGTCTGGAGCTGGACTGAGCGCTCTAAGCTACAGTGCTAAGAAAAACCAGTTTTGTTGCTGTTTAGGTTCCTTTTTTACTCAACTTAGTGCTGAATTTGGAAGCATTTCTGATTTTCGTGGTTTGTTAGTATGGTATAAGTGGTGGGGTGTGGTGGTTTGGGGTTTTTTGGGTGTGTTTTAGGGTTTGGGGGTGTTCCCCCCCCTTTTTTTTTTTTCTAAACCCTTTTACACTGGTTTCTCAGTTTGTAGGTGTTCACTTTTTGGTTGACTACCTTTGTTTCAGTCACACCCTCTAGCATGTTTGAGAGCTCAGTCCACATGTGATTAGTTTCAGTTCATACACTAATCAAAAGACACTTCTGTACCATTTTTGTTAGTTACAATACTTCATAGAAGCAGTACTTAGACAGGAGCACACATTTGAAGCTTAATATTTTTATTATACCCCCCTCCCCCAATTGCTGATAAAAAGTTCCTGTGAAGAAATTTACTGCTGAAATTATGTTCTATAAAAACTTGGTTTTAATTTTTCACCTGAAACTTGGTTAAGGATTCTGATGGACCAGTCTGGAAATGAGTTATGTGGTGTACTTTGTGATAGCTCTTGTGGATAATGAAATGAGTTACAGAGAAGAAAATCTGTAGGCAGTGAACAGATTTCACCTCTATGCTAAGACTGGTGCAGAGCTTATTTGCTGCTAACTTCTTTCAAGAGGTTCTGAGTGAGCTCTGAGCACATGAGTGAATTTGTCTCAAGATTTCCAAAGAGGATTAATAGAGATGTATTATCTGCTTTGATATCTTGAACAGAGAGCCAAAAATTACAGAATAAATCACATTATTCATAACTTTCTCGGCTCTAGTAATGAATGCTGTCTGCCAGGGTTGTGCGGAGTAAAGTCTATTTAAATGGAGTAGCTTGTCACAGAGAAAACTAATGCTAGACAAAATGTGATCACGTCCTTTTGATGCCAAGCAGTTCATAGCTATCAACTAAAAATTAAGGAAGGCTTGTCTTGGAGCATCCAGAACAACAGAAATATAAAAGGTGAGCAACTGAGACTTAACTGATTTAAGATGTCACTTCTGTCTACTTGATAACGACTCTGTTGAACTTACTATAAATGCATCTCAATATAATTAACGACTTGTTTTGTCCTGTACTTCAGAATTCTGTTTCATGCATCAGTCAACAATGCTGCAACCACCTACACAAAAAGGTAATTAGGCTGGGGTTTTTTGTTTGTTTGGGTTTTTTGGTGGTTGTTTAATAACCTGGAATTGAAATACTGATAAGGAACTTAATAATTTCTTTATTAGGTATATTAGGACACCAAATATAGAGATTTTGGTACTCGAAGTACTGAGTTCTTTCTCTTTAGAGAATTGGGGTGAGCAATATTACAGTTTAACTGACAATGCAGTTAAACTGCTCAAGGCAGAAGAATTCATAATGGAAGCTGAGGGGATCAGGAATCTATGCAGTTGACAACATTTAATTGTGGAGTGCTACACCTGCAGCTTAAAGATAACCTTTGCCTCTTTGGAAGTGTTAGTTATGACAGTTGTGGTCCTAGAGATGCCATGTGAATCCTGTTAGTGAATCCTGTCTATGTCTATATTGATACCAAGTGTTGTCTTGGTTTTATTGCTGAGAATCTTAGCATATCACTCCGCTCTCCTCAATTGTTTTTTTCAAATGTGATGGATTTTAATTCTTCAGATTTCTCCACTGTTTTGCTGAACAAATTATTTAATCTCTCGCTTTCTCACCCTCTGCCCTGAGTACACGATCTTTTTGTCTTGACTGTGCAGCAGCATGAAAATAAGAACAATTAAATCATCGTCTTTCTTTAAGAACTGCTTTTTTAAAATTGCTGGAATGGTCAGGTGTCAGTCCAATTTCAGATGGGTCTTCTAGCTGATGCTGTTAAATGTTAATAGAGGAAGGGGGTTACAAAAGGTAACATTGCTTTTTTTTTTTTTAATGCTGAGAGGTTAGTTATTTGGGGTTACAATTTTTCCGGTGGATTTTGGAAGCTATCTGTCTAAGTATTGTTGGCATAACTCATCCAGAGTTGACAGTTCACTTGTACCTGGGAGTCTCTCAAAGACAGGCCCTGCAATGCAGACAGAGCAAACCAAAAAGCTGCAGAGGAACAACAACAAGACCATCTACCACTCCATCAACTTTTTTTCTTGTGTATTAGCATTCCTACAAAAACATTTTTTGGAAAGTGGTGGAGGGACAGGAGGGCTACATAGCACTGGAGATCCATAGTTAGGGCGCACATCGATCATTAGAGAAGGTAGGATACAGCGTGTTATTTAGAGTTAAGTTTTAAGCTGCTGATGTTGTGATGCTGGCGTTCCCTCCCTTTGGTCGCTTCAGGATTACAGGTTCCTGCTCCCTGGGGTGAAGAAGGGTGGACAAAATAGTTCTGATCCAGTTACGTGCAGTGGTGTGGTAAGAATTGTGTTTTCATCAATGCAGTTTCCCCATTTCACATGTTGCCACATGTCCATTGTGCTGTTTGGAGAGAGAGAGCAGTAGCTGCTGGTGGGCCTGTTTAGCTGCCTGCAGGTTTGGACATTGGCTAAAAATAAAATCAGCCTGTAGTCCAAAGTCTGCAGGCATTTACCAAATGGGTATTGCAGCTTGTCCTATTCTCCTGGGCTGCTTCCTCTGGAGCTGACAGGTGGGGAAATGGGTCGTGGGGGGAGTTAGCTGACCTACAGTATGCCAGTCCACTAAAACATTGCTCTTGGGTGTCTTCAGTGTTCTTTGGATAAAGCAAAGGGTGTTCCTCTCAGAACTGTATATGCCTGCTTGTTGAATGAGATCATTTTTGAGGAAACTTATCGACAAACACATATTAATGGATTTAAAATAACTTAAGTGTTTGTTGGTTGGGTTTTGTTTGTTTGTTTTTTCTTTTTCCAGAGAAGCACACTTCCTCGGCCAGTTTTGCAAGCACTGTTTAAAGTCTTACAAGATTCTTAGTATCTACAGTTGCCATATGTAGAAGAAATTGTAATATTTAAAAACATAATTCCTATTAACTTGTGGCATTTGGGAGTTGTGGAGAAAGGGAATATCATCAGACTTGAATGTGGGCTAATTTAACAGTGACAGAAAAGGAAATCTGCTTACGTCACACATGCTGCCTTCTCTGCAAAAGGAAATTACGGTTTACATGTGACAGAGATGTAGTACTGATTTAAAGCATTCTCATTCCGTGGAAGAAGTGGCTTCAGGTTCTTCTTTCACATCTGAAAAAAAAGTAGGCTGAACTTCAGTTCCTAAAATAGTTTACCTCTTCCCCCCCCAGCAATTCTGCTGTTTCCTGGGCAGTTCGGTTGCAGCTGAAATTTTGAATACTAGAAAGGAGTTGTCGTCATGTGGACATCCTCCTGAGGAGGAGTTTAACTGTATGGCGTGGAGGGATGGATATCATGTGTCTCCTTGTTAGTGACAAACATACTCAAAGGTTGAACATCTGTTTAAGGCACATCATTGCATGTATGTCCACATTGCAATTTCTGAATTATTTTGTGAAGTCCTTTATAACGTGTACGTGATAAACTGTTTTTTAGGTCTTTGCTTTAGATTTGCACGCTAACAGCATTTACTGGTTATTTTCTCAGTGTCAATACAAAACCTTATTTTTTTTCTTAAGTTGGATGCTTTGTATTAGCAACACAAAAAGCAAGCTTGCCTACCAGAGCCAAGAATTAATGTACTGGGAAATAACTTCAGACACAAGATCATTTGCAAGCTTTTGTTTATAAAAGTAACTAATAGCAGTAGCTATTAGGTGATGCCACTGTCCAGGGACCCGATTCATTAATGCCTGCTCTATGACAGGTTGTAGCACCTACTTGAAATTAGTAATGTCATTTTGTTCAGGAAAGAAGAGTAAGTGCGACTATTTCTGTTAAAATAATTGCTCGCTAACAGTCTCCTACAGTGGTGAATTTTTTGGGATGCATTTTGTAGTTTGGGATTACTGTCCCAGGATGTGCATTCTTGCCCTCTGACTTTCATGGGGTTTTGTGACCACATAATGCTCTGAATCCACTCTTTGGTGTGACTGAGACCAGTGTGTCTCACACACATACTTCCTGTGCCACCGTTTTTGGTCGATTAGCCAAATAATTTGACTCGGCACATCCGCTTGATCTGAAGCGGTAGAGCAGGCAGGAGAGTAGGACTAACCATTTCCCTAGTAGTAGTGTACAGTTTAGGTTCAGTTTCACAATATGCTTAATCCAAACTTGTGCCTGTGTTACTATTCTAATACCAGCTTTTCCTGCCACGCTTGCCTATCTTGACACAGTTTATCTTCCGGAGCTTAATTTTAAATTCAGTGTTTAGTGAAGTACAGGTAGTGTTCAGATCAAAGATGTTGATTGCATTGTTTACTGCAATTTTGTTTCTTATTCTATATATATATATTCGTATATATGTTGTTATTATATATAACACACACATTGGTCTTCATTCATATTCTTGGTCTTCATAATAAGTAAGGAGTTAAAAACACTTCATATAACTTGGCTTTAAAAGCTTGAATTCAGAGGAGGAATTCTAGTGTCAGGAAAGCTTTGTTTTTGTTTTTTTTTTTTTTATTCTGGTCCAGATCACCCTGTTGATATTGGGGAGCTGTTTGCTCAGCTTTTACTTGTGTATTATTCCCATCACCGTGTGTAATGAGTCATCCTCAGTGCTGAGATTTTTCTGCACCAAGTGGATGTTGCAGACTTGTTTATGGCAGGTTTGCCTACAAACAGACAAGTATTTTGCTGAACAAAAAGCCACTGTTTTCATACATTTTTTTTTTTTTTTTTTTNTTTTTTTTTTTTTTTAATCTGAGGAGGCTTTGTTATCTTCTGACCTGGATAACAGGATACCAAAAAAAACTAGCTCAGTGTGTGAAAAACACTACATCTATCAATAGTAGAATTAAAAAGGGACCGTTACGACTGCATAGGCTGACCTGCTTAATGTGAGCTACTGAATTTCATCTGATGGTACCTAATCCAGTTTGTGTTGCCTTTTTGAATTTAAAATGGATGATGCTTAGCCATGCATGTAGCAGAGGTGAAAGACTTGCTATAAAAGACAGTGCGTGCACCAAAAACTTCTCTAGGGAATGCAAAGGGACTGTCTGGTCTCGGTTTGGGAGAGCTACTGTCACATAGTTCATTAAGGCAAGAAATCGCTATCACACAAAACCACCCCCCAAAACTATAAGAATTTATTAGTTTTTACATATGTTTTGGAAGGGTGTCTCAGCATAGCGTGAGCCCTCTTTTAAGGGTTATATTTCAAGCGGTGATTGCCTGGTTGGGGGAGCAAACCCCCTGGGTTGCCTGGTCTGGTGTTGTTGGGACAACTATTACTCAAAATGCGTCATCCCTCCCCTGCTACCTGCATGAGAATAAACTTGGGCCAGGAGAGTTCTGGTGTATGGCCAAGTATCTACTCCCGATGAGATGAGTTGGTGACATTTCAGGGGCTACAAATGGAGAAGTAGGATCGAGGAGGGACATGCAGGTAAGGACGTGTCTTTTTCTTCTCTTGCCCTTATAGCTGACTTTCTCGCTTCTCACTGGACAGAAGTTGTGACCTATTTCAGAGGGACTTTCTGCATAGAAAGTTGGTTTCGGGGTGTTGTCATGGAGGCAGCTGTTACATCTGGCTTTTATTTCTGATTCGTACCACCCCTTTCCATCTTCCTGGCCCATGCATGGGGATTTTAATAAAATGTAAAATAAAAATAGTAAAATAAAAATCACAAAATGAAACCCCGAAAAAACAAATCTGGTGCTTGTAGGAGAGAGGTACCACCTTTTCTTTATCCAAGAATATCCAAGAATTCCTGTGTGTGCCTGGCAGTGATGGAATACTTCTGAATAATTGGGATAAGGCAGCCTGAACTGTAACTGTAAGCATGAGTGGTGTTTTGGTTGCCTCCTGCCTGTCATCCCTGGGAATATTACCTGTTACATGATCACAACTAAATAAATATACAAGAAATTATTTATTTAAAATGAAGAGTATTGTCTAATTGTGAGGAAATGGCTGCAAAATGCTGAGGCCTAGGAATGCTCTTGGTTGCAATGTGCCTGGATAGAAGCTTTCAAGCTTTCTGGGTTTTTTTGTTTTGTTTTTTTTTTCCTTCTCGGTGTTGCTTGCTGTCCCTTTGCAGCAGTAACACTAAAGATCCAGACGCTTGGATAAAATCCCACAAAAGATGAGGCTGGGGTCAAAAGCAGGTATGGTGTGTGCTCTACAAGTCGGCGTCGTAGTCACTTTTGAGTGGGAAATAAGCCTAGATTTCTGTCCATCTCTCTTGATAACACATTTATAGGCTTATACGTAGCTTGCCGTTTGAGATGTGCACACGTATTCTCTGCTGTATTGTCCCCTGCCAACAGCATCCCCCTCGTCTCATGTAGGCACGCCATTACACACAGCGGGATCCCAAACAGCAGGGGTGCTTTTATGTTTAAGGAAAAAAAAAAAAAAAAAGAAAAANGAAAAAGCCTGAAAAAGAGACACTACACGCCCCCCGAATGCATTCCTACGGCTCTGGAAACCACTTGTGTCTGCTGCTGGTGTTGGGACTGCGTGTTCTTGTCCCCCTGCCTTGGTAAGAGCGTGTCCTCGCCACCTCATTGCATGATGTTCGTGTTTATGTAGATGCTGTTTCATGGAAGCGTCCCAAGTAAAATCCAATTGGAAAACATCTATTGCATATGCATCCTGTGGTGACTGTGAGCTAATTCCGTATGCCCCAGGGATAAATGTTAACCCTTGGTTTTGCCCCTGCCACCCTGCCACCCTTTGCTCATGAATAATTAAGCTAGTCGATCCACTCTCCTGCCAACCTGGATTTGTGAGGGATTTTGCAAATTAACTGCTTTTGAGTATTCTTTAGCGTCTGTTGAAGTTGGTGAGGAGTGTAATTATTTCTTCTGCCTTTACCTTGTGGACTGCTTTGAGGAGAGGGCAGGCTGAGACAACGTAGCGGTCACCAGGTGAGAGATGCTCCGTCCTTTCCCCTGTACTGGAGGAGGAGGAAGGCTGAAGAAATGATATTTACAGTCCTGCTCAGGCCTCCTGTCTCAATGCATGACTGCCTGGCAGCTGATGCCCTGTCGAGCAGCCTGTGGGTGGGAAGGCTGCCAGGTGGACACATGGGCATGGATGCCGGCCGCGAGGAACGTGAGCGGGAATTGTGGATGGCAGGATGGGCATCCCAGCTGGGTGCATCCCCAGGACCGGTTGCTGCTGAGGAGCTGCGTGTCCCTACATCTAAAGGCTGGAGTGACTTCAAACGATTCAAATGATCTCCGTGCCTGCTAATTTGAGGCACGGGAGAGTTGCCAGGCTGAGGCATGCGTAGCCCTGAGACCTCGGGCTTCGGCTTAGCCGCGGAGCCGGTAGGGAGCTGGCAGCAGCGACACAAGCTTCCCTGTGCTGGCTTGCCGATGTGTTTGCCCGGAGAGGCTGTCTCCATGGGTGAGTGGATGATAGCTTTTTCTTTGTGCCTCCTTCCATCTGCATCCCGCTGAGGCCGAGGGCATGGGCCAGAGAAGATGCGCAGAGGAGGGGGCAACCTCTACAGCAGGTCCTGGGTGTGTGGGCAGGCGTACGGCGCGCTGGGGTTGCCGGGCTGATGCCAGCACTACTCTTCCAGGAGGACAGGGTGAAAGCTGGGACTTCACCAGCCAGACATGAGCAACGGGGGAAGTCCAGGGTGTTGGTTTGAGGGATACTGCCGTGGATGTATGCCCTGTCTTCCAGGAGATAACTGGCACAGTTGAGGCTGGTTGCGTCAGCAGGGCTTTGCCGGGGTGTGCTCTGAGCTGTGGTTACCTGTGCTAACTCTCGTAGCAGTGGCTGAACTGACACCAGGAGTCGTGCCTTGCTGCTGACGTGACCTGGGACTGGGCTGGGTGAGGAGCTCAGGTGTTTCCCAAGATGTATAGCACCAACCAAGGGAAAGCGTTACGTGATGTGTGGACCTGCAATTGTTGTTGTGGACTCCCTCCAGCCCGACTCTTCAGGCCTACGTGTGCAAAAAATGAGGAAAAGGATTTTTCTTTGCCTGAGTCGTTGAGGAAGAGAGGGACTCATTCTCTTTTAGTAAATTGGGGGTAGGGTTTTTTTGGTGGTGCCAGCCCTGTCCACATGATAAAGGTGCGTCCTTCCACCCTTCCATTCCCTGGTATACAAAATACTTTAAATTGATGGGTACTTGCCCTTGTTTTGAAGTTGCGGAGCTGGCTCTTTGATATAACCGCCCGCTCTGCTGTGCGGCTCAGACATAGTGAAGTTAAGAGATGTTTTCTGTCTGGTGTCAGCTTGAAGCCTCGCAGACACTGAATCCCTCTAGAGGAGGGCACATCTGTTCAGGAATCTGATCTCATTTCCGCCTTATACATTCTCTGGCTAAATGGACCATTTGCTTTCATGAAAGTAATTGCTTCGAATGCCGTGGAAAAATGAAGCCAAAGCCACAGACAGTATCTAACCTTGCTAGTATTTATTCAATAAATTAATAAAATAAACACTAACAGAGTAGCGTTCAAGTTCACAACAGTGCAGTAATCTATTTTTAATCCATCGTGGCTATTGCTAGCAGAGCACACCACACAGCAGCCGCTATCCGTAATGTAAAAAATCTGGCTACGGGCACAGATAGCGGTTGTAGTGCACCCACGAGCATCGTGGAGCCGGGGCGTAACAGCTCCATAGCAACACATCTGTTCCCTGCCACGCTGACGAGGGGATGCTCTGGTTCCACCGCCTGCTGCTGCCGGCACTGAATCTGTCCCCCTGGTCTCAGTTACCTGAACTACAGGAGGTCCTGTAAAATCCAATGCTAGTACTGGGGGGCTGTTGACCTTGGCACCTTGTTCCTGAAGCTGCTCTGACCTTCCTCCTGCCTGGCTGTTGTGCAGGTAGGGGCATGTGCTCCCGGCATGGAAAGCAGGGAGCTTGTGTCCCCGAATACGGAGGAAACCTGGGTCACTCAAGCTCTGCGTCCATATGCCTTGTGTGCTCTTTCTACAAATAAGAAAGGCATCATCACATCCTTGCTATAAAGCTTCTTCCCTTCCCCACCGCATCACCCTGCCCCTCTCCTGGTGCCATCAGACAGAAATGCCGCTGCATGCCCTGTCTGAAAGGAGCAGCAGGAACATCTTTCCCCCTGCACGGACTCCCTGGCCTCCCTCTCCTGCCACTGCATCCACCCAGTTCCTGGCCTTTTGGGTGGCAGGGAAGGGAGGGCCTTGTTTCTGCAGGTACCAAGGCTGCTGCTGCAGCAACTTGCCTGGCTAAGGCCGCGTCCTCTAAAGCTGGCAGCATCCTTCCATCGTAGTACTCGATTCCCCTCACCTTCTGACTTTGGTGTGAGGTTGGGCAGATGCTTTTTTATATGCTTAAATAATATTATATATATTTAGATAAATTATAAAATATATAAAATACATAGAAATAAATACAAGTTATTACCAATAAGTATAAATGGTATTGTATATTTAGATAAATAATAATATATAAAAAGCATTTTCCCAACCTCATAAGCTTAAATAATAGTTTATATTTATATATGTAAAATATCTATGACTTCAAATGTCAAAATAATTCTGTATTATTATGTCTATTAAAAACATATGCTTAAATAATAATATATATAAACCCAATATATTATTATTTAAGTATCTGCCCAACCTCATACCAAATTTAGAAGGTGAGGGGGTAATTGAGTACATGATGGGTTCAAGTTAAGCCAGGTGAGGTTTAGGTTGGATATT
>RSEF01000003.1:19043152-19071433 GCA_003993805.1 Himantopus leucocephalus
CCTTCTCTTCTGCAGGTTGAACAACCCCAACTCTCTCAGCCTGTCCTCATAACAGAGGTTTTCCAGTCCTCTGACCCCGTTCCAACAGGTCCATGTCTCTCCTGTGCTGAGGACCACAGAGCTGGATACAGGACTCCAGGTGGGGTCTCATGACAGCTGAGTAGAAGGGGAGAATCAGCTCCCTCCCTCAACCTTCTGGCCCCGCTTCTTTTTATGCAGCCCAGGATATGGTTGGCTTTCTGGGCTGCGAGCACACATTGCCAGCTCATATCCAGTTTTTCATCCACCAGTATCCCCAAGTCCATCTCAGCAGGGCTGCTCTCAATCCATTCATTCCCCAGTCTGTACTGATATTGGGGACTGCCCTGACCCAGGTGCAGGACCCTGCACTTGGCCTTGTTGAACTTCATGAGGTTCACATGGGCCACATGGGTTCCTCCACATGGGTTCATATAGCTTCCTTTCTTGGACAGTTCTTTGCTGAGGGCATCAGCCTCGTCAAAATACAAATGACTTTAAATTCAGTAACTAATTTCCTGTGAAGAGTTTAGCTCAAGAACAATAGACCTGAGGCTGGCAGTTATACGCCATTTAAGATTCAGGTCCTGCCCAGAGATACTAGAATCTGGAGTCTGGCTTACATCTGTTTAAGACAGTAACAGATGGACATCCTTGAACTTTAAAATAGCTTGAGATGTGAATACAGCACATTTGCCAAAGATGCAAGATTCCCCTAAAGAGAGAAGCAGCCTTTCAAGCCCAGGAATGAAACCCTTGTAAAGAAGTAGTGTACTACTTTCTGCTACCCATTGCTACCAGAAATATGAAAGTCTGTCCTCCCACCCAAACCATGGGCAGTCTATTGCAGGCAAGCAACTTAATTAGATACTGATGTCAGACAATAGATGCAAAAGGAGACAGAAGTCAGCGGTGCTCAAGTTGACAGGGAGGAGCAATCTCAAACCCAGTAGTGATGTGACAGTGCTGCATGCATGTTCAGCTGGAAACACATGGCTGACCAAAGCCTGCTGCTCTGCACAGATCCTCAGATGCGATACCTACGTGGAGAATCACTTGAATAGCTTTGTGCGTGCTCAGGTGCACTGGCATTTATCCCCATTAAATTATACACACAATAGATGCTGCAGCAGAGTGCTTCACATTTGGCCTCCAAGACNCAGATGCGATACCTACGTGGAGAATCACTTGAATAGCTTTGTGCATGCTCAGGTGCACTGGCATTTACCCCCATTAAATTACACACACAATAGATGCTGCAGCAGAGCGCTTCACATTTGGCCTCCAAGAATAATATCAAACCAAGTAATTAGTAAAGGCTGCTTGGAATTTTCTTAATGGCTACTTCAGAAAACTACTTGAAAAGATTAAATGAAGGGGCTGTGGTGTTTGAATCTGAAGCAGCATTAATCATTAGGACACTACCTCTCCTTGTAGCAATTAGCTTTTCAAGGGGATAAGTGTAGACAAATTAACATCTCTCAAAGACAGCCTGGGACGAAAATCTAAGTTTCTCAGCTGGTCAGTCATACCTGTTGCTGTGCAAGCTGGACTTGATACAACTGCTGCATGTATTGTTGATAATGCTGTTCCTGGAGCTGCCGAATTAGGATCTGCTGCTGTTCATAGTTGCCCGGATACTGCTGGGCTGCATACTGCTGGAACTGAATGGCAGTCTGGGAGTTCAGTGCTGCCATTATCTGTTGCCTACATTGGTGGGAGGAGAGTATTAAGATTACAAGCAGCTGAGGGTATTGGGGAAATCCCTGTACTTAAGTGATTTAAGTGGCCTCAAAGACAGCTAATTCAATTCCTGTGAAAACCAATTAAAACAAATCTACATAATAGAGCAGAGCCCAGAAGTAATGTAAATGTGAATTTTGCCTAAAAATATGCTGAGAATATAAAGAAAGGAGCAACATTTCTAGTCAATATCTGAAAACATCAAGTGTTAAAAAAAGAGCTCTTACATAATTCTCAATCTGTAGTCTGATAAAGAGGTAGTGCTAGAAAAACACGTGACTAAACTTCTCAAACAATCAAGGGAAAAAATCCCACATTTAGTTCCTCCAGAAAACATGTAGAAACCATCCTTCTAGCAGCCCTTCTACAAATATTGGTAAGAACAGACCTGCTGTGGCACAGCACGGCAATGCTCTCTGGTTAATCTAAGAAGAACACACCACATTACTGTTAATTTCCCAGGACAGTATGCAAACATATGAAAAGCATGTCTGACTGTGGCCTAATTCAGGAATGAAAAAAATGCTTCCAGATAGGGCAGCTGTGCCTCCAAAAAACTCAACTGCTGAAACTTCAGGAGGAATACATGGGTTACTTATGCCCAAGCTCAGTTTTCCTCCTCTCTCCAGAGGGCTAACGAAAGCTATATAGTAAAAAAATAACTAGATCCAGAGTTTGGTTTGTCTCATGTTACATCAGTCATTGACGCTTCAGGGGAAGAAAAAGTATCACACAAATGCAGGAGTAATTCTGTTTCCTGCCCTTCTTCTTTCCCCCAAAATAGTCCTCTAAAAACTCCAATATTAGACTGGTTTGGATCCTAAAGGGCAAGATTTACTATTTCAGCAAAACTGTAACTTTAGATACGCTTAGCTTGTATATACATATCCACATTCCTTTTCTGTGTAAATTCTTTATCCCTGCAACCTGTTACAGCCACTGAATACGCAACTACTATTAATGTAAAAAAAGTAATCTCTTAACTTTAAGGCATACCACACTTCTTGTTACTTAGCACTATGCAACATTTCTGTTGTATTCTGTTCATTTATGTCTGTATTTTACACTCCTTTGGCTCTACAAACAGCAGAAACTTGTGGATTAATTATTTGCTCCCTTCTGAAAAACACTATATAGCAAGTGCAGGATCTACTTTAGAGATACCCCCTGCAAAGACATTTTTATTATAGAAAATGGTTGCTGACTGATGTGGAACAGCTTTGATGATTTACAATTCTCTTAAATATTGTACGTGCAAGGCTAGATCCATGTTTTTAGCATCTGGATGTGATGGGAACAATGAAATATAACTACAGTGTTGTAAGTAAACAATTTAATTCAGGCTACAAACAGAGATTAAGTGCATTTGAACATGAATTCTGTACTCCTTTTAGAAAAGTCCTAAAATCCAGTGACTGCCAGTATACAAATGAGATCTGCAGACACTTTACAGTTCCTAGAGAGAGAGCACCTTTAAGGAGGTAGTGTTAGACTACCGAGTTCAAAAATTTCAGCCATGCATTCAAAACACCCCACCGAACTGCAGTTACCCTTTTTCTAGGCTCCATCTTCTGTGAAAGGATAGAAACCAAGTCACAGTTCAAACAGCACTTCCGGTTGGACACTTAACTCTGCTCATTCAAGTGCAGTATTAATCATTTAAGAAGCAGAGCCACAAGTTTTCATGAGGTGCAGCCCTGGAACCCAAAACCCTCCAGAGCTTCTCTTTAAACAAAGCTTTTCTGGCACTTTCATCTGAGAAGGCTGCATACAATAACACGTTAGGATAATTATTCTCTGCAAACTGCATCCCTCTTTACTAAGGATGCAAATGTCACGGCCAGACTCGAGTGCTCTAAACTTCAGGTATTCAATTCTAGCATAACTACATAAAAAGTTAGATACAATTACCTCAAGTACAAGGCAGTTATTTTCTTTGAAGTGTTATTTGTTTCAGCTACTCACTTCTGTTGTTCCATCCGAAGTCGTTCCTCCTCTATTCTCCTCCTCTCTTCTTCTTCCCTTCTAAGTCTTTCCTCTTCTTCTCGCCTACGTTTTTCTTCTTCTTTTTGTAAACGCTCACGCTCCTCTTCTTCACGCCGCCTTCGTTCTTCCTCTTCTCTTCTGCAACATCCACTCAATAAGCTATTTCAGCATCCCTACCATCCTAGGATGAGTTATTTTCAACATGCTGTAACCTGCCTTTTGCCTGCCCAACCAGGCTTTTTGTTTGGTATCATCTCCTCCCACTTAAATTGGCCTGGAGAAGTGTCTTATTGGACACAAGAAGAAAACAGATTACTGTTTAGTTTTACTGCACTCTGCAGTATGACAAGTGTAAATTCTGTATTATAATTTGATATTCATTCCAACCTGTTACTACACTATCTGTAGCAGAGAGCAGTAGAAAAAATTGTCTAGAAACCTTAAACACATCTTCCAAGCTTTAACATATGTTCAATAAATACATGGATACTATAGTTTAATAATCACATTATATGTAAATGATAGTAGAAGATAGCCTCTGTCAAGTTGCTAACCCATACTAGAAGAGGAGTTTAAAGCACCTGACAATTTCATGTTCTGTACAAGTTTAATCCACAGACGTATCAGGGAAGGCATTTTGTCAAGCATGTATTTCTTAAGCAGATGACAGTACCAGCAGAGTTTTGAAATCTCCTTATATTCTAGGTGTCTTCACCTCAGAAACAATCATTAAGCCTTTTTACTTTGCCAGTAATGAAAGAGATGAAATGGTACAACAGCCACCTAAGCTTCAAGCATTTCTCTTCCCAAGACAACTTCAACCTAAGCCAGCTGTGACACTGTCCACAGGTCCAGAGATACACACTTGATATACTTCAACACCAAAGGACTCAAATATTACCTTTTCTTTTCTTGTTCTTCTTTCTCTATCTTGTGGGAAGTGACATACGTTGAAAACAAGTGGCAGCACCTATTCAGGAGCTTAACAAATTCTGTCATAGCTTTTTGCTTTGACATGTTTCCAAGGGCAGCCCATTCCTTCCTGAGAGAGAGAAATCAGCTGAAATAACAGACATCTCAACTCTTCAAGTCAGTAGCGAACTCTCAGAGCCCAGCAAAGAAAAACAGTTGGGAGACCAGGGATTAAACTTTATCATATGCAGTTTCAGAGAACCAACAACTTTTTCCCAAAGACAGTACAGTGCTCTCTTCTGCCTGCACGAGAACAACTCTTTCAAACAGACATAACCGAGTGCTTACATGAAATCTCATACGTACCACCGACCCTACTTAGAATTCTGAACTAAGTCCAAAAACTTCCCAGCTACAAATGAACCAGAAATATTTTTTACCCTTCTTCCACTCTAGTTTGCGGGAAAAAAAAATGCATACGTTTTCCTGGATGAACAAAAATGGTAACAACCATCAATTATAGCGCTTCAGCTAGTTGAATGCAACAGCCTCGTTCTTCCTAAAGGAAAGCTACATCCCTCTGGGCAAAAGCAGTGCACTGGGCTGAGCTCCGAGAAGTCAGTGCTGTGTTGTACACTGCCTTCACAACTAGAAATAGCAACAATGAACAAGAGACCTGCTGCCTAAACTGCAAGCAATGCAAGAGACATGCCTGAGGCTGTCCAGACCTCATCAAAATTTACGCAGAGTTTGAATGCATCAGATATCTGATTTCAGAAGTTATCCCTGGTATTAACAAAAGCTATGGTGAATGCTGTTACCATTGGCAAAAGACTTGGCCTGTCATAACCCTTGAGTGGGGTTAGGACGAAACATGGGCTGGCACATTAATGCAGAGCTAGCCATTCTCATAGCCAACTGCTGAGAAACTGGACCCTAGGCACAGCAGCTTTTCCTAATGTGATCTGAAAAACCCAATAATCTTCTGTTAGCTCCTTTACTGAACCGCGACTCAGATTTCTAAGATATATTTGAAGAGGCTGCTCATTTTCCACTACCATGCACACGCATTGACACAACCTACACACTTGTCTTATTGTGGAAATTGGTTGTTTTCTTCAGACAGGAAAAGCAGAGTTAAGACCAACAAAAGCACCAGTCCTTTTACCTTCTATCATTCCCCAGCACATCAAAGAATCCAACTTCAGGGCAAGTGTCAGGGTTGTAAGGTCCCAGCAGAACCTGCTTGTGCAGTGCCACCAGTTTGAGTTTTTCTTCATATGTTGGATGAAAGGCTTTGCCATCTTTTTCTGCAGAAAAAAAAGAACATTTCACTGTTGTGATTAATTAAGCAAGCACAGGATAGCAAAGAGCATTTTGTATAACCATTACCATGATTTCCTCTGTAAAAAATTAATAAGACAGGTAAGTCACAAAAGGTTAGACAAATTAAGTCAGTCCTATTCAAATAAAATAGAGATCTGTCCAGGAGAAACACATTTACTTCAGCTGCTGAAACTTAATTGTGAAATGTTTTTCATCATCCTACCTACAGTCAACCTTAGCTAGTAAGTTATCATATAAATATTTATGTTAATTAGTTGAACATCACACCATACGGATCTATATCTCCAAAATATTTAAAAACCTTAACTTGAATTCAAATGTGCCTGCCAAGTCTATTGTAGTGTGGATAGGAGGGATTTTCCGCAGAGAAAGATGTGATGTTAACTTTATAGATTGCTCTCCTTTCATGCTCTTCACATCGATGAAAGTGGAACAAGCAAGGTTTGAGGCAAGGAAAACTGCAGAGAGGAAAAATTAGAATTAAGGGAGAGTTTTCCTTGAGGGAATTTGATTGCTGCACTTCGCCAAGGCAGCTGGAATAACCCCTCACAATGAAAAGTCTTAGAGGTGACTCCATCAGCACCAACACATACAGGGCACTCTGGCCATAAGACACAGGCAACATAAGCCTGAACATAATCAGAATTCCAATGGCTCCACGCCAACACCTTCTGAAGCAGTCCCGGTTAGATCCTGCCACGCATTTACTGGTAAGAAGAGACTTGCATTGATTTAAGATTATATATGAATTAGTCAGCTAGGACTTACCTCAGCACATTTAAGATGTCAAAACAAATCAAAGAAACAGGCACCGCTATATGTAATTACACTGCTGGTTAAAAAAAGACCTTTTTCTTCAAGAGGAAAACAAGTAAATAAGCATCATCTCCTTTTGGAAGGGCTGAAATGAGGAAGCTATTACCAGAGGTAAACAATAGTAACTTCACATGACTGTACCACTAACTGCTCTCTGTTTAGTCAGGAATGGCAGGCAGAGCCGCCACTAGTTTCCAGCTCTCCTTTGGAGCAAGTTGTTTACAGCCTCAAACCGGAACAGTCCAATTCACATTCAAATTTTAGGGCTGACATTTACATATTGCAAAATTGCTCGGCTGATGCTTGTGAACAGAGGCTTTAACAGGGAAAGCAGCAAATGTGAGAACAAGAAAGGAGGGGAAATATCTCTACTACGGCTTATTGAGAAATTCAGAGCGAATACTTCTGAAAATTGGAAACAACCCCACACGGAAAGTGTTTGCAAGTCACAGCAAGAAGCTGTATTTTTGACTAAGTTCAGTATGTTACTGGACTTAGTTAAAACATCACAAGGAACCACTATGTGCATGCCATTCACTTTGAAGCCAGAATGAAAGAATTAGAAAGGTAAACATTTAATTACTTATTATCCATTCCTAGAGGTCCACTTGACTCTTCCAGAATCTCAAGTATTCACTCTTCTCCCAGTGTCACACAACCTTACAGCAAATACAGCTTCCAGCTTCAAAAAACAGAAGCCTTTCTCCACAAAAACATCTATTGCCAAAAATACCTGGTGGGGTAGAGAAGGCGGGGATGTAAAGACTGAACTAGAGTCTACTCAGTGGTATCCAGTGAAGAGACAAGAGGTAGATGACACAAACTGAAAAAAGGAAATTCCACTTAAGCATAAGAGGTGGCATTTTTTTTTCCCCACTGTAAGAGTGATCAAGCACTGGAACAGGTTCTCCAGAGAGGTTTTGAAGTCACCATTCTTGGAGATATTCAAAACCCAAATGGACAGAGTCCCAAGAAGCCTGCTCTGAACAGGAGGGATGAACTTGACAATCCCCAGAGGTCCCTTCCCACCCCAACAAGTCTGTGATCCTTAAGAGATGCAAATCACCAGGTCCTGCTAAGCTCTCTCCCTGGGTCTCAGGTCTCCTGCTCTCAGGCCACCCAAATTGCCCTTTGGCTTTTCCTCAATTCTTCACACTTCACATTTAAGTCAGAAATCGCTTATTAGGTAGCAAGCACTTCCATTAGTATCAATAAACGGCACACACTTTGAAATCACACTTAATATCCTGGGGTAGTGTGCTTAAAAGCAAGACAATTGATAAGGGTACTACACTGAAATTTTGCCAGGCTTCTGAGCTAAGTACGCTTCTCAAGGGGGTCCCTATGGCACAGTGGACCTTGCACAACCTGTATACCTACAGTTGTCTGCCATCTGCCAAAACCCATAGCTATTTGCTGTACTAGACTGCTACCTAAGCCAGCTAACATCATCAATATTTGGACTCACTTCTGAAGAGGGTTAAAGGGAAAAGAAACCAACATTGTTTCCCATGCTATACACAGCATGCCTGCATTTTCACAGAACAGAGGTGTCAGACCTGAAGCCCTCCCTATCGGGAGAAGCCAAAATCTGCATTTACCAAGAATGGTGACCCAAGGGCAAAAGAACAAACAAGCTAAATAAGAGGAAAAAACAGACAGATGAGAAAAGTGAGACAGGCATTCAGTGACTTGTAGATAATACAGATTATAAGCAAACTCTCAAAGTATTTGGAGCCAGTCGAGAGCGAAGCTGTATACTAGCCTATTTTTCAGATGAATTCTTCAGCATGATACTGTATATACACTGTATAATCATCCCAAAGATTTGGAATTGTTGCCATTAAACTAAACCAGAGAACCTGAAGCCATCTACAGAGTCAAACATGCCCCAAAAAGCACTAGTGAGTCCAGACCGTAGAAGTGTCAAATTTATTCAAGCATCTGTGAACGNCCTATTTTTCAGATGAATTCTTCAGCATGATACTGTATATACACCGTATAATCATCCCAAAGATTTGGAATTGTTGCCATTAAACTGAACCAGAGAACCTGAAGCCATCTACAGAGTCAAATATGCCCCAAAAAGCACTAGTGAGTCCAGACAGTAGAAGTGTCAAATTTATTCAAGCATCTGTGAACGTACCATTTAAGTAGGTATTACCCACACATCTAATACAGCTGTCAGGAAGCTGAAGAACTTCAAAGAGCTCCAGGAAACACATTGAGAAATCCAAAGGATGTGCACAGCAGTAGTACAGCAACTATACATCCCTCCCTATGCCACTAGTATGCCTGATCCAACAGGGCCAGAGAAAGATTCAGCTTTCTTACAGAAGATTAGGAGCCTTCTTTCCTGACAACGCTTCAAACCATCATTCACCTGAAATGGCAATTTCTCAACTAAACTCTACGGTTAAGCAGCAGCCACTAACACATCAAACTCAAGTAGTGATTAAGGGTATGGTTACATGAACAAGGCAGGCTACGGTGCTTTAGGCATTCTGCACTAAGGGCCCACATATACACACATACGCATATATACACACGTACCACTAATGACATGAAGCAGTTCATCCAGAACACAAAGAAAGACTAGCTCCCACTTACTGCAGGCTCAGGCCTCATTGATGTGTGCCATAAAACCACAACGCACTGTTGTCACCCCTGGAAGGGAAATCTCTGCACACCAAATATCAGCTCTTCATAGCACTGCTCTCCCTGACAGCGGCTACTTTGCTTAGATGCCTGCAAAACTGAGATCCATTGAGGGCCACTCAATTGAATACTCCAGAAAAACAGTACTTAAAACACTGACGACCCTCCCTGCACTACAGGTAATTAACTGTATGGTTGAAGACCACTGTTTGTGTTGGCATGCAAACGAAACAGAAAGATGAAGCTATAACTAGTAATGCAAAGAAGATAACAGAGGCTTATGTCACTACGTGGCACTGTACTGTTGACACGAATTGGTAGAAAAACCACAAATTTAGACTCAAGGGAGTTTAAGAAATATGCCTAAGAGACCGCATCATGCAAGGTACTGTTACTCCTATGTAACTTCAGATTTTTTCCTATGTAAGAAAGAGGGCACAATATGCTGCAGCTTCTGCTCCAACTTCACCTACTGCACTCACTCTAAATGCCTAATTCCCATGGGATAGCATTCAGTTGAGTCATCTAGAAGAAGCTAGAAAACAGTTTGTGAAGTTCAATTTTTCACTTCATAGCTTTTTAAAAGCAGAAGTCACATATGATAATGCTGTTCATTTGCAAAGTTTTAATGAGCAAGACCAAAACTGAGAAGCGCAAGAACTGAATCACTGCCTGCACATCCAAGTACACTCTTACACTCCTAATTCTCCTCTCCTGAAAATGTTCTGCATCAACGGAAGAGTTGACAACTAGCCCTTCCAATTAAACATGATCAAAGCTCAAGTTCACATCAAACATAGATACGTTACAGGGGTTTTCATATTCTTGAAAACAAGAGCCTACTTAACTTACGAATTACAATCATGCCACCAAATTAGCCCTCAAAAAAAAAAAAGTGAGGTCAAACAATTGATTTAGAATGATGTATTGCTGAGGTTGAAGATGCATTCTTGTTAGGAAAGGAGGAAACAACTTGGAGCAGTCAAACAAAAATTAGAGTACTTAACATACCAGGACAGCTTTTAGATACCAAAATGATATGGTTTGTATACTGTCTACTCAGATGCACTGCACTGCAAATCACTTCAGGCAGTGCACAAACACTTCAGGTGCTGTCATGTATTGGAATACCATTGTACCCAACCTTCAATGACAGGATGTGGAAAACCATAAACCCAGGTTGGCACCGGAAGACATTTGCTGGCAGAGCTATGCAAGCCACCCTCTCCTACTGCAGGACACAGCTCACACCTTAAAAATGTTACCTTCACTGGCATAGCTTGTACCAGCTCAACAGGCAGAATAAGCCATCAGAGACACTGCTACTCTGCCAGCTGCCCTGAGGCACAAAATTACAGACAGTCCAAGAGATGAAGAAATGTACCCATTTCAGTAACATGACTGTGTTCTCCACTGTACACTGGACTCAGCACAGTGGAGCAGCTTCTTAATGGCAGCCAAAACGCTGCTTGACCTGAACGAGGCTCGACAGAGCAGTAACGGAAAGAGTGCGTATTGCAAGGAAGGCTCTTGTTTTTCACAGAAAAATAGACTGGGACACTATTAACCGTCTATTTTCTATGCCTCTGGTATTCTGAAAAGCTTTCTTCACAAGCCATTATGGATGCTAAAAAAAGCTAGCACACATCTCCTGCACAGCCCAAGGCCTGACAGTTGAAGCGACCCAGGGTCAAGCATTTTAGATCTGCTTCTGTCTTTATCAGAGACAGAATAAAGTAGCTTTTGAGTCTCTTTAATATCCTAGCCTAGTTTCAGTTTTGTTTTTCACATTGTTTATACACACTCCCACCCTGTCTTGTCTTCAAGCAATTCTGTTACATGCAATACGCCACCGTAGACAAGTGTTAGCAGTCATTGTAATAAGCTAATTCAAAGTATTTTGATGAGATTCAACTTTTCTAGGAAGAAAACACATTGTGAGTTACAACCAGACCACTCAGCCTGCACACTGAAGCAGAAAGGAAGCTGCTTAACTAGCGATCGCTGCTTACCCTTTGACCTCACCCAGGGTCTCCTCTAGCATCCCGACCCGAGCTCCTTCCATACCAATAATCACATTTAATGCCGACACCACCTTTTTCCCAAATAAGTGCTGCCCCAAATCACTTGTTTGTTCCACGACAGCTGTGCGAGTTGCTAATATACACTGTGGTATGGTTACCAACCAGCTGTAAGAAAGTTTTTCAGAGACACCCCCACCTCCAAATCAGTGTAGTTTTTAGAAGAATGATCAGAAACAAGATCTCAGCATTGACCTATTAACACGGGTCAACCTTCAGATTCCTCGTATGTTCCTCCTTGAAGTAAAGCAGGAATCCATATTTGTTCCTTGGCATCTACAAGGCTGCTAAACAAACATGCCCACTCCCACAGTTGTTTTGACAGTGGATGCATGAAAATCCTTTGGAAGCGAGACCAATTATTTTCAGAGCCATGCAGATATAGAGCAAGCTAGCAGAATCAGTAATCCAAGTATTACAAGCTCCTGTAACTCACCATCACATTTATAAATAAACCCCCTTATGTTATGTCACTTTCAGCAAGAAAACTACAGATGAAAATATGGGCAATGACTTCATGTGACTTTTATTCCAGCCATAAGGATCAAGGAACAAGGCCTTCGTTTGGAAAGTCTGACAACTCCACACAACAAGGAAAATTTTCCTCTTATGAGCAAAACCATGCATTACAAGAAATTGCAGAAAGTTAAAAAAGAGCAGCAGTAAGATGAAACATGTTGAAATTAAGCTTTTAATAAAAGGAAGGCAACAAACCCACTGTTGAGACAACACAACATGGTGAACTAGAACCTAGACACAAGTAACAGTCCACTAACTTTTCCCCATCCAAAAGGAGATAAATGTAAAGCATAAGTTTCATTAAAACATGAGACGTAATAGACATAGGTTATAAATAATGTAGATAAGCCCATTCATAGTGTGTGATTTTTACACTGTCAGTACTGGTTCCAGTAGAATATTAAACCTGGTACAAAATAAGACCATGGTTGACTGAGACAAGGAATTTGCTATGGCAGAGACATTTATTTCTGCATCATGTTTTAAGATCAAACTCTCATTAAACGAAACCAGAACCCTTTCAAGCAGCTTGCTTTACAGAAAGGGTAAAGAGACAGAAGTCACAAGGCTTCAAACCTGACGCCCGATCACAGCAGCTTCTGACACAGGGAAGAAAAAAAAAAAAATAAAATCAAGACTCTTATGGTTCTCACAGCTTAAGAAAAAAAAAATAATCTATGTTAGTACACTAACAAAGAAATTGCTTTGTAGAAGAGCATCAGAACAGGGTCAAAGAACCAGGGCTCAAGAAAACTGCCTAGAGCCTTACATGCTCCTAATAACTGTCAGGCTGCAGGTCAGCCAATGTGAAGAAAACAGACAACGTTGTTCTTCTAGCACACTTTCCACCTGTCAGTATGCTTGCCCTCAAAAAAGGCAGCTTTCCTGGGAGGGGTCATCTAACAACTGACTGCCACAAGCCCAACCCTTCCAAGTACAGAGCTGTATCTTCCCGAGCGCGGGCTGGTTGCTCGACTCCCTGCTCTGTGCCCCACGTTAAACAGCAGCCGCCCGAAAGCCAGCAAAGCAACACATCGCTGCAAGGCGCTCAAACGCTGTAGCGCAACGTAACACTACAGCAAACGCAGCTCTTCCTCAAAAAACACACTGTTGATTTTCTCCTCTTGAGGAAAGCAAGAGTGGCAAGGTACCTCCGGCTTCCTGCAGAACCAAACCTGGCTACAGGGGATCCCAGGACAAACGTTCCAGGTCCGTACTCATGTGGACATTTCACGGCTCCCTCGCACAGCTGCCAGCTCGGAGTCACGACCGACCGCACGAAGCGGCACAGCCAGACTCGAAGTTGGCATCCCGTGGAGACGGCACGACATCTCACGCCAGTACCCAGGCTGTCAGCAGCCTCGACAACACTCAAAGACAGCACTCTTCGCCTACGCTTGCAAGGGTTTTCTTTTTTTCGCCACAAGCAAGTATTTTTTTTTCTTTTTGTCTCCGTTTTTAGATCGGGTGGTGCAAACCCTGGGAAACGCCTCCCCGGCCCCGCGGAGCGGGCACCCCGCGGCCGGGGCAGCCCCCCGGCTCTGCCCCCTCCCCGGCTCACCCCTCGCACCGGGAAAAACTCATCCCCACAAGCCGCCTCCGTCCGAACGCCGTGACACGATGCTCTTCCCGGCTCGCCGGCGGCGCCCGCCACGCCGACCCCCGGGGGCCGCGGGCGCTACCGGCACCGCCCCCCGCGGCTCCCGGGGGGGATCCGGAGCTCCCGGGACGCGGCAGCTCCCGCCTCGCCGCCCCGGTCCCGGCGGGGGGTTTGCGGGCCACGTCGCCGGGCGGCCTCACCTTTGAAGAAGCGCAGCGCCAGTCCGTACAGCTCCTCCAGCGCGAAGCCCCAGCACCGCTCCGGGCTCAGCGCCGCCTCCTCTGCCGCCTCACCGCCGGCCTCCGCCTGGCCCGGGGAGCCGGGGCCCGCTCGGCTCCGCCCCGCCGCGGGCACCCCCTGCTCCGGCCGCGCTTCACAGTGCGGCACCTCGGCGTTGGGGCTCAACGTCAGCCCGTCCACCGAGACCTCGAGCCGGTCCGAGCTCAGCACCGCCGCCGCCATCCTCCTCCTCCACCGCCTCCCGCCCGCCCTCCACCTCCTGCTCCGCTCTCCACCTCCTGCTCCGCTGCGGCGGCCACGTCCCGACTTCCTGTTCCCTCCGACCCGGAACTTCCGGCCCCTCCCACTTGCCCCCGCCCCGCCCACGGCCCCGCCCACGCCCCTCCCCAACGGCGGTTGGCGGGCGGCGCGGACCTGGTGCTCGCCTCAGGCCGGCGGCGGCCCCGAGGGTGGCTCCGTCCCCGTCCCCGTCCCCGTCCGGCGGGAGGCCGGGGCGCCCTGACCCTGCCGGGCGGCTGGGAGCGGGAGGCTGCGCCCGCCGAAGCCCGCTCGCCTCACGGCAGTGGCTGCCGGAGCCCGTGAGGCGCCTGGCGGCCCCCTCTTCCTACCTCGCCGTCCTCCCGGCGCCTCGAACTCGGCTGCCGGGGCAGGGGTTCCACCCTCCTGTGGCGGCCTGTCCTTGCCCCTCGGCCATGGGGCTGAAAAAAAACTCGCCCCCTTCCTCACGGGCGGGAGGTACGGCTGCCTCGGCCCCAAATCCCAGGGCACAGGGGGGATACGTTAGAGTTTGGGGGAACTCCCGCTGAACGCTCTATGCACTTTTTGGTTGCTTTATAGAAGGGAATAATGATTTTTCAACAGCTGCATGTCACAGATGGAGAGCCTTTTGCTCCAAGCTGGAAGGTAGTGTGGGGTCTGCCACCAACAACTTCTCTCTCAGAAAATGTGCTTCAGGCCTCACGCCGGCCTGAAATGAGCCACGGAAAGAGAGAAAAAAAAGAGTACAAGGCAATTATTTCTCCGAGAGCTGTATCTGCACTTAGCTCACTGCCTTGTGACCATGAAACACCGTTCACAATAATACTATTATCATGTGCTAGGCGAGGGGAGTGACTCCCACGCGCGGCTGAGGAGGTTTGTTCCCAGCACAGGCAATCCTCCTCACAGGACTTCAACATTAAGTGCTGTCGGTCACGTTTCTCACCCAAACTGAGATGCAGACTGCACGCCCGGGAAGCGGGGCATTCGTGTCTGGTTGTTTCATGAAGCCGATGTGAAGGAAGAGAACTGTGCAGCTCTGCAACCTCCTGAAACTTAGAGGCGCGTGTGGGATTTCCCCCCATCCCCAGCACTTTTGCCTGCCATCCATCTCTGGGGTTATCCCCTGAAGTCAGTCACACCGCCTAGGAGTTTATCTACGGTTCGAGGTAGTTTTAGATCCATCTGCTAATCTCTCAGGAATGCTGAAGAGATTTTATTGTCATGCTTACAAAGTGCCTTGAAGCCTTTGGGTGAGAGGGAAAAGTGTAAAGCTTTAAAGTGCTTCATTTCCAGTTAGTATTTCTTGAGAGAGTGAGCGCTACACAGGGCACCGTTTACTACAAATGGGGCAGAATTTGATGCAGATGATGATTCATCCAAGCTTCAAAAGAAGTGTTACAACCAATTGGAAGTCCTCTGTAGCTTCTTCACTAGCTTTTTGGCTTTGTTTTTCTTTTGACTGAGGATCAAACATAACACTGTATTGTTTGCTTTTTCCTGCCAAAGACTGCAGAACAAGGGTGTTATCGTCCTCTTCTGATGATTGGAGCTCTCCGAGGCACACGGTTCTCCATACCAACTATTTGGTGCTATCTCACGGACCAGACTAACAGCAGAACAGATGATTCTATCTTCTCAATACAAGCCTGCACCCTGCTTTACAAGTCCCATCACTTCAGCAACAGATCCAGCTTCACTTTAAGATTTGTTAGTTCATTTATAAAATCACTTGTATTAAAATGTCTGTTTTCAAAGTTCTGATCTGACAGATTTCCTGCTTAGCTTGTGGAGTTTGTGCTTCATAAATATTTTCTTATGGCATCAATTCTGCAGCATCCCTGGCACACAGCCAGTATGACTTCTAACACCTTCAGTGACTTGCTCATGAATCCTGTAAATGAAGAAGTATTTCCCAGATGATGATGACAAAAAGTTTCCAAGAGTTTATGTATTTGAGAAAACCTTTAGCTTACTTCACAGATAAGATGAAAATGCTAAGTTCAGCCAGTAAATTATTCATTTGTTTCTTGTAACAGCTGGTTCTGAGTGGGAACAGAAACATAGAAGAAATTCAAGTCCCAGAGAGGTAGTCTGGTCCAGCAACAGTGCCCTCCACTAAGAAATGTAGACCTGGAAACTTTATATAGAATAAATCAATTATTTAATTCAAGCTGGTGAATGTTTAACCGTTTAAAATACCAACCTACTCATTGCAATTATACAGTTAACCATTAAAACATTCATAGACTACTAGTTTCACTTAAACAGCTCGTCTACTCTTCCTGGTGTTCGCAGGTCCCAGACTGTCAGCACTTCCTCCCAGGTGCCCATGGGTGAAACTCGTGTGCTTCCTGCAGTGGGGACTGTCCTTCGGAGGAGTTCCACTTGCACAAGGGTGGCTAGCAGAGAACAGAGCCCCACTTTGTAAGATGTGGCCTAATGCGGTGTTTGCTAGAGCAAGGGCTGCTAAATATTTGATTATCTCAAATTAACATCTCCAAGGAGCTGTGTCTGGCACTGTGCTATGGGCTCAGAAATGCAGATCATTCACTATGAAAATATTGTTATCAGCTTTTCGGGAATTGCTATGTTAAATAAAACAGGTGTGAACATCACTCCCAGCCCTAGTGTTATCGTACCAGCCCAGAGTTCTTGTAGCTGGGAGAGAGAAGTGGACTGCATGGAAGAAAGGGCTACGCGTATCTCTGGGAGGGTGACCAGATTAATGGAAGAATTAATTCCCCAAGGTTTGGCAACTGAATTGCATTTGTGAGTAGTAACAGGATTTACCTTTTTCCAGAACATGACAGTTCTGTTCCTCTTCTGTCTTCATTTTGCATTCATGAGAGTTGTACTGGCTGGAACAGACCAGGACCAGAAGGAAGAAAGTGTTCAAGTTCTTTTACTTTAAATTACAGGCTTTCTCTTTGTCTGTGTGCCTTTCCTTAAAGGATAGGTACAAGCTGTTTGGTTAGGAGCTGATCTTACACCGTAAAACCATCCGCAGAGGCATGGTGTAGTGGACTCCCAACTCTGCTAGCAACATGAAGGAAAACAAATTTGATTTGTGCTTATGTCTGTACATTGCTCTGGCTGATACAATCTAGACTAAAGAGTGTATGTAAATATTTTTGTTTTCCCTTTATTTTTTTTGGAAGCCTGTTGGAAAACATCTTTGTCCCAGGACCTACAGTGAATCTGCCAGTGTTGCCCATTTTGGTGACCACTCAACCTCATCTACCACCAAGCTACGTTTTTTGTGGCTGTTTATTGGTTTTCATGAAGTTTAGGAGCCCAGGGTGACCCTACTGTATGTGTGACAGACAGCGGATCTTCTCAGTAACACTTTAGATGTTCAGGACACATTAAACTCAAGAATCACACTCCAACCTTTTGTGCATGCACATAAATTGGGTTTGGACCTACAGGGACTGGCATATCTAGGACAACCGAGTGTATAATGTCAGCACAGGATTCATTGAGAGAAAATTCTCTTAAGTCATTTAAATCTGTCCTTTTTCATTACTACTTGTTTATTCACATGTCGTATGCCTGTGGAGAAAAATAAGCCAACCTAAGATTTTGTGCTTCTGCTTTTCAGTTAAGCAAGAGAGCACTTTGAATGCACTTCCACAAGGCCTCCACCACGGTCTCCTCTGGCTTGAATGGTTTCAGTTTTTCTAAGAACTAATGAAAGCTCCAAAAACAGAGAGAGAGAAAAAAAGAAAAAAGAGAAAGGTAATTTTCCGAGTAGAACCTGTGTGCAATTTCCAAGTAGAAACCGGTATGCAATTTGGGTCGATGCCTGAAAATAACCACAATTCCATTTTCTTTTTCCTTCAAGAGGTCTCCCTTAAAGCATGGTCTAATCTTGCCTTACACCCAAGAGCAAACAGTGCTGTGTGCTTCACATCCTGTTGGACGACTCTGAAAGACCGCAGCACAGTTGCAATTTTGCAGACGAGCTGCGGTCCCTTCTGGGACCTCTCTGCAGCAGGGTGGGTAAGAGTTGTCTCTGCTTTGAAGCCAACACCATTCACTGTGCTGCTGCCTTGCATTTATGTAGTAATTCTTGGGGACATTCACGCTGACTTCTCTAAATTATTACACAAGGTGCAGAATAACAGTTAATCAGATGTAGGGTCTGGCACTACCTTTTTAGCCGTGTCAGCAAACACTGCTGAAAACAGGTTTATTGACAGAGTGCTAGAGCGACTCCTGAGGAAACATACATGTGCTAAAGTCCATCTTCACTAAATATTCCCGTTTTGACAGCAAACATCCCGTAGCATGGACGCAGCTATACCAGCTACAGGTGATCATAAAAGAACAGTTCAGTCTAATAAAATAAGTGATATCAGTTCAATATATCGTATGCTGATACGATGGCATCTGCAGCAGTGTAACTCTGTAAACAATCACGCCTTTTACAGGCACATGAGCTGAGAGAGGTAGTACAGTCCTGTTATCAAGAAGTCTTTGCTAAACAAGATACGGTCGGGAATTTGAGCACTTCCTGGATTTAACCAACTCCTCTAATAAAGTGATTTTACAGAAGAGAGAACATGGAAATTGGTGCAATTAACAATTGCATTTTTGGCTATCTGCCCAGGAAAAACTGTGAATCAACAGCCAGATGAATGATTTCCACCCATGTAAATTCAGAGCACCTACGGATGCTCTTTTAAAACACCTCCAGAAGGGAGTCATGCCTCTGGGTCAGGGTCTGACCCCAACCAGCCTGTGTCCCCAAAGGGCCCCGCAGAGCCAGCGTGACTCTGCCCTTGAGCTCTCCTGATATTCCAGGCACATCTTCCTTTGTGCTGTACTACATACCACCAGTTTCTTCCCTCCTGCGGCCTTTCCTTTTGGCTTTATTTTCAAATAAATGGTATCTGCCGTTGGGCCTCCAAGCTGCCCAATGGCACAGGAAATGATAGGCAGAGAGGGGATTTCTTTGCAAAACTGTTTGCTGACCCTCCTGCCTGTCCCTTGGGAAGAGCAAGGGTATGTGTGCGATCCGTGGCACTATTCTTGTCACTCCTCCATTCAGGAAACAGAAGGATAACATACCTTTCAGAAACATACGTTAAACCTGTCCCTCTTCATCTAATTATCAGATGCACTCTTTTTAATGGAGAGCATGCAGCTGGTTCCCATCTGCTCAGCTGTGGCTCACTTTTTTATGTTGTTGTTTGGGGTTTTTTTAACCCGCTTTGGGTTAAATTGAGAATGAGGTTTCATGAAATGGCTGTGGTCAGAAGGAGCTGCCCTGGCCTGCTCCCAGCCACACACCACAGACTCCCACCAGCATGCTTGTTGCCAGCTCTTATGCTCGTCAGACCTCTCAGCAATCCCCTTCACTTTATCAAGCAGGCAGAAAACTATTTGATTCCTAGGTGCTGGGTTGGTTCTCTGCTGGGTTAGAGAGCAGACCTGGTTCACCAAGGGGTCAGGAAAGCATTGGCGGCAGCAGGAACGTTCTTCTGGGAGCAAGGAAGGGAGTATAGGAGCAGGTTGTCCTTTTGGGCGCAGTTTGCAGTTACAGCCATGAGCTAATGCTGAATAGTGGTGGTCGCACTCCACTACTGCTCCCAACTGCATTCTCCTGCCCTTACCCTTGTGCTGAATCTAGCGATGGAGAGGCTTCAGGGTGAGTTGATTCAGCTGGCTGATCTGGCTGAAAACTACTCATTTTTATGGCACGGTTAGTTTGCCGCTGTTATCAGCCAGATGAATAGATTCGCCCTGTGGCCACACAGCCGCTAGATGCGGAAAGCAAGGAAAGCAACATGAACGGGAAATATGGACAGCAACTAGCTTGGAGATCAGCTCATCTGTAATACCAAACTGCACCCTAAGAAGTAGCCACACCAATCCAGCCATCCCGCTGTTACTGGAATAGTCAGATCACTAGATAATTTGCTTCCCTACCTATGCTCTTCTGCTCTAATGAACATATTTTCAGTGCAGGAAGTATATTTTTATCTTCCTTATTCTGTGCAAGTAGGATTGTACTCCCATCAGGCAATTTCAACCTCTTCTGATTTGTGGATTGCTAGTGGAGAGGCAGATCCTGCACAGCGGGACTAAATCGATTGACTTCCATTCCTTTGTGGCTTTTGTGGACCTTGGAAGTTGTTCACAGTGGCAACAACCGTAGACTGAAATCTGCTGCACAGCAGAACTGCTGAGAATCACACAGGCCACATCAAACTGCTGATAGTGTTTTGACATCATTATCTTCTCTCATTTTTTTTCTTTCTCATCAAGGATAATAAAATCAGAGCAGATTATGGTGCACGAGGCTGATGAGCAAAAGTGGAAACTTTGAGCTAAAACCTCCTCACTCTGGTTTCCTAATGGACAGCACAGGACAAATTACTGAGACAGGACTTCCCATTCTCTATATCTGTGAGTAGGCTGTCCTCAAAGGAGATAAGTAGTAGCATCTTTTCTTACAAAAGTAAGGCAAGATCCTTTGTTGCAAGGCAGAGTCACAAATCCAAGTTTATCTGTGGGCTGCACTGGAAACCGAGCCTTTTCTCGGCTTGCAGATGTTCCTCTTGGAGACACTGTGGCTCCTCTCCCCATCACTGCAGAAGGCTGTGTTTTGGTGTGATGGGGTTTCAGTGGCCATACTGGCTTGTAGTGAAACGCAGCCTCCTTCTTTTTACCCAACCCTCTCTCTCTTTTTAAACTGGCTTTATTCCCAGATCTGGTTCACAGCCCAGCCCCATAAACAATTGAGTCAGTACAATTGCCAGGGTGAAGGGCTGCAAGGAGAGGGGTGTGAATGAGTGAGATGGCAAAGGGAGTGGCAGGCAGGATCTCCCCATGCTGCCAAGCCCTCATTTTTCATCAAGCCAGAGTTCAAGACTGGCACATTTCACATTTAGTATATCCATAATCTGACCCAGCCCTTTTGGTTTAAAATGTCTAGTTTATTTACACACCTCTGGTTCATATCTTGCTGATGCTTGAGAGGCATTGCTGCTGAACAGGTCATGTTTTTCCTCTTAAATAGAGGGAGATGTCAATCCTCTTCCTTTCACATGCTTTACTGCAAGATAATGAAATCTTTGAATGAGGAGGGGAATGATGTATTAACATATAATTTAAAGTAATCATGGAGTTATCCACTGGGGACCTCATCATGTAAAACAGGGTCCAGGATAGCTGGCATGTGAGAGAGTTTCATCAGGGGAAAAACAGGGCAAGAAGTAGAAAAGAAGTTCTCAAAGGAAAAGCTTAACCGAGGTGATTACGTGTCACCAGCCAGATTTCTGAGCCATATTCCCAGGAGAGAAGTATCTGAATGCCTGATTCAGTGGTGATGCGCTCCTACACACCGGTCCTAAAATAGCAGAGGTTAACAACACTCAAAATGTCAGCACTAGGCCCCCGAGATAAAACGCTATCGTGATGAAAGGAGCAATTCTCTTGCTTCCTTCCGTCTGCAGAATCTGTATAAGCTGGCCTCCACTTAAGGCGCCTTACCAGTGCAATTATGTGAGTCAAGAGCTGGGTCTTTTGCTGACATAGTTACGCTGATAAAAGCCCTCGTTTAGATGTAGCTATACAGACATAAGCAGGAAGAGTGCGTCTTTAACCTCACTGAGATACCCACAGGAAAAAAAAAAAGTATCTCTGGTATAGACAAGCCCTTAGGCTCAAAACTGTGTGAATGTAAGATCTCCTTTTGTGTGTTGCTTTTATTACAGGCCTTCATAGAATGCCCGTCATTGTAATCGCAGAGTAGCCTTTATAGAACAGCAAACCAACAATATTTTCCAGCTAGAGAACAGACTCTGATATTCACAACAGCAACTGACAATTCTTTCCAGATCAAAACCTGGGGAAGGGAATTCCTTGCCAGATGGAGTCCCCAAACGTCACCAGTAGTGTGCCCAGCACCTCCCAGTAACCTGTTAGCCACGACAGACAGCCCGTTCTTGCTAATCCTCTCTATTCAAAAAGAGGGCAGTAGCAATCTTTGCTGGTTGAACCTTATCGCTGTGGTGCAAAATGCCGCATTCAGGTCAGTGGGTATTCATTCTGAGCCCCTCGCTGCGTTTTTTGTGCAAAATGTTATTATCTCACTGTTGATCACTTTAACAGAATAATCCAGTCCCCAGGCCTTAGTGATCTTGTCAGGAAGGCGCTGGTCCTGATTAGGACTCCCAGATCCCACAAAAATAAGTAAGAGGATGCAATATGACTGGTTTGATGAAAATAATACTTATTTAGAGGCAAGTAATTTTATGCACTACAAAATATCTAATAGTTTTGATCTTTTTAAGAGCCATGTAGGAGTCAGGAGAAAAATCCTTCAGGAGGACTGAAGTTCCTGAAGATCCAAAGAAAATGTCTCTAACCACAAGTGAAAGAAACAAGATGTCAGCTTTAGCAACACATTCATTGCAAAAAGATCCAAGTTTTCAATTCATTTTCTTTTTTGAAAGAGCTTGTTTTCCTCAACTTGTAAAATATATTGGAGGGAAAACATCTGTTTTGAAAGAAAAGTTGGATTTTTTTCCCCCAGTACACATTGCAAGATCTTGCCTTCTAATGCCTTGCAGGAGTTAGTTTGATGATTCCTTCTGCCGCCCTAAAGCTCCAAGACTCTACAAAGAGGTAGTGAAGGGATTAAATAAATTACTCGGTCACTGTGGAAAACCATAGCCAGGGAGTCAGAACACCAGGAGCCTGAGGTTTCTATGGCTATTGTATGAGACAGACAGCTTCATCTTGTCACCCATGTAGGACTGCAGTACTATTTTCTTTTCTTCTTTGAACAAACTGGCTCATGGCCAGTGATTTACCGGTCTCAGTTCTAGAAGTGTGGAGCCACTTAGTTGTCGCAAAGCCTCAGACAAAGGTAGACAAAAGCCTTGCAAAATGTCTCAGCCGTCCCTATTTAGGATGACAGCTGCTCAGTATCTAAAGAACTGAGCTCTTAGTTATCAAGGGATATAGTAAAGTCTTAAATAATCTGCAGACTATTAGAGGACAAATAAAGGCTCTGGCTGGGAAGTTATTGAATGTTTCCAGGATTTCCAGTATCCTGTTTCCTAGGTGCCATTAAAAACCCACAACCTTAAATTCCACAGCAACTCAGCTCCCCCCCGTGATACCATTATGTATACATGGCTGGACACAAAAAATGTGCCAGCTCTTACCTGAAAGCATATTGCTACATGCTGTAGCATGTAAATTCATCTCTGTTGACACAAGTCACCCTTCCTCAGCATCACTTTATTTAAACAACCATACGGTGCGTGTTTGCATGTGTATTTGTACATAGAGGAAACAAGCTCCCCCAGGCAGCTCCTCACCCTGCTAACGCTGCTCCTACCGGAGCACAGCGAACAGCCCAGCGCCCTGGCAAAGTGGGGGAGCCCGAGGGGTTTCCAGAGAGCCGGCAGGGAAGGACAGCCCTGCACCCGCAGCACCGTGCCTGGGCACCGAGGCTGCTCCCTGGGCTCCCTCCCAAGCTTCCCGTGTGACTGCAGGCCGCTAGCTTTCATTTCTGGGTGCCTCCAATTTCCTCACAGATGAAACATTCCTGCTTGGGAGCCAGGTGCAGCCAGCGCTCAGAGACAGAGCTGATCTCGTCCTGAGGTGTGTTCATTTCCATCCCAGCGGCTGATGCCAAATCGTTCCTCGCATTGCCTAACTGTCCTGTCACCTTTGGTAACAGCCGCCTCTGGCAGCCGACCATTTCCTCGCAGACTGGTGAGCTCACCGCCGCTTCAAAGCTGTGTCTGAGAAGTTGCCGGAGCTGTCTCATTTGGGGTCAGAAAACCAAATTGGGTGGCCCACTGGTAGTGGCAGCTCACCGGACAGCAGGCCCAGTGACTAAAGGAACGGGAGGGGGGAAAGCAGAACCAGAGCAGCCAGGCTCCCCTTCTTGCTCTGCCACTCGTTGGCTTTCATAGCTGCGAGCAGGTCACCCAACCTTCCCATCTTTTAGTAAAACAGACACAGCCCTGGAAAATGTACCAATGTCCTCAACAGAAGGAAGCCCACAGAGTGAAATGCGGGGATTACTCCTAAATGTTCTTTGTTCAGATTTTAGAAAAGAATCAGCTTTACTACAGCATCCACAGTTTTCAGTGCTGTCCTTAGAGACCCAGCCGAAACCCCGTCCCCAGTACTGCGGTGGTGTGTAGTCCTAGCACAATTCCACAGTCATTCGCTTCTCTCTGTTCACACCAGATTAATAGATCACGTTTTCTTCAACAGTCCTGCTTTTAGGGGAACTCTGAACCTGGTTAGCGTGTTCTCAAATATATGTGGCCACATCTGGTTAAAGACAAAACCAGGTTCCATATGTTGGGTAATATATCGCCCTATGCAGTACAGATGAGCTCAGTTTATAGCTGTATGTTAACCACATCCAGCAAAATTGCCCAAAGGAAAGGTTCGCTGCTCTGTTGTCACTATGTAGGGATCGCTAATAGCACATAGTCAAGTGCTAGGTAAAAGTCAGGCTACATTGCAAAGCCAGATAAAATTACCCTTCTGTTAACAAACGGTGTAAAATTACCCAGTTTGGCTAACCTTGAATTCCTCCTGGTTTCTGGGGAATTTATGTCCCAAATTCCTTGAACTATATAATAAGATGATTGCTATAATATTTTATTTTGGTTGTGTGCACGTGAAATAGGGCGGACTGGTAATACACCAGAGACTGTGTCGAGCAGCAGCTGTTACACTTTCAAAGAGCATTACTGAGCTTTTTATAGTTGGCTGCAGTTGACATCACAGCTAAATAGAGTCTCACTCTAAAATATATTCCACCCAGCCTATGCAATCTTAAAGCCACGCATTGCTGGGAGGAGAGAGGGTCACAGGAAGCAACGAAATGCCAGCATGGAAGTAAAAGCCTGGGGATGTGTTTTCTTCTTTTTCCCACATCCATTAGAAGAAATGCGCTTGAAAGACTTCTTCAGGAATAGCAACTGCCTCTGGAGAAGAATGGAGAAGAATGACAGGGTGAAACCTCTCATCTTGGGACCCAGCATTCAAATCTGGCCCAGGTCAGCAGTGACCGACAGCTGTAGTGACCTAGCGAGTAGGTAGCTCTCTTAGTGCCTCCTAAATGACTGTCCAGACCAAAAGAGGCTAAAATCACAGCTGCTGCTTTCTTACCACTGGTGTCACCTTGATGGTGCTAGAAGCTGGGTAAAAACAGCTGTGCAGTAAAAACCATTGGTGAGGAGCATCACACACCCAAGCGCCTTTATGGACTGGACCAGCAGCTTCCAGAGCTTTTGGGAGAGTGTTTCCCACCACACTTGCTATTAAGAAAATAACAAAGCTGGGTTTGGGGGAAGCTTATCCAGAACTCAAAGGTATTGGGGATAATGATCCCTGAGGGTGACATCTGCTGCAGCACAGACCTCCTGAATGAAACCTCTGCATTGCTTTACATCTGTGCAGCCTCCGCACACCACTGCCCTGAGGACTTGATGCAGTAGCACGAGGGAGCACAGTTTGGGAACAAGTCCCATAAACCTGAAGACGGGGACTCACCACACTGATTCAGAGCAACTCCTGCCTGTGTTCTGCAACCTCTGTAGCTAACACAAGGGGATTAGCGACTAAAGGAAGCGTTTGGGCCAGGATGGCCCTCCACACTGCGGTGCTCCATGAACTCACCTAGGCATGTAAAAAGCCACATACTTTCCCTGCCTGATAGCAAGATATGGGATGAGATACATGATGTGTTTCTTCCCTATGCCTGCCTGGCATTTTTGTCCAGCCAGCAATGATGCCAGCCTGTGGAGCTGAAATCACACATACTAATCAAGCATTTTTTCCCAAACTATCCAAATTGTTGCCTGGGTTCCTTACAGGCTCCCTTTTCTCTTTCCATCATTGCATCTGTTGGCTGACAACAGGCGTGATGATACAAGAATAGGAGCAGCTGCTGTGACTGCTGTCTGTGACTGGTTCTCTTCCACGTGGGATAGTCGGAAGACACTTTTGGTTCCTTTTCTTTCAAGAGTGCTGCTCAGGGGACTGTCCCTGTGATACAAGACATGCAAGCTAGGATACAATAAAACAGTGGAGGCTGAAATACCGCCAAATAAAAGTTTAGTGCAGTGGTTTCCCCAGTGCTGACTGTATAAGCTCTACCCCCCGAAACTCCTAAATCCACCCTGTATTTGCGTGTGTCTGAATATCTACACTACTACATTGCTGGACAAACTCCACGTGAATGGCCTGGGATTCCTGAGGTACCTTTCACAGCTTAACATGCACTGCACCTCCCCTCTGAGTCTGTGACTGAAGATCATTTGGTATTCAGCTATGGTTTCTTCTGAGATCCTAAAAGACCTCATGGGAAAATGTCGACGTCTTACTCTTTCCCTGACCTGCTCTGTTTCATCTTGCAGGGACCCACCGTTCTGGCATGACGTCCATTTGAAAAGCCAAGCCAGGGATGTCTAGCCTACCTTCACCAGGAAAGGCTGCGAAATGTGAGGAGACGGTGCATCACCACAGTCTGAGAGCCTTCCCCAGGCACTGGTTAGATGGCGTGCCAAAAATGTCACAGGTAAAGAGTTACTGGTACAGCCCCTTTCACAATCTGCCACTGTTTACTGTCTCAAGGGTGTGACGGCACAATTTGACCTTAAAACTGCATGGACACAAGCCTCCTCTATGCTGGAAAATGCATCATCCTCGTAGCCAAGTGCATCGGCACGTACCCAGCGCAGCAGCCAGGAATGATCAGCGCTGCCTTCCCCTGTCCAAAATGTCAAATGAATTTCTGCTTAAACATGTGACACCGGCAAACACAGAAGTCCTCTCCAGCCTCACCCCAGGGTTGTTGCTGCCCTCTTCACGCTGTGCTCCCACCTGGCACTAAATCAAGGGGACCAGTGGAGAGGGTGGGTGGAGAACCCACCTTCTACTCACCAAGGCACACGTAGCCTGTGTACTTCGTGCAGGGCAACTGAGAGTGGTGCCCTCCAACATCCCCACACCGTTACCAGTGCTGCCCTCTGCTCCTCTTCTGTCCTGTAATAAGAACACAGTTCTAACAGCAAAATCTCTGTTTTAACATGTACTGCTTATTTTCTTCAGGAAGGACATGGAAAATAACACTTTGCTATATAACAAAAGCCACACTAGGAGTATTTTGCTAATGTAGTGTGCACATAAATGGGTCTGATGGAGGCATTTCCTCACCAAAAAAAGTGCCAGCCAAAGCAGGTACATCCCTTGCTTATTTCTGCTGAGCCTACCGGAGGCACTGCTGGCAAAGGTAATTTCTATGTAGCTTGCCCCTTCTCTTTATACTGTGCTTAAGGGTCAACTCCCAAATGGCCCAAACTTCACCCAGAAAAAAAAAAATTGCAAATATCTAAACTATGGCTATTCCGCAAGTGCTCCAAAGAGAACTTTATGACTCATTTTTTTTCATTATTCGTGATTTCTACATGCCTTCACGGAGAAAACCAATAACCTGGACCCACAGAAATAGAGAGGATTTCACAGGAGTCGCTCCCCTTTTGTTGTGAAGAAGAAATTAGTAAATCTTTCCTACTGTGCGATGTGGTCCATGGTTTCTGTATCTGCTGAAAACACCAGCAAGAGTTTCAGGACTGACCCTGGGAAACGTGGACAGAGAAAAAAGGTCAGGCAGACCTGCAATGACCTGGTCTTCTGCAGCTCTTTGTGCATACATGGCCCTAAGTAAAATTCCCATCTGAAACCAGGTTTTCCACTTTGGTTAGCCAAAGGAACCTGGTGAAGCTGCATTGCTGCAAGATTAGATAAAGGCCTGGAGAGTGGGAAGCAGGCACCAATCCTGCTCTGGAACAGGGATCTTCTAGGAACAACCCTGTGTGTCTCTGCCAGCGTGCCACGCACCTTCCCTTCAGCAACAGGGCCACAGGCAAGTTAGAGTGGCATTTGATGTATCCGTTTGGACAGCCCAGACTTGGCTGTACACTCTTAACAGCAACTTGCTGCTGTGGAAAGCTGAAATGCAAAGACCTGTTTGAGATGAAGGAGGTCAGTGCTCACACACATTCTGGACACTTTGTTAGGATGACTGGGACTTTTGAAAGCCAGAGTGGG
>RSEF01000003.1:19071533-19111544 GCA_003993805.1 Himantopus leucocephalus
GGAAAGAGCACAACATACAGGGGTTTGCTTGGGTGGGCACCTGTATGGCTCTTTGCATCTCACTAGATGCTAGAAATTATCCTGGTCCCTCAAGCAGGAGCCTGCTCCCTCAAGCAGGAGCCTGCTCCATGCAGCCAGTGGAAAGATCACTATTTGTCTGGAGAGATGCAAAATGAAGCTTTTCGGGCATGGAGGATCAGTCTTCGCTCTGTCAGGGTTTTCAGTGTCAGCAGGTTCCCTGTTTCTTCTGGACTGCTCTGTACTGCCAGGACTCCTGCTGCCTAATCTGATAAGAAATACAAAACACAGGGGAAGAACAGTTCAACCAAGAGAGATTAATCAAAGGAAACTCCTTATCTTCTCACTTCTCCCCTTTGAAGACCCCAACTTTTTCTATCCTGGCAAGATTTGAGAGAAATACAGCCTTTCTGAAATGCTAGAAAACCACAAATGCTGCTCTTCTGGCCCTGACCAACACACACATGATGTAAATCACCCAGGTGATGCTGTGACTGATGTGATACCGTGTCCAGTTTTGCAATTTCCAGCCACTGTCATAAAGACTTTATCTACAGTCACACTTCAGGCATTGACAGTGAGCCTTGAGGGTGGTGACAAAAGAGGACAGCAGCGGTGGAACTGCAAATAGAAACCTACAGTACAATGCTGCTGCACCCTTTTTTGATCACTCAGCTTTGCAGCAAACTCTCGTCATTCCTTTATACCTTCTCTTACCTCAAAGACCTTCAGACAGCCTCCCAGGTGTGAGGACAAGACAGCAAAAGAGGAAAAAACGTGGTCTCGTAAAGATATGGGGGATGGCCAAGGTGGCAGCAGAGAGCTGCTGCCATCACTGCCGCCTGGAGTCACTCTCGATCTGGGATTGCGGTTGTCTCATTTGGAGTAATAAATGTATTTGCTCTTTGGCGTGTGTCCAGCGGCACGGAGAAACTTCCAGGGGGCGGGGAAGAAAAGCTGCGGAGGAGAAAAGTCTTAAATCCCCCAAGTAATATGTGTAAGACAAGCTTGGTCAAATGCAAAAGAGAGGGGAAAGAATCAAGGGGGCTAAAAGATAATGGAGAAAGAGATAAAAGTACCAAGAAAAGGAAAGAGAGGAAGACCTTTAGACAACAAAGGAGAGGATTAGACTAAGGAGGTGACAAGGGTGCGCCCCTGACAAACAGGGCCAAAGTCAAATAGAAAAATAACCCTGCCAGAAATAAAAGCAGAGGTGCTGAGCTTGATTAATAGGGGAAGAAAAACGGCTGTCATATAAAATGGGGATGAGAAAACAAGGGGCATTTTGAAGGTCTGGGGCAAGAGCTGCCTGAGCAGGGCAGCCGGGGGGGGGCACCAGTCCCGGGTGGAGGTCAGGGACATGGCCAGGAGAGCGTGTTTGCAGAGAGGAGTGAGAAAACGTGCGGGATGCTATCCGGTGGCTTATCTGGATGGCGGAGGCAGGAGGACCGGTACTTTTCTATGCAAATGCGTGGAGCTTCTGTATGAGTCAGACACCAGAAAATTGTGCCGTGGGCTTACAAAAATCAGGATAACCCATAGGAATAATGCCTACCAGGTTCGTTGCGTGGTATTTTCTTTCTTTTTCTTTTCTTCAGTGTGATTTTAAATAGCAAAGAAATGTGAGTCAATTCATACATTGAAGAGAATGACTTCATCAAATGGCATAGTAACTGCTGCGCTCCCCAGCTACGATCACCAGACACTGCTGATTTAATGATCAACTGCAAATCCCCAACTCAGGTGGAACTTCCCACCTTCCATCTACTCGTTAAAGCTGAAAATCTTCCAAACTGTACAGACGCCTGAATATCTTAGAAACGAAACAAGTCAGAAAAAAACGCTAGAGAAAACCAAAATGGTTTTGTTGCAAATGCTGTGATACACAAAAGACCAACAGTTCCTTGTCTCCAAAACTAACTAGAAAAGAAGATGGGAAACTTTTAGTGTGACTGGTAAGACTGCAGCCAGAGCACCGGCGTTGGCATGTGCCTGAGCAGCAGCCGGAAAGCGCGGCTCCAGTCAGTACCACTCAGAGAGGGAAGACTTGTGGGGTTTAGTATCACCAGAGCAGCCAGAGGCAGAGGAAAACAGTGGATCCATTGTCGTATTATAGCAGGCATCCAACCTTACCGGGAAAGTTCTGGTTCTATGTATTGCCTTCTGATTTTGAACCATTGGAGCAAAACTTGCTTCACATTTGGATCCTTTTCTCAATAACCATGAGACATAATCTTTAACACAAAAAAGAAGGAAAAAAGTGAAATTCTCATAAAAATCTATTAATTTCAGCAGCTCATGCATCAGACAGATACCAAACACTGCAAGACAAACAGAGAATCTTGTGACTGTCATTTGCTAAGTTGGGTTAGAAGGAAGACCTTACCGCGTGCAGGGGATGATGATAAGGGTTTAGGAGTCCACCAAGAAAAGGTACAAACAATGCTTTAACACCACTTGCTAAGGCCAAGGAGCCTGAAAAAGGAAGAGAGGGGACTGTTCAGAGCTTTTCCTTCTGTTATTCAGTGCTATTAAAAGGGGATGTGGCCTCTCTGCTATATCTCACCCTGCCTTCCCAGGTCAGCCCTGCTGTGTGTGCGGATTCTAGCTGCACCCCGGATGGCTGCCTCTCCTAAGCAGGTGCTGTATGAAAAGCAGGTAAACAAGGTCCTGTCTTTTTCCTTACCTCTTCCATTCTTATCTTCTTTTTTTTTTTCTTTTCCGTTCTCCTGCAGAGATAGTTTTTTCCTTTGCTTGTACAGTGAATTAATTAAACATTACTGGGAGTTCAGGTAACCCAGTAGTTTTATATATACAACCACCTGCATCAACAGTTGTTATAAAATTCTTCATTATGGAAAATATCTCGAAGAATGGGGTATGACCTTGTTCAGAGCACATGAGTAAGCAAAGCAACACGATGAGCTCTATTAAATAGAGGCTTTAGGTTCTTTCACAGTACCACAACCTATACAATCAGAGAGGGCACAGAGATAAATTGCAACAAGGAACTGTTTAAGCCTCGGGCTTGCTGCCACAGCAATCTTTGTGGGACTGCCCACTCTCTGCAGAGGTAACGGTGAGTCAGGTACGTGCATTCTGCCATTCTCAGGGTATCTCAAAACTCAAAGGCAGGCTGAAGTTTAACAGTGTCTAAATTCAACTCTCAATATCCCCTGCCCCTTCAACCAGCCTCTCCTATCTCCAGGGAGCTTCCTCCCTGTTGCCCTTTCCTTTCCCTCTTCCCACCCCCACCATTTGCTCTTGTCTCCCTCCCACTACCGAATCCTTGATCTTCCTCTCCCTCCGAAGGTAGGGAGCCAGCTGCCAGCCATCAGACCTACTCTGCTCTTGCCCCTTTGCTACGGTTGTGTCCCCTCTGAACCTGGGCATCTCGCCCCAAATCTGCTCCTGTTGGGATTTAGCAAATGCAACCCCTTGATCTTTTCATATGCATTTGCTAGGTTCTTACGCCTCCCCCACGGCAGCTTTCTTCAAGGCCTTCTGTGTGTCTGAAGCTCTTATCAAGTCCTCAGAACAGAATACACGAATGGCACCACCAGGTCTTGAAGTCACGTCTCACACCTCTCAGGAAATGGCTTACCCCAACAAGTCACATCCCCCTCCTAAGCACAGGGCTAAAGTCACAAGATACTATTAGTTCCTTGGTTTTGGCAGCAAAAAACAAGGCAGTTTTGGCAGTTTAATTTTCAGAGGCAAATAGATCATGCGTATATAGATGTAATCAGATCCTAGCCAAGCAGGACAGTCACCTTTCAGAGAGAGAACACAACCACTTGTCACATCGCATTGATTTTAACCCGGTGGAAGATCTGTGCATAGAGCTGTTGGGCAAGGCTGGCCCTTTACTTTGTGATCTGGAATAACTGGTGGCACTGCGGCTGGGCTGCACGACCCGTGTCCTGTGTTGGGGACTGATCTCACCAGGCTCTGACATCACTCTGGTTCTCCAGGGCAATGGACTCCACCACATACTTCTTTCCTGTAGGTACAAAAGCCCTGAAAGGGGTTCAGCCGAGCCCCTCGGTCACAGGTCACACTATTTAGGATCCTGCGGCCACACCGCCATGGGTCCCACTGTCAGCCACACAACAGGGACAGCACCACTCTCCCTTTCACTCCCCAGTCCCCAGACGCCTGCTGCCAACCGGGACAGCCTGGGGACAGCCTGGAGCATGGCCGAGTCACGCTTCTGACCTTGCAGTAAGACACTGGATCCACCTCACTGTCTTGCAGGTGAAGGTGAGCCTGAGGGTCAGAGACAAATACAGCTATTTCAGTTTTACAGATGGTGAAGCCGAGGCACACAAGTCAGCATTTTGCCTGGGACCACACAAGAGACCAGAGAGGGAGCTGTGAATGCAATAGTGGCATCCTCAGCCTGCGGCGCTTTCTGAACAAGTCACAGGACTGATCACACCCACCACACACATGCAACGGGCACGCCACAGCCCCAAGCATGACCGTGCCACCATCCATCCTTCTGAGAGACAAAAGGAGCCCCGGGCTGACCAGGAAGGCAAAACCCCTCTTCCCTGTAGAATGCTGGTCCCTGTCTTCACAGAGGCTGGGACCTGTTCTGGGGCTCCCCTAGGAGCAGAGGACGATGCGCAGGGTGAGGCAGTGAGGACCTCCTCAGCACCCTGCCGGGGCTCTGGTGAGGAGGAGCCCTCAGGGACACAGCTGAACATCCGAGATGGACACGCAGCTCGGGTCTCTCATGAATATGCTTCAAGATGTCTGCAAACTATGCCAAAGTGAGGAGTCTATGCAGCCCACCTTCTCAAGCTCGTCCTTGTTGTAGCCATGAGGGCTAAAACCACAAACACTATGAAATGACAACTTTAAATTAAAAACAGGACATCAACGTGAGATCTCAGAACTCTTATCTAAAAGCCTGGATGTGTCTCCATATCTAGATCTCGGTGTACGTACCTTGAGAAGACCTGATAAACCTCTAAAAGCATTCACAGGTTGTAAAGAGCTTTGTCACAGTGACTAGAAGCAATCCGTGGGAAATTAAACATTCATTTAAAGATTTCCTTTTGGGCAGAATGAAAAAGCCCTAAAAACCTAAGCCTAGCATGTATTAATGGTTTTTACTGTCAGGGCCTTGCTAGAGAAGCTGGAAATTATTTGGCATTTTCTTGCCAGCAGAAGCTCTGGAGTAAACGGAGTTATGTATGCAACCATAAAAATGTGTCTGGTCTGCAATTAATTTTATTTGTCAGATAGTTTATACAGACATTGCTTCTTTGATATAGCTTAAACTTAAGCTAAGTCTTAACAGCAAAAATGTAGGTTTGTTTTCTTCTTAAACTTTCTCTAAGTTAATGAAAACAGGTTTGTATGACCACTGTTCCTTTCTTGGCCGGTCTCCTAACACAAGCTTTTGAACCTCTTGACCAGTTTCAATTAGAATTGAAGTAGAAATTGAGATCTCCAAGATACCAAGTCTTTTGCAAGTTTAGTCAGGAAGAGAAGAGACTGCTAAATTTGCACTACTAAAAGCTTCAATCTCGGGTTTAGACACCAGAGAATTCATGTTGAAGACAGCCAGCAAAAAGAAAAAAATAATAAGCTTTGCTGGAATGAAAAAAATACCGTTCAAGAGCTGCCTCCCTGTAGAGTCCTAGAAGGAATGAAGTGATGTGACAAGCCAGAGGAGTTTGAACACAGCAAAGGCCGTACTAGTGGTTACAAACCACTGCATGGCAAAACCTGTCATGTCTCATCCCCTCCGGGACTGAGCAGCAGAACAGTGTGTCAGTTATCTAAAGGGGTGCGTTTGTTTTGGCAGCAAGGACACGGCTGAACGTCCCACTGCCGCCTACTCTTGCCATGCGTCCTGGGATGCCTCTCAAGCCCCGGCTCCTTAAGTCACGTAAGGCAGGATCTTTATCTGCACGTTTGAAAGATGACTTTGTGGCCCTCAACAACCTGACATGCCAAAGGCTGAAGAGTCAGCAGGCCACCAAACCCTGCACAGAGCCCATATTCCCCTTCTTCTCCAAAATCTCAGTGTTTCAGAGCCTGTCTTATCCTTGCTGGATACTCGGAGCCGGCAGCGGTGGCATGATAGCATGTTCTCTGCCTGCAGCTTAAAATTGTGTTTCCATTGCAGGCACGTTGCATATTGTGGAGTCCCCTCGGCACAGGTACCTCAGTGAAGAGGCACTCCCAACATGGACAAAAGCTTAAGGAATTTTTTCTTGACAAATATAGTGAAGATCAATGTAATCTGCCTCTGAAGCAGGCTGTAATCTCTGTTATCCACACACGGTAGTCTGCTCTTCCCTTATCTCAGTTTTAGCCATCTTAATTTTAAAAAGCGAGCCACTTCTGGATTTATGCCACAGCTTCTGCATCTCGGAAGGAGTAAAATCCCCCTTTGTGCCGAGACAGGACACAATAAAAGCAAGCATGCAGAACAGGAAGGAACAAAAGTCTGAATGTCTTCCTAAATGCTTCCAGCCTTTACCTAGGCATAACTCCATGCAGACGGTGGCACCCACAAGGCACTGGAAATCTCCTTGTCAGGCTACGAGGGGCACACCAGGATGCAAAACCTCTTGTCAGGGAAAGGAAACTCCGTTGAATCCAGTCACGGTGCTTTTTTCGTGCCGCAGGAGGCACACTGCAGTACCTCACAGGCACCGCTTTTAGCACATCGGTGGGATGACACTCTGTGGGAGCTGCGGAGAGGTGTGCCAGTGTTGCGGGGGGGAGAGAACTGGCAGAAGAAAGCAAAGAGCTGTCTTTCATGCCATCCTGCTCGCCTAGGAGGAGGCAAAAGCCTCCTACTCTGACCTCCACCTAACAGCACACTCCCTTACAATTAGAGCACTGTCCCCTTTGCCTTTCTTCCAATCTTAGATCCCTTTCAAACCAAGCCAATGGTTTGAAACAGAAGGGCGGCCACCAGGATCCCATAGAGGAAATGAGTGTGTAATGCTTTCCGCAACCGGAAAGGGAATATACGGTTCCTGAGGACTGGTCTTACCCCAGAATTGCTCCGCTTTCGCGTCCAGCACATACCGCTGGTGTGCAGAAGAGGACTCATCACCAGGCTGTATCAACACGCTGGTGTTAGCCCGCCAGCCCAGAAAAGGAAACTGTGGCAGGGAGAGTGGAAGTAAACAGAGGTGAGCACCAAAGGTGTGCGGCCAGGCAGCGCGGCCAGGCCAGCCCGCAGCCCCCGCAGCCGCCTCAGCCGCCCGCGGGTAAACCGCAGGAACGTCTGCTTGGAAATGCAATTCTCCGCAGACGGGTAATTCAGTGACTGGGTGTGAAGCCCATACCCTGGAGCCCGTGTGTGCAATTCTGGGCTGCATTAAGGGCACCGACCATTTTGCCCATGACATGAAATGACTCAGTCACAGCAGCGCAGGCGTGCTCAGCCTGTTTTATAGAGCTGCAAAACACAGGCTTCCCGTTCCCTGTCGCAGAACCGGCGGTCAGACTGCACTCGTATACAAGATCTATTGCAACAAAGTTTAGGATGTAAAAGTTGGGTTTTTTTCTTCCACTGTAACAAAGTGGCCTCTTTTTTTTATGGCCTATAAATGTTTTATCTGTGTCTCTTAATGAAAGCTTTCAGGCCTGGGCAAGGTCTCCATTCATTTCCTCATCAGGGGCAGCATGGTAGCTGCTGTTACAAGATAGCTATTGGAACACCTCTGGTACCCTGAAGTACAAGGGAACTGGCAAGACTTTTGGCTCGAAGGATGTCACAGCAGTCAGAGATCAAAGAGTCAGCCCATTTCCAGATTTATGAGTTGGGAATAGGTCTATTAGCTCCCAGTACTTGCTCTTTCCTGAGGAGTATCCAATATACATCGATAAAGTAGTCGTCTTTAACGGGAAGTCTGACACTGAAAACCACCACGTTCCTGGGCAGCCTGTCTCAGTTTTGTCCTCTTCTAGCTCAGCACCAGATGCAGGCGTTGGCAGCTCTAGAAGCACCCCCAGACAGGATCCCCTCATTTCCCTCCTGCTCCACCTGGCAGTGCCCTCTCGCTCGTACGGCCGTCCCGGGGGCTGCTGGTGACCCACAGGTGGGGAATCCCGGAGCTGGATTTAAAAAAAATAAAAAACAAAACAAAAAACTGCCGTTATTGTACAGTGAATTTAACTTGGATTAGTTCCCTGATCGCACTGTGTGGACCCACATACAGCTTAGCAATGCACCCAGCTAAAGGGAAAGCAGCAGGATGGGGTGAACAGCGGGGGGTTCCGGTGCGAGCAACTACTTGAGCGCGGGCTGCTACTGCTGAAAGAAGAACACATGTACATGTGCGAAAAAACACATTTCCCTGAAAAAGCTGCTCTATCTGGCGTACATAATCCACCCTAGCCAAATCCTAGGAACTAAAATCAGTATCCCTACAAGGGCATAATTCAAAGCAGGAAACCTACAGGATGTCACATCTCTATTCTGCATTACACAGGAAATAAACCTTTGCTTGTGTTTTTCAGCAAATGTTATTTGATGTAAAATAGAATAAAATATCATGCAAATGTAACATGGAATAATTCCCTTTAGGTGCCACCTGTGGCATCTTCTCAATCTGCACAGAATTGCAGAGTAATTCAACCCTCCCCAAGTCTTTTATTAAAAACCTAAAATAATGCTGTCCATGCTTTCTGGATTTCTGCTCACCTGTGCCCTTTCTCACCACTGTGCCCTCTCGTTACACTGCTGAGAACGCTGTACGAGTCTTGTGTGCTTCTGACTGTTGTCTGCAGACTACAGGTCATGATTTCAGGTACAAATGACCTAGAAACTTTATTAATGAAAGCGCCTGGATTGCTGCACATGTAAAAGCACAAAGGTAAAGACGCTTTAGGAATAAAACTTTCAAAAATGGCTGTTGACAATCAGAACGCTATTCTTTCGTACAAAGTCACTATTCGTAGGAGACGGTCCTGTAAAGCAAAGCGAGGACAAACCCTTTTTAAAGCACCTTGGTGACGGTCGGGCGTAGCCTGTTGGAGCGCCCGGGCACGGGTTTGGTGCGAGACCTCTCCAGCTGGGAAACACTTGTGGCAGAAGTGCCCGGGCTCTGCCAGCGGGAGCACGGAGCCATTAGCAAGCGGGTGGGAAAGGTGATGACACCAGTGTCTGTCTCTGCCCCGTCTGAGCTGCCGGGGCTCTCCAGGCGCGTTTAACTTGCATCTTAAAAAGAAAGAGATGTTTTCGCAGCAGCGGCAGCGGGCACAGCGGGAGGCTGCACGCCGGCCGCAGAGCTCGCAGCGAAGCGCTGCAAACAGAGCGGCTGTGGCCGAGGGAAGAGAGAAATTTTGTTTACTTTGAGTCTCACACCGTGCGAGACCCCTCGCTCCCCAAAGCAGACGGCTGCTGGAAAACACCCACCTCCACACCAGTAGCGGGACGGAGCAAACTCCGTAACCGCGTCAGCCCAGATGTTGTATCAGAAATAACCCAGCTGCGGGACCGGGCCCCATCCGCCGCGCCAACCTCCCAACGCCAAGTTGTTAACCCACTCCGCTCTCCCCTTTGCTGCCCGCGTTTCGTGGCGGGGGGGGGCCGAGGGCCGCCCCAGCCACCACCCACCCCGCCGGGCACGCGTGCGGCTGCCGTGCCCCCGCTGCCGCCGAGGCCTCCGGGCTGCGCAAGGCGGGGGACAACCCAGGTGGGCGCCCCACCAGCAAGGCCGGGGTGCGGGGGCAGGCGGCTCGGCGGGGTGCCGGGACCTCCGCGCCCCCCTTCCCCGCGGGGCCGTGCCGCCTCCCTCCCTCCCCGCCCCCGCCGAGCCCCCTCCCCGGCTATAAAGGGCGGCGGGGCCGCCCGGGCCCCCTCCTCGCCCGCTGCCATGGCCGCGCTGCGCTTCGGGGAGCCCCCGGCGGAGCCGCCCGCCTTCCCCGCAGGACGGTGGGCGGGGGGCGGCGGGCCCGGCCCGGCTTCCCCCGCCCTCAGGGCGCTTCCTCCGGCGGGCCGGGCCGGGGTGGCGGCGGCGGAGCCGTCGGAGGGGGCTCCGGCGGCCTCGCAGCGTCGGAAGCGGACCAGCTTCACGGCGGCGCAGCTGGAGACGCTGGAGCTGGTCTTCCAGGACACCATGTACCCCGACATCTACCTGCGGGAGAAGCTGGCCGACGCCACGCAGATCCCCGAGTCCCGCATACAGGTGAGGGGCGCCGGTCGCGCCGCGCCGCCCGGGGCCGCCCCCGCCCGCCCTCACCGCCGCCCTCTCTCCCCAGGTCTGGTTCCAGAACCGGCGCGCCAAGTCCCGCCGCCAGCGGGGACCGCCCCGCACCGGCCCCGCCGTCCCGCCGCCCGCCGCGCCGCCGGGCTACCCGCGGCCGCCCCGCTTCGCCGCCCTGCGCCCCCCGGAGCGGCCCCGCTGCGCCCTCTCCGGCCTGGCCCCGATCGTCCAGATCAAGGAGGAGGGGTCGACCCCCGGCGAGTGGCCGCCGGCCGCCGCCTTCCCCCCCGGCCCCGGCTTCGAGGGCTTCCCGCCCGGCCGGTCCGGCGGGGCCGAGTCCGCCGCCGCCTTGGCCGGGCCGCCCCCCTACCCGCCGGCCCGCGCCTTCTGCGGGCAGTACTCGCCCGTGTCGGACGCCGAGGACACCAGCGGCTTCTCGGAGTCGGGCTCGGAGTGGGAGGAGAACGCCCTCGGCGCCTTCCGAGCCCTCTGAGCGCCGCCGCGGGCGGGACCCGGCCCCGGCCCCGGGCGGGGGGGGGGGGGGGGGGGGGGGGCGGNGGGGGGGGGGGGGGGGGGGTTGGAGCTGCAGCCCCGGCACTGATGCGAAGGGCTCTCCCCGCCAAACCCCGTCCTGGGGGTCCGGGGCTCCGGCGGGGAGCAGTCCCGTACCGCGTACCTCACCCCTGCTCTGCCACTGTTGCACTTTATCCGGTAGTAGTAACTGATTTTACCTATTTATTTAAGAAAGATACGGGTCAGCTCCATCAGCTGAGGGCATCTTTTCACACTGTATTTAAAGATTTCCATTAGCATGTTTTGTATTTCTGTTACCTATATATTACTTCTATAGCCAACAAGCTAACCAGATCCACGCTGTTTTGGGGATGGGGGCTGGTCTTAAGAAAGTAGAAGAGTGGGGCTGGTCTGTCGGGATTTTTTGACACAAGAAAAAAAAAAATAATAAAAGTTTACATTTTTGCTCTCCTGGTGTGTGTGCCTGGGGCAGGGACAGGGTTTCGTGCCTCGGCCGAGGTGGGGCAGAGAACAGAGTTGGTAGATGTCCCAAATGCAGGTTCCTCTTCCCAGACCTGGAAAGCCACGGCTGCGGTTCAGGCGTGACTAAGAGACCTAAGGGGCCTGAGGGACAGGTTACAAAAACTGCCTTAAACCATCTCTATTTGCTTTAGATTTTCTCTAAACCCCCACCCCTGAACGAAAATGCAGATTTATGGCGTAAGTAATACAAACCCCAAACCTGCAAATCATTGTCCTGCTCAGACAAAAGCCTCAACTCTGCCACTTAAGCCAAGGTTAATGTTAAACTACAGAAAAGCGGGAGTATTTTGTGAACTCTGTAAAGGCGCTTTAGCTTTGAATTTGAATACTAGGGACTACACAGAAGTGGGTTACGTGATCGGTAACGGGGTGATCGGCTCTGCACTGAGAACACCAAAATGACTGGTAACAGAGGCCTCTCACTTAATTCAATTTATTAAGGAAGGACATATTACTATATATGTATTTTGAGGATAAGGCCAATTCTTCGTGCCTACAAAGCTGCACTTCAGAGCTTTGCAGAGCAAGCTATAAAACACTAATTATGGAAGAGCACCTGAATGCCACGAGGCTCTGATAGTTTGGCAGCACAGAAGAGGTGACCCATGTACTGATGGTAGAAATACCCCATATTGGGAAATCACGCCCTACAGAGTAAGGTCACCAACGCACAAAATCTCTCAGTGTCACCCCATAACATACCTGTGCTTGCAAAGTCTGGGACAGCTGAACCGTGGTTGAACTGCAAGCTTGCAAGGCTAAGTGGCACAGCAGGATTGCTGATGGATATCCTCCCTCCAAAAAACAGACCTGTCCTTGGAAAAAAAAAACCATGAAGCAAAAAGCAGCCAACCAGCCAAAGTGAGATGCATCCGCCCAAGTGGACTTGGGTGCCCAAGGAGCTGTTACATTAGGGGTTGGGAAGACCCCGGAAGAGAAGTACTTACAGCAGGAAACAGAAAATGAGACGATCATTTCTTGAGGGTGCAGGGTGAATTCAAGTTTACTGACTGTAAGAAACCGAACTAACTTGTTCTACTCCTGCAGACTTAAGTTACAGTAGTTGTAGTTTGTCCTGCATTAACCCTGACCCAACATACCAGTAATCGGGGGGGAAATGCAGCCTCTTGAAGAGAAGCAGCATGTATATTCCCATTGCCTATGTGCATTGGCCAAATGACATGTGAAAGTACGTGGATACTTTTATCACAAATTGTGATGTTATGTTACCCTGCAACGATTCAAAAACCCACTTCAACACAAAGCATGTTAGAAAGAGCACATTTAAGAATCCACATGTAAAAAACATCATACCTACAGAACCAGAGTTAAGATTGGAGCGTGGCGTGGTAGCTCTTACAATGTTTTCTGCATCCAGTAAGAAATGAGTTTGTTATGAAAATCAGGTTCCCAGATCCTCTTTGCTGAATACCATTCGTAGTAGCAGTTATCTACCAGAGTCCACAACTTCTCTCTCCCTCCGTGTGGGCTGCTTGTATCAACAGGGCAAAGTTAGCCTCCGTGACTGCCTGATGTCTCCTATCAGGAAGTCCTATTCCACAAAAGCATTCACGCATATGCATAACTGCTAAGTACACAAGCAGGGTCCTGATGGAGCAGTAAGGGAGTACAGAGGTGCGTACAGTAAGCCAGCGAGCTGCTACTGGAAAAGGTAGTCCTTGCTGTTTCCTGGTGCCGGCACCAGTGCCCATCGCCCCGGCAGCGAGCGAGTTCAGGCAGAAAGCTCGACAAGAAAGGCGAATGGTTCTTCAGCAGCACAGCTCCCTGAGCCGGCACACTCTAGTGGGTTTTATGAGCAGCAGATGATAAGGACAGGGGCGTCAGTAAACAGCAAGGGGACGGTTCCTTTCTCCTGCGTTAGCCATAGATCACATTAGTTACTGTCAGACTAAACCACGTGCCTTAAGTTAGGCTTTGGCACATTCCTCCGTTTAAATTACAAGGGTGGTGGAAGAGGACCTTTCTGTCTTCTTTACCAAACAGATGGTAACACCACAAAATAATGGGTAACATAATTACAAAAGCAATTGCAGGGACCACTACAATGTTCTATTGCATTACGAGAGGTAAATTTCCATGAGTAACTCAGCAAAATTAGCGTTTAGCATTATTTTGTAGTATCCCATGTCAAGTTTCTCAATACCTTTTGAAACAGCTACTCACTTTGTCCTCATAACATTTCAGCAATTAAATTAACTTCTCTTAAAAAAATGACCTGAGACCATCTGCAAAAAAGTTTGCATTTTTGTGAAATATATCAACTCTCATAGGTCAATTTATTCAGAGTTACAAATTTCATTGAGAATAAAAGATTTATGCATTTCTCTTAATTAACAGAACAAGTTTAGCTAAATATAAACTCTGCACTAAAGTTTTGCAGTGGCACAATACCAACACAGAATACAGAAGCATCTTTAAACTATACAAAATTTTAAAATTGAAAATAATCCTGTTTACATATTCTTTATACATCAACATATAAAAGACCTCATTTAATGAGGCATCTAAAAGAATCAAAAACATCCCTACAGCTATCTCTGAAAATTCATATCTGGAAACAATTCATTACACAGAAGCTTTACAAGACTATTTAAACAAACCAATACACACTTTTTACAAGATTAACATTCCCAAAGGTACTCATAGGCAGGTTGTCACTTTTTATTTCTGCAGTTTACCTCACTGGTTATCTTTAATTATAAAAATCTTCGTATTTATATACGTTGGGTATTGTTGGATAACCAGTAATCTAATTTAAAAGTTGTGCAAAACAAACAAAAATTTGGAAAAACAATATGTTTAACCAGTCATTTATATAAAATACCAACTAAAGCACTTCTTTTGCCCCGTGTGAAGGAAAAAAGCCATAACCAATCTCTTTCTGGAAAGTTACCAGTTACATTTTTATATTCCTTCATTAGACTCCTTCTATAAGTTATGATAAATTACAAGTTCCAACAAGACAGCGACCGATCGATAGACCTGCCCAACATCCTCAAGTCTACAGCTTCTGTTTGCTGCCCGTATCCTGCTGCTGCTTCTTTAGATCAGGAACACTCAGCCTGCGTTGTCACCGCCATGCCATGCTGCCCGCCTGAAATGGCAACTCTCCACACCTACGCAGTAGCGCAGCTTTACATCACAAAGACCTGCCATGTGGCTACTGCTCTGAGCCATTTCCTCCTCAGCGCTTCTAACATACCGGTACCAGGAGAGGCAACAGCAAGAGGTGTGCAGAATTCGTCTGAACTTTTAAAAACTAAGTTCAAATTATATGAAACTAGGTTTTCAAGTTAATTATAATAAATGCAATTACTAAGAGATTACCAGTTAGCAAAACTACTGTATGTGAATAACAAATGGAGAAATCTAACGTAACGCTGGCCAGTAATGCTGGTTTTCTTAAGAAGCAGATACAATATATTTAAAAGGGTCCTTTCTGAGAGGTTTTCTTTTCCCTTATCTTCTGGCAGTTAGGATATTTGGTGAAGCCTATATAAAGGAAGAGGATTTTCCAGAACTACTTGCTGTACACTTGAAAGAAAATTTTCAGTCTCTGTTGGTGTTATTAGCTGCAAAAGCGTGTAAGTTTCCCATCTGGCTCAGACCGCTCTGAATATGTGCAACGTGGATCTCAACGTTATTCTGAAAACAACTACAGGCAGAAAAGAAGAAAAAGTGTTAAACCCTGTATTTAAGAGTTGCGTCTGAATATTTCTATAGTGAAAGTCCAGATACGAACACAGCCAACACAAAAATTCAGATGAATCAGAGTAGTACATACTAATGCAAATCGATAGAGACACACGTGAAAATAGCATTTGCACAAACAGCTGCACGAAATCAAGAGTTACCGACTCGGGTACTTTAAAGAAGACTTTAACATGACCAGAGTTAATGAAATAAAAATATTATGAAGAGATGCTAAAATGCCCCAGATAAGTACAGTGAAATGGAAGTATCATCACCACCTTCACAGTGTACATCAACCTTTAGTTGAATCCATTCCAACTTACAATTTGCAGTGGTGATTATAGAGAAGTTTCACTAATGTTTGGGGTTTATTTTTGTTTTTACTAATGAAAAATAATTATTTTTTAAATCAAAAGGCCATCCTACTATCTTCACAAAAAAAAAAATCCTATGTGCAGCCTCCCATCATTATGTAGCAGTACAAGTATGGAGGGTATCAGGAAATACTAAGAATTTTGGTATATTTTCTAAATTATGTAATTTAGCAGCATTTTAGTTATAAAAAAAAAAATCCTGGTCACAAATTGCTGGAGGCTGCAGTGTACTTCAGACAAGTATCACCACATTCTTGCTATTTTTATAATGCTTTCTCGGGCACCTGCTTCTGACAACTGTTGCAAAATGGCCATCTAAACTAGATGGGCCTTTGATCTGGCACAACATGGCTGTTCTTCTGTTTCTTGGTTAAAATATTGCTAATGGAAGCTGGTCAGAAGCTATAATTGTCTCATATGCCAGCTTTTGATATTTACAGACAAGAGGTTGAGCAACTATGCAAAAAAATACTGAAGTGGTACTGTTCTGTGGTTTAAAGAACTTAGAATACATTTACTAGTCAGACTTCAAAGTCTGAAAATGTTCTAAAATAACTTATTAGTTGTCATAAATGACCGAAGAGCAAGAAAGTCTAGTTGTTGCTGCATCAATTTAATACTTTTTTCCCCCCCTTTTTAAAAAAAATCAGGTTCCTTCACTGATAGGTTCAAACAGAAAACTGCTAGTTTCACACTCCCTTTAGGAAACCCCCTTGTTAAATGGGACCATTGCTATAAGTAAAAGTTACCAGATTAAACCCCTTAATTATAATCAGTGTTCACCTCTAAAATACAGTAAGAATCGCCTACTGGCACAAAATGTGTAATTAAGAATTAAATATTCAAAAAGTAATACCTGATATTTGAGGAGTCTATTGAATTCTTAATGTCATTTAATGAATCTGTTAGTGATTTAAATTCAAAGGAATTCAGGTCACCTCCTTCTGCTAGACACTGTAGGAGAAGAAAACAAAGAGTGTTCTCACAGTTGGGCACAAAGAAACTGACAGAGCCTTAATACTATGTATTTTATGAGAGAAGCTGTATTTTTGCAAACATTTTACCTTAATCTGCAGTAATATTGCTGTAAGTCTAGCGATAAGATCAGTTAAATTTTCACTTTCAACACAAAGCTGTCCTGTTGTTGAGGAATTTGCTTGCCTGACAATCTCCTGAGCCTCCTCTTCACACCTACGTCTCAGATCTGTCGGTTGGTCTGCAGGCTGGAGGCCTTGGTCAGGAGCAAGCTGCGTAGACATAAGGAAGAGAAATGAAGATCGAACGTCTTCGCATTTGGTGTATGTGTGAAACGACAAATGATTTCAAAGAGAGTTCACAGGTATGTATCAGACAGTATTTTTTCTTCATTTATGTATATGCATGTCTATTTCAAAACTGGCCAATGGCATCAGCAAAAGTGTCTGCATTCTGGTAAATGAAACAGAGACAGACAGAGGCAGGGACAGAGAGACAGAAGGAGTCCAATACAGCCGCTACTAGTTTCATTTCAAAGTGATCCCTGCCTATGCCCCATTCCCAGGAAATTCTTTTTTTCTTTTTTTTTTTTTTTTTTNTTTTTTTTTTTATACTTAGGTTAAGCAAAACCAACGAGTACATACAGATTCCAGCAAAATCTTACCTCATAACAATACTGTTGAACTTTATGCAGAACTTTATTTAAGTCTTTGTTTAGTTGTTCTAGATCTAGAACAATAGTTGCGTATCTCCTCTGAAACTCAATGCCTATTGGCATAGAATAGGATTTCTGTGGAAAAGACAAAGCATATTAAAGTTAATGCAGTACTGTACCTATAGATCTTTTGAACTCATCGAAAGGAATCTTCACTTGAAAAATAACACTGAGGTATTTGAAATCCCAGTGTTTAATAGAAAAATGTCAACATAAAAATATTAAAACCTAGTATTGCTATTTAAAACTGACAACTGTGTAGTGACTACCTTGCTTTTATTGTCTTCATAAAGTGCTATGATAATCAGCGGTGGTAAACGCTACAGAAGACAACTGTGGTTTGACCTGCTTATTCCTCCAGTAGCTGGGTATGGCTCCTCTCTACTGTATGAGCTATCCTGTCAGTAGGAGAACAGTATAGGACAATATGGCCACGACCACCTCTGCTGCAGGATAGGAGGCACAGTTGTCCAGTAAATTAGCGGTCACCTGAGGATGACTCAGTGCTACGTACCTTCTGTTACAGCTAACAGTTCTGCCAAAAAAGAGTTACTAAAGCTTATATTTGGTAATATAAGTATTTAGGGTAAGCACAGTTTTCCACAAAAACCAAATACCAGAATACAGTACTTTTTTCTTACACTGTTTTCAGAATGTGTCTTGACACTCTTTGAGTGGTATTTATGAAACTGAAACAAAACATACAATATATTGTAAAATATAAAAAATTGTAAATATAAAAAAAATGGAGGCTCAGGGGAGACCTTATCACTCTCTACAACTACCTGAAAGGAGACTGTAGTGAGGTGGGGGTTGGTCTCTTTTCCCAAGTAACAGGCAATAGGACAAGAGGAAAAGGCCTCGAGTTGCACCAGGGGAGGTTTAGATTGGATATTAGGAAAAATTTCTTCACCGAAAGGGTTGTCAAGCATCGGAACAGGCTGCCCAGGGAAGTGGTTGAGTCGCCATCCCTGAAGGTATTTAAAAAACGTGTAGATGTGCTGAGGGACATGGTTTGGTGGTAACTCGGCAGTGTTAGGTTAACGGTTGCACTTTATGATCTTAAAGGTCTCTTCCAACCAAAACCATTCTATGATTCTAAATGGCCTTTTGCAAGATAAGCAAGAAGTATTTCCAGTGCTTCGCAGCCACAGGTCTGAGATACAGTCACCTCATACAGTCAAACCTGTAGCCATAGATTTTACACCAAAAGATGAAGCAAATGGCAAAGTCAAGAGCCTTCATCAGGAGGATCCAGGTCAAAATCTCAAAATTGAGGTTTCAGTTATCAGTTCAGTTCTAAGTTCCCCATTAAACTCAATCACTGAAATGATTTCTAAGGATTTACAAGCCTGAATGCCGAATTAATAGGGCTTTTAGCTAACACCATAGCTACAGAATTCACTTAAAAGCAAACTAGAAAACAGCATATATTTGACATACTTCCTGTGGCTCTGGAACGTAAGGAAAAAATTGTAACTTTCAGACCTTCTTCAGTGACCAGCCCCTCCTAGGGCAGACTGGACTACTCCGGCTGTGAAAGCCGCAGACAATTGTGAATTCCCCATCAGAGAGGAAGGGCTAAGGGCATTCTATGTTAGTGACAACGAAAGAAATATTTCTCAACACCAGTGCTATTTCTGATCCACGAGCAATACGAGATCTGGAAACACTGACAAACAGCTGAAGTGGCAAACAAAAGATGGATGGCTTTTAGCAGACGGAAGCAGATAACATCTCTGTCATTGAATATGTACACACTTCTCTGGAATGACCAGCATCACCTTTACCTTGTCGTTATTGCAGGTCAAGTGAAAAAATTAACTTGCCACCATTTTTATTTAGATTTGTTTATTCAAATGTGTATCAGAAAAGGGTTTACTGTTTTATGCACACGATAACTTATTTATAGCCTGTAACGAAGACTAGTAGTGATGTCAAGATGCTCAACTATTAATAATCTGTCCCTTCAGAAAAATGAAATAGGAAATGTGCAGTTGTATGTATTAATAGCTCCTCTGAAGGCATCCCCTGCCTCATGTAAATTTATTATTATTGCCAAATAATAATGGACTATATTCATTACCAGTTCTGATTTTGGTCAGTTCCATTCATTTCTATATTGGAACAGTCATTAAAAAAAGCAGTCTCCATAAAAGCACTGCTTTAAACCAGTGGTGTAACTCTAACTATTATCAAATCACAATTGTATGAATAATTATCAAAGTCTGACAATTAAGCTATACCTGAATGAACTCAAAGGATTCTGTTTTATTCATGTTCAGGTATATTATTGATGTTCAAATGGATTGGTGCCGGAAGAAGATTCTTGTTCAAAAATACATTTTAAAGGAGAAACAGTATATACTCAGTGGCAAAAACGTAGATGGGATTGCCAAGGGACAAAGAGGATCAGAAGACAGGCTAAGAATATGGCCCAATAGAAAGGTATCGCGTCCTCTATTTTTATCAGGACAGCCTTGAACAGTAACGGAGGTTGCTTTATGATTGCTGGTTTACAAAGGAAACCGCGCAAGGGAAGAATTTCAAAAGTATCTCAAAGTCCTTATCTAGGCTACGAATGAGCTAAAATATATCAAACTTAACGTTTATTTCTAGATCATCTTCTCCCATGTTGCTTTTTTGCTCTTTCAATTTTGTTATCTTCCTTGATATTCTTATTCCACATTACAGTTAATTTATGACTTAGCTGAGTGACATATTAATACCTGGATTCTTGTCACAGGAAGGTTACTGTCATTCCTAAGGATTTCCTTATCTATGCAAAAGTACTGATATCTCAGTAAAAACAAAAAGTTTTTTAGTTTGTTTTAAGAAGAGTTGGTAATTTTTCAGTAGCAGACTTACAGGTTGCAATGGTATGTTTTAATCTTGCTTCTTTTTGCATCTATTTTAATTTTTAACATGCAAAATTAGAAGACAAAACATTTGATGCACAGGAAAAAATAAGGTAGTAACTGAAATGATAACAGGGTTTTGAAGAGCAGCATCACAGCACAAAAGAAGAAAATTACAGACATAGGGATGGGGCAGTAGGAAACAGAATAATAGAACGTACATGCGCACATGATCACTGAAGCGACAAAGGGAAATCTTACCACAATATATCAAATCCTTCAACATTCAAATATTTCACATGAAAAAAAATTAGCATTTTTGGTTTCAAGAAAAAGGACTCCTCCTTCTCTCCACAAACCTTTAGCCTTCTGTCTGTATGTTGTAGAGACAACTGTCTGAATGGACGTTAGCAGAAGGTTGAGACTGATAGCTTTCCACTTTCAAGTTGATTGATAGCCGTGGGTGGTAGAAGAGGCATTCTTATCATTTTGATTTACTGACTGATGATTAGATAAAGCCCAGCAAGAAAAACTACTCTGCTGCTGCTAATTATGCTGTAGCTGCTCTGGTATTGTAATTTTAAATGCTGGTCAAGGGCACTCAGAGCTTTATATAGAAAATCTCTGAACTGAGTTATTGTTTCAGCCAGAAAGCTAAATAAATAAGTACCTACCATCCGCAAAATAAAATTATGATGAATGTCTTACCATATAAGCTTGTACTCAAGATTCCCAAAGTACATAGTACTTCCTTACTTTACGTGCAGCTGACACATGCTACTCCAATGGTAACATTAATCAGTTTCCAAAGCATAATGCTTTCAAAGGAGAATCGTATTTGAAACTGACCTTTCTGACTTGTCTTTACAAAAATAATAAAAAAATCTCAAATTACAGAAAGCACTAAAATACAGATTTTTATCTAGACTCTAGTTTTAATTGCATCTATTTGCATTAGCTGTTAAAGCATACCCTGTTTTAAGAACTGAAAAGAGAACATTCTCACCAGCTTTTCTGCTTCTGTATTCATCTCTCTCAATTGTTTGATGTGTTCCTTCTTGATCATAAGGATTTTCGATAACCTGGTCTAAAACAAAGGAACTATTTTTAGAATGAATAGGTCCTTAAGCAGTTTTGAAATGCCATAGAAATTCAAGATAATAAAATGTGTGTTGCTTTCATAATTTTAAAATACATTTCTCAGTTCATCAAAACGCAGAAATAAAAATTAGTTAAAATTAAATGATGGATTTTCCAGAGATTTTTAAAGCATTTTCAAGTGCCCTAGATTGGAGAATGCTAAAATCCATCAGCCGAAATTCCCAGTAGGAAGACCAATATAATTTATGGCCAGCTAGAGCCTGAAGAATCAAGAACCTTCTTTTTTTTCAGCCTGAAGGAAAACAAAGGCTATCATCATGTACTACAATTAATATCACTCACCTTACCATACCTTTTTTCTCACAGTTCTCAGCCTGTTCTCAGCCATGCCTTAGAATGAGCTCCAGCCCTTTGTGTACACTCCTGCAGTAAAATCTGGTATACAGATTGGATCTATTTTATACAGAACGACTCTGTGCTTTCCATTTCTCTCTTTCATAATGGGAATACCCTGTTTCTGCTGCTCTTGGTACCCAGCAGGTTGAACTGGAAATCACTGGGAGTGCTCTCAACACACACATCACTATCCACGCTCTCTAGGGCCCCGAGAGAAATCCTAACTCCACTACAACCAGCAACAGTTTTATCACTGATGTAAACAGAGCCAAGATTTCAGATTTTATAAATTGCAAGTGGCTTAACTGCATCCTAGTAGCGGAACATGGGACTGGGAGGAATAGGAACTCCTAGTTTCTGCTATATATAATCTTATATATAATCTTATATATAATCTATCTGCTTATATATAATACCCTTTGTTGATTTTCAAGTTCAGTCTTAACGTAGCCAGGTTTCTTGCCCTCACAAATCCTAATGGAAAATTGTTCCAGGACCTCTTTCAGCTAATTATGAATCTTCTTGGAATTTCCATGCTAAATACATTCTTGTTCACTGCATAGTAACTTGTTCTGCCAAAGCTGTGTTTCAGCTAAATTTAGGCTCTCCCTCCTTGTATTTATCCCTGTTTATTCATAGACAGTAAAAGCATCTCTTCTCCATTGTTCTTTCACTAATCACAACCCAAGCCTTTCCAGTCTCCTCTCCCACAAAAGGCTCTTGATCTCCTATACTTTTGTGGCCCTTTCTGTATTGTTTTTCCATTCACTGTCATCTTTCCTGAATGTGAGCAACAGGAAGACTGTACCAGTATTCCAAATGACAGAGCTGTAAACTAGACCTGTAAAACAGCACCAACACTTCTCTCTTTCTGCCACAAATACTTTGCCAGATGCATCTTCTGAATGGATGGCAAGCCATGGTCAGACGCACAGGGGCAATACTGCATAGGTTATGACTCTTCCAATTCTAGCTGCTCATTTCTGTCCTGGTGCTGTCCCCCAAAGCCTGTGCTGAGCCAGCACTTGCATTTTTGAAGCTACATGAAGAACCCAATCAGGGAATTGATAATGAGAAAACAGTAAATTCAGAAAAGGCAAGAAAAAAAAAGTTTTAAAGTTGTTACTTGTGAGCTGGGTTACGTCTCTGAGCTAGTTTCTAACACACCACACAATTGCTCATGTTGGCAAAAAAACACCTGGGAGGAAGGAAAGCACTGTACACCATCTGCCACTGCTGCCAAAAAGTTACTCATCAAGCTCTGCTGTCATCACCATCCAGCAACTGCCTAACACGCCTAAGTCTTTCTTCATGAAGCTGGTGAGTCCCCGGCTTCATGCAAAAGACATTATTTGTCCCCCAAACTTGCAAGGTATTTGGTGCTTAACTTCTACTTTGATGTTCAAACATATTTAAGGATGCATGGCCCTAGGTTCTCCAGCTTGGATTTTATGTTATATTCATCCCATTTCCGGATATACTCCAGTGATCAAGATGATCTGATTCTTTCTACAAGAAACTCTGACCTTTCACTGTATCTATGATGTCTACCAACTTTCTCTTGTTGGTACATTTTATTAAATAGTCTTCCATTTTAATTTGCCAGTATAATCAGTAAATGCTTTAACCCAGTTCAGCCCTATTTTCCTTGAGAAGTTCTTGCCTAACAGCTCTATTTTCAGCAAAACTCATCCTGTTTACTATTATAATTTATAGATCTCATTAAACTGGAAATGAAGTTTTAGTACAATGCTTTTCCACATTAAAAGAGATGAAGGAAGAACCCAACCAGTATGTTTAGATTTGTACTTTAGATTTAATTTTTCAATCAAAATAATATTTATAAAGAACACAAGCCCTTCAAAGTAAAGTGTGCAGTAACTTACTACGGAATATTTTCAAAATTTTCATAAGCAGAAAATAGTCAAAACAGCAGTATCCATTTTCAGATTTTTCCTCCTGTATTTAAGTCGAGGAGATCATTCCTTTTTCCATAGCAGTCAGGAAGACACCAATTCACTTTTCTGAACATGCTGCATTGACACACTCCCTCTACTGGACATGCAGCAACCCTGCAAACAATCTGTTTTGTCTTGTATTGTTTCTTTCCCAATCTAATTTTTTTCCTCAAAACAAAACAAGAAGGAGTGGGGGGAAGCTGTAGCTGAGCACTTTGATAAACATCCTCAAAATTTTAATACCGACTAGAATGTAAGAATGTAATCTATTGATTTTGATGTGCAGTATAGCTTAGGAAATATTTAAGGATACATTACATATTGCATGTAAGCATGAAAGACTTTTTTTAATTCATTACTTGTTTATTGTTGACTTTATTCTTAAGAACATAATGTTAATTTTTGAGCCATTCATTTCCTAATACATGTTTGTCCACAGTAAAAACCAGAAAGAACAGCAGTCTCTGATGCCAAAATGTAAACACGTAGAAATTAATATAAAAGAAAAAATTAGAAAAACTTAGAAAAACTAAGACTCACCAGTGTAGAACTATGATTAAAATAGTTGTTACAAGTTGCAATGTTTACTTACAACTGCAAGTTTTATGTAAAGAGAATATCCCTAACATTTTGTTGTCGGGGTCAGCACATGATTTTGACTACACTTCCTTTTGCTCCCAATTAATTTCAGAACCCATAAAAGAGAGCTAAGGGGCTGGATTGAAACCTTATTCAAGGTGTGCTGTATTTTTTCTGTTTTGTCTAAAATAAAGTTTTCCCCTGAAACTGTTTATTCATGGTATCATAAATAATTGTCTGGCAATAGTTCTCCAGAAAGTTTTCTTTTAATCAAACATTTTCTGACCATTTACTTCCTGAATCACCAGTAAATCAGAATGAGGGCTTTGACCCTTTCATTGTACCAGCATATAAGAAAGGCTAGAACATCTTTAATGGTCACCTTTAACATAAAAATACATCTGGACTGGTGAACGCAGTGGAATCAATAATCAGTATTCACCAGCCTCACATACTTCACAACACCACCTTTCAGCACCATCCTTAAACTTCTAATAAAAAAGTTGATGCGTAAAATGCTTAAGATGCTAGGCTTAGAAATAATGCACAGTCCTTCAATAAATGTTCTTTTAAGTCTTGTGATTCTGTATCAAAAACCTGGATAAAGTATTAAGTTGCTCACATAAGCAAATGCGAAAGATATGTGGCTTGATTTTCTTCAGAATCTTTTTACAATCTTCAAGCAAAAATACACATTAATGCGGTATCTTTGTAAAATGCCACCATTCATAATACAAGCAAGAGGCCTATACTTTTAAAACTCAGATTTCCTTGTAACAAATAATAAAATACCACCAGATGTGAATGAGATATCAGACATTTTCAAATGTAATATACAGAACCAATATCAGAAACAGACCAACTTGATGCACTAACGAGTTGTAAAGCTCAGTACACCTTAGTTACCCAGTTTCATTGATCATACTCAGTGACTCAGGTAGGAGGATAGCTGCAGATACAGTTTAGCAGCATAAACAAAGACTGTTATCTTTTGTGTATTTCAATTTTTAACATAATTTATCTTACAGCAACTACAACTATTTTAAATTTTCTTAGCTAAGCTAGATGCCAAGCCACCTTTTCCAAAACTAGCTTCATACAATAAGTTTCCCCTAAAAAGTGAATCGATCATTCTGTCAAAGAAAATTCATTATGTTGAATGGCCAAAATATTAGTCTCATGTGAGCTACAGACACAACTTGATTCTTTTGACCAATTACATACACTCTAAAATTTGAGAGGCATTTAGCAATATTATTTCTCAGTTTTTAATACTTCAGACACAGACCATTCCCACCTCCTTTAGCATGTTCAAAACAGCTTTTATTGTTAAACAATTAAATCACAGATCTTAAGGTAAGCCAACATGAGCAATTACATTCTTCCATCATCCTGAAGTGTAACTTGCTTTGATGAGTTTTGATATTCAATGAATCTCAGCTTCCTAACATTACTTGTCTGTGCTCTTCTGAACTGGTCTACAAAAATCACTGAAGAATTATTTCATAAAGATGAAGACAAAAAACAGTTTTCTCATCTATAACATGTATGTTTGCTTTCAGGGAAAAAAATGCTTTTTTTCTTCTGCAAGAGGGTAGGACATTACATAACATAAACCACAATATTATACAATATATGATAATGCACATGGGCAAATGTTCTTTGCATAATGCAAGTATATTTTAAAATAGAAAAAGTTAAGAAAATTAAGAAGGGGCCAGGGGGAATAAAACCAAGTATTATTAACATATTTTCAAAAGTTATTTTGGATATCACCATACCCGTCATAAATCAAGAGAAGGTCATTTAACTGCGGAAGAATTGGCAGCATAAACACAAAAGGACAATACACAACAAAATTAAGAGTTGCAGTTAACACTTACCACTTGAATGAGGAATTCTACTGGAAAGCCTCCTAGTGTTTCAGTATCTGTGCTTGAAATTTTGTTTTTCCACGAAGATTGTCCTAATAAAGGATCACTGTCCTATACAAGAAAGAACATTTTTAATAGCTTATTTTTATCTTGCTGAATAACCTCAGAAAATTAATCTCAAAAACTGTTTAAGGCAACAGCTTCAACATGTACCAGAAAATATTTCAATGATTAATATTACATGAAAAAAGTAACTTACTGTAATTGGAGACTGGAGTGAAGGTGTATAGTGCAATCGGGGAGGGGTCATAAAGAACCTTGAAGGCCGTTGTTTCTGTCCAAAGGCAGCAATTGGCATGGTTTCATGAGGCTCGTTACTCTGTAAGACAGGAAAAGGAAGGATATACTGAGCTGTATGATTAATTAATTTTACACACCTTTTGGAATACATAATTTAATTCTGGAACCTGGACTAGCCATGCCCATCCATGCCCCAGCCTAACAACATTAAAAGGTTAACATTTTGCTTTTGGGCTAGCAGGAGCTTCAAAAATCATATTCAATTGCTGGAGTTTTCAAAGTGTTATGGCATCATGTGAAATAAAGCCTGCAAGAGTATTTCCAAAAATTCTACTGGCAAGTTGCAGACGAATCATGACTGAACAGGAGTTCAACAGAGGCTCCAAACTCAGACCATGACAGAGACTAGACAAATTATAGGCCCTTAGTAGATTCAACACTACACAAGGTACAAAAGAAGGTGAAGTCGCTGGAAAGCCTGCAGTCTAGGTCAGACTGTTTGGCAGGAACAATTCCTGGAGCTCATAAACTGATACAAAAACCTATGAGCTATGAAATAATCCCAAATTGACCAAAGCAACATCCCCACAGGTAGCTTCATTACCATAAGAAGTTTCAAAATTAGGTTCAATCAACTCATAATACTTGCTAGCAACTACCAGAGAACTTTCCAGACTTTGGCAAATTTCAAAGGACCAGGTTTTCTTGAATGTTTTCTGCAAATCCTGCCAGGATCCCATAGCAGAATTTTCTTTGGGATCTTACACTACTTGTTGTATTTCTTCATATTAAAGTCAGGCTATTATAACAACCTATAATAGTAGATCTAGTAAATTCTTCCAGCCTGAGCATATGTTTTTACATAGAGTGTTATCCTGTTCTATAAAACCAGGAACAGTAGAAGCCCAGTCGCCTGGAATTTCCCATGCACTTGTTATGCTTGTTTCTACTTTATGACAATACCACCTGGATGTAGTATTTTTAATTTTCTTTTTTTGATTAAAGCATAAAAATAGTAGATTTTTTAAAATTTTATTTTATTTGTTATTATAGCTATTTTAAGAATGTGTCACTAGTACTTACAAGAACTTCATAATCTGGGACTGTGTGTGTTCCAAGACCTGCCCTGTCAAAAGTCACCCTGTATGTAGCATTAAGAGTGTCTACAGCGTCTATTTGTCCAGTGAATAGTCCATCATGGACACCTCTTAAACGTGCTTTAAAAACAAAACAAAACAACAAACCAAACGTTATTATGATACCATTGAGAAAAATAGACTTAATACATCTTTTGCAAGTAACCCTTTATATGTATATTTAAAACCCACAGATTAAATGAAAAAAAAAAGTAAACTCAGAAAAAGAATAGTATGCAATAGAAATACTAGCTAAATTTTTGTCAAATTGATCTTTGTGAGTCAAGTATTTCCCAAATCTAATCCTTAGTACCACACTTAAATCTAAATAAAACAGTATTTAACACCTAATACCTTCTGACTGCCAGATTTTGCAGGCAAATTCCAGATGATTTTGCATACCTTTTCTCTTTGATCACTTCCACTGACAACTGCATATATAGCAAAAGACACTGAGGAATGCAGCTCAAGGATATAGCTCTAGGAGAGTGAGGAGAAGCAGTGTTGTGCATGCCTGCTCTCCAGCAAGAATTAAGGGTAGTGTTGCTGAAGAAAGCAAAAAGCAACGAACAGTAGTGGTTTGAGTGGGAGATACCATGGTTAAGTGAAAAGCATCTGCATCATGAACAGACAGGATGGAGGAATTCAAGTCTTTGCAAAATTAGACAAAACTTGTGGAATTTTTTTAACAATATTCCTTCATCGGTTATATGTAAGTTTTTTCAGTAAGACAATGTCATGTTTAGTATACATGTCCAACTCCACTGCAATATCAATTGCGTATCTCTTTCAAAACAGGTATTTTTGTATTTATTGAAAAATAAAGCTCAAGTTTTATATTAGGTTAGATTTTAAACTTTGAGACAGCACTCTGCTCTTTGCATTTAAGCATCTCTCCAAGATTTGTTACATAAACTAGACATTAAAAAATTAAAAAATATACAATTTGAACAGCAGAAATAATAAAACATACTGAGTTTGTACCTCAAAACTGTATCACTGTTTTAAAAACACTAGCTAATCTTCACAAGCACCTTAAATAAAAACATACAATTTTTGATGTTTTACATTTATTCTAACTATATGCACTAAGTATATTATGGTTTACTAAAATCTTTGTAAAACACTTCACTGTTTTTTTTGTTTGTTTTCAAGAAGTTACCTGTAACTTTTGTTCCTATTACAAGCGGTAATGGAATTTCTTCTGGAAGATCTTTGAACTGTGAAATATCTGCAACTTTCCGCTGCTGCAAAAGTCTTATTTTCTGCCGTTTCTGTTTTAACGCTGATCTCTCTTCCTCAAAGAATGCAGAGGAACACCTATAATACAATTAGGTAAAACTATACTTAAATTCAGCACTGAAAACATACATATGTGAAGACACATCAAATAACAGGCATAGTTTACAAATCAGTGAGGAAAAATGAAAAAGCTTGGGGTGAAGTGTTCAAAAGGATTTCATTGAACAGATTTAGACAGTCTTACTCCCCAGAATTATCACTGCTAAAATAACAGTTTATTTAAAAATAATACTCAGGAATGCTAGCTGTTGCATTAGTATATCAGAAGAGTACAACTTCTTAGGACTTTTTCTGCTTATAGGGATCCACCTGGTGTCACAGCAAAGCTAAAGCAGGTCTACTCTGAATACCAGTTCAATGCATATAAGGAGGAGTTACTGTGAGGTCCCTGGCTGCCATCACTTACTGACACAGAGTAGGTCCCTTTCACATGTGCTCATTAGCTCAATTAAACTAACTTAGTATGAAAGGGCACCAGACTCAGAACATAGAAGGGCACTTCTCTGTCTCACCTCCTTGCATCTGTGATCTGTGCAGAGAATAACTTAGCCACAAAACCTCTACTACGCACATGAATTGTTCTGAGATTGATCATAGTAAAAGTACAAATTTGTTTGAATTTGGACTATTGTGTAAAATCAGATAATCTCTACCAGTCCCCTCCCCCATTTGGTTTGTGCGTGTGTGTCTTAAAACATAATCTAAAAGGTGGAAGACACACCCAAGGCCCTTACTTGGTTTTATTCATTTTCACTTTAACCTACTGAATAGGCGTGATGCATGAGGGAGATACTGAAAACATAAAGACATCAAGGACTCGATCCTAGCTCTCATTTCTTATTAAAAAAAAGTTTTATCATTCTCATATCAATGAAATAAGTCATTTAAAAAAAGGAGTACAGATGCTATTGTAGGTCTGCTTAATTGCAGAAGCAGTTATTTATCAAATAATTTACTACCTTTGTTAATTGCTTTACTGCAGTCAAATGCAATTTAAACATTTTCTCTGGAACTCGTACAGTTATATATTGATCACTGATCAATAAAAAGTCCTATTTTATGAGGTTATTTTAGAAGACACTGACAACTCCTCTGCTGGTTCCCCCTTCTACACTGCAAATTATTTTCTGTTTTAAATACCTTCAAGATCTTCCTCAGTACTGAGCAGTCAGCTCCTATTTCCAAGCCTGCTTCTACTACTTTCTTATTACATGCCAAAATAAACAGTCATATGTTTTCTTCCGTATACCCCTCACTTGGAGAGTTCCACAAAGTCATTTCACTGTTCTCCAAAATTTCTCTTCCTTGCAATGTGTATGAGAAGATCATAAGAACTAAGCTGTCAGGACGCTGAGACCACTTTCTTTCACACTGACCAGCAGTTTCACACTCATTTGTCTACATGCGTATCATTTGCCTTTTACCTTATACATGGTTTCTAAGTTATACGGGGCATAGACCATCTGTTTTGTCCAGTGTGTAGTGTTAACACAATCAGATCTTAGTCCTAAAGCAAGATATTATTTAAAAAAAAAAATTAAAAAGTGAATGAGCAGGAACGAACTGAAGCTGTGATGTACTGCTGTCACGTATGTGCAGTGATGCACTGCACTGAAGGTTCCTTTACTAGGCTATCTAACAATCACTACCACTGCAAAAGTCATCACTAGTCGTTGTATGGTCTAGAAACTGTGTTGTAGATTGAGCAACTGTAGGTGCAGGTCCCACTCACCAGTGTTTACCTGGAGTTGTGTATTGCCTAATGATCCTCATTAGGAATCCAAAATATCTGGAAAGGCATATGGCAGAGAGAGAGAGTGTGATGGTGGCTGGGAGACTTATGCAAAACTTATTTGGACAGTCTCATTTAAAGATGCTATTTGCTTCATATTTACTACTGGGGAGGAACAAGTGTAAAATAATGCTTTCCATGGACTGTAAATATGAAGCAGCAAAATGCAGGTCAGAGTTTTTCCATTCCATTGAGGATTACAGAGTGACAAGACAAACAAACAAAAAAAGGCAATACAGACTCTAATATTGGTCATGTCCAGGGTCTTGCATCAGGAACATCAGATATCATCTGATGTTCTTTGACCTGTGCTCCTAGAAATACGAATTCAAATGCTGATATACTAATCACCAACCTTGGAGGACCCTACAACAGCAACTACTGTTTTACTGCTAGCTCGGATGTTCTTACAGTCTCTGTTCTGAATGCTGTAGATCATGGATGTAGAAAGTATTTGCAACATACTTCTGGCTTCTGTTAAAGGAAATCTCCAACCCCATGTCCCCCAAACGTATTTAATAAAGGTTATCCCATCTTTGTGCCATTCCTATGCAAAAATGAAGATTAAAACTATGGTACAGATCACATTGCAACCTCAGTTTTCTGTAGAGATATTTTAAGAGGTTGAACATTCTTCTCAGTTTCTACCTCAGTCATAAGAATTTGAACTAACAGAGGAATCATCACCATCATATAGTGGCAGGACAGGCATATCTGAGCTTAATTCATATCCATTGCTATTTCACAACCCCAATTAAATTTATACAGAGTACACAAGACTACAAGACTAACTATTACCTCTTCCTTTCCTTGGAGCATATCTTTCCCCACAGTATACCGGAATCTTACAAGCTTTGCAGGCTCCCATGAAGAATACTGTTGTGCCAATAAACCACACTGTTGATGGTGTGATAGGACATTTAAAGTAGCAGCAGACATAAGACAATATTACAATATTTAAAACAAAATTAAAAAAAAGATGACAACCACGTACACAGCTATCACACAGAGACACTATTACCCTCTGCCATCAACACTGTGGATGCAAAATGTCTTATTTTTTTTTCTTCCCTCATGGGGAGATATCAGTATTAACACGGTATTTAGCTTCCTTGCATATCATGAGTACAGACAGAAGAAATTTCTAACAGAACAGTAACGTAAAAAAACTTTTGCTCTAGAGGTAGATGAAAATTATCTTGAAAAAGCATTCAAATGATTTAGAATAATTCAAAACTTTTTAGAACTAAGGCCAAAGACAGCTCTGGACATCTTGAAAAAGACTACCTTATAAATACTTTTAAAAAAAATGATTAAAGAAATGAAAAGCAAAGAGGAATGCTTATTTTATGTCGATAAAAAGCAAGTAGTCATAAAGTTTTGGCTAACAAACAAAACTACTCTATATCCAGTCAAATACTTGTACTTCAGAATTCAGATAAAAAACCCCATCCTGTCCATTTAGACCTGTGGTTCCTTAAGCGTAAGTCTCTTTTTTAAAAAAACCTAACTGTATGATAGTTTAACAAAAAAAACCCCAAAACAAAAACAACACCACTCCCCTCCCCCACCCCACCCCCCCCAAAAAAAAAGGAAGGAAATTTTATCAACGGTCCAACAGACTGCTGAATGAGGCAAGCTGATGTTTTATAGAGGGACCCACTTTTGGCAAAAGTCAAATGAGTAAGTGATGATTTAACCTCCAAATACACCATTTCGCTCTCAGTGGGAAGCATGATGACAGAGGAAGGAAAAGCTATCTCAGGTAAGCTCAAACGATATGAACACCTTTGCAAAAGGAACTATTTTTAAGCTGGCTCTGCTGCCTTCCCTTGACTAGCAATTTTTAATTATGTAAAGTTGTTTATAGGTACAGGAGATGAAATAGCCTCCATCAGACAAAACATAATCTAACTTGGTACAGTGATTTATGAAATGGATTTGGTGCTTTAGTGTTTGCATTTTCATAAATAAACTAGTCTTTCATTTCTGCAACACTACTTGTATATTTTACTCCTGATCTTACACAATGACAGGACGGTTGAGTTTGGAAGGGATCTCTGGAGGTCATCTGCTCCAACCCCCAGCAAAGTCACCTACAGGAGGCTGCCCAGGACCATGTCCAGATGGCCTTTGAGTTTCTCTAAGGATGGAGATGCTACCGTCTCTCTGGGCAACCTGTGTTGGCACTCAGTCACTCCCACAGTAAAAAGAAGTGTTTCCTTATGTTAAAACTGAACCTCCTGTGTTTCAGCTTGTGCCCATTGCCTCTTATCCTCCCTCCAGACAACACTGAAAAAAGCCTTGCCTCATCTTCTCTACGCCTTCCCTTCAGATATTTATACACAGAGACGAGATCTTCCCTGAGCCTTCTCTTCTCTAGGCTAAATTGTACAGCTCTTGTGAAAAGGCTGAACTATATCAGTGGGATTAAGAATACCGAATTCTAAATTAGAGAAAAAAACTATTGCCTTCGTTAAATTCTGGCTTCTTCTTTACAATGTACAGTATTTTATGGGTGACTTTCTCCTCTCTCTGTTTCGGCAGCCAAGCCAGGAAAAATTGAGGATCTATAAAATAGTTTAAAAAATAATAAAATAAGTAAGATCAAAATGTGCACTTGTTTTCCCCATGAAGAGCTAATTATAACCAGAAAAAATCCTTAATGAAAAGTTGTCCTGTCTTGCATGCCAGGCAGCACTGCAGCACAAAAGATACAATAATAATTTCAACATGTGCTAGCTTGGACACTCAGTTATCTAACGTGGGAAGAGAACATTTCAAGTATAAGCTCATGAGGACTACATGGCCTGGACACACATATATAAGAAACAGGGTGTGTGCGGGAGCAGGGTGTGCGCTCAGAGAACACCTTTTCAATAAAATGTTTTTCTACTCTCAGCTGTTATTTTGCTTTACTACCTACACACAAAATTATTTTAGAAGGAACAATTCCAGTAACATCAAAACTACATGTGGTTATTAGTTGAGAAGAAAGAAACTAAAAAAAAAAAAAAAGAAAAAAAATTTACCTCCGTGGTTTTCCCATTAATCGTCTGATTTTCCCCCATTCCACTCTTGTCAATTTTCTGGTTTTCAAATTTGGAAAAGATTCTTTCAGGCATACACAGAAGTCATTATCTCCTTCAAATAGTGGTCTGTTGAAACACAATTGGTCCTCTGTTATCTACACTTAGTAAACTTCTATCACAAGATTCCAAAAAACATCCATCATAAGAAATACATTGAAAACAAAAAAAAGTATAAATTAGTCATATAAACAAGACACTCCTATTGGAAGGACAAATTTAACGTGAAATACATTCAACTGAAAACAAAGAAAGTTTCCAGGACTGTTGTTCTATTTGAGCCTTACTAACAGTGATAAGCAAAAACGTTCCTCTATCTTGTTATTACAGGGAAACACATGTATTCATCCTGCTTTGTAATGTATATAAAGGCACCAAATGAAACTTCAGCAAAGCCAATGCAGTGTCGTGAGGATGCTGCAACACACTGAAGGGAACCATAAAGATATGGTGAAGTACTGAGAATAAAGACAGGAACAATGTGATACTGAGAAACAGAAAGACAGTACCGTTTTCATAAATTCATTCAATTATAACCGAGATATTCAACAGAGGATTCCAAAATACAGGAAATTGAGGCAACTTGTCATTCTCTACAGCTATACAGGTGAGACTTTTATTGTATCATACCTTGACTCCATGGTGAAGCAGAGGATCAGTATTATTGAAGTGACAGTTCAGAGATCCTACCTACACAACTTATGAATTTCTCTTTGATGCTATGACCTGTCTGTATCTCTATGTTTTATGACCGCCTTTTACTTTGTAGTACCACATCCTTCTTGGGCTGAAGAGACAAGGGAGCAGCAATGGATATGCCCGTCTAATAGCAGGTTAATCATTAAAGACTATGTGCAACTGAAATAGATCTCACCTGGTGAGAACAAAAGAATAACTGCATCCTAGATAAAGCCACTTTCCTCCATTCTCTGCAGGGCGCTGGGGTTGAGAGGGGAATATCCCCAAGCACAGAACAAAGAGGATCCTGGAAGCAACACCGCTTTCAAGTGAGTATGCAAGGTGGTGGGAGAGAGGAAAGGTGCATGGAGATAAGATGACTCGGGCAAGAATGGAAGAGAATATTTTTGCAGTAGCAGGATCTGCAGCTGTGGCATGAAGTGAAAAGGAAGCCAAAAAGAACCCTCAATGAGGCTCAGGAAACAGACAAGGAAGAGAATAGAAGTTTTATTTTATCCAGATTTACTGTCACTAACGTAAGATATCTGTGTAAAGAACAACTGTTTTGTTTTTTTTTGAGAAAGAGAATCTGTATTTTATTGTTTTTACTATCACTNTGAGAAAGAGAATCTGTATTTGATTGTTTTTACTATCACTTGTCCCTAAGCAGGCAAACTGTAAATCCACAGCATCCACAAGATTGGAAGCTCTGGGAAATGGTGTAAGCNGAGAAAGAGAATCTGTATTTTATTGTTTTTACTATCACTTGTCCCTAAGCAGGCAAACTGTAAACCCACAGCATCCACAAGATTGGAAGCTCTGGGAAATGGTGTAAGCAAACTACAGCTGCATCTGGTTCTGAGGGCCTATGATCACTGTTGTAAGTAGCTCTTTAGAAGTCTCTGCGTGTCTGAAGTCAATGGGATTTTACAGAAAACCATCCTCTGCAGCAGCATAGAGAGTATCCTACTGAAACAGTTTCAATAATCTAATAACCACAGATGATAGTTGTAGAGATTAAAATGTTTCAAAAGCTTATAGTAGACATGGCATTTAAATTGATGATTTCAATTTCAGATGAGACAATTTGATTAAGATATTTTGAGACTTGTACAGTGAGCCATATTTTGTGAGTTGACAGTTAGGTCTATGCTTTAAACTTTTTAAAGTTTCTCATTAAGTCTCGATCATATCACTCAAAACAACACGCATCAAAGTTTTTCTTCCAAAGATATGCAGTTTCTTAGTAAACTATTTTATAATATCTTAACATGATCATATCTTACTAGCATTACAAGCATACATTGATAACTAGCAAAGAGGTTTTCAGAACTACCTGCTAAACTCAAATTCTAGTCTACTGATAGACCTAAAGTTCCAGAGGCAATTATTTAAGAATAAACTAAAAGTTCTTAGACTGCTGTAAAAATCATAATTATAAATGTCACATATTAATATGACTACTAGGAATATGCAGGGTTTAGGTTATTTGTTTTGTTGTTGGGGTTGGGTTTTTTTTTTCAAATAAGGGGGGGAAACACATAAAGACTACTTCTTTCAAAGTAATTAAATCTAACTAAAATGGACATGTAATTTTTCTACTTGTGATGAACAGATCGTAAAATGTTTTTCTGTTGCTATGACTGCCTTCTCAGTTAGGGAAAACAGCCACAGCAATCGTGATTAAAACAGGAAGGAAAACCAGTAATTATTTTGTTATGAATAGATTCTGGAAAAGAATGCTTGTTAATTCTGAAGCCATTCTTTGGAATATTAAATACCAGTGTTTCATCTATTAGTCAATCAGTGTAGATTTTAAGATTCCGTTCATCAATAATGATTTTTACATTGTAGAATTTTTAGTTTTTCATGATTACGGACTAAATTAAAATGGTTCTTTTAAACAATTCACAACACCTTGCTAGTGGCATTAAGAGAACAAGTGCCAAAGACTGAGGCACAAATTGCAGAAACAGTCTAGGAGATAAATTAGGAGATCCAAGAAGGACACTGATATCTAGACAACAGCCGAATAGTCACAACCCAGCGCTCTGTTAGTGATCACAATAAAAAGAGGATGATGGGGAAGAAATACTCAAAATCAACATTTACACCTTTTAGGAAAGCAGCACCTTATGAAGCAGCAGTCTCCTTCCCATCCCCCATGAGTAACGTGGATCCAAGGGTTCAAAAAAATCTAAGTGTTCTGATAACTTAATGTTTTTAGCATCTTAAACACGATGTATAAAATCTTGTATCTGATAGAGGCAGAGGTGATTAAAAAATAAATAAATTTCCACGAAGGAAGGCTTTCCATAGAAGACTACCCAAGGAACTACCCAAGTAGGTTGCTAGTTATAAAAAAAAGAGGAAAAAAACCCCACAACAAAAATGAAACAATGAAATAATTTTCAATAACTAATAATTTAAGAGTAAACTTTAGAGTATCTAACCAATATGTGGAAATTTGCAGCTCAATTTTGGAAAATGACTTGTTTCTATACTAATAAGAGAATTTTATAAACCAAACATACTTATCTATATTTGAATAGAACCATTCATATATGCACCACTTGTGAGCTTTGGGAAGTTTGAGCAGGTTACGAAGCCGTAAACCAATCTTCTGTGATACTTTCTTGTCTGGTGTTGGCATTGTTGTATTAAACTTCTACGTAGTAAAAGAAAGGAAACAGTTAAACACAGTCTAACATTTGAATAATAATTAATACATTATTAAAATAATTCAAATTATTTTTCTTGATAAGAGTTTGCACATTAATAATTGTGACATTTTAATCGCACATACTGTTTCATGGCAAATTTTTTGTTGCAGATCTATAATAATCCTTACTGTGTTATATCAGCAACGCAATCAAACATAAGAGATGGCAAACTTTAGCAAGATCAATACAACAAGTTATCTTTATACAGAGCTCTTCTAACAGAAACATTTTCCAACACTGAAACCACATTATAGGTAACAATAGCATGGCACTAAAGTACACACAGACTTCAAAAGCTTGAGGCACCACTGAACATTGTCTCAAGTGAGCATACATGATGTTGTGGCTCAGGTGCCTGCAACACCAACTGCCTCATTTGCACGAGTGTTTCTACTCTTGCTAACTCTCCTTAAACTGAAGATGAAGCTAGCACAGGAACGTAATACAGGCCAAGCTTTGAGCAGACTGTTTGCTTTTCAGAAAGCTGCAAGAGAAACTAGCATGGACGTAAGCAATCAAGTTTTAACTACATTTAAAAGCTACTTTAGAAATTGCAGAAAAGACACTGTCTTAGATTGCATGCATGATACATAGACCTGTGTTTAAATAAGACCACAGAAAAATAGTTCCATAATTTTCTTCCAGGGATGGCTGTCTTAACTGACAGAAATAAAAACTCATTTGCAAAAAAAATAACAGCTTTTTGAGAATATTAGTTTAGCTGGGTCCCCGTGCCATGATCAATTGTTATGCTTCCCCTAACGCTCAAAAGTATTTTGACCTTTAGTAGCAGCAATAATAGGACAAAGCACAAGGTAGGCACCTTGCTGGCTCCTGTTGCACTTAACTACTACCTTCAAGACACAGGTCCCCTCTCACCCACTGGAACTCCACAAAACAAAGCCTAGCGGGACAGCAAGATCTGTGAGCTACAGCATCTGCAGTCCCTCACAAATGTTTATCTAGCAATCACTGGGCCTCCCGAACCAGATATTTAAGTACAAACCAACCGGGCTCGGAACATTATCCAGGCATTTTTACTGTTAAGAAATCACGGTAATGAATAGAGAGAAATGTCATGGTCCTCATGTCTGACAAAATGGACCCAGCAAAATAACAGCTGCTAAGTCTTCCCCATTCAACACAGCAGTTCAGAAGGCAAATAAGACCAGTATTCAAATAGTACTTTTTTCAGTGTGGCAAATTCAGGCTGATAAGGTGATGGTATAGAGAAGTGATCTGGATGACAAAGGTACTAGAGAGCCAATTCTTTAAGACTAAGAGATGTCACCCTGTCTAAGACAGCAAATAAAAGCTAAGAGAAATCACAGCTGCTCTTTCATGCTATATCAAGGAGTAGACAGTCAAGTGGAGGAGTAGAAAAGCAAGCTGTTTGAATTGGAGGACACTATCATTACAGGATCAAGAAGGTATAGATGGCCATGAATACCTTTAGGCTACAAATCTAGAGCAAGTTTCTAACTGTTGGAATACGTTAAGTTCTATAGCTGCCTTCTCAATGACGTAGTCAATGCAAGAAACCTAGTCAAGTTTTTAACTGAAGCTGAATAAATTTATGCAGACTACAGGATATGATTGTTTGCGGGAGCAAGATCGGCAATTAGTCTGGAATCCTTTCCAGCTCTTATGCTTATGTCCAGGATCAAAAAGAAAAGGTATTCCCATAAACAAACTGAGGAACCCAGTTGTGCTGAAGAAAAATGTAAAACTGTTTTGAATTGTGGATTACTCCTAGCAACAGCTTTCCTCACAAGAATATTCATAAACTGATAATGCAACTTGAAAAGCAAATGTATTCTAATTTGCAACTAATATAGATAGGACTTGTTCCCCTTTTTGGTAGAAATATCTGCATACATGTAGGTACCTGTGGAACCATCGCAACCTTCTGATTTCTTTTGGGTGACCTTGTGTTTATTTGTCTGTCATCTTCTTCACAGAAGAGTCGACTCCGTTTTGAATTTCTGAAGGGCTGCATGTATCAAAATTAAGAATGAATTACAAGAAAAAAAAATAAATCTGATTTCTCTGTTCATGCATAGAAGTCACAGTGAGAGAAATGGAATGCCTTTTCTCTTGTCACCTATTGGTTTTAAGGCACATGGTACACAATAAATAGTGCCTCCTAGCAGTTAGAGATCTAAGGGCTGAGAGTAGAGAAGAAGGAATTTAAGACTCTAGGCTTTCCAATGCTAACTATAACCCATTACTATACTGCTGGCCCAGTTCCACGGAAGTATTTAGAACCTAACTCCCACTTGTTTCCAGAGGAGTTAGGTGTCTAAACACTTGTGTATCTACGCTTAAAATAGTCCTTGCTTTGGTTATAAGCATCTGTTAAATAGTTTGTTCTGAATTTTGGGTCAAAAAAAAGTTTATTCAAACAGTGTATTTGTTTTGGTATGTTCTCAGTAAAAACATTAGCTGGTGTCCTGGTTTGAGGTAAAACAGAATATAATTTTTTTGCTAGGATTTCTTATGTGTCAAATAAAGTGTTGTGGGTTTGTTGTTTTTGTAACTCATTGAAAGTGCCTATACTGCAAAATGCTAAGAAGCTGAAGTCCAAAGAAACTAAAGCTTGAATAAGTGATGTGAAAATATCAGAAAAGAGAAGAATTTAGAATTTATGCTAACTAAAATTTACTCGTGTGCTAAGATGTTATAGCTCAAAGAGAATTAGAAAGCTGATTTAAAACAAGAAAACATATTGCAAATACATGTAATGAAAAAAATACTTCATTTATTTATTCCTCAATATTTTACCCTATGACAAAACACTTGTGCTTCCAATGAGGACAGGAGTAACCTATGACTGGCTGTCAGTGCTGAGAGCAAGCAGCTTTTCCTTCTGTGAAGACTTTGCGGCCCAGCGCAGGAGCCAGCCGCAACTGAAACGTGTCTCCTTTGCAGAACCCCAAGACTGCACCCTGTAGCGTTCCTTGTACTTCAAACTATTTACAAAGGTGATGAATAAAGGCAGAACAAACATAGATTTCCCTTCTTTCAGTACAGATGCTAGTGTGCTACAAACTGATATGGGCATGGAATCTATAACACCCACAATGTGAAGAATACTGATGACAAAGATAGGCCCTTAGTAGGAGTCAGAAACAAAATAAATCAACAAAGTGAAATAAAACTTCACTAATAGGCCTTTACACTTAA
>RSEF01000003.1:19111644-19138030 GCA_003993805.1 Himantopus leucocephalus
TGCTGGCCATACTTCTTCTGATGCAGCCCAGGATACGGTTGGCTTTCTAGGCTGCAATCGCGCATTGCCGGCTCATGTTTTATATACTATTGTTTTCAGTACTTGTGCTGTAAAAAAGGTTAACATTTTGACATCCATCACTACTACTGTCTGGCTTCTTTCTCTGATTCACCTGCCACTTGTTGGTGTTTGTCTACACAACACAGAAACACTGCACTCCGCAGTAGCTCAGTGGTTTACTCCTGGCGGCGGCCTCATGCTGATGATCATTTAGTTAGCTAAGCATGCTTTCACTTCTGCCAAAAATGGCATCTCACTCTCACTTTTACAGAGCTGATTCCAGGCATCCTCCTCATTCAGACTCGCTTGTGCAAAAGAGCGCACCAAGACGCAGCTTTGCCCGTGCTGTTGCCTCTACCAGGACTAGGACAGTCTCCTAGTCACATTTGCACATGTTGTCTGTTTTATTGAACTCTCACCTCAGCTTTACTGCGTGTACTTTATAACCGAGTAATCCACAAATAAGATTGTGATGACTAGTAGCAAGAGTCAGAACAGCATTATGTACACTCCAATACAATCAACTGTTTTCCTCTGCTGAGACAGAGAGAGATAGCCATCTGGTTTGCAGCAGGAAAACTGCCCACCATTTACCTCCGCTGCAAAATTACCAGAAGATAAGGGGAGGGGAAAATGCATTGACTAAAATTACTCACTTATTGGGCACCAACCCAATAGTCTGCAGAAACAAATTTTGCCTCCAAAATATAAATACAATTATTATTATTGGAAGTACTTCTGCAATTGGGACTTCTGCAATTCTGGAATTTTTCAGCTAGAGGATTTGCCACAGAATTGTTCTTTCTTCACAGAACTTTGCTCCATCTCAGGTTACTATATCCCTCTCCCCTGACAATGCTACTAAGAAAATGCCTCAACTACAAGAAACACATGTAAACTTACACACTGCCATCTTCTTCATTTTTTAGGTTGTCAGTGTGAACTCTCTTATCCATTTCAAAAGGACAGAATGTCAGCTTTAGAGAAGAATGGAAAAACAGTAACTTTAGCAGATGAAATAATATTATGAGAGACAACTATGTGCATTACATTTATCTCCCTTCTGGGTTAAGGATATCCACTGCCCAGTTGCACTACAGAAGTTGCCAGAGGGCAAATAGGTGCTATCAGAATACTCTGGGACAAATTCCACTTAATCAGATTTCCAATTCGAAAGTGAAAGTGCATAGTTCTTACCACACTGCAAAATTTCAGTTTTCTTGTCACTGAGTACGCTGTGTTTACTTGTAATTCTTTTTATGTGAAAATTCTGTTATGGTCTACTACTTTACTATAAGATGTGCTGGAGAAACTTTGCAGGGATTATATACAAATCTGAAAGTTTGGTAGTCATGAACTATTCTAACTTTTTTAGGAACTTATTTTTATACCACTATGGAAGAAGCCAAAACCAATTTTGCAATGCTTACTGTTATTATCCCTTAAAAATCAAGCTGCAGACTGACAGCCGCATGAAGTCAGTATTAAATCAGTCAAGACTAAGTTTATATCTTCATTTTAAGTACAGGACTGGAAATGAAAGAACTATGTGTGGCAATAAAACGTAAAAACATCCAGTTCACCAAAGCTGGAAAGAATAGGAATGGAAGCACAAAGCAAACTCTCTTTGAAACTTCCACATTTCTAGCAGTTCACCAACACTAGAGAAAAAATGAAGCTCCCTCTCTATTTGATGAAAAAAAAACCCCGAACCATCCCCTACCTGCACCAAACTTAAATACAAACTTTAGATGCAAGGTCAGCACAGGAGAAGCCTATTACCTCCACAAATATATGCACTGTGTCTGCTTCACCTGCCAAGCAGATACCATAACAATGACACTGCTGGCAACGGTCTGCATTATAGCACAATCCTGAGTGAAACTCTCTACTCTCGTATCTGTTACACGTGAAGCAACAGATCTGTCAAATCTTCCTGATGCCACTGTAGGCAATGTAAAAGTGTCAAAGAGACAAAAAAAAAAATATTTTTCATACTTTACATTAACTTCTTGAAACACATGGTGCCTTCCCTGGAAGATGGGCAAGGCAAAAGCAGGAACAGTAACTTAAACACTGTCCATTCTAGCAAAGAGGGAGAACTTGCATGGTGATGCACAAAACAGTGTCACCAAAAATATAAGTCTACCCTGTTGTATGTACATTTATTGAAACTACTACATGCCTAGTTTTAGCTTGCACGTATTTACAATTTCATCTAGAGTTTTACAGTGCTTCATGTAAGCCCAGTTCTGTTAGAGCTGTATACAGAACAAAAACAGTAAGTGACAGACTCTGAAAGAAATTTAAAGCTTCCTGGATGTCCCAAAAGTAATTGTGGTTTTGGTTTTTTTTTAAAGCAACAGTCAGAATAACTTTGAGAAAGAAATGGTTATTAGTCTATATATTTTCCTAAATTGCTGAATAATTCAGTTATTACTCAGAGTAATTTTCTGTAAGGACTTCAAACCACTACACTGAAATGATTATCAAAATTCAACTACATTGTGACTACTGTCAATATCATCTACAAGGTTACACGATCAAGCCGTTGAGGAGAAGCCCTCTTCCCCAGTAGATCCCCTCTGCATTGTAATCAAGTGAATGACAACAAATTCCACACACAGATCAATACAATAAAATCTCAGTGGGAAAATAATCAAGTTATTTTTCCCCTCAGAAGAGTAGAGCCCATAGTATCTACAGACAGTAGAGAGGCATTTCTCTACCAGGTCTTACCCTACTCAATAAGTCACTTCCAACAAGAGACATCTCTCTCCAGAGAGCTCTTGTGAATTTACAGATGCATATTCACACATTACCTTCTCCTTACTGAAACAACTGTTGAAATAACCACAGTGAATTCACAGAACCAATAGTTACATATAAGCAGCAGCTGCAAGTATCCACATGCATGACTGAGGCCTATATGTAGTTGTGTATGTATGTTCTGTCTAAACAATGCCTTCACACTGGCTCAGTTCTTTCCACCTTGTTCATTATGTCCACCTCGTGCACCATCTCTGTGACAAAAGCTGCCTCAGCCTTCCAAATTGCCTCACACAAAATCTACCCTTTCCTCTGTCATCCTCTGGATCTCCTTTACTTAGATGCTGTCTTCAGCAGTAAGTGCCAGAACTTAAAATACAGCAATGATTATGAGAGCATACGATACATATCAGTTGTTGATTTCATGCTGTTCTCTGTTCCATGGTTTCTCAGACTGAGGATCACTACTGCTGCTTAGTGTATCACTAGAAACAAAAGGGTAACAGAGTAAAGGAAAGACAGCAGTACAGAAAGAGCCAAAACCATTACTTTTTCTTTTTTTTTAAATATATCCTCCAGCTCAGCTTAGAGCTCTGTTCAGCAAGGAATCCTTGCTCTTTTCTTTCAGCAAGCAGCTGAGGTGACTTGTGCCACATGGTCACAATTAATCTAGAATCCACAGCACACAGAAACTGTCCCACCAATTACTTCCAACACTGCTGAAGAGCGCAAACAAACCACATAAGAACATGACCAATTTCTCCTTTATGTGCCCCTATCGCCCTTCACATTTTCTCTTTCTGGTATACCAGCACCTTCAATTATTCACTTGTAAAACTTGGTCTTCCCAAATTCTATTGCATTCTTTGTAAGAAGACATATCAAGGTAGTGTGTAGACACATTTTACATTATTTAATGTCCTCTTCTATAACACTAAGGTACCTTGTGCATGAATCCACACATACATCTTTCTCATTTACAACTAAGTTTTTACCTAATCCTCGTCTGCATTGAAAACAACATTCACACAAACCCTATGTAGACATATAGGTCTGTATGTATGCATGTCTGTATGTGTTTCCATACTGTCATTCTATACAGCTAGCGTTCATGTACTGACACACAATGCAGGGTCTTTGAGCTCTTCCCTCTGCATTTATCAGTGCCCCCTAGATGCAATGTGCATGCCCTAGCCCCCCTAGTCCTTCACAGGTGCTCACGCTGTACACAGGACATGCTACGAGCATGGAAGTCCTCCTTCCCTCCTAGGACGACAGAAGGGACAGGAGCACTGGGCTACTCACCCCTTCCCCGGGGCAGGACGCTCCTTCCCCCGCACTGCCCTCACCCCCACAGGCAGGGCAGGCTGTCAGATGCGCCCCGCACACTCACTCACGCCCTCCCCTCCCCGCCCGGCTCCCGGTTCCCGCGCCCCCGCCCCGCACCCCGCCCGCCCGGCAGGTGACGCCCGGCCATCCCCGCCGCCTCACCCGGGCGGGGCGGGGGGCCCAGCCCCAGCACCCCCCAGGGCAACGAGGGTCGCACCCTCGGGAGGCAGCTCCTCGCCCGCCGCCCTCCCCACGCCACCGGCTGGGCCAGGGCCTCGCCCGGGAGGGGCGGCNGGGGGGGGGGGGGGGGGGAAAGCCGGGCCGGCCCGGTTGCCAGGGAGGAGGCTCGGGCTCCGGCCCCGCACAGCACCCACGGCTTGAGGGAGGGAGGCGGGCCGGTGGCGGGACGCGGCGCGGGTGTCCCGCTGGGGGAGGGAGGCGGGGGCGAGGGGAGGGGGGGGTGGCGGTGCCAGGCGGGCGGCGGCGGCGGGGGGCACGGGTCGCTACTCACTCTCGTCAGGCAGCTGATCGAGCTCCGCCATCTTGAACGAGCCGCGCCGCTTTTTCAAAGGCTGCCTGGCGCGGTGCATTCTGGGGGAGGAGACGGGGCCTTGCGCGAGGCGGCGCTGCCGCGCGGGGAGGGCGCTCGCGGGCCGGGCGCGTGCGCGGGGCGGTAACGGGCGTTCGCCGCCCTGAGGAGCCGCCGGCTGAGGGGAAGGGGAGGCGGGCGGCTCACCCCGCGCTGCCGGGGCGTTTGGGGAGGGGAAAAGGAGGCCGGTTTTGCCCCGATCCGCTTCGGTGCGAGGGAGGAGGGGACAGCGCCTGTGACAGAAAGCGCACGGTCCCCCCCGCGGGCCTGCTGGGTCCCGGCAGCGTGAGGGGGAACGGAGGTGGTAGACTGTCGCCTGGTCCAAAGGGTCACCCCAAAGCAGCCGTGCTAGCTTAGTGTCTTTAAACAACCCCCGTATTATATCCATCTTCCTTCATCATAATTTTTTGCTAAACTGTACTTACTTTCCTCGTCTCTGCTTTCCACTGTTAGCTGTCCCATGCCTAACCGAAATGATTGCAAAGGTGAGACTTCAGGCGGAGTAAGTGATAAGAATAAAAAACCCAGCGTAATCAGGCCTGACCCCGTAGTCATGGTCTATGGCACTCTTCCTGAAGAGTCGACTGAAATGCTCACCGAGTCCAAGGCCTGAAGGTCAAGGTCTCACTTGTTCTCACCCAGGGCCAGCGGGAGAGCCAACAACCCAGGGACAGTGGATGGTCGCTGCCTAACGCGCTCCTTGTCTCGGTCTGCCCTCTAACGCAGTCCCCTACCATCGCAGCCGAAAGCTTTCTGCACGCAGCAGAGATGGTTTCCTTGGGTAGTCCCTTTAGCTCTCTGCACCACAGTGAATTTTAAAGCTTCTGCATCAAGAAATCAAAGCATGGAGATGTTATCACATACCACAAGCACCTTAAATGCCTGTGGACCAAGAATCCGTACAGGTGTTGGGCTTTGACAACAGTACCTACTGCTAGTTATACCCCGCAAAATTCCTTTTTTTTTAATTGTTTAAAAATACATGAAAATGCAAATTGAAGTTCAAAATAAATTAACAGTATCTCTTAGTCAAAGCTAAGTCAGTGTCACATCTTAAACATATTGTCATGCAAAATGGATGCTATGCCTGTTTGTCTACATCTCTAAAAGCATCTAGGTAAAACCACGGATTCTGCAAAACACAGTAAACTTCTATCTTGGGACATGGAATAGGCTTTTTAATTTGTGTTCTTAATTTGCTAATGAACTCTGATGACTAGCCACTCTAGCAGGTTGAAAGGGGACAGATATAGGTCATGTTATTAAACAATTAAAAAAAAATTAAAAAATCAACACTGCCCTTGTGCTTAAGAAGAAAAAAGTGAGTTTCTAAGAGAAGAAACATACTGAGTAAAATCCTTTAGAAATTCCTCCAGGGCTTTCTATGTACATTGTAGCAGAGTTTTTGTTTTTTGGGTTTTTTTTAAAAAAAAAAGACAAGACAAAGCCTAGCACACATTTCCATCCCCTTTTTCAGGTCATTGTGAAAGGCTGTTCAAACAGCCTTCCTTCCCCTTAGCCCCCAAAAGGACTAAGGCACTCCAGCAAGAGCTTTCCATACTGTACAGCGCACAAAGCACCTACAGTAGGCAGATGCAAAGCAGTGTAGGCATAACACTAAATAAACTAGTAACAAAAAGCAACAAAACAGAAATCTGTGCTATTTCAAAGGCAAAACCTACACAACATTAAACCCTATACAATTTTCCCCTTTAATAAAACTCCTCCACCACCCAAAAGGCCTGACATGGACCAGACCTTCCAGGCTGGGCTCCGGTAAACGATAATGTGTTAACGACACTAATACTTCTTCTGTATTTCAGCTAGGCTCCCCTTGTTCCAAGGGGGTTGTATGTTAATGCTCAGCTAAGAGTGGTGACACTGAGACTTCCACAGCTGACAGGAGACACTGATCACCAGCGAGGTTTACTGCTGCGCTTTGCAAACCTTGTCATCAGGTCTTGCTGTGCTGAAAGCAGCAGTTACCCAGCACCACCCTGATGCTAGAGCTTTCACCAAGGCAAGGGATTTTCAGGGGAGGGAAGAAAAGTTTTCCACAACACAATCACATTTTGCAACACTCCTTGGGGCCTGAATTTCTAGAAGGGAAAGGAAAGAGGAAAAAAGAAACCAAAAAACCCAATGCCTTTCAGGGCTTCTTTGTGCATTGTGATAAAACTAGAAAACGGATGAAAAAGCTAAGAGACCTTTCCCCCCGCCTCCAACACCTCCTGCTCATCATCTTAAAAATTAGCAGGTCAGAAGGTAGAATTCGGCTCCCAACAGCGTGATGCTGGCTATACCTGCATTTCATTCCAACAGCTGCATTTGGAAAATACTTAGCAGCAGCTATTACCATTCACTGTGCTGAAAGGGTAACAACACTGTATTATGAGGATGCTTGCTATAACAGACCTTTTACATCTTGGCCTTTCATGAATGCTGCAGTATCTCTATATTCTGGTTTTTGTTTCTCCTGCACATGCTGTTTCCGAGTCACACAAACACAACCCCGTTTGACAAAGCCGTAGCCAGTGCCATTTGACAAATACACAACGTTTTCCTTTTATCATTCTGGCAAATTTGCAGCTCGCACTTTGGTGACGTGGAAATGACACAACTATTCTGACAGACAGGCACGGTGACCAAGAACATCTCTGCTCGTTGCTAACAACCTGCCATTAGGTACTGCTGACTCACCTGCCTTGCACAGATGGAGGGAGATCTTTCAACTGGCTTCGCTCATGCCATTCGCTTTCCCAGAGGGTCATGTTAGGCAACTGCTCTTAATGGTGCGCGCCAAAATGCTGCACAAAGCACTTCCGCGCTCCCATTTCTCCTTAATTACTGCAGCTGATATTAAGACATGGGTTACACCACCTACTAATCAAGACATTCAGAGTCTTGTCAGCACAGTGCAGGTAATGCTACTTCGCAGGGACAGGAGATGGCTAGGGTGTTATTTTCTCACCTCCCCTAGGCAGGCACTGGTAGAAGGAAGAAAAGCACAGACAGCTGGCAGAAGAGCGTGCTCTTCAGTCACTGAAGCACGTTCTTGTGAAGTCTGAGTCCTGCTGCTGCATTAATCACGTTATGAAATTAGAATTTATAACAAGGGGGCGGGAGAAGCAGCAGTTTCCCCTTTCAGTTGCTGGAAAGCCATTCCTTCTTCTCACCTTCAGACTACACTCGCATATCCCACTTTCTGTGAAAGCGACCCGCAATGCCCACGGGCCCACATGCTGCCGTCACACTGCAACGAATGAAAACCAGCAAGTCATCTTGGCTGGGATCTACCTCTGCATTTCTTCTCATAGGTGCCACTGCATCTCCAAAATGATCATTTCTGGAGAAGTAGCCTGGCATTTATTTAAAAGTAGAAGGACACACAAGCTCTTAGTTGGATGAATGTACCCCACAACAGCAGAAACTATTTTTTTTTAATGGGCATAACAGAAGGAGTGAGAGTATAACGGACTAAGTTAGGGACCTCATCGCATATATAAAAGCAATTTAAGCAAAATACTAAGTGGGATATAAATCGGCCACAAAAACACTTCAGCAGAACATTATGTCCTCAGAACTCATAGAGAGAGGTCTGCAACAGTCTTCCAGAAAGAAAGCTGAAGCAAAGACCTCAGTAGTTATAAACACTGCACAACTCATTTAACAACATGAGTACAACTCTTTATGGTACTGAGAAAGTTTGATGTGCCCAGAGCTCTTTTTCACATATAAATTATTTGGGGCTTCCCCCCCTCCCCCCCTTTCCTCTGATAAGAAACAGAAGGGTGGGGGTGGGATTTCATTAAGGGCTATACCAACGGGTTTAAAGATTGTTTTATGGCTAAAGTACAGGGTTGGGTGACCTGTGCTGTACTTTTTTTCTCAGCCACTTCTTTCCTGCATAAACTTGGGCAAGTCACAAACAATTTACGCTGACTGCCAATCAGTCAGCCTAGGCTGGCTTCCTTCAGTTTACCCAGTTCATATAAACTGCATGGACTATCTTAACATTTGCGAGCCATTGTACAACAGAGCCTCCAGCCACGCTAAATAAAGATAAAATGGTTAAATATTTATACATTGCTGCTTTTTGTAGTTTAACATTTAGAGCAGAAGTCATTCCTCAACATCCCTCCTCTGAAAAAAGCAGAGCATGTCATGGGACCCAATGCCTTGACAACTCGTTCCTTTCAAGTAGTTTTGACAGAAATGGGACTACCTATTCATCCAGCTCTGCTTTCTGCACATAGTCCTAAAGTAATGCCTTCAGTGGTTGTCACTGTGCTGCTCTTCTCAGCCTGGCCCCGGGGACAGACTGTCTATGCTGGGTCACAGCGGCACCAGCACCTCCTTTCAGGAGCAGCAGGTCCACTTCGTGGTCGGACAAGCTGGCAGCAGAAGCAGCACCTGTATTCACATTAGATTTCACTGCGGGACAGTCACACCAGGACTCTCCTACGGTCCCCAAAGGGAACCTGCTGCCTCTCCAGAAAGTCCTGTTGTACTGTATCTGTTACTGCTGTATTTGAGAGGTTAGAAACAGCTTGGGATGTATTTACTTGTGCTGCAATTATAACTGAGCACTACATATACATCATAAAGCACTCCTTGCACTGCTTGGGTTGGAGCAAAACGGGAACTTTGAGCCACCTCTGGTACAGGTGACACAGGGAGCATCAAAAGCATCTACCTTTAATTCCTAGTCCCAAACTGAATGGTAAGATGATTTTTTTTTTTTTTTCTTGGTGGGGGGGAACCACCTCACAAATAAACTGAACCAGTTCTCGTGTTCTTTTTCAGAGACTGACAAGATTATACTTAAGTGACTAATGAAAAATTTCTGTTGGAAGCAAAACAATGATTAGCCACTGGTTAAACTACTGAAGAACCAGAAGACAAAGACCCCTCTCTTTACTGCCTCGAAAAATCCATTAGCACCAACCTCAATCCATTCTCTTGTGTTGAACTGTCCTCAAGCCATACAACTTACCCAGTGCTTCCACATTGCCTTCTCTCCCCGGCATTTTCCATCTACCACTCCTTATCCTCCTCTCTTTCAGGGGTCCTGGAAACAGCTGCACCATACACAACCACTTTGGCTTCAAACTCCTTTTTCAAAAGGCACTGGGACATGACAACATTTTAGGAACGGATCTGCTGTTTCCACGCATATTACCAGACTGAAGCTGCAACCCTCAGAATGAGCTTGTACCGTCCCTTCTTGGGAAGGGAACTGTCATAGTGGAGCAGATACTGAATGCGCTGCCAATGCAGAGCTGTCCCTGGGGATTAGCCAGCTTGCCCCAATAGCTCAGGGAAATCAGTAATTTTTGAAGAGAAAGAACTGATGTTGCTCTATAATCAAGTACTCCCATATTGCTCGATGACTTACTGAAAGTGAGAAGTAACAAACATCACTGAACATTGAAATTACTAGTTTATATTGACATTTTAAGACTACCCACAGAGTGGCAACAGACCTCACTCCAGGTCATGATGAGTGAAGCTTGAGCCCATACTCAACTTACGGCTTTGTTAGGACTTGAGTCTACAACAACCAACTTACATCACGTTGAAGGTAGATATTTAAAGGAGGTTTATTGGGGCTAATACTAAATTCAAACAGCCACAAGTTCATTTTCCATGTTTACCACACCAACTGTTGACAGATCAAGTCTCAGTGGAAAGTCCAAATTTTCATTTCACCATGACTTCCTGAAACGTGACTACAGATTTCAATATTTGGCATTTGATCTTCAGAGAGAGAGACATGTTTAAGAACATTCTACCAAATACATTTAAATCATGACCCAAAACCAAAACAATTTGGAAGTTTTGAAACATAAAGCTGTTAGTATGAAATTAGCTTTTATTTTTTTACCTCAAAATAAATGCACATTTATCATTTATTCAATTGAAAACTGAAAAAAAAGGGTATCTTAAACAAGAGGAAACCTTAACAGAGCAAATAACGCAAACATCCTCAAGTTCCTTCTCCTGCTAGTGCCCAGCTCTGTTTGGCTAAAAAGACAAGCTTGATTTTTATTTTTTTTCATCAGTTTGGTCGATTAAAAGAAACACTTGAAAGCCCCCAAATTAGAAGTGGTATAAAACAAAACCAGGTACTCGTTCTCATCAGAATTCAGGTCCATGTGTTGCCACACAGTTATATAAAACTTTCACTAAGTGTTGTACTAAATAGGATTTAGTAACCTCTTCTGCAGTTTAGCTCTTGATATCTTGGTAAGAGAAGTCAATGCGTAAGCATGTCAGAAGTCAACGCTATAGTGTAACTACAGTATAAGTCTAACAGGGCTTCTAAATACTGTTCACCAGAGTGATGTCTTATAGTTGAATTTCAGTTTCAGCAGGTACTTCAGATTTACCTGAGCAACATCATACACGATATATCTGGGAAGAACGTTAAGGAATAATTGCAGTTGTTGATATTAGTAACCCAGAAAAACCCTCAAAACACAGTCAAACTTCACCTTCAAACCTAAGTTAGCACACACATGCCTGTGTGAGTAAGCAGTAGTAACAGCTCAAACCACAAATCTTTAAATTTGAATTTTCTTTGAATCTGAAGGTGTTTTATACAATAGTTAGAAACAAGAAACTCACAGTCATATGGAGAATTAACGATGGTGCAGCAGGAATCCTGACTGACAGGCAGGCAAACTGACTTCAATATGGGGCTGTAGCTCTTGAAGATTATTTTTTGTCAGCCAGAGCTATAACACACAACATCTCTCTTGCTATCTAAACAGTGGAGCGACGTAGCCTAGATGAGCTCTGCAGTTACAGACCTGGCATCTACAATTATAATTGTAGTTCTGTTGCAACCTTCCAGCACAAAGTCATTAATATCCTCTTAATTTCCCACTAAAAAACCCAAACTGGAATCACAGAGAAGAGCTCTACAATGGCTGGCAGTGCTTGCACATTCTATGACCGCGCCATTTTATTTTTTTCAGAAGACAGTCACAGCTCACCTATATGTTTCTCAATGCTTTAGGCCTCAAACTTACTTCTAATCCTGATTTTAGATTAAAAGCATCCCCATTAAACACAGTGTAAACCAAAATGAATGCACATCATGTTACCTCAATTAGCTATTATTAACTGTATTATATTTTATCATCTGACCAAGATAGATGCTATATTTAAGAAAACTCAAGATAAAACCAGTATTGCCATGAGTTCTGTTGCCAAGACTGCTTGTAAGAGGAAAACAGCTTCCCGAAAGAGAAGACAGTTTCTGCACAACCCAGAGGTTGTATTAATGGGTTACTTGCTTCACTGGCAGTGAAGAGATTGATCTGGGACCTCAGACACCACTTATTCTTATGACCTCTTGTGAATGTTGAGCACACATTCATTTGGGGGCACTTTTGCCTAGAAAGAGGCTTAATGGCTACATCTCTGATGGGCATCTGAGGTTTACCTCAGTATTTGCAAAGGGTCTGGGGAACACAAGAGAAGCTGTGTGACAAGAGACTCCAAGCCACAGTGCTGGTTCCCCCACCTTCTCCTGGCCAAGCTGGCCAGCCACAGTACCACAAGGAAGAAACCAGACTGGAGTGAAGTGAAACAACCACAAGGTTGCGTTCCCCTCCCCTTGTCCTGGCACATCTCTGGGCAAGGCACTACTGGGCACTGTCACGTGGCCACTCCAATGCCCTCGGCTATTGAGTCCTGTTGGGACAACAGCTATTTGCTACGCGTACTGTTTCCTTTTGTGCAGAATGACAATTTAAGTGTGACAACTGTGAAATCATCTCCCTTAAAGAAGTGACTCTAAATTGTCTGTGAGTACTCCAAAGCAGATCTAAAAGAAACAAAACACACTGTGCCAAAGCTTCTGAGCGACATTAACGAGGTCCTGCTAAACTCAGCAACACTCACAGTGTGCAGCCAACATAATAGCAAAGGATACTCATTATACAGAAGACAGGTATCATTAATTCCTGTTGAGATCCCATTCCCTAAGGGAACCTCTACACCACCAAGGGTGGTAGTGGCTGTGGGATCAGGTGCAGTTTTGCCCAAGCCTAGAAAGGGAAAAAACATTAGTTATAAATCTAGAAGGCAAACGCAGACTTTGCACATAAAGAAAATGACTCAGCCAGCTAAATATTACTTCACATATATTTTTAAATGTTGACCAAGTGCAAAAGTATCTTAAAAAGAACACAAATTATATAGTCTGTTTATTCAATTCAGCATCACCAGACTTATGGTACCTGTACTTTGCTACATTAACAGTGAGAATTTTAGACTTCGGGCTGTTAATTGTCTAATCTGCACGATCAAAGCTAAAACAGACCAGACTTATAGCTCTCATATCCTAGGTCCATTAATGAAAATATGCACATTGCAGCATTTTCAGAGAACAAACCAATTCTTATTCTCTTTAAACTCTTCAATACAAACCTCGTTTGGCGTCCATAACAGTGTGAGTAGTATGTATTGAAAAAGATGCTAAATCACATTTTATTCTATTTTAGGGAACTGATTTTTTAAGCTTCTCAAAATGAATAGTTTAAGAAAAGCCACTCATTACTGAATGCTACTGTTTTCTGCTCTCACATCTCAGTACAGAAGACGTCATGATTATCATTCTTTTGCTTGAATTAGAGACCTAAGTCTTCCCTCTCATCTTCTTTTTCGGTGCAATATACTGATACTTCTTGCAGATAGAAACGTAATGAGAACAGCTGTTCCTTCTGAACTTTTATTCTTAGATTTTCCCTTCTCTCCAAACTTCTAAGGTACTTTGAAAGCTAAACAATTATTCTTCTGATCTATCAAACCTCTCATCTTTCCATCTTTCTTCTAAAATACATAGTATTGCTATGATGAAAGCAACTGAGAAGTTGGAGAACGCACCTTACATTTTCTTTTGTGTAATATGAAATGAAAGTTTCCTCCCGAACTTCAGGCAACACATTAACTTCAGTCTTAACATTCCAAGTGTACTATAACTCCCATCTCAAAACACCGTATACACATACACAGATGCAACTACACGGCAACATTATGCAAACTCTTAAAGGAAGTACAACTATGAAATGACTATAGTTCTCTTCGCTAAGCAGAGTGCCACAAGGTGAGCTTGCCATCAGTAACAGATTACCAATGACAACTACTAATGCTTACCTTTCACACTGTGTTTTCCCTTGGGCAATTTTGTTATGTGAGAAGCATTCTTTAGCTCATACCTGGACAGCACAAAGAACACACAACAGCATTTTACATTCATCTTAAACTGTCTTAGTGAAAAAAAAGGGTTTTTTTCCTCCAGGCTTCACTTTACAGTGAGTTAATACAACGTTAATTTAGATTCTACTCTTCTGTAACTCAACAGCCTTTCTTCTTTGTCTCAGTTACTAATTTTAATGCAACACTGATTTTTTTTCCCCAACAAATAGCTCTCATTTTAAGAAGACATAAATCTTGTTTCTAAAGAAATAAACCGTGCTCTTTCTTCCCACTGAATAAAAGGCTTGTAATTTTAGCATCACCTTCTACCACAAAATATTAAGCACGTTTGGCAAATACTCTTCATGAGTTACTTACATATTTCCAAGGGCGACTTCTCCCAGTAGTATTAAACCTATGGGATCAGCTTGAGATGTGTGACAGTAGTTGGCACTCTTGGATACCATGTCTGCAAAATAGATGCCCTTCCCAAACATGTAGCCAGTCTGCAAGCAACAAAAGAATAATAATAATAAAAAAAAAAGAATAAAAAAAGATTGGGTCATTAACACAAAGGCAGCATTGAATCCACCTGGCTGGGCTCCCAGGAGAGCAAAGCTGCAACTCAAGCTTTTGTGGACACCAGTCAGCAACTCACTCTGGACACACAGCGTTGTCTGCATGCTGAGAGGTAACATTGAGCCCTCCCCACTCAGAAATTTTCCTATTTAGGTTGTCGCTGACTGTGGCCATCTCTGGGGACAGGGGCGGAGGCAGCCGGAGAAGCTATCTGTTTAACGTACCACAGGAGCTTCAGGGGGAGCTATCCGGAGACCCTGTGAGAGGATACCAGCGAAGTTGGTGGTGCGGGAACCGTGCCACAGCAGCTGGCGATTATGAAGCTGCTTAAATGGCTTGTAACGCTGACTCTCTCCTTCACGCTCAATCCTGAAGATCTTCAATTCAAAAAGGGATAGAAGAAAAAGAACAACCAAGCAAATAAACCGTTACACCTTCATGCAACTAATCAGATGAAAAAAATAATCCAATCTGAAACATGCACTAGTCTGCTAGGAAAATTGATCTGGATGTTTTTTAGTATTTGCAGTTTCCTATGTCATACTAGCAAAAAAGAGGTAGCATTGATCACACAGTACTTGTTATTGATTACTTCCCCGCCTTCCCTTCTGCATTTTCATGAGACCATAAGTTTTCTGAAAAAATCATTCAATGAACTAAGGCTCAGTTTTAGAAGATGATTACTCCTCCACCTCCTTTTTGAGGCCAATTAAATTAAAATAAAAACACACCCCCAAAGACACCTCAGTGAGCTTAGACTCATCTCTGCCGAGACTTTATTTCTATTAAATAGAAATTGGTCTGTCAAACCATGCCTTNGAGGCCAATTAAATTAAAATAAAAACACACCCCCAAAGACACCTTAGACTCATCTCTGCCGAGACTTTTGCTATTCTATTAAATAGAAATTGGTCTGTCAAACCATGCCTTCAACAAAGGGAACTAGATAAGCTACTCAAAAATAAAAGGAAACTGCAAACAACAACTTAGAAGAGTCCATTTTCACAAACTTAAACCCCAGTATTGCCCAGCTTACATCCACGACTTTGAGATCATATGCGTTGTGAGTAGCGGCATGAGTATTTTTCACATATTGTTTAATAATCTTGGCTTCTTCTGAATCTTTGTCAACAACCTGCAAAGAGGCAAACAAGAGAAGTTTCTTTAGCATACAAACTAGCAGACGTCTTATAACATAATGACATCCACCCTGTACTTGCAACTCCCCAGTTTTAGCCTTGTTTATCACTTAGGTGGAAATCTATTCCCAGCTAGAGAAGATGTACAGGTATACAAACAGCACCAGTCACAGAACGTCTGAGATGGAAAGGCACCTCTGGAAATTGAGGTGATTTCCAACTCCCCTGCTCAAAGCAGGGTCAGCTGGAGGAGGGTGCCAAGGGCTGAGCCCAGTCAGGCTTTCAACACCTCCAAGAATGGAGCCTCCACAGCCTCTCTGGGTAAACTTTTCCAGTGTTTGACCACCCTCACAGTAAACAAACAAACGAAAAACCCCAAACCAAACACCATCAACAACAAAAGCTTTTTCTTTTGTTTAAATACAATTTTCTGTATTTCAATTTGTGCCCATTACCTCTTGTCACTCGATGCCAGTGAAAAGAGACTGTCTCTGTCTTCTTCACTCCCTTTCCCTATCAGGTATTCATAGACCTTGATAAGATGTCCCCTGAGCCTTCTTTTCTCTAGGTTAAAAAGCCCCAGCTCTTTCAGCATCTCCTTGTACAACACGTGCCCCAGTCCTTTAACCACCTCAGTGGGCCTTCACTGAACTCACGCCGCTACATCTGTCCACTTAGAGTTTAGGCGATTTGCTGTACTCCAAACTAACAGGACATTAGCTTGTATTCACATTCACTCATTTCCCTTTTATTTCCTTTACCTTAATGTCAGTTCGAAGTTTTTCATAGTTGATGTCAATTGGGTCTTTATCTCCGTCGTCATTTCCACCTCTGAGAAGGCTGTAAGCAACCTCAATATCAAGCAGATTGTCCAACATCTGTACTTTAGCCTGAAGAATTTAAAGAGGTTATTTTACTTGTGCCTTTGATACATTCAGAATAACTCTGGAAAAACCCAAGTTATAAAAGTGTACACAAATCACTGGCCACATATGCCATCTAACGACACTGCTTTTTTATTCAATATAGATATAAATATATTAAAATATACATGCAAATATATAAATAGACCATAATATATAACATATAAATCTTTTAATACCTATACATATAATTATTTGTATATGCATACACATATATGCACATAAACAAACAATTCTGAAGAAAAACAAGCTTAACCTCATGAAAGCATGAGGTTAAAGTAAGTCTTAAAACCTCACAAATTCTCCATCTTAGATGTTTGATATCAGACCTGTTACCTGCAAACAACATAATGTTTCCAGTCAATACCTGAATGTATTCCAAGTTATTTAGGAGAGGTGGTTTCTTCATCCCAAAGTCGTGAGGAATCAGAGTATAGAAGCGGTTGGAGAGGTCCAAGATCTGGGATTCTGAACCACTGTCAGAAACTGCCTAGACAAGACAATAAGCACCAAAGAAAATTACTGAGTAAGATTAAGTCTCCATAGCAATAGACACACACGAGATACTTGAGGACTAATACACAGAAGCAGCAATACAAATAGTGTTAATGCTGAAACTCTCAAAACTAAAAAAGTCAATTCTATTTAATTGTTTTGCAAGTAGTAAGTCACAGTGCTTGCACAGAAATACACAGAATTTCTGGTACAAGAAAAATCTAATGGGGATTATGCTTCTGGAAGGCAAAATAAAGGCTTCTGGATATGGAAGGGGTGCATGTCCTTGGCAAGGTTCTGGTCTACTCTAACAATTGAAGTAAAACTTCCCATATCTACGCTTTGCCAGGGAGCCCGTGACAAAAAACAGACTATGCTGGTACACTTTTGCAAGCTGTTTGGGCAATACTATGCAGTGATTTTTGGAATGGTCCAGATCATGATGTGTAAGTAGAGTAATGACATCAAGCCAGACCCTTTCCTGTGTCAACTTAACCTTTATTCTCATCCTCTACCAGACTTCTCTGGAGTAGAAACACCAGCTCACTACTAGATCAAGACATCAGCTTCATTTGCTCAACTGCCATTTATGTCTGGCTTAGCCTGAAGTTTGTGCTACAAAAGCATGAAAGATACAGGTACTGCTCAAACTGGTAAAACAGTGCAGGAATTAACTAGTTACCCATGGAAGCCACATCCTCTTCTCCAGTGAGAGCGCGCACAGATCTTTATACACAAAGCTCAGCATTCACCCCACTCTGAGCCCAGAACAATTTCTAAATTCCCCTCTTGCTCCAACATCTCATTCATGCTCACCTGTTGAACCTCATTAAGGATGGAATATGCGCTCTGGATCTGTCGCTTGCTCAGTTTTCCCAATGGCATCTTCTGCAGGTCAATCTGATGCAGAATTTAAACGATTAAAACAGGATTTCACTACATTGAAAGCATTGCAGCATTCCCTCTCTGGTTTCTAGGGAACTAATCTCTCCATCCTGGTAAGACTGACCACACAAAGCATTGAAACATTTCAGACTTGGTATTAATCTCTGGGGATTGAGGAATGATGTCAGAAGGACAGTGCACGCTACTGAGAAGACATCCTATAAACAAAGGAATACTGCAATAGGAAACTAAGCACGCATGCTAGGACGACACAAAAATAGGGTACTAAGCACCTGGCTAGAAGTTTAATATTGACCTGGTGTCAGAGGGATTCCTTAATCACTTAAGTAATTGTACATTTCAGGCTGGCAAAGAAGCAAGCTGAGTGAAATATGTCCTGTTCGTAAGATCACCTGTGTCTCTAGGTACAACCCAGATACCTTCTGCCAACTTTACCCTACAATTACCAGGGGTCAAATGCAAAAAGGTTATACGATGCTTTGTATATATTAATGAAAAAAGAACCAGGTAAAAAAAATAATCAACTAAGTTAAAAGTGATGTCTTGTTTGCCTGCATTTATCCCCTGATTTAATGTATGTGTTGCTTTTGTTTGCGTATTGACGGATCTTAAGAGAGTTTCAGATTTGCATTAAATCCTTGCATAGTTAAGGACCATCTGAATGCAAAAACATTTGGCAAAAGTCAAGTCCAATGGAGCCTTTTACAAAGATCACACATACACCCTCTGGACTCTTGACAGTACTCACTGAACACACTGCAGGTTAAACTAGACTTTACTTAACTTGATGGGTTTAAGATTCAGCTCAAGGACAGAAGAACCTATGAAACCACATATATCATGTACCATCTGGATAAGTTCCACGTTATTTATTCACTGTGGAGCTAGGAAACCCAGCTGTATGCAGATCTTCTCTGCAAGCTGACTCAGAAGGCTCTTCCAAGCTACAGAGACTGGCGTGAAAGTCCTGAAGTGACTTTGTATAGAGATTTCCATCCCGTATTTGGCTTAGAAGAACTTTCACCTTTAGCTGCAGCTAAGCATACATAAAGCCAGATACTGAGAAAAGCCAAGATGGACTGCGAGAAAGAAGACAGGCTTCAAAACTGATCGTGTTTAGGGACACAAGAGTCACAAAGCCAAGATTAATGACCTAATGAAAGACAACTTGCAACACATTTGTAGCTCCCAAACTTTTGGGGCCAATACTTTACTGTTGAGTACCATCCATACATATTACCTAATTATTAGCTGAAAAATCATGAACAACATGTAAAATTAAAATAGACCATTTAATTTGGATGTGCAGAATAGCTGCACACACCTATACTAAGTCATATAAACCTATAAACTAACACATCCCCCAACAATGCAATTGAGTAATACATCTCTTACAGAGCCCATAGACAGCCAAAGGGCTGGAGTTTGTGTCTCCTATGAGTCACAGTAGGTGAACAGAGCCCTGCAGAGCTAATATAAAGCTAAACTGCATCGAAAGCTTTACCATTAGATGCATCAAAAGAGCACAGCAGCCGAGGGGTTGGGTCTAAAACAACAGCACTGCAATTACTGCCAGATGCACTGACGGTAACATGAAGAATTAGCTCCCCATCACAGATGCGTGCACCAAGATTGTCATCAGAGGCAAGGGAGATAGATGCTTGCCTTCCACCCCAGCGAGAGAAAATACAGCACCTCTAACTAGCCATTTCATGTAAGGCAATGACATAGATAATGGTAATAAACCCCTGTATGCTTGGTGAGGTAAAACTCTTGAAAGCTAAATTAGAAGCAGGAAGAGAAATGCATCAGATAAATCTATTGCTCTGTAACGGAAAGACTAAGAATTTGCTACAATTTTGGCAGAGTGAGGGTGCCTAGATGAAACTGAATACTTAAGATCAGGCTGATTAAAGGAACCAAGAAGCCGTTTTTGGAGGATGTACAGAAACCTCTAACTAGGAAAAACATTATTTCCTCTAACGGAAAACAGCTGTTCGGCAGCAACAGTACAGGAAGATAAATCTAATAGGAAGACAGGCCCATCTGGAGTCTCAGGTCTCCTATAGATCTGCAGATGGTGTGAATTAACATAGTTTCAACAGAGTTCTACAAAATCAAATGACATCAGATGATGATCAGTTCAGAGTCTTTAGCCAGTGACAATTACAAAGAATTATTAATATTTCAGAAGACTTTGAGGTAGAGAACCACTGAAGATACAGGACAACACCATTAACCCAAGGTACTACAAAATGTTGGACAAGCCATCTGAAAGCTTTCAGATAAGCTGTACAAAATGGTGCCAAGCCTGTTCTGAAAAGTAGATACACAAAACACTGATACAGAGAGCAAACAACAGCTGCTTAAATATGAAGTTTTGGGGCAGAATAACTAAGGTGGCTGAATTAAATCTGGATTTTGTCAAGGGACTTCATTTGTGCATGTATCAACTGGCAGCATTTCTCAAGTCTGAACTGTGTGCTCATTTGCTGTTTTAATTAGTGGTAGTGCTGCCCCCTTTGAAATGTGGTTCACCGCTCACAAAAACAGAAGCACCTCCAGCCTCACATCACCAGCAAATTGCTTATACGTGTTAATATTTTAAGAGCATTCAGTGAACAGTGGTCACAACGCACGTGTCACTGGAAAAAAAAACAAACAGACCGAAAAAAACCCCAAACCAGAATGATTACTGATCCCAGGACTGGCAGACAAGTTCCTCATAGGCTTGTTAAATTGAAGACGCTGATTCAGATATTTCCCACTGAAGAACAAAGAATGCACCCATGTTTTAAAAACTGCACGTTATCATAATTAAGTTACTACCTCCAGTGCTTGGCAAATTCTGGTCGGAGTCTTGCCCTGATTTTAAGGCTGATCTAAAACTCGCACTGACTTCTGGGAAGTATGATGCACCCCAGATTGCACAGAACATGCGTCTCCCAGAGTAAGTATGATGGGGGATAAGAAGCAAGAAACATGAATGTGTATAGTCACCTCAAATTCCACCATTGCTTTCTTCATGCTCTCCACATCAAAGATCATCTTAATAAGGTCTTGGATTGGCTTAGCAAGTTTTGATTTCGTCCCGGCACCCACTGTCAGTTTCCTGACAGCTTCTTCATCCTGGGAGGTAAAAATAGTATCAGAATTAGCAAAATCACAAAGGATAAAAGTAACAGGCTGGCTGCCATGGTAACAACTCAAAACCAATTTAGTGTATGCATACTATGACTAGCCTGAAGTTCAGGGGGAGCGTGGGACATTGCTCTGACATTTTGGAACAAAGTGGGTTTAAAAAGCCACCTATTTAGTAATTAGCAGATGTTATTTCAAGAGGTGGCACTGTAAAACGTAAGCAGAACTAAGGGAACAGGAACTTTGTGCATCTCTGCTTCACCTCAAGCAACAGTATTAATTACTTTTTCAGCACGCTTTCTGCTACAGAGAGACCTTGATATGAAAAAATGACTGTTTACTTTGTTGCTTTTATGACAAAATAGAGATGTAATAACTAGTTTCACTAAGTTTTTGTAACAAAAAATTGTCATAGATGAGTACAGGAATCATCAATTAGGCATAATACCATCTAAATGCTTTCATGGATAGAGTGTTGCACCAATAAAGCATCTGCCAGATGCTTCAGAATATCACTATACATTGCAGCGTAACAGACACTTCGCTGCTGCAATATTCAAATTTCCAGAAATAAAGCTACGCATGGAGTACTTCACACTGAAAGACGACACCCTGTAATTTGGCCACAGAAACACGCAACGGCTTGAAGATACGCTCTCTGGTATCTTCTGGTATCATTCAACTATTTCACCTGAAGATAGTTTAAGTTATGGCTATGCCTTTAAATAAACACACAAACCCCCACTCGGCAGAAGGAAGAGAATTTCTATTTAGCTTAGCTGTCTAAATAGCCAAATCTTACTGGCAATGAATAATTTCTCATTCTCAGCCTGCTTAATATGTGCACTAAGCAGAAAGCTGCACAGCAGTTGCTTCAGCATTTGAGAGGATTTCAGATGCAGAAGACAGATGAGAAGTATCTATTTTAAATAAAAGAAAATGGTGTTTTCAGACAGGATGTATGTGAAATGACTGCTGAATTAAGTTCAAATTAACATCCTTAAAATTACAGAGTAAACAGGAATAAGCACTAAAGGGACTTCAGACCTGACAATGGAAAACTAGTTTCCCAACACATCTATTTTAATGCATGACACTCATTGATGTACCGCTCTCCTCCTGTAGCACAGAGGAGATGCAATAGTTGCACCTGCACTTCATTCCTCAGATTTGTTAAGTGTAAGTGATCCAACAGCGAGCACAGAACAGAACAGCTATAGCAAAGCAGTTAAGCAATGCTCCACCTGGTATGGAGACATTTCAGAGTTACCTGTCCATAATCTATTTCCAGTGGGTAGAATTTTTTTGGATATTTAGTGAAGTTCTTTGAATGCCAAGAATTGCCAGTTTTCTCTTCATACAAATTCAGGAAGTGTTCAACGGCATCTTCTTTTGATGGCATCTGCTCCAGCTTGTTACTCCCAATTACAGTGCCCACGCGACCCCAAGATCTGAACACCCAGTATCTAGAGAAGTGAAACGTGAGAAAAGAACAGACATGAGATACTCTGGCTCTATATCTCAGTCCAAATGCAACTGATCCTGCAACAATCATGCGACTGCGTGTGAATCATCCACTTGCATACCATTAATTTTATGGAAGACATTCCCTATCAGCAACTCCAGGAGAGCAATAGAAGAGCCACCACAGAGCATACATCCAAGGACTGGTGTAAAAACAACGCCGGTGTTAACATACCAGACCTCCAGCCCTGAGGATAAACATGTGCACAGCAGGAATAGAGAGGATATAATCTCTTCAGTCCTAATGTTTTGCAAATACAACTTACCAGACTGTTGGGGTCATATATTTGAAAAACAAACACCACGCATCTTTAAGCCTGTGACTCAAAGTCCTAGAGTTCAGATTTTTAGAGAAATCAAGTAACTCAAGTATTTGTTTGTATTACTGACACCACCTTGGGTGAACTTTCACAGTATTTATAGCGATACAATCAATCAAGCTTTCCAATTTGTCAGGCACTGAGATCCCTTCATGTACTGAATCACAGATCCAGTTACAAACCCCACATACAAGAGATAGCAAAAAAAGCTTATTATGAACGTGGCAAAATATGATAAATCCAGAGCCAAACTAGGGTCATTGCTGACAGCCATTAGCTCCCTTTGATTTCTGTGCATCCCTTCTGTGCTCAGGGAAGCAGTTTCACTTTAAAGAACGCTCTCCATTTCTGTATCTATTCAGTAACACAACCACTGGACAGCTCTGCCACATGTATGATGAGACTGGAAAGCTAAACACATGATCATCCCCTGACCATTTCAGTGCATCTTGTTAAGCCTCAGGGCACTCAATTCAGGACTACATTATGGCAGAATACCCAGCATCTGGTTTTATTTCCCAAGCTTACAGCTCTGCAACTAGAAAACAAGAGTAAGCTGGAGAATACGGGAAAGATTCCCAGCATCACAGACTTTACATGTGGGGTCTTGATGTTTGAACAGAGGAATCTTCACCAAATTCTGCTTCTGTCCTTTCAAGGGCAGCCATCAGTCACAGAGCACTGTGGCCCTTCTGTTAGCCAGTTAACCCAGACAACAACAATACGTGTCTTGCTCACCCCAGGATGGGGGAATGAACACTACCAGAAGCAATTCCACAAACTTACTTCTCAACTTAGATTTTGTCAACACCACAAAGAGATGTCTCTACCCAGAGCAGAGACCTCCCCAGGGGTCATTTGTTGTTTGGTTGTTTTGTGGGTTTTATTTATTTTGGCTTTTTTAGATAAATGTACCTATTCATATCTCCTCACAAAGACATTTTACTCATACTTCTCTGCTTTTGTAGATGCCAAAACTCCGTTATTTATTGGAAAAAAGTGAACAAAAGTATTTCTAGTGAAAACAAAACTCACCTGTTCTCTCTGTCATCCTCTAGGAGCTGCAGTTTGTAATAGGAATTTGTTCCTTTCACAATATCTACTAGGCCCAGGGTTGCACTGAATATCTTTCCACCTTTTTCAAAAACATGAGCAGAATCCTCCAAACCTAATGAGAAGAAACAAATTAGAACACAGAGGAGGTTACCATTTTAGGTCTCCTTCCTACATTTGCACTTACCCAAATGTTTCATGACGTACTGTGAATCTTAACAAAAATACTGCAAAACCAGCAACCACGTGTTCATTCAAAACTACTTGAAACATGTTTTCTTTCTAATAAATTGCGACCACACACCTTTAGACACACTAGAGCGAACCTCAATCCTAACTAGAGAAAAACAGAATTGTAACTTTTGACAAAGGACCATCTAAAATCTAGTATTTAACACCGCATGACTGGCTGGAGGAATTCTCAAGAGAGATACAGTTCTGCAGGTGTTCATATTAGCAAACGGACTGAAAAACCAAAGGCTGGCCTTGGATTGCAGTATGAGTTCTCAGAACAATGTCTGTGCACCACAGGCCTGGAGAGCAGCATCAGCTGCCCCCTGAAGAGTCTGGGGGCAGATGCTCATGCCAGACTGGTGGTATCTGCTGGCTGGGCCTTTATTTACCCCACTGACTGATGCTTCTGAAGCTGAACAAGGTGCACTCCTTAGTTGAAGTGGTCCTCTTAAAAGTTGCACTAGAAAATCCGCAATATCCAGCTCTGGATGTCAATCAATATCCTTCTTTTGACAGCAAGAAAAAAATGGTTTAAAAATTCATGTTCTTTTTATGGAACCTTTATCCTTTCACAGAAAAACATTTTGCAAATGATCACGCATCCTGAAGACTGTGTCTGGTGCAGGCACAGCCATTGTTATCACTCACCAGAATCAGGATCTACTGCTGCTCCGCCCTTAACCGTTAGCTTCATTTTCTTTTCAGACTTGCTAGGTCCTGCAGTGAAAAGAGAGTTAATTTTTTTCCTAGGCAGGCAACACAGTCTGCCTTGAATCAACATTTAAATTCTCAATTTGCATAATTATCACCCTAAGGAGACTTCAAATCAGATTCCCAGTATATAAGCTCGATGACTTCAATGGCTTTTTTTACCTGGCTTTAGCAGCAAATTCACAGCCCCCACCCTGCCAATTAAATGAAAGATAGAATCTGAGGAGATCTTACCTATCTCCTTCGTTCTGACCCCAAGAGGTGGGCCATATCATTTTTTCACCTGCATAGCAGATTAAAGTCACATATGTGGTTGTGCTTATGTGGGATTTAAAAACCTCACTGGGCGTGGGGGGGTGTTCAGGTCCCCTGGAGAGGCTACTGCTGTGAGATAGTCTGGCAATAACATACCCGATTGTCTGACAGAAACCTATGCTTAGAGGACATGGAGAAGAACGGGTTCTGAAGACAGGCGAGCAGATCCAATAGCTTCGTTCACTGTCCAGCATTAATAATGCAAGCTCTGTACAGTATTGGTGAGGAATGCCACTGGTGTTGGATATTTTCCCTCCTCCGTTACAATCTGTTCTAAACCAAGTAGAACAAAGACCCATTGCTCTGGACCCCAATATTTTCTCACTTGCTTAACACCCCCTGGGGGTCACGGTAGTGTCTGTCACATCTTGGTGCCCCAGCAACACCTTGGAGCTGTAACACTGACCGGAACTGCCAAAGAAGCTGAGGTATTACAAGGACGAGTCTGGACTGATGTCAGGGAGCCTGGGCACATACCACACAAAGATCTCTGAAGCAAGACCAAACTAGGGGAGACAACAGCCAGCTCAGGAGACAGCTTCATGTTTACTTAAAGGTAGTCTTGCCCTGAGGTTTCATTATTTAAACTTATGAGAAAAAGGGCAGAGAACTCGAGGAAAGGGCAAGGACAGACTATACCCAGGTTTGCTTTGTGCATGCACAGCATTGAACAGGCCTGCAGAGAAACAATTGCTTTGTTCTTCACCTTGTTCTTCTTTGACCTTCCCAGCACTCTTCATACTTGGGGGCTTGCTGCACTTCCCATCCACAGCCATTTCCTCGTGCTCCATTTTCACCTCTGCACCCCAAGGTGAAAGTGCATGGAGAGACACAAGCTCCTGAAAGTCCTTGCTGGAGGATTTCACATCCTGAAGAAACTCCTCTGANTGCTCCATTTTCACCTCTGCACCCCAAGGTGAAAGCGCATGGAGAGACACGAGCTCCTGAAAGTCCTTGCTGGAGGATTTCACATCCTGAAGAAACTCCTCTGAGACCACACGGACTTTGGCCTCTTTCACTTCTTCCATCTTCTTGCTCATTTTCTCAATATCCTCTGCAGAAGCAGGGTGGGAAATGGAGAAAAAAAAA
>RSEF01000003.1:19138130-19157279 GCA_003993805.1 Himantopus leucocephalus
CTTCTTTGACCTTCCCAGCACTCTTCATACTTGGGGGCTTGCTACACTTCCCATCCACAGCCATTTCCTCATGCTCCATTTTCACCTCTGCACCCCAAGGTGAAAGCGCATGGAGAGACACGAGCTCCTGAAAGTCCTTGCTGGAGGATTTCACATCCTGAAGAAACTCCTCTGAGACCACACGGACTTTGGCCTCTTTCACTTCTTCCATCTTCTTGCTCATTTTCTCAATATCCTCTGCAGAAGCAGGGTGGGAAATGGAGAAAAAAAAAAAGCATCAGTGAGGTTTCAGACTTTAGCCCCTCCTTCTGTCTGTGATTCATGGCTCTCTAACACTTTGTGGAAACACAGTTCCACCACATTTTGGATTCACCATGTTCTTTGGAGAGCAAAATCCCCATCAGCCTAAAGCTGTAGCTTGGGTTAGAGCAGGAACACCCCTGTTTTACCTGGTTGGCCCAGCTCTCCCCTTCCTGGAGCTGGGCTGGGGCTGCACCAGTCACTCTTGGACCTCCTGGCAGATGGGAACAGACCTACGTCAGCAGCCAGTTTGCACCTCAACTTCAACAGGGAGCAAGGGCAGACCCTAAGTTGCCAGCAGAGAAAACAACTGCCCTCAGGCACCCACAGTCAGCTCTGTGGCTTCTCCAAGGCAACCATGGACACAGCCCCTAGCACCTGTCATCCCAAGAAGGGTGGCTTCCACACCACCATGGTCTGCATACAGACCCAAGCTCTAGCTGCTGCAGACCCGACACAGCCTTATGGCACAGCCCACAGAGTTAACGTGCTAGGTAAGTAAAACTCAAACAGCACGCATCTGTCTTTACTTTTCCAAGAACACTAAGGCCACAGGCGCAAACAAAACCCTCTCCCTAATCCAAACACTGATCCCCAGAGAGCTCCGAGGACGCATGTCCTCTAATCCGCTCAGCTCTGTTACCAGTGCTACCAGTAACCGAGGCACAGCTGCTCACTCTGTGTGCTGATGCACAGGGTGGCCTTGTTAGCTGTTGTCGTCATCTTTCCTCCCAGGTCCTCCACAATGCTCTTCACCTCCTCCTTGTTCTTTGACAGCTTTCCAAGAACCAGGATCTTCATGTTGGTCAGTGGTTTGTCTATGGGTTTGGAAATAACACAGCATGTTAGCAACAGGCATGGAGCCCCCCAGACAAGTAACAAACACAATGGGACAGCATTCCCCACAGTCAGTACAACCAGCCCAGCATCAGGGAGGTAAAGGTCCCAGCAGGTCTGACCTCCATTAAGCAAGCAAGAGGGAGCTCCCCTTCACCTAGGAAATGCAACAAAGCTCAGCACCCACCAACAAACAGAAGGGATGGAAGACAGGGAAAATGGATATGTGGGCACATTATTTGCCTGCCCTTTTTTTTTTTTTCATTAAAAACAAAACAAAAAAATCAGTCTGCTTCAACACTGTGCTACAAGAGACTCTGCTCTGCTTCCCTTTTCTTTTGATGCCTGGACAGCATGGGAGAAATTCACTGTAACATGAAAGCTCCCGCCTCTTCAAAAGGAAATCTGTTTTCGAGGGGCTGGAGAAAGAGGATTGTCTCTCAAGCAACAGTGTTCCTACATTACAGTACATTCGAGTCTTGATCTTATAGACAGTACAAGGTTGGATCATGCAAACTCCGTAATAACTCAGGAGCAAACTGGTAACCATCTGAGGCTCCATCACATCATCGTGTTAACACTTTGCAGTGCATGTGGGTCCTGGACATGGCAAGTGTCTAGGAGCATATCTGCACTGCTACAGATAAATGCTATTAAAGTCTGGTTCACCAGCTGAGGGTTTTGTTTCCTCTTCTTCCCCCAAGTCAGATTAGTTAGGCTCCTAGCAACCAGAGTAACTTGGCTTTAATTCTGGTCAATGTTTTGAGTTTACTTTCAGGGCACACTGGGGCTGGAATCAACTTGCCAATCAGAACTAAGATCTGGGTTACTTTGTCTTCATTGCTAAAATAACATGATCTGGCTAAAATTAGCTGTGCAGAATTACTCCCACCCTTTCCATCAAGTAACAATAATCCCCTGCTCCCCAAACTACGGCCAGGGCTAAGAAGGCTGAATAAGAAAGAAGCCAACATAGCTCTTAGTGGACAGGCTATATCACCAAAGCATGCAACTCATTCCAACGGTGTACAGGGGATTTCTGGAATCCAACCTGTTGCAAATTTGTGGGCTGGAGACAGCGTATCTATTTTGCATAAGGGGAGACAGTGATTGCTAAAGCCAAATCCCAATGGAGGATTTAAAAAACAAAACTCTTGCCCTTAAAACCTAACATGATGTGGAATATCTGGCATTATGGAGGTCCCTGGACGTCCCCCAAGAAACCAAGCATGAAAGCATTTCACAGCAAGTCTCCCTTGGGACACATTTTGTAACATCAGCCTTTTAGTTTCTGATTCATTGCAAACACATAATTTCCTCACCATCAACAAATACCCAAAATGATTTGTTAGAAAACAGCCAGGACCTCAAGCCCATGTCCCCAGGCAACCCACCATATCAGGGTCTACCTGCACTGGGAAGGTGAAGCACATGAGACTCTGCTATGCTGGTTTTTACCGGGAGAGCTCTGCCTGCTTTGGGGCAGGAGAACAGCATGCCTTTCAGGATGGCATGGCTTGTCTGGCTGGGAATGGCATTACACACCATCCTGAATTCCAGTAACCCATGCCCAGCCAGCCGCTTACCTCTGGGTGCAGACACTGTCTCTGTCAAAGGAGCAGATGCGGAGGGAGGAGGCACAGAGTTCACAGTCGCGGCATCTGGAGGGAATACCCTGTCCTGCTTCTTACACTTAAATTTCTTCAGGTAAGGAATTTCCCGAAACTCCTGTGGGACAGAAGCATAAGCAGAGTTCAAAACCAACAAATAATACTATAAGATTTAAAGGCTAAATTGAGCACTGGCCAGATGTTGGCATTTACTGCAGGTCTTGGAAAGGATTTCCGAGACATTCATACTAAGGTAGGCAAATACCCACTTCACTGACTAGAAAAACAAAGCTAGAAGAGGGTAAATGATGAGTTTCAAATCGAATCAGCAACATCTCTTTCAATTTAGCATTACTGGAAAAAATATGATTTAGTTATGCATTAGCTGTGCTTATTCAATTTCCTTACAAGAGGAGATTTCTTAACATCAGTTAAGAAACATGCTTCAGATCATCAAATTGCCGTAAACACCCACCTTTGGGATTACCCAGTCTTTCCTGTTGGGAGTCTGCGTTTTAGCAACACACTTAGTCCAGGCAGTAATATCCCCTGAACAGTAATACGCATCGCTCTTGAACACAAACTGCCCCTTACACTCCTCGCAGGGAAGCAGAGCTCCAAACGCCATTCCATCTGCTACTCTGTCCAAAATCTAAAGCAACAAAGAATACAAAGCAGGTCATGGCAGAAGGAGGCTGGAAGCCCACGCAATACGTTACACTGGGCTGCACAAGAAAATAACTGCCAGGCTGCTGGCATGCAGACGTAGACATTTCCAGCGCTTGTCATGCACACACTGCACATAAACCAAGACTCTTAGCAAAACTGATTGATTTACAACACCTTAAAGACATGAGATGACATTTCCTGGTCACACCATACCTGCTGACACGCATGGCTTGCGGTCTCTCCTATCCGGATCCAGCATTCAGGAGAGCATACCTACCGTACAGCACCCAACCCGGCAGCCATGTCAGAACAGCCAAGGAGGAGATGAGCTACTGCATCTGTGCACGTGAGTAGGTAGGTGGGAGTATAGGCTCAGACAAACCCCAGTTTTCTTGCCTAGAAAGTATTTCTTGACCGCTTTGAGTCTAGACACTTCCCACATCCCAGCCCATACTCCTTACAAAGACTCTTAATCAATACAAATACTTAACGTGTGGCTCCGAAAGAGAGAAGACTTTCACAAGTTACACAGACTGAAAAGCGACTGTTTTAGAAAAGATGCCAGAAAAGAATTTGTGCAATTATTGCTTCTTTTTACATAATTTAATAGTTGAGAGAGGTGACGTGAAGTGCCATAACCAACCTGCTCTTGAAGAGCCACCAACAAAAAAACCCACGGACCAGTCTGCGCATAGCAGAATAAAGGCACATCACTGAGACTAAAGCGCTGAATTCAGCGTCACACACCATCACACAGCTCTTCACAAGCAAGCTTAACAGCAATATCATCAGAGTCCTGGGACAAAAGGACTGGGCGTTGCACTGAATTTCTTTCTGAAGTGTTATGTTAGGAACATGCTTCAGACTTGTGGACCTTGCAGCAATATTGGTTTGAGCTGGCTTCACCAATTCAAAGACCCAGCACACATGCAAAGCAGCTACAGACCAACTCACAGCATTCTCCCCTGAAGGAACTTCCTGCTTGTTGGCGATCAGCAGCTCTTTCAGGTCGTTAGTGGAGCAGACCTTCCTCAGCTCATCCTTGATGCCCCAGATCAGCTCTGTCTGCTCCTGTTGACAAAACCCAGCAGCTTAGCTACTTGCAATTGATTGCTTTCTAAGAACACTCCTTAAACTGCAGTATGCGGACAAGCTTTTAGCAAGCCCATGGTATCTTAAACACAGACGGTGAGATGAAAAGCACCAAGAACCAGTAGCTTTACCAAAAGGGAGAGTCACATTTTACCCACAAACCTAGAACAGGTCTTTAAAGCCACACGCTTCAGATTTCAGTGTGAATACATGAACACATTGCAGCTTCAGCAAATACTCTATCTTCTCAAGATTACATGCAGAAGGATATCCCTACGGGATTCTGTATAAACTAAGGCTTTTCAATCATGTACACGTGAAGAAAGGCCATGGAGTAACCTTTACAGTACTATTCCACACAAGAAGGTACAAGCGATACTAACAAGACAGTTAGCTTTTAGGTAGAGTGGAACCCCTGTTTCTATCACACTTCTACCCTTAGGAAGCTCTCAACAGCATTTTCAAGCATGACCTAACTAGTTGACACTGCCAACAGCAGGGAGGTGGCTGAATTTGAGCCTTGCATTAAAATAAAAATCAGAAGTGCTGATCGGCAATGTTCTTTTAAGCCACCTAAGCATAAGAGGAATTTCTACCAGATCACTCAGCTGCAGCAGAGGAGCCTGCACATTCTTTTGGGCCTTTCTACAGAAGGTGAACTTCATCATACTTGATGAAACGCTGTTAAATAAATCAATGAACCCAAAGTTAACCCTGTTCCACAAATTGCCTTAATCTGTCCTAAACACCTGCACTGCAGCAGCAAAACCTTGATAACATCTCAGCTAAGTTTTGATGAAAATTAAGGTATTGCCACACAACAAAAAAGAAAACTTTTGTCCAAAGACGGACACACCATTTTTCTACGGCTCCATTAAGACTTGAATTGCAGCAAAAGCAGCTTGTTAATTTTTTTTCTTGGAAAGTACCTATGCCAAACTTTCAATAAATACAAAATTCCTGATGCTCTATTGGGAATTATTCCCATGGTATTCTAGAAACTGAAAGGTAGAAAGCTGTGATCTATCACACTTTGTACCCAAGAACTGAACACAGCTCTCCAGAGGGTGAAAAAGATATGATTTCTTATTAATCTAGTTCTGCACTTTACCTCTGTTTAATTTTGACAATGAGCTATTTATTGGTTTCCAAGCTGTTCTGCAACAGCGCTCAAGCTCACAACCAGATGATACAGGAAGGACCACAGAACCATCCTCCCTGAGAAAGAAGGCATTTAACCTAATCTATTTAAATCCAATAAGCACAGGTCCTAGAAAATTTCCTTCCTGTCTTTCAGGAGACAGCCGCAGGGTGAAGCGCCTTCAGCAAAGCCTTAGTGACAGGGCACCTCCTGTGCCAGGACACGAGGACCGGCTGTGCTGCAAGTCTGCTTTGTTTGGGCGCCAGGTACAGCCCCTCTCTAGGTGCCACAGCTCTTCAGTTCATGCCTGAGACTGCGCTCTTCTAATGAAGCCATTTTTAGGATGTGATCAGCTAAAACTCACCTTCAGCTGTTTTTCCTGCTTTGATTCTTTGTCTTTTTCTTTTTTCTGTTTCTTTTTCGCAGTCACATTTCCATCTACCTCTTCTCCTTTTCTCTTTCTAATAGAGAAAATCAAGACAAAACACACACACATGAAAGGAAGTTATTTAAATGCCTCTCCAGCAGTTACCAGAGCTCAATTTACTGACTGCTGATATCTGCAGAGGCTTGAATATCCTCAGTTTTGGCAGGCAAATCCATTTTTCAAATTCCTCAGTGCTAGATTGTAGACACATACTTGGCTCTGCGATGTGAGCTGCCTCAATCAGGTCAGGTACACTTAGAGCTTATCCACAGGGTAACTGTATGGTCTGGCAGAAGAGCACATGAAATACTGCAACATTTTCAGGCATATTCATCTACGCCTGTGTTAGTTAAACCAAAGGCATACCTAAGAATGACTGAATATAAGCATATCTCTCCAAATCTGAGGACATGTAGCAATGCAGATCAAAAGACTAGCGTTTTTCAGCTGAATCAACAGCTTGATTTTTCAGCTTAGACAGTCCATGTTGAAATAGGGGGCAACAAACATGATAACTTTAATAGTCTAACACACTGGGAAACTAGGTATTTCCCAGCTAGCTTCTCTTCAGACTGGAATTAAGTCAGGTCTTGGAAATCAGACAGGAGGAAGTTTCTACTTGCAAAGTGCTCCCAGGCTGATAGTGGTTTCGTGCTGTACTACTGTGCAGTTGTGTGTGAGGGAATTTATTGTTATTAGCTGGGGCCTTAGAGCTGTGCAGGGAGAAGTTACAGAAAGCACTGCTTGAGAAAGACTGGAAAGAAGAGGAAGCCAAATGAAAATTGGGGGATTTTGGCAGACTTCAGAATGACAAGAGACCTCAGAGGAAGATAATTTACGTTTCCGGAGTCATGTCATCCCCTTGGTCTGCCTGACTTCAAAATAGATCAATATCAATAAATCAAATCACTGTGTGCTCTCCTCGTGAGGAAATAAAGGGAAATTTTGCCCCACTTGAGGCAGGATTGGCCTGCAACTTGAGGCAGAGCATGAACATAGCTTGGATCTTGCACTTCATTTTGACAGAGCTGTTATCGTTTCGAAACACCAGCCAGGTTTCTTTTTAAGAAAGCATCTGTCTTAATTTTATAAGCTGCGGCTGATGGCTAAGCCATAAAGTTGACATTCTCGATTGCCCTCCTACTTACAATTTTAAACACTTCACATCTAGTACTTTGCTACCGTTAAGACTTACCCTGTATGACACCTTATTAGCTATAAAGCTGCAGGAGGATGTCAAAAGGCACTCTTCTCCTAAAGACTCACGCATGAGACACCTGTAAGTTCTAGTAACGGTCCTGCCCTAAAATTGGGCCAAGTTCTCATTTTATTTGCTTTTATTTGCGGTGGCCACCACCAGCCCATCATTAGCGCCTCTGACCAAACCATGATTCAGAGCACTTTGCAAGTCTTTAAGGGGCTGGTTTTGCAGAAGAGCTCATCTTTCAGCTGTCCCCCTTCATGGTCCCATCAGTCCGAGCTGCGACTATGCTGTGAAGCAGACTGCCTCAGGGGGGACAACAGTGGCACTGTGCTACCAGAAATTGCTTGCATTTCTTGAGAGAAGCTCCATCTTGTTTTCTAAATCAGGCAAGATTGTCCCATCACCAAACCAGGGTGATGGGACTGGATACAGCACACAGACACAGCCGTGCCTTCGGAATTCCCCAGGCCAAGCAAGTCCCCTCTCCTCCCCTGCTGCAGCCCCTGCAAGGGGCAAAACGAGAGCATCCACTGAGCCCTGCCACGAGGATCACGACTTCTGTAAGTTTTAAGAGAGTCACGGGTACACAACATAATCTGGGAAAAAGGTAACAGCTTGAGCGCAAACTGCTCTGCTGCACCTTCCCAAGCCACAGGGCTTAATAACGTAAGTATTTAGGATGGGTGCCCAAACGCTGTGTATCTGCAGTGCCTCTCCCTCAGCAGGCTGACAGGCTGCCTCCAGCAAGCCATTGCTCACTCCTATGCTGTAACTTGTCTCCCAGTCTCCAAAACGAGGAAAGCCAGCAAAGCAACCGCTGGAAGGCAATCACCCTGCCGAGAGGCCCCATGACCCAGGGAAAGCATCCAAATTTCACAGGGACTCACACTTCTGGCAACTCCTCCTCAGAGTCAAGGGGACAGCGGGTTGCTCTCTCAGAGTGATTACTGTACTTGTTCCAGCCATTTGAACAAACCACATAGCAGGAGGGATCATCCTGACTGCAGAGAGGCATAAAACAGGCAGACACCACCTTCTCTTTTGCCCCTGGCTATGCCCAAGGCTTAAAGCAAACACTAATCATCATTGTATATAGCCTGGAAAAGGGAATGGAAAAGCCAAATTCATCTCACATCTTCCCAAAACAGCAAATTTTAGAACAATCAACAAAATACACACTAACTGACACACACATTAATTTTGTCTTCCATCCTTGGGACCAAACACCGTGTGCTGCTAACAGCAGCTGGGTGCTACTGTGTACACCCTTTCCCCTGCTGGGGAAGGGACAGTCTTCCCACATTGAACAGGTACGGCCCAACAGCTTGCTTAGAAGGACTGGTACTTACCAGCCAACACAAAACACTTCTTCTCACCTTCATGGACGACACACAACTACAAGATTTATTACAACTTTCGAGAAGATGAAGAGGGAGGTGAACTGTCCCACTCTAGCCTGGCCCTTCCTTACCATCTACTCTCTATTTTTCACATGTTCCCCTCCTTACAATGAAAATGAAAGGTGGAAAGGGCAGTCACAACAACCCTGGATAAAGCAAGTAGCCGAGACAGGGAGGAACAAGAACTCCTCTTTTCTCCTTCTCCCTGTAAAGCACCGCCAGATTGCTGCTGACCTGAGTACTTACCCTCTGCCTCAGGCAACCTCTTGCAGTTAATCCGATGCTGCATGACATCTCCAGAAAGACACTTTGCTCCTGTCCTGGGCAGCAGTTCTACCCAAACTAGTGAGGCAGAAAATACAGGAAAGTATCACAGCTTGGAGCAGGACGGCGAAACACATGCTACCAAACAAGCACAGTCAAAGGGAGCTTGCAAGCTGCCACTGCATTTCCTACATCAGTACACGAGCACCCTTTCCACAGAGAAGCTGCTGGCAAGGACACAAAATCCTCTTTCCCCAGGCCTACAAAGTGCCAGCGCTCGGGCACGACAGCCCGTAGCCCAGGGGAGGCTCGGCATGTCTCATCACGAGCTCACCGAGGAAAGGAGCCAGGCTCCTTGCAGGAAACCTTCCCATTTTTGCCCTTCAAGAGGGGAGGGATTTTCCAATCTATTCTTGGTAGCCCTGCTTGGCACTTTACTTCTCTCATCTGCCACAGGCACGTAACACTGCTGTCCCTACAGAAAGGGCTGACAGGGTAGTCCCAAAGTCTGAGCTTCTCCTCGGAGCATGGGCTAGATGTGCAGAAGCAGCACATGAATTTGGATGTGTCACATCTGTATTGCAGAGACATCTGAGTCAAGATACAATTTGGATGCAGCACAATTAAAAATATGTTTAAAGATCATTTTGAGAATCTCACCTACAGCAGATGCTGTAACATCATTTCTGTGAGATGCCTTAATTTCTGTCGTTAATTTCTGTTATCTGACTGAACGCATAAGATGAATTATCGGAGGTAACTGCACCTCATTCAAGCTGCTGGGGTGTTTTTCTTTTGGCTTCTCCAGAAATTCTGTGCTTTCTTGGCAGAAAATCACCAGGTAGGAAGCACGCCACACCTCACCACTCCTTCTGTTTATTTACATTCTCACTCATTCAGTTTGTTTGACAGACAACTCTTTTTCCAATTGACCCTTAATACCCTTGGCTCAAGCACACAGTCCAAACGGCAGAAGAAAGGTAGTGGAGCGTAAGAGCCAGCCAGCACCTTCACGGTTGAGAGACTTGTTCATGCAGTGCTTAGAAAGCAGGAAAGACGAGATGTCCTGCTGCTTTTCTGGCATGAGGTCCTGGTTCACATTACCCTACATCACCAGTCTAAGCTTTTTTCCACTGCAATTGTAGGCTTTTATTTACACAGTGACTTGGCAAACTACTCTGTGGCCTATCTTTACAAAGCCTTCATATTTTGCATAGCATCTCAGAAGTGGCCCAGAAAAGCAGAGTCAGGGCAGACAAGAGAAACACTTACACAGTCAAATCTCTAGAGCTTTGCTGAAGACATGGGAGAAAACTACAAATAACCCTATTAAACTCACACAGTGTTCTAGGACAAAGCAGAACACGCGCCTCGGCACAAAAAGCAAGGGACTACTTGAAAAGCTGCAAGTGCATTAAAACCGTACTTCTACTTACATCCTGCAATGCACACAACGCAGTGGTAAAATGCCTGTGTGAAAAGACAGCAGGCTGCCGGGCAGGTGCGGACAGCTCGCCTCAGCCTCCAGTGGTTCAGACGAGCGAGATGAACAGTGCAGAACCTGGCAGGGTTCTGGCAGGAGCACCTGCTCGTGTGGCACTGCAGGACCTTCCCCATGGCACCCGCATCACTGCTGAACGCTTCTGGAGCAACTGTTTGCCAACCAGCAAAAAATGTGGAAGCTGAATGGCCTCCTAGCAACACATAGATCAGTTTATGCATGCTCTGTTCTGTCACCTCTGGCCAAAGATGACATTCACACACACGCACAGCTCTGAACACTACACCATGCCCATCAGCCACATATCTGGAGGACCAATACTGACAAAGACTGCGTCAATTAAGCACAGTTACAGCTTCCCAGAACCCAAAATCAGTCTCACTGGACCGTTTCACAGTGAATCCTTGCAAAAGTAAAGCTAAATTCAGTACAAGGTACACAGAGAAGCCCAATGACAAGATCTTTCCTGTTTGTAGGACCTAGGAACATCTTATGTTCCTTCCTGCACGGGGACAATGCAACACTGGCTTGTGTTATGAAGCATAAGCCTAGCCAAAGTCACTTCAAAAACAAGTAACAAAAGCCTTCACTAATGGAGAAAGATTGACCAAAGCTAGCAAGCCACCTGGAAGCACTTCCCTGTCAGTACAAGTTCTGTCAAGAGCCTCCACTAAAAATTTCAATGCGAGGCAATGAAATTTCAGTCATACCATAAAAGATTTAGCAAACAAAAGCATCCAAGTGTAAGCACGACATGGCCAATAAACACCATTATCAGATTCAGTGCCTGTCACAGATCAGTGGGTGGCTGATAGATAAGACATGTCAAATCAATGCTTTAACAAGTGGTTAGAGGAGAGAAACCATCACTGATAACAGCATCGCACAAGGAGGCACAGAGCCCAGCATCCATTTGTATTAAGCATGCATTATTTTATGGCTGAAAGCCCTACATCAGGTCCTCCAAGTCACAGCTGCTGGTCTCTGCATTTTCTCAAGGCAGTCACAGGACAGAAGTGGACTGCATGCTCCCAGGCATGGGGCATTTGTCTGTTGTCATCTGCCTAAGGTCACAGGAAGGGCCAAATCCTCCTATGACCAATATTCTTTGGGAAAGACAACAATGTCACAAAACATTGGATGTCTTAGAAGGCAAGCAACGGCTCCTCTAGACAATGCATTTGTTACATTGCCCACATACCCTTCACTCTTAGTAGCCGGGAGCTGCTTCTTCAGAGTTTCTTTATCTTCAGCTTTCAAGATGCTGAAGCCCAGGAGCTGGGCAGCCCCGTACGCCGGGAGGAAGCCCAGCTCCGCTCGGCGGCTCACAAAGCAGTCCGGGTGGTACCAGTTATCTATCATTCCCAGCTGCGGCTTTTCAGGATGCACCATCTTCTTGGAAATCCGGATCTGGCCCTGAGGCAGATTAAAGCAACACAAGAGCAATCGTTAGGCCATTCTAGGAAGAGCAGGATGTTAACAAGCTCATTACGTGATGCTTCCTAAACACCTGTAAAACAGCAACAATTCCTCTACCAAAGCCTGCAATTTTTTCTTCAAGCCCTTTCACTACAGTTCCTCTGCTTTTTTCACTCTTTCGAGGTTGAAAAAAACAGTCTTTTAAGCAGCTTTCTGTTCAAAAACCACTTAAAATGGGTAATCCTGTAGTCTTTACTCCCTCAACTCCCACAGTAAACTTGAACATGCGAAACTCACATGACCAAACCCCATGCAGCCAACCCTGTAAACTAACTTTCTGTCGCTACCGTTCAAGCAGCAGTGCTAACATGGTCTCACCCCAACTTACTGCAAGTTACTTTTCAGATGCCCAACAAATAGTTGGTTTAGGTGCTTTTAGACTGCAATACTTCATACTCCAACAAGGAAATGCCTACACAACAGTCACAAATGTTTCTGCAGATACAAGCATACCAGGACTGGTGTTTGGCCCTTGCTAACTGTACCCAACTGGCAGGTCTATTCACATCCATCAGAGGTTCACAGCTTCATTTTGCCAACTGTCTTTAAAAGCAGAGCACTAAGTCATGTTCAACTACAGGGCTGCATCGTTAATTAGCTGCAACGCTGTTTTTGTCTGCTTTCCTGGAGTTAACATGGATACACTGCACGCAAACAGAGCTGGTCTCGCTGAGGAGAAGGAAGAGGCCAACTCCTTTGCAGTGCTACAACAAGCAGGAAAAGCTGCAGTTAGTGGTGGCTCTCTTGCCACAGAAATGCTGGTGAGCAGCGTTCCAGCCTGTTTAAGACCCAAGTGAAAGGAAGCATCAGCAGGTTTGAAGGCCAGGCTACAACGCCTGAGGGATGCCTTTACTGTCAGCTGTCCAGAATGCAGCTGCTCCTCAGACACAGAAAAGCAGCTCTGCAAGTTCTTTCCATGTGTGGGACAGACAGGAAGCAATTACAAAGTCGCTGTTTGAATTGGAACTGGTGGGAGAAAAGACAAGAGATGGAGAACTAAGAAAAGCTTTTTACCTTTTCTATTTTCTGTTCACAGCCTTTGCAAGTACTTCTGTTAGACTTGGCATATTCTGCAGCAAAGTCATTTAGGCTCTTCTCAGCCTTGCCACCTCCTTCCTGTTCCCCTCCTTTTCCTGGAGAACAAAGGCAAATACAAAGTTCGGCTCTAATAGGCATTCCCTTATTTTCTTATTCTCTGTCCCAGATTGTTAGCAGTCTGAATTAATAAACCTCTGTGTTCCAGCAATCCATCTGTCAAGAACCTGAATATAGAGCAAGATAAGCAGTCCATACTTAAAAGCACTTTTAAAATATGAAGAATTCTTTAAGCAACCAAGTAGCAATTGTACAGGATTGCTTATTTAATGATTTTAAAAGACTTTCAAAGGTGCATAGAGCTGACCTTTTCTACCTCTTTCCTGAATGTAGTGTAAAGTGAGATCTTACTGAAGAACTGACTGTAGCAGGAGTCACAAATAGCTCTGCTTCAAAGCAGATGTCCTCTTCCCAAGTACTAGGTCTTCTACTTTTTGTATTGCTATGTTTCAACAGGCAGCCATCAATCTAAAACTGCCCAGCATCCTTCATTTACACAGAGACATGGTGAGTTTATTCTGGTCTGTACTTAGACCCTTTTCACTTGCTCCCTTGACTTGCTTGTTCAGGCTGTAACATTTTCAAAGAGCCGCCATAACCATATGCTGCGGTGAAGGTATCATTAAAACAACATACTACAAAAGCATTTGTTAAAGAACTGAAAACAAAATACATTTCTTGATAACAAGAAATATTTGGCAATACATCTGCTAACTGACTTGGCTTTTTCCCTCGTTGATTTAACATGCTGTATCATACTGCCAGCACCCCAGAGCGTGGGGACACCACAACAAATCTTCTGACATCACTTGCTGAAGGGACACAGCACTCAAATAAGCACAATAACAGCTTGAGAAGAGAGCACAGTTCCAGCTGAACCTCCAAACATCAGGAGACCTCTGCTTACCTCCTCCAGGGCCTCCAGTTTCAATGGCTTTCTTGATTTTCTCCTGATCTTCCCATCGAAGCTCAGAGAAGCCGTCAATGTCCGTGTGGGACACAATTCGAGCCCGCTTCCAAAAGCAGCTGTAGTGGTGCCAGTGAGGGACTTTGCCATCAAACATGGGTGACTAGGAAGAAAGCACATTATGCCAAGATGAAGCAACTCGGAGAGAATCAAGGGGAAAAAAAAAAAAGGTAAGAAGGAGTACCTGAATAAACCAAGTGATCTTTTTTTTTTTTCTTAATAGAGACAGATACTATTTAGGACAAAGTCTAAGAAGAAAAACTAATATGACAGACAAGCTGCTGGAGAGAGGTCCCAGAGGGGACAGATGTGGAAGGAGCATTTATCTAGCTTAACCAGTCCATCACCCTGCTGTTTAGCCCATCTGTATTACCTAAAACAAAAAGGTCATAGCCTTAGCGTGGCTGTACCAACCACAAGCAGTCAAGGAAAGATTTCCTCTCTATGAGAATCAGATCATCTGCAGTGATGAGCGAAGCAGAACAGAAGTTGTGGAAAAAGTAACAGTAATTGGCTCATCTGCTACAACCTCCTTCGAGACTCCTGCAGTACAAGAGGCTGCTGGCCTCGCTCTGCAGGACCTCTGAGAGCAACACACAGCAGCACCTTTGAGAGCCACTTCTCAAGCAAACTGTCCGTGCCCAGGAAAGCCCAACGCCAATCAGAAGGCAGGAGGAACAGCTCCAAGGACTGTGGCCTGAAGAAATTCCTGAGGGGGCTGCAGGACGCAGAGGCAAAATTTAAGGGAAACACCAGAGCCCAACGAAAGTCCTGCATCAGGACAGAAGCATCACTCACATCCTCCCCAAAACGGCTGTTCCAGAGTGCCCTGCCTCACACCAGCCTCGACGTGGAAGTGCTCCGCTTGCTTATGACTCAGACACATTAAGTACCAACCTGGCATTGTTCCAGTTACCCATCAGACAAAATAACCGTATAGTGGTTTGGCTCCAAGTAATGCACACAAACAACTGCTGTACTAATAATACTTAGCGTTGTATAATTATTATTACTGATGATACAGAATTAACGACCTAGGAAAGCATTCCACGTATCACTCACCAAGAGGAGGGAGATCTCCAAGCTGAAAACAACAGCAAAGAGTTTTGTGCATGAGCAGGAAGAGGAAAGGGCTTCGAAGACCACAGCATGGGACTAGGGGAACTGGGAGCCTCAATTACAACTAACCAGCAACCCAAACTGTAAGAGGACATTTATATTTCCAGCTGGACTCTTCTCACAAGCCAAGATTCAAATTATCCAGTTACCCTCACAGCACCACAGGCACACAGCAGCCACCCTGGGGTTGCTCTCAATGTGTCTGGAAGTCACACGCAGCTCTGGCACTGAAAGCTGCTCACCCCTGAGCTCTGGGCTCACGTTTGGAGTTTTCCTGTAGACCTCCTTGCAGCTCTGTCCCTAAGACAAAGGCTTTGGGGGCACAAGGCACTGGGGTGCATGGAAGGGGGCAGAGCTGGCTCAGTCTTTAGGACAACCACGCAAGCAATGCATAGATCTCCTTCACCACATGGAGTTGTGTACCTGAAGCACAACTTCTCTCAGTGTGGGAAATTAAACCTCCAGGCAAGCTAGACCTTGTTGACACAACTTCTCTCAGATCACCTATCTCTAGACCATAGTTTCCTAAACAAACTATGGAAAAAGGAGAAATCGATTCGCATTCATGTTGCGCATACAGGTAACAGGAACTGCTCAGTTCCACCTGCAAGCAAAAGTCAAAGCCATACTGGTCCTGCAGGGCCTAGGTGCCTGCCCTGTGCCAAACACTGAACATCCCACTGTCATTCAGAGCTCTTCACACACACAAAAAAAAACAAAACAAAAGGAGGGCTACAGCAGAAATAGCACCCAGCTAACAACTTTGTCTGGGCCTCCCTTTAATGTCTTCTGCACAATTTGCAAAACACCTCAGCGCACTGAAGGCAGTGCAGAGGCTGTTCTGCAGGGGATTTCCCCAAGAGGAAACAAGGGGCCTGGGTGCTCTGGGAAACAAGGGGCCCGGGTGCTCTGGTGAAATTCGGGCCCTTCCAGGGGTTGGAATGCTCAGCAGCAGGGTGCAAAAAGTGCTCTGCTGGCACAAAAAGTGGCAGTGGGGAGAGGGAGCCCTTTGCAGAAGAGATCAAGCAAATTCAAGAGGTTGTGAGGGGGGAAAAAAAAAAAATTACAAATGGTTGGTGTAACGCCAGCAGTTTTGAGGAGACAGTTGGCTAAAAGGCAGTGGCTCTATGAGGGATGCCACGGTCCCAGCTGCTCCCCTCCACCTGCCCCCAGGAGATCACTCAATAAACCTAACCCTACAAAACCAAACACGCACCCTGAACGCTGCGGTCCCACAGGCCCCCGTGCTGAGGAAGGCCAACCCACCTCGCAACAGCTTAAACTGCAGGGGAAGACAGGAAGGGATAACAAACGTGAGGGAAATGGAGCAGAAGCAGCCGGAGCAGGGGAGGAGGAGGGCGGACACCTCCAGCGAGCGACTGCGGGCAGCAGGAGAAACAAAAGGAAAAGGCAGCGGGAACACGTGCGAGCAAACGCCGCCAGCTTTAACATCTTTCCCAGGGGATGAAGGCTCTGGGGAACAGAAGCGGAGGCAGGTATTTCCCCTCCGGGGAACCAGCTCCTGCCTCCAAGCCGGGCAGACCTGCCAGCCCTGCCCCGGCAGCCGGGCAGCCCCTGCCCCGCGGGGTGCCGACCCCCCCCGGCAGCCCGGGCCGGGGACCATCCGGCCCTTCCTCGCCCCCTCTCCAAGCGCAGCCTCTCCCAGGGCACAAGCGAGTCTCGGCCGCACAGAAATTGCTCCTCAGTGGGCTGGGAGCCACAGCACCCATCTGCAGGGCTTTGCTCGAGCGTTCGCATCCCACGTCCTTGCGAGCCTTCCATAAACACGCATCTGTGCATTCGCTTATCTTTCACAGGACGCGCAGCGGATCCAGCCCGCTGTCCATCCGCACCACCTCAACGCTGGAGGTGCCCTTCCATCTCCCCGGCTAGAGAGAGGCCGAGGCCCACCCGCAGCCTGGGAAGCTCTTCGCCCTTCCCGAGCAAACCCCCACCTCCCGGGAGAGCGGCGTTCGCCTCCCCTGCAGGGCCCGATTCCCTCCCCTCCCTCCCACAACAGGGTGCGATTTCAGGACGGGTCTGCGCACAATTCCCAGCCCTGCCACACCGGACGCGGCCCTTCCCTTCGTTTTGAAAGGAAGCCCAGCAAGCCTCTTCCCCAAAAGGCAAATAATTCGAGGGGCAAAACGTGCCGTCCTATTCGCTTTGCTCTAATCGCAGTGCCGCTCTCCGTTTCACGCCTGCGGCGCGCCGGCCAGCCCTGTGCGAACGCCTCCCCGCTGCCGCCAGCGCAAGCCCGACCGGTGGCGACCTCCAACGCGTTTCGGGTCCGTTTTTCTGTTTCGTATGCAAAGCACGCACCGAGCGGAGATTCCCCTGAGGCCGCTCGAAACACCCCCAGCGCCAGACGCTTCCCAGGGCACAGAACAGCCGAAGCCACTGCGCTCGCCCCCCCCCCCCCCCNCGCCGGGTGACAACAAAGAGCCTCTGTGCGCGCCCCCGAGCCGACCCCTCCGCCTCTGCAACCCTCCGCTAAGGCACTTAACGGCGAACTTTGCACCGCTTCGCCCCCGGACGCTCCTACAGCCCGGGCTACCGACAGCGCCCGCCCGCATGGCGAGCGGCTCCCACCCGACAGCTGCTCCGGGGGCGGCGGGGAGGGCTGGGGGCGGGGGGTGTTGGAGGGACCGGCGGGATGGCGGCGGGCAGGGCCGCTGCGGGGACCGGCTCTGCCGCGGAGACCGCAGGGAGCGGCGGGCGAAGCCGCCGTTGCTAAAAATAGGCTGCGCTCGCCCCCGCGGCGGAGAGAGGCCCGGCCGAGCGCCCCTGCGCCGGGAAAGGGGCCCCGGCCCGGCCCGGCCCCGCCGCCCCCGGCCGAGCCGCCGCCGGTGCGGGGCCGAGCGGTGAGTCCGCCCCCCCCCCCCCCCCNGGCCCCGCCACGCGGTACCTGCACCATGAGGGCCAGGCGCAGCGAGTCCTTGGCGATGCTCTCGCCGCACTTCTTGCAGGAAGCGCGGCCGCTCTTGGCGTACTCCGCCCGGTACAGCTTCTCCGCCGGCTCCGCCATCGCTGCTCACCGCCGCCGCGGAGCCGCCCCGTGCCGCGCACCCGCCGCTCCGCGCTCCCCCTCTCCCCCGTCCGCCGGAGAGGTAGCCGAGCGCCGAGCGCCCACCCCCGCCTCAGCGACCGGCCGGATCTGCCGCTCGGGCATCGATTCGGAGAGCCTGGCGGCGCCTGGAACGTTCCGGTTTGCTACAGTGTATCAATGGGGAGCGGCGGCGGGTCACGTGGCGGCGGGGCCGCGCTGCCCCCGGGGCCCGGCCACGGGCTACCGAATCCACTACGGCGCCTTTGATGGTCGCCGAGCGAAGTCCCCGCCCGGGGAGCTGCAGGGAGGACCGCCCGCCCGGCTCCCGCTGGGGAGCCCCGGGAGGTGGGGAGAAACGGGGCGGTTTGCGTCCGGACCCGCCGGTGCCGCGGGCTGCCGAGGTCTCGGGAGAACCTGCGCTCGGCAGCCACCATCCCTCGGCCAAATACTGGCCAGATGGCTTCACTCCCGGGCAGGCGTTCCCTCCGGTCCCTGGGACTAACGGTACGGGTGCTGAAGGGACCGATAAGGAGCTCTTCGATGCGTTAAATCTTGTGTCGCTCCGTCTTACAGGCGGTAATGTCCTCCAGCATCAGCAGAGGGCGCCGGCTCCGTAGCGTCACTGGAGGAGAGGAGAGCGCTGAAGTTATTCCAGACGCTTGCTCAGTCATCAGTTTGATTGAGATTCTGGAATTGGGGTTCAAGTAATGCAGGACGTTCAGTCCCGGGTGGGCTTCACAGAGCTCGCAGGTATGGGTCGGAGTGGCAGAGCGGCATCCCGGCACGCCTGCACGGCCCGAGGCGGTAACGAACCTCTCATCTTCTGCTTTCCGTCTCCCAGGTTGTCACACGCTCGCCATGAACGTAGGCAGCGTTTGCCTTCACAGTGAGTCCTCCGACAGTGTGCCGGCTAGCTGTGTGCCGGGCGTGAAAGGATGTACCCTGAACACATCACTGCACATTCGGGGAAGGAGGGGGGGAAAAAAAAAAAAAAA
>RSEF01000003.1:19157379-19171475 GCA_003993805.1 Himantopus leucocephalus
CATGTAGTGATAGGACAAGGGCGAATGGCTTCAAACTGGAAGAAAGTAGATTTAGATTAGCTATTAGGAAAAAATTTTTCACTTTGAGGGCGGTGAGGTACCAGAGCAGGTTGCCCAGAGAAGTTGTGGAAGCTCCATCCCTGGAGGTGTTTAAGGCCAGGCTGGATGGGGCTTTGAGCAACCTGGTCTAGTGGGAAGTGTCCCTGCCTATGGCAGGGGGGTTGGAACTAGATGATCTTTAAGGTCCCTTCCAACCCAAACCATTCTATGACAGTGCTGGCATCTGTGTCACCAATGGTTCTGGGCACAATTTGCTGCTTTTCAGAGCACAGGAAAAGTTTGTATTTCCAACCCAACATTTGCTGATTCAAAGATAAATAGAAAAATACTGAGATATAGTTGTAGATTAGCAAAAGGCTATTTGACAGTTACACACAAAATGATTGTAATGTTCCTTTAGGGCTCTCAATGTATCTACACTCTCATGCAGTGGGTGTATTGTGTGGATGCATTCACACCTCTTATGTCTCCATCCTACTCCAGCTGAACTGTCTTAAATATTCCGTGAGCTATGCATTCTTCCTCCACTTTCCAGATCCATAAATTCAAAGTATATCTGGGCTAACACAAAATGTTTGACGTAAGAGTAACTTCAGAAACGGGATTCAGTACTGAAACACAGCTACAACATGGGTTTGGATTTAATAGCACAGAACTTGTACCTATGCATGAGTTCTGTCATCGTGAGTAGCAGGAACCAGCTTTTTCAAAAGCTTCCTGCTAACGTTGAATGAAAATCCTGTCCTCCTAACATTTCAAACATTTCTACCCAAAAATACAGCTATCTTTTGATTTTAGATTAGAAGTGGAGACATTGTTTCGAAAATTGGATTGGTAGCAGGCTACCCTCTAAAATCCAAAGACCTTCCACATATTCGTTAAACTGTATTATAACCAAGACGTCCCAAGCCATCACACACTAAAATGGCAGTCATTGGTATGTCACGGTCATTTTCCCGTACTGGTGGAGAACACCCAGCCCAGAGAGATCCCTGGCTGTCTGGGCTTCCTCAGCGTATGTGACTTGCTGTTTTTCATTAGCAGATAGCAGCAGCAATCAGCATGTCATTTTTGTGGCTTCAGACCACCAGGCTTGAGCGCCAAAGGAACCAGAAGGTTCCTACCTAATAAGAAGTAACATTTTGTTCACTTCAACCTAATATATCCTTAAATCAGACTCAAAATATGCAGCGCTGCAAAGAAGAAACCACAGGCACAAGGTACTCACCACTGCAGTCACGTTTTTAGACCTTGTAGCTTACCTATTTCTGAGCTGTGGGACCCACAAGTCATGTCACATGTTGGAGGAAATCCCGTCCAGGGACAAGGCAGTCCCACTCACTCTCACAGCACAGCACGCATAGGTGGCAGCTATCTGCTGAAGTCATACCAAAGCAGTATTTTTAACATGACTTGAAAGAACTGCCAGCTCTTCTGCTGCTGAAAATGGGGCTGTTTTTAGCAATTAGCTGTATTCAAATGTTCCTTTCATGATTTGCACAGGCAGCGAATGGTTTAGTAGATTAGTAGAAAGGATCAGATATTCCCTTGGATAAAAGTTGAATTTACCATTTTTAGCACAGATGGAAATCTTCACACTTCACAGTGTCAGGAGGGTTGGGAAGGGATATAACCCTGGGGCATCCTGTTAACATTTGTTTGCCCCCATTCTGAGAAGAATTTGAGTATTCATCTGTCTTGCCTAGTTCAGGTAGCACTTTGCATTACTATAGTTTCTTTCAGCTCACAATCTCAGACCTTCCCGTGAAACATCATAGAGGTGGACAACATACTCAGTATTACTTTCCACTTGCAGTTGTTAAAGCTTTCTCCTGTTCCTGTAGACAAAAGACAAAGGAAGGAGCTGATGATAAGTATCTGGCATTTTGCTGGTCAGGCTATTATTTCATTTACTTTTTCAGGAGGCGCAAGTGTCTGTTTGCAGCAGCGGCAGAGCCTGCCATAGCCTGTGCCGTGAGTTAGTAGTCAGTGTGTGCTTTGGGGTCTGGGAGAGCATCTGCTGCTGTGAGGGTGGTGGCAGAGAGCAGGACCAGGGTGGTTGGCAGGCACTTTCCAAACACATGGTCATCTCTCAGAGCTGTGTGTCTTATTATACATGGCACTTCACTAAAATTAACACTGGTTTCTTAAACAGGTCTGGCATCAGCCTTCGGGCTGCCATGGGGTGGCAGGAGATGGCTGTGATCTAGCTATTACGTAGACTGTCATGTAATATGGACAGTGCCTCAGATGACCCTGATGCTGCAAATATTTGAATTGCTATTGCGCAAAGCATATGCTTATGCTTTAAGTCTACAGTCAAGGAGTTTAAGCAGAGACACAAAATTAAAGAAGCGTTCAAGAGATTTGTTATAACAAGTCCTCTGTTTGCTTCAGAGGGCCTGGCATTCAGTATTGCAGAGCAATTTTAACGCCTCTTGCTTGGTCTGTAAAGCTGGGGAATTATTCAGCTGGGAAAAATGCAAAATATTAATTGCATGCAGTTGGCAGGTTTCCCTGACTTCTGGACAGGAGCGAGCCACAGACCTGCCAGATCCAGTGTTTCTTTGAATGGAGCATGTGGGTGCTAGAGGTAGTAGTGGGTTCTGGAGGCAGCTCTCCCATCACTCAGAGCCCTTCAGGGAGGGCTGGGGAGAAAAAGTTCTCTTCAGACATAAAGTCACCCGTGCAGTTGGATAGCAGAGCTAAGACAAGACAAATCCTCTCCTATCTATGGCAGGGAAGAGAAGCATGGTCTGCCTTTTCTTTCTGGTGACAAGCATCTGAGTTGAGATTTCCTCTGCAAGCCAATGTGGAAACTTTAATGGCTGGCATTAAATATTCCTTTTTAAAGCTGTACTCAACTGAAAAAAAAAAAGTCAATTAGAACCTCTTGAAAAGGAAAGAAAAAAGAGCATTAGCTAAAGCGGTGATGTTTCCTTTTGATAGAAAGCTGGTGTTTCCAGGAGTCTGAGATAAAGGCTAATAAGCAGTAATCAAAGAACACAGGAACCAGGCCTTATGCAATACCTCTCCCGTCTGCTCAGCACAAATCCATGTGATCTTTACCATTAAGCAATGGAATTTGGCTTCATACCAGAAACAAAGTCTCTTGCAGTACATGAGAAGAATTGTGCCCAGGCCACAAGGTTTTTGTCTGGGCTTGCAGACACATTTCCCCACAGTTAAGCTACATTCAGATGTAGAGTTTGTTTTGGCCTACTGTAAAACTAGTCACCAGCCATAAATGTAGATCTCAAAGCCAGAGCCAGAACCCCAAACTCAAATTTGTCTCTAAGATGCGGGGAGAGTGCCACTCTGCAACACAGCTCTGGATCTTAGATTGTCCTTCACCCTTATCTTTCTCTTTTGTCTATGTTCCTATTCTGTTTCTTTTTATCCTCCTCCTAGTTCTCTTCTTACATATCTGCTGATATTTTTTCTGCAGCATCTTATTCTTTCACTATTTCATATTGCCAATACTAAAACATGTATTTCTAAAAGTCAAAGGAGACAATTTCTTAATCCAAAAAGCATAACATAAGAGGAATGCTGTATTAGAACTGAGTTTTCCTGGACAAGACTGACTAGATGCAAAAGTAGAATCTCTTTTTTTGGTGCCAGCAGTGACGTTTTGATTACATCTGTTACGTGCAAATAGATAAAGTGCAGAGCCACAGCATCCATAGGTAGTGCATCATGGACAGGGCCAGGTTCACAAAGTGAAACCACTTCTTGAGCTAACTGGGCTCCATAGTCCACTTGGATGCAAAGGAACGTTTGCAGTGTGCCCCAGTGCCCTGTTGATGGGGGAGGAGCTCAGGCACCAGCTGCCCTCCTGTCTCTCAGACAATGGGCAGAGACCTGGGGGTGGAGGGCTAATCACCAGCATCCTTAACCTGTCAAGCCTGGCAGCCACCTGTTTTTCAGTCACAGGCATGGTTTTGGCACTTGTCTTTTCAAGCCAGATTTCTGCTCCTGCCCAGCAAATCAGGCCTTGAAAAATTTAGTGCGGCGGCGTGTGCAAAACAGCAGCTTCTCCCAGGGCTGTGACTTGTTGTGAAACTTGGGTGAAACTTCTCCACTTTGCATGTGTAAAGAGGAAGCAGACTTTACAGTTGTGGTATGCTGAAATGCAGAGAGGGTAAAGTCTTGTAACTGTGCACCAGCCACTGTGACTTGAAGTGGGGGTGTTGGTGAAGCCAAATGTTTGATGGGAAAGGATGAGAACAAAGATCCAAGCTCTAACATATCTAAACCCAAGGCAGAAACAACAGAGAGACATTCATCCACATCCAGTAGAAAAGCAAGACTGGTCAGCTGTGAGGAACCAGAGAGAAATGCCCTGCCAAAGTCTTTCCTTGGCAATGCATCTGCTGCGCTGGTGCAGGCCCTGGGGTCTGGCTGGCTGATGAGCTTTACAGCGTGCCTTGTGCTTCAAGATCTCTGTCCACACTCTGAATGCTGGGACAGGGGAGGCTGCTGCACCTGTGCCGATATCTACTTTGAACAAGCAAATGCGAAGAGGTTTATTCCTTTGGCTGCTTTGCTCATCCCAATGCATGTTACGCAGAGCCTCAGTGTCCTGTGCAGTAAGACTGTGTATTACGAAATACTTTCAGTGCAGAGTCTACCTTGTGAACTTGCTCACGCCAGCAGGATGCACTGGCTGCCTCTGAGGAGTACCATGGTTTTTCCCCTTGTGGAGCAGGTGCAGAAATCTGAGCTCAGAAAAGGTAGGAGCCAGGCAGTGGCTCGGGACCACTTCTCTACACTGCCAACTATGAGCAGAGTGGGGTGACCCCGTTGTTTTTGAGGTTGACTGATAAGGGACAGTCCCCGACTCGTGAGTTTACAGAGTGGGACTGTACCTGTCCCACTCAGGAAGCATGCGAGCAGCCAGAGCGCTGTCATGCCTGGAGTTAAGGACTGGGGCAACACAGCCCTCAAGGATGGGAAGGACTTCAGCTCTCACTGCTTTGTGCCTCTTGGAGCCATTGTCAGGCTGCAGTCCTGGAGCCTCCCCTGCTCAGAAAGACAGAGTTAAATTCCTGATTGCAGCCGCAGCTGCAGGCAAAAGTAGGAATTCCTGAGCCTCATAAGGTTGGTTTTCCTACTGTGAAGGTCAGAGGAGCTCAAAAAGGCATAAACATATTTTCTCCAAGCGTGGGGATTTTTTGTAGCTTCTTAAAAGCAGAGACTTCTGCTGCTGGAAAGCAAGCTAAAGAAGTTACCTTCAATGGGCTTTTCTCCTCACCCATCAATGAGATGTCCAGACAAGCATTTGGAAACTTCTGGAGTTGTATCAGGCAGTCCAGTTCCTCCAGGCAGCTCTGCTCTGGTTGTGAGTTCAGGCAATCTCTGTTTTGAATACCCAGTGGATTTTTTTTCTAATCTTCTTTAGAGGAAACACTAATTAGCCTCAATCAAGGGTAAAGAATCTGATGCTTCATCCTCTGGCACTGCATGTTCCTTGATTGAAAAGAGACAAGCTGGTGTTTGTCTTTCCTCTGTGAAGAAGAAAAGTTTGAGTGGGATTTGAAACCCAGTGTGAAATCAGGTTTTGCTGAGAAAGTTGCTGGGAGTCAGAAAAATATTCAGGAGACCTGAGGCCACAAGGGAGGGAATTGAAGGGAAGTGGTTGTAATTTCAGGCTCCCTTCAGAAAGCAGCCACGATGTCACCTTTTTGGGTCTGCTTTCTGGTTTTAGCTGTAAAAAAGGATGACGTACTTTGTGCAAACCTATCAGACTCCACTACAATGCATATTCTGAGCTTGGAAACTGAGGCATCTGTGCCTGCATTCACTGAACTTGCTGGACATTTTGCCACGTGCTTTAATGTGAAAAGGATCTCATACTGGTTTCCTTTCTTAAAATCTGATCTTACAGAACAATGAACAGCCTCAAATTCCATTAAGCTCAATGCACGTGCTCAGCTACTGGCAGGATTTGGTCCCTATGCTTTTATGTAGTTTATGACTCTTTCTCCTTGGTGATGTGTTAAATGCCATATTACCCCATTTGTTCTTCACCAGAAACACAAGAATTACTGCTCCTTTCAGAAAATGTGGAAATTACTACCTTTTTCCACTCTGTTGCTAACAGGCTTCATAACAGAGTCACAGATTGAGGTGAGTGGTAATGGACCACTGCTGGCCCCTGCTTGAATCACATCCCGCAAAAAAAGGTTGCTCAGGGCCTCATCCAGCTGAGTTTTGAATATCTCAAGGATGGAGATCCCACAGCCTCCCTGAGCACCTGTTCCAGTGCTTCATCACACTCATGATAATCCTTTTTTCCTAGTATCGAAGTCATAATTTCTTGTGTTTCAAATTGTCTCTATTGCCTTTCATCCCTCTGCTGTATACCTCTCTGAAGGGTCTGGCTCCATCTTCTCTAAACAATCCCAATCGGTAGAATTTGGGTCACAAAAGAAAAAAAGATGGGCATAGTTGCAGAATGTGTATCCAGTCTGAGACTTCACATATTAACAGAAATCCAGGGGAATTAATCTGAGCTACTGGTTCAGATGCCCTTTAAGTGAGGCATTTCTAGTGATGTACAAAAATCATGTTTGATCTGAGAGTCAAACATCACTCAGAGCGTTGCACAGATCAAGGAATTCAAACGAGATCTGTCACTAAGAAGAGCCAGAGGGAAACACCTCTCCAAACGAGTTTCCAAATAAATTTTGCAATTTTCTTTTGCAAAAGCTTGTGAGCACCCCAGCACTTTGTGGTGGTCACATCTGAGATGGTCCTTTGTCCTTCCAGGTGGATTTGATACGTGATGTCAAGTGCTGATCCCCTCAGGAATGCAGATCCCCTTAAAACTGTTTTATGTTGGTGTAGTGAGTCAAAGCCAAAGAAGGAGTAAATAGCCGCAATTCTGTCAATGTTTTCAGACTTCAAGGTCAGCTCTGAGTTTGGCTCACTATATTGGTCACTTGATGGCAATAGCAGCAATGTGGGATCATAAGAGTAACATCCATGAAACAGGAAACCTTAAAGAACTGTAAGAGGTCTCTTGGAAAAACTGTACTCTCAAATGTCTGAAGAGCTATAGTAAGTCTTTGTTGAAGCTCATGCTTTTAGGTGCTAGTGTCACCTCGACAGATAACTGTGTAAGACAAAGTTATCAAGAAAATATGTGTTGGGCATCAAGCTTAAGAATCCAACAAGTCACATTAAGTATATTTTTAACTCTAGACATGCATATAAGACCCATGCACATGAGCAAGTTCAGAAACATTGCTGAATCAGGACTAGGGAGGGCAGAACGCTTTGCCATCTCCTCTTTTTTTGAATTAGTGGCATTTGAAAACTAGAGGATACGTTGTTCATAAGGTCTTATTTTTTCTTGTAGCAGTTAAAAAAGTACATGCCACTAACCACACAGGCACTAGAGAAAAATAGAGTTTCAGCAGCAGGGCTACAGTTCATCATCTGGTTTCAGTAATGCTACCACAGCAGCATCAGTGTGGCCAGGAGAACTGCTGATATATAGAAATAGCATTGGCTGCTTCACCATGGCATCACCGTCACCCGCCCTCGCGTGACTTCCCCATGTGCCAGATGCTGCAGACTGCCTGTGACCAGCACAACCAACACCAAACTCCCTCAGAGCAGCTCCGGGCTGGGTTTGCTTAGCCAGGTTGTGTAGGTAGGAGTGACAGTGTGGGGCTGCGTCACACCAGGGTCCTCCCTGCCCAGGATGCTCTGACCTCCGAGGTGTCAGGCAGCCAAAATAGAGATGCAGTATGAAAGCTATGCCATATGAAAGCTGTTGTAAACCAGTACTGCTATACTACTTTTTTTTTTTTTTAACTTTGTCCTGAGAAGCATACACTGTCATATAGTGGCCTATTTTGATTCCTCGGGATGCGAATAGAAATGACGCATGATAGCTAATTAAGCTGCTAGTTGCAGAATGATTAAACTAAACAGTATTTTCCTTTGGGAGAACCATGAGTGTTTCATGCCCTAGATAATTGATTTCCATATGCTTTCTCTTGGCTAGGAAATGCAAGTTCCTTGCTATATGTTCCCTGCTGGTTTTGGTCACTGAATTCTTGATGTTAGATAAGGAGATAATGAAAGTTATCATATCCCATCCGCTCCTACAGACTCTCAGTTCAGTGGGGGGTCTGAGCATTTCTTCCCATCATCAGTAACGGTAATGGGTCTCACTTAATGAGCAGCCACTGAGATAAGCATGCACATGACAACAAATTAGCAACTATACATGCAGCCCTGGAGAGAGGAAGACTATAGGACTCCAGGATCTCTCCCAGAGGTCATTGATTTGTTGGTCCTTTAATGAAACAGAGGATTATCGACTTTGGCACTGGTCCCTGCAACTAGCTGATTCTATTAAAGAGACCCTGTAAAGGAGGACCACACTTTCCAAAAGCAGTTTGTGAAATGTAATTGTAGACCATGGACTCAGGCTGACACAGCAGAGGGGACATGACCTGAGGAGGGTGAGAATAGCAGTGAGGCCTCTGCCAAAGCTGACGCTGGGGCAGCTGGGAATAACTCCCTTAGTCAGACAGAGCAAAAGCAGGGATAAGGCAAAGTACCAGTAAACAAGACCTGGTGAGCAAACTTGAAGCCTTCCACTTTGAGAAATGCCAAAGCCGGTTCTTCTGCAGCAGCAGCCACAGCCAGTGCCTCGAGGCAGGCAAGAACTGCTTGATCTCTGCATCACCCTCCACAGCACTGGACGGTAGCCAGCGGTGTTGCGGGAAGTCAGGGCCATGTAAGCTCCTTGTAGGTAATTGAAAGTTGATTGTATCCAAAATTAGCTGCCAGCAGCTGAACACGTGCTAAGCCTCATGAAGGGGGCACCTGGTCTCAGCTCACTTGCTGAAGGGATGTGTCCGCTTCGCAGCACCGATGGCACAAGCCGGCTCTCGGTGCCCACAGCCTCAGCAAAAAGGTGGATTGGTTCCCCACCTATCCCTACCAAGAGGTCAGTCTGCCCAGGAATGAGAGGTATTGATGGCAACACTGGTCTTATACTGCCCTCATGCAGTTTTCCTCTGGGTGAAGAGAGAACTTCAGTTTACAGGGCTGCTAATCCTCTGTAAAGTTCACTTAGTAGCTGGAGAGATTGCTGCAGCTTTACTGAAAACTAACATCTTCCTCTGAAATGTGTTGCTTTTGGTTGGACTGATGTATTTATCAAGCAGTCACTTTCATTTTTGCTTTCTTTAATTTATGCCATATATTATCACTGTCCTGTATGCTTTAGCTCTCTGGTGTGCTTTATGTATAGTTTGTCTACAAACACAGTGCAAACAAAGTTAATTTGATTGTACCTGGTTTGCTCTAATTAGAGCACCACTGAAGCATGGGTACTCAGTGTTGACATTGTTCTCTGATGTCAGGAGAGCAAACATTGGGACTCCTGGGTTCTGCTTCCCGCCTTCCCTCTCTGTGTGATCACCGAAGAGTAAATTGTGGAAATGGGATCTCTAGAACTAGAACCCTGAATAAATGCAAGGCACCTAAATTAGTGGCTGAATATTTTGCAGATTTCTGAATATGTCAGATGCCCTTAAAAAAGTTCATTTTTATTAGGACGAAGAAACCAATTATCCTTTAAGCAACCCCTGAACAGTTATTAGTCACAAAGGAAGACTAAGATCCCTATCAGGAAGAAGACTGTCAAGATAATACCCATAACTGGAGATATTTATTGATGTGAACTTGTGTGATTGTAATAGTCAGAGCTGAGAAGTACTTCAGAAAGGAAACTTGGTTAGATAAATGGTCAGTGCTCCTTGTGGCATTTTATACAAGCAGTTCACAGTTTTCTGAAACCAGACGATTACAGAGGAGCTAGACTGGCTTTTTACCAAGTTATGACCCAGGCAGAAATATTTAGCTCTTCTAAATGAGTGTAAGCAACGCTAAGCTCTTAGCTAAACCTGGGGTCCTACAGACAGGAAGCATCTCACAGATTTTTGGCGACTGAAAAAAACCCTATACAAAGTTTCTGGGACTGGACATGTTTGTGTCTGAAGGCAATTGAGAATGAGAGCGAGCCTGTAAGGAGAGTGATGAGGACAGGTCTGTCCGGTTTAAAAGGAAACCTCCTCATCAAGAGGCAAGGGAGATGAATTATGGGGTAGTGTAGCCTCCACTGTCACCACTCATTTGTTGCCCTTAATGAATTACTGGAATTAGTCACATAATGGGTGCTCAAAGACCTGAAAAAACATCCTGCTGCTCCCCTGGGCAGAACTGTAGAGCATCTGGACAAATGCATGTCTGGCCTTTGCCTGACAAAAGGAGTCAGTGTGGGTCCAAGCAAAGCGAAGTTTGTCTTCAGCTGGGCTGGGGAAGCAAGGTCTCAACTGTTTGTGTCCATCAAAATCAGATGGAATTTAGATTTTGGTTAAATTACAGGGACTAGCTGGGTTAGTAACCTGACATGTTTTGGTTCCAGTGCAGTTTCACTGCTTTTTAACAGAAAGCAGGGTGCTGTAAGAAATCACCATTTCAAAGGTGGATTTGTTCCAGAGGCAGGTGATACCTGTGGAAGAGGCCTATAGATGTGTGCAGCCTGAATCTACCACAAAGCATGCACAAGACAGTGGAAAGGTCATTTTCTTCTGTAGCCCATTAGTGCAATGCAACTGAGAGTGTCATTGGCTACTCTGTCCCTTTTGCTTTTTTTTTTCTTCTTTTTTGCTTTCCTTTATTGAACCCAAACTGGGAGCCATATCCAGACTCTCTACTTGGTATCTCGTGCTGCCCAATATGTATTTAGGCAGCTGTGCTGGGCCAGAGGATACCCAGACTGCTGGCACAGGTAAGGCAGGTATCTGTCTGCAACCCCAGGAGTGTGGTCATCTGCCATGGGGCCAGAGTAGCATGGTGCTGTAGTCAGGAGTCGCAGCTTGATTTCAAGCCTACATGGAGACAAGACATATTTGAGATTAGAGCTTTGGATGGGGAAACTGCCAGCGTTAACTAAATTCCTTCTCCGTAATGCTATAGCTTGGGACTGACATATACAGATCTCAGAGCATGAACTTTTTCAACTCTCTCTCCTGATTCCTGCTTTTGAACATTTCCAGTGTTGCAGCTGGTGCTTCATTCCTTTGGCAGCAAAGGTTTTTATGAGTGGCATTCACGCAGGCAGGATGCTTAACAGCCACACTGCACCACATGGGGGAAATATGGTGCTTGGGAACTCAGGTGGGGGAACAAGCTTCTGGGCAGCATCCAGACAAAAAAGTAGCAAGGTAGCCCAAGAAGGAGTTTGCCATAATTTTTCATTAACTGTACCTAGGGCTGAAAAAATGGCTGTGGGATTAGCCCAGGATTTGGGAGACCTGCAATCTGCTTTTTGCTTGGATGTGATTTCTTATTCTTGTTGGCAGGTAGCAGAAATCAAGAATGGACCACAGCTGCCCGTTTGGTGAGTGCTCATTGATCTCCAGCTCACTGGACTGAGAGTTTCAAAGGGGGGCCATGTGGTGAGACTGAGGATCATCTCTTCCCCATGTTATGTCTCCTTATGACCATCATTAATTAGGTATGGGCTTAATCTCCAAAGCTTAATGTTTTATGTCCCTTTTAACATTTGCAGTTAGGAGAATTCTAAATAATTTCTTTCAGCATTACTTTGCCACAACATCTGCCTTTGGCTGTAGACTGTGTAGTTTCATTAACCTGCCATGAGAACAAATTTCCTTTTACCCTTTTTTAATTTCCCACACTCTAATTTCATCAAATAGTCATTCATGTCTCGGTTGCCACATGGGGACTGTAAACCAGGGATAATGGCAGAGTCCTTCCTATACAGAGATAATGTCAGAGTGAATAACCTCAGAGCCTGGCAAGCATCCAGTTAGTAACTATGGCAAGTACTGTGGCTGCACTCAGCTCTCTGCCACTGACTTCAGACGATGATCTTCCCCAGGCTCAGGATGTGTAAGTCACACCACTGAATTTACTGAGAGAAGACTGCTCAGTTAAGCTCCCAGTCACTCTGAAATGCTGCTTCTCCTCTGTCACCCCCTCTTTCCTTGCCTCTTCCCTCATCTATTTTCCCAGGCATCTGGAAAGCTGAAAAAAACAGGTTTACTTAAGGTATCTTTCTAAAGAATGGACGAACCATCAGAGCTGCTTCCTGGAGAGCTCTGTGCTGGTCTGTCATGCAAAATGGCTCAGGAGGGCTGAAAAGGAAGTCAGCTCTGGGCACCAAAGCTTCACCTCTGCCCTGGAGCAACACTCTAAACTCAGCTTAAGAGATTGCATATGTTAATTATCATCCAGGAGAGAGGAGCCATGGGAGGTTATATAAGCTATTCAAAACATTTTTTAGAACCCCCAGACAGGAAGATAAGCCCTCTGATTTATTAGATGCTCTGTTAGATGTAGCATACATGATCTTGCATCCCCTTCCCATTGGAGTAGTCCCACTGATGTCAGTGGGGTGGATGATCACTCACATAGGCAATGTGGGCACAGCTGAGCCATAGCACTTGTTGCCTGTAGCCTATTGCCTAAATGCAAACCGGGTCATAGAAGCCAGAATACTGATTATGTGCAGCGGCATGAAAGAAGTGGATCATCAATATAGACAGGATAACCTAGCACTGAACGGGGTTTTGTTACAAAACTCTCAAGCTGTCCAATATCAAAGGCCAGATAATATAAAGTCTCCCCCAGCAACAAATCCAGACTTGAGCAAGAACAGTTCTGACTCCCCTACAGGCTATAAGCAATAATGTTCCCTATATATGTCCAACATTTTCTCACCCTTTATGAAATGCTTAGCAGAGTGGAAATCTTGTAGGAAGGCATCTCAAGCATGTGTCAGAAATGGAGCCGAAAGCAACAGTCTGGAAGATTTAGTGCTCAGAGTACTGTCAGCACGATGTGAGGAGAAGTGTTTGGTCCTGTGATGCTGGAGAGATATCTTATGGCTTCCTGGTACCGGGAGTTTAACCCGCTTCCCTCTGGCTTTCAGAGAAATCTAATGCAAAATGGCCCAGAAAGGAAAAGACAATTCTCTGTGGTGCCCTGAAGTCACAAGCCAGGCACTTGAATGTTTGGCGTTGGGTTTCATATCATCAGATACTCAAAACTGTCAGAGCTGGGGTTTCTTGGGTTTCTCTTTTCTTCTTTGCTGATTTTTGGGGTTCTGCCTCTGGAGTCCGGAAATTGTTGGGGGCATCCTAAAGGTAAGTGAGAGTCCTATATAATCACATGACTCCAGGAACAGAGGCTTTAAGAAAAACACCAAACACCCTGACATTAATGATGAAGCCTGCAAATCAGACCCTTTCACTAGATCCCCTTCCTCACCTATGCTCCTGTCCACAGCGCAGCAAGCTACGGGAGCCCATGGTCGCATGTGTGATACGAGTTTTTCCTGGCAAGCACTGTACTGTAAGCACCAGCAGCCAGTTTGGCATCTCAGCATCAGTAGTTGGAGACAAACAAAACTCATCTCTAGGGATTTTGCTGCTGTAACCCATGATTTCTGCTCTGGTAACAGAGAGGAAAACCAAACCATTGGTCTCACGTGCAGCACTTGTCATCCAGCTGGGTCCCAAAAGTCAGCAGTCCACTGAGATGGGAATATGGTTAGAAAGGGATGTAGACAGCCTGCATGGGATCGTAAAAATCTTTCCCTCTTTAACTGTTCCTGCTCCTGCTGCAGCCTCTGGTAAAACCCAGCAGCCAAATACCAGGACTCTTGAAATGTCAGATTTACTTAAAGGGGTGGTCCCCCAGGAAACTGGCCTTGCAGACACCACTTCTGCACGGCTGCCGCCAGAGCATGCTCTGTTTTGTAACAAAACTCGGCATCCTCGGTGCTGTTTGTGTTACTGAGGGCCCTGCGTGAGCACTAACTCACTGGTCCCCCGCTGCCCTGGGAGAGGGGAAGGGATGTGCTGTGATCCACGTGTCACACCTGGGAGACAAAGATGCAGAGCGAGGCAGGTCTGTTGAGATCAGTAGATTTATGAAAGGGATTAACGTGATTTGGCAACTCTGACACCACAAAT
>RSEF01000003.1:19181396-19204047 GCA_003993805.1 Himantopus leucocephalus
GGGCTTGGTTCCACAGAATCACAGCACTGTGCACTGGCTGAGGTTGGAAAAGACCTCGGGAGGTCATTTGGTCCAACTGCCCTGCTCAAGCAGGGCCACCCACAGCTGCTTGCCCAGGACCACCTTCAGATGGCTTCTGAACACCTCCAAGGATGGAGACTCCACCAGCGCTCTGGGCAACCTGTCCAAGTGTTCAGTCACCTTCACGGTGAAAAAGTGTTTCCTGATGTCCAGAGGGACCCTCCTGCGTGTCAGTTTGTGCCCGTGGCCTCTGGTCCTGTCCCTGGGCACCACTGGGAAGAGCCGGGCCCCGTCCCCTCGGCACCCTGCCTGCGGGTGTTTGTACAGGGGGATGAGACCCCCCGAGCTGCTCTGCTCCCGCCTGAGCAGCCCCGGCTCTCCCGGCCTCTCCTCGCAGGGAGATGCTCCGCTCCCTTCAGCACTGCGGTGGCCCTTCGCTGCATTCTCTCCAGTATGTCCACGGCTCTCGTACTGGGGAGCCCACCACTGGACCCATCGCTCCAGATGTTGCCTCACCAGTGCTGGGCAGAGGGGAAGGATCCCCATGGTGGCACCCCAGTTGAGAGAGCTGTCCCACCACACCTCTGCGATACCAGCAAAGCCGTAGCCCTGCACCTGCGTAGACTTCCAGCTCCTCCTGTCCCACCCCCGCGCTGCGTAGGCTGGCGTCGAGCAGTTCAGAGCAGCACCCAGCGTGCCGACTCCCCAGGAAGGCCGAGGCACCTTTGCCCAGCGCTCTCCCACCCGCGCTTCCTCGTGCACTTGCCTCGGTAGGAGCCGGTTCCCCTTCAGCCCTGCCTTGTAGACCGCCACGGCCCCTCTGCTCTGCTTCTGGTGTCATTTCTGCAGGAGTTACAGAAGTAAATCTGTTTGCTCATTAATAGTCTTGCTGTCACTTGCTCTCTTCCCTTTGCTCATCATAAGTATTTGTGTCTGAGTGGGGAAAAATAAAGAAGAAAACAAACCCAAGATCTCACAGAATACTTACAGGAAGCCTTCGCTGCAGAAAAGCCAGTGCTCAATCATTTATTGAGGGATTTGTTTCCCTAGGGTGTAAAAGGCTATACAAGTACAGCTAGTCACCCAAAATTAATAGTTACTAGTAATTTCTGAACTGTTTTGTAATTGACAGTCAATGCAGCCTTTGTGCTACAGTGAAACATGACATTTTCTTTTCCTGATCAAATTCTATTCAGGAAGGAGCTGAATTCGCACGGCAGGAATGCTCAACGTTCCCATCCCATGAGTCACGGATGGCGAGTCCCTCCAACAGCCCCAGCCACCTCGGGCATTCGCACCCGAGGCAGACGCTGCACGGAGAGGGAAGGCGAGCAGCGGCTGAACGGAACCGCAGCATTTTGTAGCGCAGATCTGATTACGGGAAAATGCCCAAAGCTTCTCAGTGCTCTCCGTTAATATAAACTTAACAGAAACCTAATGAAGAACCTAAATTATTAAAAAAAAAAAATCCTCTCCAGATTCACTTGAGAGGCACGTACAAATATCTGGTGGTATTAAGTACAAGACCCAGTTTGGGACAGAACTGCCTAAAAATGCGTCACTTCAACACGCAGCTCGGAGAAGCGCGGCCTGGGGCAGAGCTGCGTCGCACGGCCGGGCACCGCTGCGCTGGACGCAGCTCATGAGACCGAACCGTACCTCTGCACACAACGCGCTGCCCTAACGTAGCTCCATCTTCCCTTCCTGTTCGTGATAAAAAGCCCATCCTCCTTTTGGGCTGCCAAGGTCTGCTCCGTTACAGCTCACCGTAGCACAATGAATGCTTTTCTCGTTAAGAGTGTAGAAGTAAGCTTGGTGCACGCTTTGATATGCACAACCAGCTGCTAACTGTAATATGTAATACTAAGAGTGAAAAACTTAACTCCACTGTAGTTTTTCCCTGTCCCACGTGCCTTTTGAAGAAGAGGAGGAAGAGTACAATTTTGTTCATATGATGAGAGAAGTAATTTGATTTCCAAAACATTGCAAAGCAAGCAAAACTGCTAGCAAATTCCACGGCAGCATTTAAAGAGATACTCTACAACAATAAATGAGTGTGCAGGTGGTGAATTTGGGGTGCCAAACCCCCAAAGTGCCATGTACATCTATCTCTTCCTCCACCCTGTGCCCCGCCGTCAGCAGCTGCCCGAGTGATGCGCGTCCCTCTGCTCTGCACACCAAATTCCCGCGCTGCATCTCGGGCACCTTCTCCTCCCTCCGCTCGCCCAAAGCCCGCGGACCTGAATCGATGTTGGTGAGTGTGCTTAGGAAGTGGCACACACAAGTTTCACCTTGCAATGCTTAACGTGTGGGCATCTGACCGCGCTGTAGTTACACAGCGAGGCAGGACCTTCCTTAACAGAAATGATATTTACTTGTATTTGTGGGTGCAGCCATGTCATTATTTTATGGTTTAGACTTATTTTCCCTCTAAATCACCTACACTACCATAGTTTCATTGGCATCAGTGAAGCCACATCAAGCTGCCTTAGAGTCTGCTCTTAATGTTTATTCACCCAACGTTCCTCATGCAGTGCCATCACCTTAGACCGAGCGAGATCTTTGGTGAATGTTTATGTGCACGTCAAAAGCAACTAACTTAAATAAAAATGCACTAAGCTTCAGACTTTCCAGTATTCCTTGAGAAATTAAACCCAGAAAATATAAAGTCTGGTTCACTAACACTACACAGTAGAAAGAGAGCCTGCTTTTGAGCTCAGGTGATAAGGATCGGTTGAATCTATTTTCTTTAATTCTGAGGTAAGTCAAAACTTTCACTTACGTTACCGACATTTACTACCATAATTTCTATGAAGGAAATGGAAAACTCAGGTGGCAAGGAAAACAGGAACAAATTTCAGTAAGCTTTGAGTAAGAGAAGAGCTAGTCTCACTGCGGAAAATTTTTGTTGTGTAGAACATGTTAGTGGTGAGATTAAAAATGACACCTAAAGCGCCTGAAGACAAACAGGGAATTTAAGAACCGGCAACTCAGCTATATTGACCTAATTCGCATTGAAATGAGACATAAAAGTTCCTCAGGCATCTGTCTTCATCTTTCAGCACTCTGAAATAACTTAACCTCTGGCCACTACTTATGCAGGACCACGGAGGGGAAAGTCAGTGGGCACCAGGGATTTAAGAGGTACGGCTCAGAGGCTATAAAGATCAAGCCTAGTTTATAGAAAGCCACCCATAACACAGGGTGCTCACCGTATGTTGTCTTCGTATTAATGCACAGAATGAGTGAAAACATTTGGCATTTTTTGTTGTACACTGCACGTATATTATACTGCTCTCCTGCACTCACGGTAAGGTTGACAAGGAGGAAGGAAAAACTTTTATTTTCCCTTTTCGTTAAAGACTGAAAGACCATGGGCTTCTAATCTAAGCAACAAAGACTTCCACTGCTTACAAAATCAGATGGCAGAATCCTGTCCCCTCTGATTTCTATGGCATCAAAATCTCATTGAAATTTAACTTCGGAAAGGGAGAGGGCTTTGATTACGGACTACCGATTTTGTAACACCGCCATAAGCCTATGATAGACATGAACTCATTCATGAACACAAACACGTTTAAGTCTATTTGGTTTACAACACAAGAACCATTTGAAAAATCAGTAGGAGAAGTGTCCATTGATGATTCTTTTACCTATAACAATTTAAATTACTAAATGGGAAAAATAAGTTTACATACATTGTAAAATACAAATACTGTAAGAGCAAAATCGTCATAGTGACTCTCCATCTTTTGGAAGTGGAAACCAAAACATTCCAGATTTTCAAACTGCCGATTTGATTAAAAATACATTACAGCTGTGTAACTATAATGAGCAAACATCCTTGAAGTTACAGGATGAGCTCTACAGCTCCTGGTCCTCGACCGCACACAGCTTATTCAGCCGTATTTTCTTTGTCTTTGATTGGAAATAGGGATTTCTGCAGCATCACCTTCACGGTGCTCCCTCGCCCACGTACACGACACGGCTGCTGTGTGCTGGGGAGAAGGGGCAGCTCAAGAGAGCTGAAAATACACTTTTTTACAGCGATGGAAGTCCACCGTGTCAGCTCTTGGACTTCCAGAGTACCATCTACGATCACCTTTCTTTCCACCACCATCTAGGGAAGAAGCTTTTTTTAAATGACGGAAGCGCTGCAACAAAGTGGATTTCTGGTGTTGTAAAGACGCCCACGTACCTCCGAGAACTTCTCTGGTTAAGGTTAGGAAATTATTTTTCAATTCACTAAACAGTAAAGTATTTCAGTTACTCAGAATCCTTAGAAGAGCAACCTCAAAAAAAGCAAGAAAGGTTTTCAAATGAGGCAAGAAAAGACAAATTATAGAAGGATATGTTGAAGACGTATTGCGTTTAGTGTGCCTTACTTTAATTACTAACACCAATCATCCCTTTTAATAAAAGGTCAGCTGCTGTATTTGTCAAGAATAGTGACTTAAATCATTTTAAATGTAAGATGCAATGATCGCATTTTCTGCTAATGATTCCTTGTGCATATTGCTTGTCATTAGTTCTAATGAGAAGGCTTTAAATACAAACGTTTGTAAAGTTGTTGCAAAAAACAAACAAGACGCTGTAGCAAGATGGTTTTTCGCCCGTCGGGAGCTCTCCCGGCGCAGTAACGCACACGTGTAGAACGTCGTGGGAAATCAAGGCCACGGCCGTGCCCAGGGGAATCCCGCAGCAGAGCAGGGCCCCGGCCACGCGCGTGACCCCAAACCGAAGGCGTGCGTGGGTGACCCACCCAAGGGTGACCAAGGGGCACAACCCGTCCCCGAGGCACATCTCCCACGGCCACCACAGCGGGCGTCTGAGCAGGAGCGGGTAAATCTGGGGCCACTTTGGGCCAAACTGGACTTAGGAGTTGGGTTGTTGGGTTTTTTTTTTCTTTTAAGCCTTAGGGTCCCCGATCTGCAGGGGAATGTTTTTAGGTTCAAGGAGAGGCTTTTTCAGGTTCACAACTAGGAATTGCAGGAAACTTTTAATTCCACCTTTGATAGCTTAATGACAATGGTAGCTGCTACAAATCAGCACGCATTTTTGTTGTGTACGTGCACCAGCAGGCAGGCTCTTTTTCCCCTTGGAGCCTCAGCACGGTGCAAAACGCTACTGGATCTCGCTTCAGTTCATTTTCTAAAACTATCAAGAGTGTACCGTAATTTTCCCTCAGTGCTCCAGAATACGTTAGTATGAAGAACACCGAGTAATTGCCATGTGCCATTTAAAGCTTGGTCACTGAATAAATAGAAAATTTTAACAGACTGTGCGCATTTCCAACGTTCATCTGGAGGAACGAGCAAAGATTTCTCATTTTGAACTTTTATGCTTTGTAGAATACTTGATTGTTACCAACCGCTGGAAATTAACATAATGCCACAGATAACATAAATTCTTGCAAACCAATTTAGAAGTCTACAGCAAAGTAATTGATTAACATTTAAAAAAAAAAACCCTAAAGAGTTCGGCTTCAAGGCGTCATGAGAAAAGACTGCAGAATGCGGATTTACATTTCAGACACACATTCGTTCTTTTAGGAAAGTACCGAACACAACATTTATATTCATTTTGTGGTACCAGCAGTGCTGATTGATGTGAACCTATCCGTATTTAGATAACCTATGAATCAACAAAATAAAAATCCTCATATTAAGAAGAGGCATAGAAGAAAGAGAAGGAGAAGATGCCAGCTTCATCTTTTTGAAACCATTAACGTATGGGAAGCTGTTCCCCGGCTTTCCTTTTGCAGGGATGCTGAACCCCCCAACGCCCCGACCCGCGTCACCACCCCCTGCGGCCGCGGCGTCGGGGCCAGCCACGAGCCCCTGCATCCACACACCGACCTTGAGGGGAAGGCACAACACCCCCCAGAAACACACGGACCTGAAAGCGTATTACCACGGGTCTAGATGTCGATCGCAGTAGGATGTAAGCTAAAGTGATTTAGAAGGATGTGATAAAAAAGAGAGTCTGATATAAAATATTCACTACGGGTTGAATTTTGTAGAGGTACCGGAGCGGGCACGTGTTTTGCAGTGAAGCCTGGATTTAGAAATCACTTAAGGTTGCCGTGGAAATTTAGTAACATGCTTCGTATCAAAACACTTATCAAAAAAAACCCTATGAGAAAACATCTGCAAATTTTTATACACTTTTCTAAGGTTTCTGCAAGTATTGAATTCATTGTCCAAACATAATGTCTTTGCTTGAAAGAAAGAAAAAGAAAAAGTAGGGATTTTGTGGTTTAAAAGCTATTCTGTGCTTTAAAGGTAATTTAGGAATCCTGAAGACTAACTGAGCTCATTCACGTGTACGTGGAGAGCTGACACGAGTGGCTCTTGGGGACGAGAGTAGTTCCACACGCAAGAGTCCAAATCTCTACCACCAACAGGAAACAAATACGGTGAGAAAAGAAGAAACTGGGGGTTACTGAGCTGTGGGAAAAGGGGGCCCTCCCCGGCGCCGCTCCGCAGGCTGCGGCCGGCAGAAGGGCTCCGCGGCTCCCGCGGGCTCCCCAGCGCTCCGGGCGCTCCCCCTGCGCCCCCACGGGCACCCCAGCGTGGAGCGGGGCCGTTAGAAGTTGCTGCTTCTTCCATAAATGACGCCAGTTTGGTGAAAACTGAAAGAGTGCGATTGGGGAAAGCGCTACCCGTCCTCGATGCGGGGAGGGGTGAGGGGGGGGCCATCCTGCGGGAGGCGCAGAAAACAGGGGCCCTGGATGCACGAGTACCAACAGCAAACCTCCCTTTCCAGGTCACGGGAGAAAAGCAGGAGAGTCGCAGCCCGTGGAACGCCAGAGGCACGCTCTCGAAGGTCGTAACTGCAGATTAAGGCAAACTGTCTCATCCTGGGGTACCCGGGGCAGAGGTCTGTTCCTTTTCACCTGTGAGAGCAGCAGATCACGAACCAAACCAGCCTGCGCCAAGGAGAAATGAGGATGATAGCACGGTCCTTAAAGGGTCTTATGGATGACAAGTCAATGCAACCGCCTGACCAAAATAAGCAGCCCTGCTTCTTTCAGACTGCCGAGACAGCCTCATAAATTACCTCCACGTCAAAATGCTGCCGTACTGCTTTTTGGCATGGGAGAGGAACATCTATGCTGTCCCTCTTCTCCGTGCCATAGATCCAGGAGCGCTATGGAGAGGACCCTCTCTCTGACGAAGCTTCAGTTCGGATCAGCCCCAGGTACACAAACGGCCGTTGCAGGATGTCGGTGGAAAGCGGCTCGCGTAGCTGTGGGCACGGAGACCCACGGATGCCCCCCTCACCCTTTGGTACCCCCCGCAGCGCGCGGGATGCTGCCGCCCCGCTGCCCCCCAGCCGGGGACGCTGGCGAGAGCAGCCGAGCCCGCCCCGCTCCCCATCCGCAGCTCCAGTATCGACTCTATTATTTTTTAATATACTGCTGGGAAACCGAAGCAGACGCTTATGGATTGCCGAGGTCAAAGGAGGCTAAAAGCCTTGGGGGAGACCGGGCTGGAGACCCAGCCCTCCCCTGGGCTGGAATTGATTCGCTGATGTGCGCTGCTCGAGGGCAGAGCCACGGCTGGGCCAAGCCCGGAAAAAACCCGTCCCTGAGCCCGGAAAAAACCCGTCCCTAAGCCTGGAAGGGAGCGAAGAGGCAAGGAGTGGGGTTCACTTTGGATTTCACGGTCTTAAGGCTTTTCCAAAGATGCACTTGGTTCAAATGTGAGCATTATCTTCCAATCACGGATTTATCAAGAGTACCACAAATGTAACTGTAAATGCAATCAAGCTGTGACTGGCAGAAATCAGTGTATCATGACTACTATGAATATTTCTCTCTAGGATTAATTTGTATTATCATTTTGAACTCTTTTTATATAGCCAGTATTGATTTGCAGGAGCTGCTTGCATTTTAAATCGCAACTACGTGCTTTTCATTTACAATTCAATGTACTTTATTACAAAGGTGCAATGTTAATGTTTTCTCATTTGCACGGGAAATAAGCTATGGCACAAGATCCTTCCCCAGTTTGCTGCCCCGAGCCCTGTGTGCCAGCCCACAGCACTGTGGTTTAAACTGGTAAGTTACAAACCGACTGTTAAAAGCGACGGGCAGGGTTGAAGCCAGGCTGTACCACCAGGCTGTGCCACAAAGAACCACCGCACTGCGCACTCGTTTGAATTACTTCGCTGTTTAACAGCATAATTCGAGCAACTTAAGTGGAACTAGACATTAATACTGGGGTTCAGCAGATGAGATGTCGTTTAAATGGCAAGTAGGGCTGTAGGGTGAAAAGGCAATGAGTTTATACGTCTTCTAAATATTACTTTTGGAAAATAAGTCATCTAGAGGAATTAAAACAAGGCTTGAAATACCCCTCATCCACCGGGACTCCGTCGACCTCTTCATTAAGAAAACGAATAGTTATTCCATCAGCATCAAGAGGCTGCTATAAGGAATCATTCACCACTGTACGTATCATCCCCGTGTTTTGAGCTTACAGAGTTAAGACGTGCTCAACACGTCGTGTGGGTTTGAACCCGAAGCCTTCACCTCCCGAGCGTGGGAGCCGGGCGTTTCGCTGCCCCGGCTGAGCGGGCAGCGCGGCAGGACCGCGGCGGGACCGCGGCAGGGGACGCCGAGGGGCTCCGCCGAGCCCTGCCCCGGCCAGGAGCTCTCCTGGAGGCTCTTACTTAGCAGCTCTGATCCCCGCTTAGAAGAGCTTGCGGCATCAAACCATCAAATGCTTCTAAACCTTTTACTATTCCTCCCCTCCCTGGATATTAAGTACTTTACATACAAAGATTCTTTCTAAACAGTGTCACCGCTGAAGCATACAGTCACATTTCATCCTCTTCAAAGCCAAAGTCGGATTGAAGTGAAAGAAAACATTTCAGCATCTTTTAGGCGATCCAAGAAAGCTATAAAACCCCTGAACAAATTGCTATCAATCCTATGATTTAAACATTTCCACAACACGTCTCTCTGTTGAAAGGGAATTCAGTCATGGAGCCAAAGGGGATCTGCGGGGAAGTTCGCGTCTTTCCCACTCCAGGCCTTAGGCACGGAAACTGGTGCAAAAGAAACGGTTTTCAGTTCATGGCTCTGCACCCAGACCAAAGACAGGGCTTTGCACGGGTACGCATCTCCACAGACGGCGGCGCCCCCGGCTGCCCCGCCTTTTGGGACCGTCTCATAATTACAACAGTACTTTATAATTTTCTATGTTGCTTTATAGGCATAAAAATACAGCATTGAACTCTCTCTGCTCTTTTATTAGAATACACTGGGTGACAATGTTTTCAATCTGGAAAACATGAGATGTCTTAAAAACGGTATTTTCTGGAGAGGAAGCGGGAGAACAGTAGGAGGACATATGAAAAGCAGATGACGGGAGAAGCTGTTGTGTGGCCTCACTGAGCTCTGAGATCTCCTTCTCAATAAGGACGTGTCCCTGCTGTCGATCAACAATCTGCCACAGGTACAGGTACACCAACCAACCTAAAAGCATTAAATTTAACTCGTTGCTTTTAAGTCTTTAATCTTTATCAGAATTAAGATGATCAGATGGTGATCTCTGTGACTTAGCAGGAGCTTTTTTTTTTTTTGAAGTTTTCTAGGTCAAACATGAGAGCCGAGTGGATGCTCGGCGCTCACAGACAGCAGAGATCCCGACCACGAAGGTACCCTGCGGTGCTGACCCCGGTCACTGTTACTCATTTCCCCTTTCATTCACTGAGTTTCTCTCTTAACATTCTGCATAGCAAAAACTGCAGCAGAAAACAAACTCGTTTTAAAGTCCTTCATGCACAAACACTCGGAAATACCTGAGTGATATTCCATATAAATCAAACCCTTGATTTATTTTTGTCTTTTTTTTAGCAGATGCTATAGTTTGTTCACCTTTTTGGATGTGTTGTTGATTCTTCTGATGTGGGGCAATGGACACTGTCTTATCATTGGGCAGACGTGGTGGTGTTTCATCCCCGTCACCTGCGGTTGGAAACACTCTCAGGAGTACGCAAATTCCCCGTAGTCACCCCATTCTTTATGTAAGCACAAAAACAGAGCCTGCTTGAATACCGACGGGAAATGAATCAGAACTTGGCTTTGGTCGAGAGCACTTTCAGTCCGTGCAAACTCAACCGCTGCACGAAAGAAATCAGAAATCCGCGCCCAGCCGGAAAGCGCGGTGCTGCCTTAGACCTCCCTCATACTTTCTGTATTTGCTGGTGTCACACCGAAAAACGACGCGAATGCTTTATCTGCTCAGCCTCTCCCAGCTCCACCTGGAGGAGCCCGGCAGCCGGCCGCCTGGTTTGGATGCCGACAGAAGAGGCGAGGAAGGCGTTTGCTCCTCAGCTGCAATAGTTTGGGAGAGCGCGTGGCACGGGCGTGGGCGGTGAGGGGCCGCCAAGAGAGCCGGCCGGAACCCCTCGGCCAACCGAGGCCGCACTGAACCCCGGGGAGTTCACGGGGAGGTTCACTTTTTAACGCATATGATCTAAGTGTAGTCATACGGTAGTTTATGTTCCCGCCCCAGCACGGGCTTTGCTGCGGCCGCTAAACCGAAGGGCTTTAAAACTCGGTTTGCTTTGCCGAGTATTTCACCACGACAAGATGCATTTTTTGGTAATCTTAACACCCTTACCACCGCCACTGCCCTTTTTCTACGTCAAACGCTTCACGTTCTGCTCTTCCAGCACATCACTTGTCCGTCCCACCCTCATGAGCGCACGCGGTGCTGTCCTCAGCCACAGCAGCATCCGAACGCGGTCCTGCCCTTGCACAAACCCCAAGGCTCTGCCTCCGCTCTCGCTTTGCCGCGAGCCAGCCGTGGTGTCTTGGATGGCTGAGCAGAGAGAGAGAAACAGCCCGTTTGGGAAGAACCTGGCAGGGAAGGTGCCGCACGCTGCCCTCCCTCCGCAGCCGGAGAGGCTCCCACGGTCCAAACCACCGCGTGTGGCACGCGCCGGGAAGGGCCAGAAGGTGCGGGAGGGGCCGCGGTGCCCTTCGGTGGGCTCTGCCGCCAGAGATGTCTCGCGGGAGGCCACAACCCGGCTCGGCAATGCCTGAACCCAGCTCGGCTGCGGGGCATCCCCGCGGAGTCCTGCCCCGCCGCCCGCAGTGCCGGAGCCGCTGCTGTGGCCACGTGGTAAACAGGATTAGCAAATGCACCGAACAGATTACGTTTATTTTCCCTTTAGACAAGGCCCTCCACACTCTTCCCATGCTCAAGGAAGCTCTGCTATACAGATTTTCCTATTAGACATTCTCTTAAATAAGATAAACTGCTTTAACACATTTGATTTTGTCTGAATGACGTGCTGTATTTTCTATATTGAAAATAATCATTAAAGGTGTGGTTTTATGCTCCTCCATCCCCTCACACAGATTTCTAGATCTCTCATTCCTAACTAACATAAACCATATTTAAATATACTGCAACACCAAACATTTCTGTGTATTGAATCGGCCAGGCAACAGGAACAACGCAGATGCAATCCTCTGTACTCTTCAACAAAACATTAATTTGGAAATTTCTAAATTTCATACTGTAGAAGACACAACAAGAAATATTAATTTCTACTACCCAAAACTGTATCTATACGTTTTCATTCCGTAAGTTCACTATTAAGTTCCACTTGACAACAGCGCATATTCAGATCATCACATGATGCTAAGCAGACATAGGTCCTATTTTAGCTGTATATTTATCCATGAACGTGTCTGATAAAATCCACATAGATTCATTGTTTATCTTGTTTTCTAAAAAACTAAATGTGAAATATCCAACACTTTTTCATATCAAGATGTTGAGTGATCCCTAAGGACCCGTGCACACAGCGCGGGTACCTGCTCCCGGGGAAGTGGCTCCCCTCGTTCAGCCTCGCATCGACATTCACACGCATTTCTAATTATTTGTTATAACAAGCGTACATTCTTCAGCACTTCCTTACCCTCCTGTGAAAACCAACAATAAAACTTTATGCGCTTAAAATTACCTCTGTATTGTTGGAGGACTTGCCTAGCATCTCGTTAGTAGCTTGCCTTCATCCTGCAACTTTAATTAGCAGCTCCAGTCTGGGATTTACCTATGACTGTCATGGGTGAAGAGTGCTAGCTAATGAATTATTCAAAGTAAATTAAGAGACTAAGGGAGTTCTCTACCTGTCTAAGACTAACACACACTTCATTAGCAAATATTTTCACCTGTGACAGTCACAGGTACCTCACAGACTGAATTTTTACGCTCACCTGAAATGGATTCTGTCTATGTCCCTGTTAATGTCAAACCCGGAGTTTTACTTCTATAGAGATTACATTAACACTGACAGTTAGTAAATTGGATCCTCAAGATTATAGGATATCTTCATTAAACCTGGGTAATGCTGGGAACGGCTAAGCAGGCAGATTTGTATCGCCCTCGAAATACCCGTGGTGCTCGTCAGGATCCCACAATGTGATTTATCGCTACCGCTGCAGACTTCTTGCTATATTGGCTGAAACTTTCTCAAAACTCTTAGCAATATTTTTAACTCCGAAAATACGCAGAAAGCTTCAAGCCTGTTTTACCCGACTCCGCCCGTGCCGGACTCCGTAAGGCTGTGCCCTCCATCAGCCCAGCACAGCAGCACTTCGCCGGCCGTGAAAACCGGTCCTCGGCCAGCATTTTAACACGACCAGATCAGTAAAAACGGAACTTCGTATACATCTCTGACAGCCTCAGAGACAGTGAATCCATCACAGCAGAGCGAGCAGAAAGATGGGTATTCCTGCGTATTCCTCTGCCCGAACAAACCATGTGAGTGCTTCTGCACAAACCGGCTCATTTTACATACTGGGTACCGTAACAGAGGACTGCAGTGAGGTCGTGCGAGATGGTACCGCGGGAGAAAAGGGTACCAAGCGAGCCAGCTCCGTCTGTCGGGGGAGAAGACGTAGGTATATCTCTCCTGCAGAAGCCAAAAGGCTCCATCTCCGTAAGACAAAGAGCTGGGGAGGAGCAGAGTGTGGAGCCGCTGCCCGGAGCCAGTGCGACCGCTCTGGGGTGCCGAGCCAAGGACGGGGACCTGCGGGCTTCATCTGCGCTGGGGCCGGCAGCCGTGTCCTCCCCGGGCCAGGGCTGCCAGCCTGCGCCCCGCTCCCACCGCACCGCACCGCGCTCCACCGCAACGCACCCCGCCGCACCAGCACGGCACCGCACAGCACCAGCACGGCACCGCACAGCACCAGCACGGCACCGCACCCCTCCTGCCCCAGCAGAGGCACTGCACTGACCCGCGCTGCCGGCCGGGACGTGGGACGTGGGACACCTCCTCCTGCGCCGGACCTGTCCCCAGGTGTGATGGCACAAAGCAGGAGGCTCCTCAGCCCCCTTGGGAAACGGGAAGGTGCCGTCTCACATCGGCTTCTCCTCGAAGCTGAGAAAGCAGACGAACAGTCGCCTCCATAATAATTACAACACTCAACAGCACATCCAGACTCTTACAGAGGGAAACACTATAAACGCATCACCACTGTAGCATCTTGAAACCGCTGGCAGACTATCAGTCACAATTTGGCACTTGAACCTTTAATGCAGTTTATTGTACGAACGATGTATCTGATACTTGATGGCTCTATATGTTAAAGCGAATAAATTACCAGCAGCAATCGGCTGGATCGTACTCTCCCTGTAAGATGGCAGCCCTGATACGGCACAGATCCCCAAAGGACAGCCAGTCTGCTCTCCAGGATATTGATCTGCTCCACTCTTCTTCCTCCTAATTGTCACCGATGCAGTCCCCTCCAATTAGCCCGCTCAGCTAAGCGGCAGCAGCCCGCTCTCCCGGCGTTCGTTACCCAGGGAGGTGACACAGTCAAAGCTTACCTGAAAAAGGGCCCCAAAAAAATATAAAAACAGAGCAGCGGTTGCTGCTCCAGGCATATATTATTTTTTTTTTCACTTGCAATAGTTTAATATGCTTATGGATTGAAAGCCGTCAGTGAAATAATTTATCCAAACGCTCCTCGGGAACGCCGTGTCAGTGGCGCAGGGAAACTGCCAGGTTCCCCGCAACGAAACGGGAACCCAACACGCCGGAATACAAAGGCATCATTTTTTTTTTGCTGACAGAAATCACCGGTTCTAAAAAGCGCTGCCTTCCACAATCTAAAGATAAAATTGACTATTAAAGATAAATTGAACTGTTTACTTATAGAAAAGACTTACGGGTTTATGAACAGAGGACACATGAATAAATTGTTTGCTCAATAACTGCGGGGGAAAAGAGGCCCAGAAACGCTTTCAGTTTACCAGGCTGACTCCACGGGCAGCTCGGATCAGCACAGTTGCACGTTGCAACCCTGTGCCACAGACGTGACAAAGACAAGGCAAAGGTCAGCTATCTCCTGAACATGTTTTGTATTTTTTTCCGTGCTTGCAACCGACATTAAAATATTCTCCATCACGCTCCTACACACAACAGGTTTTACTTAGGTCATTCAAGAAGTTAGATTTTTGACATTAAAATTAAATATTAATTTAATGTCTCTTACAGAACTGAATTAATTTCACAGAGACACCCTGTCACACTCTGAAAACAAGGTTTAGATACAGGAAATTTTCAAACGAGCTCTGCTGTGAGTGGTGCACGCCGGCGCTAGCGAGGGGAGCTGCGGCTCAACAGAACTCTGCACCCCCTTTTGCCTGGGTGAAAGGGAATCTCTCCNTGCACCCCCGTTTGCCTGGGTGAAAGGGAGTCTCTCCCACAACCATGCCAAAGGGAAGAGCCCCCTTTCTGACGTTATTCAGCTCAACAAAGGGCCTAAATGTATCTTCTGGAGAAGCAGCCAGCCACGGTGGATAGGAACTCCTCTATTTCTTTGATAGCCGAGTCCAGTAGTTAACTGCCTATGAAACACCTGCTTCGCATTTATGTTGAAATTGTTCACTTTCAGCTTTTAGTCATTAGTTTTCATTATGGGTTTTTTGCCAAGATTGAATTTTCGGAGGTTTTTTGACATAAAAATATTTTTACACACACTGAGGTTGCCTATTTCTATTCTACTAAACTAATTATACCGAGTTCTCTAAGCTTCTCCCTGTAAATATTTTTTATTTCCCATATAATATTTTTCTCTCTCTTCTGCCATCTTTCTGTTATTTCAGCATCTTTGGGAAAAGATGCACCAGACATCGTACTTCACCACCTGTCTCAGCCAGGCATCTGTATGCCTATTCATTACTCCACGTGCGCGCACCTCTGCATCCTGTTAGCGTGGGGTTTGCCGTCCCGTTCCATTAGGACCCAACGTAAACTCTATTTTTAGAACAGATCCAGCTTACCGGGATGTTCCCTTTGAGCAGCTTTCCTCTTCGTTGTATCCTACTCCACTCATCCCTGTGTCATTTTCAAATTCTATCACCGATAATTTCATATCAAATTTCACGACATTCCTGCAAACGCCAAACCGAACTGCTCCCGTTGCTCACTACTGCAGACCCCCCCAGCAACACCCTTCCCACCCACACTCGGGGGTGGCATTTCGCAGGTCTGTTAACTCTCCAGGATCTTAACCCACTTAACACCGCCCTACTGAACCTGCAGCTTGCCTTTTGCTTTTTTAAGAATCAAAAGTTTTTATAGTACTAAATCAAAGAGCAGTACCAGGCAGCGCTTACTACATGTGGCCTTTCAGACAAGTCTCAGAAGGTTGGGATGGATGTGAGGTAGTTCCTTCCTCACAAAAGAATGCAAAATATTATTTTGAATTGGTTAACTACTCGAATCGGTTGGATTTTTCGCTGAAGTATTTTAGATTGTATATTATTATGGAATAACGCCTGTGGACTGGTGACGTTCTCAACCAAGTGGTGTAGCGCTCCAAGGTTCAGAGCTTCCAGACCTGCTGGCTCACAGATGGTCACCCTTCATAACCACATCTGCCTCGGAAAGCATTTAATGATTCCCAAGAGACATCAGCCCACTTCTTCCGCAAAAGTAGAGAAGTTATTGAAAAATGTGAGCAATGGCGCAAAGACGGGCACCTCACTGTTTCCTTCCAGCCTGAGCCCGTCCCACTGCTATGGTGTCGTAGCCAGGAACGTCACCGGGATCAGCTCCAGCTTCTGCTTTCAGGTGCGTAACAGAAACAGTACTTGCTTCATCAAGTGTAAGAAAAATATTTGCATACTTACCTTTATTTACACAATAATAGAATGTTAAAATGCTCCAGTAATCATTACATACAGATCAAATGTGAAACCTTATTCTATACATCAGGGAAATTAGCTTTCCAATGAAATACGGCATGACCTTCAACTACTACTATTCACAGCAGAGTCTCTATCCAGCCATTCATACATATATTCATAAATTTGGAAATTGTAAATTACATCACGAGATGGATTCGGCCCTAGTGAGTGCTGAATTCTCTCCTTCACTTAGGCACATCTATCACAAATAAATATTTACCAGCACGCCCACAGTATTTTCCTCAATGCTCACCCACTCCCTGATTAAACGCAGGTCGTTTTCATCCAGAACTACTATTCAAATTCAAAAGTGGAAGTGATTTAGGAAATAAATTCTGTTTTAGAGGTATATTTAGTGTCACACGTCTCGGTCCTCTCATTCAAATGTGAAATGTTCTCCTCTCCGTCTTCATTGTTTTCCATTCCGTAATCGCAAACTCCGCAGTCAGAGCTGGAAATGAAGACCTATGGGGTGCCCTCCCCCCCAGCACAGGCAATGAGCTGGCTTTGTCACTGTCACATCCAGGGCAGTGGCCAAATTAAAGACATTCATTTTCATGGCTGGTTATTACTACCCGATAACCTGAACGTTAAGACAAATGCATTATCCTTGATGAGATGGAGAAGTTGGACCTAGAGGAAACTGAAGCAGGACACCAAGAGGACGGTCTGAAGAAATATTTGTCACAATGCACGCCGGTGTTTCTTAAAATCAGAAGGAAAAATAATCCATTAATCGCGATGGAAAAGCTCGAACAGGAGTTTTCATTTCACAGGGCTGTTAGGCAGAAAGAACCAGAAGGTTTAGGGCGAGTGAGCGTGGACGGGAGATGCAGAGAGGGGCGCCGGCAGGCGGGCTGCCGGTTTACAATTTCTTGGAGACAGCAGAAAGAGAAGTGATCTTTTTTAAAAAGTGTAAAGCCAGAGCTCCTCCGTAGGTATCTACAAGGAGATTTCAGAAGATAAAATGGAGATTTTAGTTTGCAATCCAGGATGCAAATCTGAAATGAAAATGTATCTGTGTGTCATCGTCACGGAGACAGTAAGTTACGTTTTCACGAGCAGAGAGATAGGAAATGAGGGAGTAAATGAGATGCAAAGCCTGCCCACACTGCAAAAGTGTGGAATAGGACTCTTCAAAAGGAAAAAATGATAATAATTAAAAAAAAGAACCAAAAGAGGACAGAGACTCAGGAGTCAAGACTTCAAGACGAGCGCAGCTAGTGATGGTAAAGCTGATGACAGCTCATAAACCATGGAAACTATTTTTTGGCAAAACTCTCCTCTACATATTCAGGTTTAATGTTACCATGAAATGCGTTGAGCTGCTTGCCCAGGTAACGTTCAGCGGATCTGAGATTTTCACGTTGGCCATGCATCGCTCCAGGAGCGTGTGACTGTCTCCAAAGTGGTTTTATGGGTTTGGAATTGGTTCATCTTGTTTAGACCAACAATCTGAGAGGCCATAAACTAACACAGACTTTCTGGGGTTACAGATTATTCTAGTTCAACGATACAGACCATCCCGCCCATCGCAAGGCATTCACAGTCAGAGTGCAGGTAGCCCCATCAGCCTCTGCACGCATTCCCTGCTCTTTTTTTTCGAGTAGTTAGAGCAGTAAATTAGGGTCCTAATTTAGGAAATTTAATTAATCTCCAGCAGTGAAGCAAGGTGAACCCACCCTGATCAAATAACAAATTAGCGCAAATATCAATCATATTGCACAGCGCATCTGGTCTTTATATTTTGTTGTTACTTTTACTGTTTCTGACAGAAAATTACCATGCACAGAAAAAAAACAAACCCAAAGCCGACAATCAGCACGCGACATCGCAAGTTTACTTTAACCAATCTAAAAATCACTGCTGCCTTGGAGAACTGCAAAAATCTTTTATATGTTGTGTATAAATAAAAATCGCAAGGATCAGTTTGGGAAGTAATCAAATGCATGGATTTTCACAAATACTTCTAGGAAAAACGTCCTGCATGTTGGCAGTCGCACTTGCCACAGTTACAGACAGGGGCTGGATGGAGACAGAAGCTGGAGCGCCGTCACTGGCCTTGTTCCTCCTTCCTGCTCAATCGACAGCTCCACGGCAGAGCCTCCGCACGTTTGACCGATCAGCAGGTTACGAGTTTCAAAAGCCCCTTTCCTGTTTTCAGAAATTATAAACATAAATAAATAAATATTTAGGCTCCTAATTGCTAAAATTACTCTGGAAAATAAACTGTAGGCTCCCTTGGCACTCAGATTATTTTGAAGAAATTACTAAGAGACATTTTTTAAAAAGCCTTTAGAATTAATTAATATAGTCAACGAATAATCAAAACAATTTTAGTATGGACGTAAGGAAAGAAATCAAAAAGTATTTAGCGCTGTCCGTGAATCCGTACCCACACTGCACACTGGACCTCCTCTATTATTTCCAATACTCTGAAAGTATAATTTATCACAAATGCTTATTTGTTCTTGTGCTGAGACACTAATAATGACAATAGCACTCTAACCACTGATCAGAATATATTTTATGATGTTTAATATAATCTTTCTCTAGGAAAAGTATTCACAGCCGTACTCACGAAAACACCCTTTGGGAATAGATGGTAGATAACCTGAACTATTGGGTCCTTTTTCGTAAGAAATCTGAAATATTCTGTTAACTGCTGTACACGACTTCCCCATGAAAGAGAAGCTAATTAAATGAATGTAGAAACAGATTTTAAAAGATCTTGGCTGCACCCTTTTCTGCAGGACTTGGTACCGCCACGATGCTTCCCACCTCCAGCCCAATGGGAAGCCGAGAGCCGTGCCCAACTCCCAACTGCCACCGTCGCCGGCCCCGGAGGTGTTTAACAGCCGGGCAGCCGCGGTGCTGAGGGACATGGGTTAGTGGTGGCTTTGGCAGTGTTGGGTTAACGGTTGGACTCAATGATCTTCCAGTGGAGACGATTCTCACGCCCCCCAGCCCAGCGGAGAAGGGGGCAAGTCTGGGAACGGCGGGATGGAGGGCAGCGTTTTCGCTCTTCTTCAGGCAGAACGGGCACAGACAAACCGGTTCGCCCCCGTAACACCTGGTATTACGGAGACAGCAAACCGAGTAACAAATCCTACCGCTGGCCTTTGTTTCTTGCTGTGAATGTTTCATTTTTGCTTTTCATTTAGTATCATAAAGACACTAACATGTATTGGTATCATTAATTATTCAAAACGACTAAAAACCAGCTCCAACAGCACTTCCAGCAGCTGAAAAATCACTTTCTGTTAAAAATGGAGTCCTCTTGAAGATGTGTGTAAAATGCACTCTTATCTTTTCAGGTTCATTTCTCCCCAAAATGACATACTCAGGAATATATATTGTAATATGGAGCCAAATTTGAAACCCAACCTCTGCTGAAGTTAAAAATGATCATTAAAAGACCTCGTTCTTCATTTCATTGTGCATCACCCTAACAGGTTCAATACATCTTTATGCTGGTGCAAACAGTTTTGTTATTTATAACCACTTTCAGGCGACTTTACAGTATGGATTTGAACTTACACAAATTAAGATAATAAAATTACCTTTTTTCCTAAATAATCTGATCAAGCTAGTCTACTAATTTAAAATTAATGGGACGGAATGAAAATGTTGGACACTTTCAAAATAAATTAAGTGTGGAACCAGGTTACGTTTAATCAAGCTGTCATGCAAATTAGCGGCTTCACTCAGTGAGTACTATTTAAAGAACTTCTTTGCCAGTGAAAATGTTTTTGGAACCATTACAGGAAGCATCTACTTTTTGTTAAAGACAGAGGAAGGCTAGAAAGCACAGCTCCCCCAGTCCCAGGCTCAGAATTGCAATGTCGGAAAGCTTTGCCCGACGGGGACGCTGCGCATCAGTCTGCTGGGGGCAGGGGGTCAGCGGCAGTAAATGTTTTCAGAAAATAACTCTTAATCTGAAATATTATACACTGCTGCCAGAATAAAACAAACAAACAAAAAAGCCCAACCAAACAAAACCAAACCCAACACAAACCCACCAAACAACAACAACAAACCCCAACCAACCCCAAAGAGAAGGCAAACAAAAACAAACCCCAAACCAAACCAACCAACCAAAAAAAAATATATATATATAAGGACATGATTCTCAGAGGAAGAGAAGTGCAGAAAATGCCTGTTTCCGCAGGAAATGAAGGTGTAAGCAGGAAATTCCACCCCCTCATCCAGCCGGGGCTCCCGGGCTCAGCTCGGCCCCCCCGCGGCACCCGCTGCCCCTCGGCCGGGGGCTCGGCAGGCGCCACCCCGGGGTGCTCAGCACCGGGCACTCAAGCTGCACGGCCCCGACACCGCTCCTTCCCCAGACTTCCCATCCTCTAATAACTACAACCCGCCCTACCAAGGCATCGCTTATTAAAAATGGCCAAAATTATACTTCGGTACTGCCAACGGCACTTATTTGTTAATTGAGTGGCGCTCTTTATTATCAACTGATTGCGCTAAGCGGCGTAGAAGATGCTGTAACTTTATAAAAGGGTTGACAACTTCGATAGTCGGTGTGCTGAATTCCTGTTGCGATTTTAGATGAAGATTACTGATTCTCATCCAGCTGAAGCAAAAGAAAGCACGTTCTTGATTCTGCCGTCACACAGGTAGAGATGTATATTACTAAACAGCATACGTACAGAGTCAAATTAATATTCTTAAACAGGAAAAGGAATCCTTTCTTCTCCTATGAATATATTTGTATTGCTCTTCTGCACCCAGTCAAACTTTCTACCAGCAGATGTGCTTTGGATATTGTAATTTATCTCCTAACTTATGAATAATGTGTCAAGTCATCTCCAAAGGCAACAAACATTTGCACAGAAACTGTATTCTAGGTACAATAACTTTGATCAACGGTAAACACTGCACATCATCTCCTCCTATAAAAAATAATATTACTTTGTTCTATTACAATGTAATATCTTCCATCTAAAAATACAAAAAGGTTGGCAAAAAACATTAACGATCTAAGCTTATTCCACTTCTCCCCTGCCTCCCCAAAAAGAATCACAGGAATCACAAACATATCGTANAAAAGAATCACAGGAATCACAAACATACTCGTATTGAGTGAACATCTGAAGCTTCACGCTGATGTTTTGTTTGGTGTTGGTTTTGGTTTATGCACTCACAATTCTAAGTGTTGCATCCCAAAAAGACTTCATCGTGAGCTGTAACCCTGGTGAGAGAGCGGATTCTCCCCACGACCCGCCGTAGCTGTCATGAGCAGGCCAGCTACCCCCCGGCTGGACACCAACACGCCACCTAGTCCCCACGCACGAGTACCCGAGCGCCTCCTCCCACTCGCTCGGGACCCGAGCCCCGGCTCCTGGACCGGCTCTCCCGCGAGCTACCGCTTCCCCCGTCACAGAGACAAACGCACTGAACCGTCCTTAACCTTATATTCCACTTCCCTACACAAGCGTGAGTTTCACGAACACTTCAAAACTATATTCCTTCTGGCCGCTCACTTGGTTAATCTGGTAAAAAGAACATGTATTTGGATGTGTCCCCAATATTAAAAAGTATGCTTTTCAAGACAGTCATTCTGGAAGTATATTGGAATTAAAAGTAAATGTTGTTGCATAAAATCTTGCCCTTCACTGTCTAGTTTACCCAGCTAACACAGACAAAAAAAAGCAGGAATCAGCATAGTCCATTGGAAATGTGATGCTTCACGAGTTATTTGAGTTACGTCCCACATACACGTGCGGTGTTCAGGGTTATTACTGTTTTCACAAACAGAATAATGTCTTCCCTGGGCCCGAACAGCTTCACTGCAGCAAACGTTAATGCTAAAATAGATGGTGGGGAGGGAAAGGTGAACTCCTGCTGGGGAGAGAGGGCCATGGGGACAGGAAAAATAACATGCAGGTACTAGAACTACTCTGGTACGCCGCTTACCTATATATAGAAAGGCCAGGCATCCGAAGATATTAATTATTTACATTACCGCTTAAGCCTTATTGTCATTTATCAAAGAATGCACGTTAACTTGAGATATTTACACAAAACTGCTGCGCTCAATGGGATGAGTATCACAGAAAGTGCTCTTTACACCTCCCAAACCGAGATCTATTTTATATCCATTACCCGCCGATAAAATCAGTACCAATGAATCACAAATGCGTTGCAGAGACACAAAATAAATAAAAAAAAACAACCAAACCCACCACGATCAGATATTTGGATATAATACCTGAAAGAGGAAGAGGAAAAAAACCCCGGAGCTGTCTGTGCCGCGCAGCGCCGGCAGCACCCTGAGCCTACCCCAGGCCACCCGAATGTCACCCGCGGGGCTGCGCCACCCCGGGCTGCCCAGGGCGGCCGTGCCGGCACCGCGGCTTCACCGTGCCCGCTCTGGCTAGCGCGGC
>RSEF01000003.1:19205047-19221735 GCA_003993805.1 Himantopus leucocephalus
GTCACTGACCAAAATTGGTCCCGTTTTACCTCAAACCAGGACACTGTGACACTCCAATTTAGGACTGACACTATATATACATTAGTGCTACTATGAAACATCTCATGCTAAAAGAGTGCTGAGAAGAGCAGACAAGAAAGGCTTTGTGGGTTCTGGGGTGGCCTGAAGTGCTGCTCTAGCTGTGACATTCAGTGGTAGTGTTGCAAAAACAGTTTTACTAGCGTATGTGAATTCTTCAGACCTACTTTGTCAACCTGTTGCTTTCCTCTGGTCAGTGAGTCCAGTTACTTTTTAGCTCACCTTGCTGAACAAGGGCTGGTCTTTTGATATGCTGCTGCCGTCTTGTAGATGATGTCTTGGGAGGAAGAAAGAGCCTTGCATCATCTTGGGCTTACAGAGTGCAACCAGGCTTGTTTACAGACCTGCTGCATGGGATCAGTTGCAATACAAGTAGGTAAGGGGCCCCAGCTTCAAATTCTCTAATGCTCCTGAAGTTACTCTCATTTTTGCTGTGCTTGGAGAAGAAGCAGGGAAGGAGGGTGGCTCTTTCACTGGCCAGCAGCATAACTGACCTTTGCAAAAGCTCTAGTACTAGTCCAAGCTTAAGAACAAACAAGTGATTGTCAGATAGGGAGGCTGATTCTACTAGAAACGTGTAATCTTATTGTTTACCTCAACTCGAGGAAAATGCTCCTTTTGCTATTGTCATGAACTGCAGGAGCCTGAGCTAGACACTATTTCTAGGCTACAATGAGAAAACACCTATACCTTCTGCCCTGCAAGAGAACACGCGCAGACCAAGATTTACACTATCCTTTCCATGTGCAGCTGTTGGAGCTCAGCAGGCTGTAACTTGGTGGCTCTGCTGGGCTAGGTGCTGCTGCCCCACGTCCCCCTGACCTGGCCTTGTGGAGTTGAGGTGAGATGTACTCCCTTTGGTTCCAGGCATACTCTGCAGCTCCAGGGGCTATCAGCATGGCAAATGGATGCAGGGGGAGCTTAAAAGGTTGAATCCAGTGGTCCTGGAAGGATAATTCATAGCTTAGTATGTCTGCAGAAGCCATGTGCCAAGCCAAATGGGCATACTCTTTTGTGGTTAGCGGAAAGTAAGAGAACCGCTTCAGAGATCCTAATGGATAAACAAGCACAGCTTTGCTGGCAGTTTTTGTCCTATCTGCTCGGCCCACCCATTTTCTTGAAGTGGCCATCCCTGCTGCCTGGGTGTTTCAGCTGTCCACGCAGTAGCTGAACTGCTGCATTTTATAGCCCTGTATGTACTGGTGTAGGCTGGGGATTATGGTCTGCCATAACATCCTGGCTGTTCACATGGCAGCTCCTGAAATGTCTAGACAATAGGGTAGGAAATGCTGAGAAGCAGCAGGCAGTTGGGATAGCAACCATTATGTCCACCTCAGGCTTGGATGTCCCTCCTCATGCATCAGAAATCTTCTGGATCCTAAAACCCACTAGGATGTGACTTAGGCTCCCTAAGTATCTATATATCTTGGTAAAGCTAGTGCTTGATCTTCAAGGATATCTAAACCAAGACTTCAGAAGTGATGGGGGATAACAGGAATCTCCACCATTTTACTTTGGTGGGAAACGGGAGTGGGGAAGATAAGCAAACGTGAGATCCCCAGAAATCGAGTTTTGAGATGGTCTGGATTCCAGCTCTTTGAGTCTAGGACTCTTAAGGAGGCATAAGCTGTGGTCCAAGAGCTACTGTTAACAAAATCAGTAGATTTAACCTCTTTAATTAAGGCTTTGCAAAATAAAGTACCCTTAGTTTCCAAATTCAGCAAAGCATTTCTGTTCCTTTATCATAGAGTGGGAATGATCTTAAGCCCATGATTAAAATTAAGCAGTGTTGTTGGCTGAAATAGAAACTTGAGATCCTGATAAATGGCTTGTCTTCCTCTTCAGAAAATTTTGTAACTTTGCTACCTCAAGACCATCATGAAGTATCCCTGAGTCCACTAGAGACAGGATCAAGGCAAGTGCACAGTAACATGAGATGAACAGAAAGACTGTTTCTGTTCTTTCTTTGTCTCTGCTTGCATAACATTGGAATATAAATCAAAGCTAAAAAAAAACCTGCCCCCCCCAAGCCCCTCCCCCCAACAACAACAAAAAAAGCCCACACCACCAAAACCCAAACCCACTATGGGAAACACCATGAGTAGCTGGAAAACTTCCAAGAAAATATCACTCCTCTGCAGTGTATGGTGTGCACTCAAAATGCAGATTTCTAAAAATATCCTGGGTTGGAAATTTCTAGAGAAAAGGATCCCTGCCCATAAGGAGCATGACAGCAAAAATATACAGTGTAATGTTCACAGCAAAAGGAGGGAGAGCTGATCCACCCACTTATCCCAGGAGCAGAGGGGAAGATCCCTCCTTCGAACCTACTTCTTGTGAAGTGCCCCTACATGGCATCTAGTGGCGTTTCTATTTCTTGACATGGGAAAATTCAACTAAGAGAGGTTATGTCCAAGGCTGTTCTGATGCATGTAAATGTGAGCTGAAGTGTAGCTCTAGCCCTTCCTGGACACGGGGTGGCAGTCTGTCATTAATATTACAGTAAGCATGACTGATGTAAAAAAAAAAAAAAAGTGCACCAGAAACACTGTGAATTACATGTGAATCATCTGTTATAGTCTGATTACAATTCCACAGCAACTTTTAATGGTTGCTTGGGAAACATCAATAAACTCTGTGTTACTGAAAATAAAATCTACATATTCCAGCACAAATGCTTTTTTGTTAAATAGCTGGGCCATATAGAACATTTTCTTGTGACTTGAGTCATGAATTAAAGATTATAATACTTCCTCTATTTTTTAAAGGGCAATTACACTCATGGCTAAAGATATGCTACTACAGAAACTTGCTCTGAACACAGGCAAGGCCCATGTGAAGCAGGTTCTAGCTCCTTGGACCTGTATCGCCTCCTTCCCCACTCCACATTAGTGGTAATTACAGCACACTGGTGGGAATGGTCCTCTGCAAAGCACTATCCCAAAGGCCCAGGAGCTGGGTTACATCTTAGTGTGGTTGTGAGTAGTTGAACTGCCCTTTTCTTGCCTCTTCCTGGTGCACCGCAAGGTACAGGAGGAGATGAATAGTTCAGCTTTTTACTGTGTTCAAAGAGAGAAGGCTAGAGCTAGTTTGCTATTACTAATGGGGCATATGACTTGAGTTTAAAACGTAACATCTTTTTTTAAAAGGTACAGATGTTATATGATCCAAATGCATTATGTCTTTATGGAGCAGGAGATTCCTTCCACTTTATTGCTCATAGCACACCGGTCTAGGCAGTAGGCTGGTGGGAGAAGGGGTCAATAGCTTACCATTGCTATGGCCAAAGCTAGGAGTCACTGGTACCACTGAACTGGTACGTCTTTGTTGGTGAACTCTCTCAGCCCTAAAGGGCAGAAGACATCAAAAAGTTTGGGGTAGCTTCTGCAAGCTGTGTGATGCTAGCAATGCTGAAAACCTTTTAAGTATCTTTGGGAAGGGGATACCACTTTAAGACTGGGGTTAAGTGTAGGTATTAGTGTCAGGGCAGGATAGGATTGAACAGTTTTAACTGGTGAAAACTCTGCAGGGCCAACATGAGATTTGATCAGTAAAGCTGAAGTATCTCCTTTTTGTCTACCGAAGGGGTTTTTTTTTGTATCCATCTGGTTGTTCAGTTGCAGTTGTCTGCTGTATCCAGTTTTGCATTGACCAAATACAGAGTTTCTTTTTCTGGTAGCCTGGGGATAATTTTCAGCAGAGATTCCACAAAGTAACAGCACAACAGAGCCAAACAAGCTGCTTCTTCCCTTTGAAGAACAAAACCATCTCTTGGAAGGTCAGCTACTGAAGACAAAGAGCTTTTATGTGTCTGTGCTTTCTCTGCACTAGCACTTTGTTTGCTTGGGTTGGCAAAGTCCCACACCAGTGTGCAGGCCAAAAAAGAACCATGAGGTCGGTGGTCAGCCAAGCATTTAAGTCAGAAAGAGGCATGCCAATAAAAAGCCTTCATAAACCACTAAAACCAGGAGCACATCACTCAAATATTCTAGCATGCAAGGGGTGACTTTTTTGAATAAAAAGATGGAGCAGGGATTTTAGAAGTAGGCCTTATGCTGCTAGAGGTTTCTGACCCCAGCAGTGGTGTAATGAGGGAAGCATCAGGAGGTCAAACTCGAGAGGTAAAAAATAGTAAGCGCCTTTTTTTCCCTGCCTAGTCTCAACTTCCCTTGTTTTTTCATGATTACATTCAGTTTGTCCCAATTCCTTCTGTAAGGTGATGGGCAGCAAAGGAGGTTTGGCTCGTGGATGAATGGTTTCTGTCTGCATTTCTCTGTATTTCTTACTTTTCCTCTGTGCTTTTGTCCCTGCAGGCCATGGCATGGACAGGTTTCTCCTTCCAAGAGCACGTCTCTTAATAGTCACCCCACACATCTCCTTATATGTGTACTCATGTCGCCTTCCCTAGTAGCTGTTGCTCTTTCTTAAATATGTTTGAGTAGAGGTGCCATGTGCTCCTGGGGCTGAAGTTTTGGCTCATGCCTGGCTGCTTGCACAGGTTTCTGAGTTGACTGGAACAGGGCAGTTCATCAGCTCCTCCCATATATGTCACCACTGCAACCTTTGCTGCCTAAACTCTGCCATTTACACCTAACACAGCACTTGTGTGAGTTTGCATGAAAGCAGTAATCCCTGCAATTTAAGCTCAATATAAACAGAAAGGTATTTGTACTTGGGATGCAGAAGTTGCCCTGACATCTAAAACTCTCAGGTCTTACAAGCTGCCTAAGACCTGATGGATCATTGCACATGGAGGTTTCATTCCCAAAGAGTGGGGATGTGACTTGTCTGGAAGGTCTTAAACAGTATCAGATTCCTTTGCTTACATACATACACTCTTAGAAATCTCAGATGAAGGGAAGCAGGAGGCACACACTCTGCTGCCTGTCTTGAGAGCCGACTAGACCCAAACAATTCTGGTGTGTACGGGCTGACAGCAGGCCATGTTGTCAGACCACTTCGCCCAAGGAAACATAGCCTCCTTCTCTCTGGAGGCTTTTTAACTGCAAATAATGACCCAGACTGTGCCACTGATTGACTAGGACAGAAATTAAATGACTTGCACAAAGTCAGATAGTCTAATCTAATCTGCAAATCCGGATAATGTTACCTCTTATCTCTGCAATAATTGAACTGTAAAACCTTCTGCAAGTTTTCTGTTACTATTGTATGATTTGGCACAAGGATACTTCCAGACTCTAAAGCATCTTTTCCTTGCAGATGCACAGGTAACACAGATGACCTTGCAGTCACAGCATTGCTGGTTTGTTCTGTTTTGTCTGTGTGTCCACCTTCCATAGGACGGCAATGCACTGCAAGTAAAAATTTGCTTAGCACTGCTTTCTTATTCTCCTCTTTTTCACACTGCAATAAAGGGAGAATTGAAGGTGCTCTGACAGGTGCCAACTCTGATCCTTTTTTGGGATCCAGGAAGGACTCCTAGGGTGTAGATACTGAATCTCCTTGAATAGGGTCATATAATACCTATGCAAGAGTCAGAGTGCCCTTCTGAGAGTTGGCTTCTCTAAACATAGCACTGATTGTATGAACCTGCCTCAACACAACCCCAGATTAAGACCAGCTTCCCAAAAAAACATGGAGGTATGGAAGGAAGTCTCTGTCTTGCAGGATTAAGGTCTCTAGCCAAATTTCACATCTTTAGTTCCTCTGACAAATGCTTCATCTCAGACCTACAGCACACTTTCTTAGCTGGAAGATTTATCAGCTTACAAAGGAATAAGAATGAGACAAGGAGACCATGAAGGATCTGCAGAGTCCATACAGAAGAGGAGGACAGAAAAACTGTAGCAAAGAGGTGGGCTGTGCAGGGAGAGTTTCACTCGTTTATACAACTGCTTACAGGGTATACTGCTGTGATGGATGAATTCGACCCCTTAACCAAACTAGCAGTAGTTTGGTTCAGGCTCCAAAGGAGGTAAAGGCCTGAGCCATAGCCAGGGCAAGAACTCCTGNAGGCCTGAGCCATAGCCAGGGCAAGAACTCCTGTAGTTTCAATCTGTTCTCTGAAAACCCACAAAGGAGCAGAATGACACAGTCGGCATCGATGCATGTGAGTTTGGAACACCAATCATGCAATTAACCCAAGAACAGCAGGTGGCTTTTCCAAGACTCATTTATCAAGGAACAAAGAAAGTTGTGGGTGCAAGGGATTTCAAGCATACCTTTCCCATTGCATGTAATTTGACTGTGCTCCAACTACTTTATTACATAGATATGACAGCTTAAGTGAGCCTTCTTTGAGCTCTGCCTACTAGGCAGCGTGGCTGCATGGCTGTGATCTCCCCTTGAGCTGGGATGCCTCCCAAGGTTACTACACGAGGCAGAGAGACCTTTTACAAACAGCAGATCTTTGGTAAGCAACTGATATTGCGCATAACCTTGTACTATGGTAACTTTGATTTGTGTCTTGGTAGTTTTGAATCATTGGTCAAATGATTGTGCCATACAGTAATAGAGTGAACCTTGCCATTGAACTTTGTTAAGTTGCACTTTTACATCATCATAGTAAAACCACTTTTGCTAATACCTTTGAAAGTCGTTCTTTAAGTGATCTAAATCACCCATTCACCACAAATTGGTGTAGTTGGCAGGATCCTAAACCAGGATTCGTGACAACTGCCTAGCAAAGCAACTTTGGCTCCTCGGTGAGGCCAAGCAGTGCAAGGCAGCACCAGAGGTCAGGAGCAAGAAAACGTTAGGTACTGTCCCCTGATGATTTCTGGTTTGAAACCCGAGTGGACTGGGGAAGAAGGCTGGGCACAAAGTACTTTGGCAGCCAGATGACAATACCGAAGGAAAACACTAACTTCAGATAAAATTCACACTGCCACACCTAGCCTGTGGTCTGGAATGCTACCTGAATGCTTATATTCTGCTGTAACAAGGAGATGCATGAGAGTTTATTGTAGGATGTTGCCAGCTATCTTCCACATATCCGCAACCATTGCTGGTCTAACAGTAGTGATTGCTTTCCATAGAATGAAGTGCCTTCCTTTATTAGTTTGGGACAGCTGGAATAAACACGAGCTGTAATAATAGACCCCCACACAATAAGATCTGCAAGCAACTAAGAAATGTGCCACACTGCAGCTCTGACACACACCCTCAAGATGAGCAGTAGGACTGAAGTACCCCATGGATAACTACAACTGCATATGGAGGCTGTACACCGTGTTGTGATGCTGAAAGGCCACCCACAAGGCTCTAAGCCATAATGGCAGATGTGAGAAGGGAATAGTTCAACAGTGTTTACTCTGAGCGAGAAAAGAAATAATCCACGTGTGGATCACATTCCCAGAATGCCAGCCCAATGCACTACAAGCTGGAAACAGGCCACTACAGGTAAGAGAGATCTTTACTCAGACCCCTGTTAGAGATGCTGGAAAACCAACAAATCAATCACATTTGCAGAGCTCTGCCAGTGTGTTTCTGAGGGCCTCATGCTGTAAATCTCAAAGATCTGTTCAATAGGAATGCTGTTCTGTGAAGACAGGTAAAGAGAGAGGTTCAGCTTTCAGAAGTAGTATTCTTTAAAGTGAATGTATGAAATCCAGCTCGTATCCCCTTCCTTTGATCCCCGAAACAGCTTTCATGTGAACTCCTAGTATTGTTTCATGGTGGCCCTGAAACTTGCTCACCATTTTGCACTTGAGACAAGATAAGTAATCTATACACATGCATAGGACCACCTACTGAAACTGCCTATTTCGTTTTCTAAGGCTGAGCAAAACTTAATGGCTACCTGATAAAAAGGAAACGGATTTGTAATATGTGTACTGTCTGTATACTGTGCTTTCAATGAACAAAGACATCCGGTGTACAGGGAGTGTTTCTAGGTAGGTGCCATAGAGCAAAAGATATTGCTATCTTTCTTGCCCTCTTACCATTAATATTCCAGCATATAAAGATAATATCATAGCTTCTCTCTCAATTCAGTTGGGATACGTGTATTGGCTGTGAGCTGCAAAATTCCTGTATGGTGTTTTGAACAAGAAGATTATTAGCCTGGTGTTATAAATGCAAAAAGTAGTCCTTGGCTCGATTCACTGCTGCTTTTACTCCATTTTCACACTGGTATAACCCACTGCAAGGCTGGGGCCTTAGCTTTCTCTCTTGTCAGTGTAGTCTGAGCATCCAAGTCACTTAGCCACAGCAAAGCAACACTGAAGGCTAAGTTGTAATGGACCTGGAAAGACAGAAGAACCTTATGTATTTTGTTTTACTATAATTGCTTGACTGAGGGATGACAGAAAGACCAAAGAAATGCAGGGAAACATGAGCCCAGTATTGTCTCAACTACACAGGGTACTTCACCAGTTGTAAGACACTTGCTGAGGTTTGAGCCACACACTCAGGAAGACTTTCTCAGCTCAGCTGAAAGATGTTTTGTTATGCACAGACAGCTTTAGTTTGTGAAGACTTCCCTTTGGTGACTTGAACTTTATCAGATGTCCTCTGTGGATGAGTTTGTCGTGTTGAAAAATCAGCAAAAGCTTAAATTATCTGAATTATCTTGAATTATTATATTACACCTGGATGCTATTCACAGCCAGTATCTTTGGATACTCATTTCAGTAATGGACTTTTATTGATCATTGCAGGAACAGGTTATTTAGCTGTACCAAACAGCCACTCTTCAAAGTTCTCAGTAGCCCTGCAGTTAAAGAGGATAGGAAGTAAGAAGTCTGGTGATTACCACATCATCTAGAAAGGCTGGCTGCCTTTGTCGTCTTGGATCAAATTCATTTTCTTGTAGACCAATGCCAACATAATCTACTCTTAAAGCAACAAAATAACTCCAAATTACAACTGGTTCTAAGCAATCCATTGCATAAGAAATGTAATAGATGACTCTAAAGCTAGTGCAAGACCGGGGCTAAATTTGCTGTGATTCAGGGCTAGGAATCTGCTGCAGGATTTCTCACAGACACCTCCTAAGTAGGAAAGCTGTTAGTTTTCTGCATCACTGCTAATCTTAGCTTCCCTCAAACCACTCTGCTGTCTTCCTCAAAGGCTCCAAAATATAGGAAGAAGTACAAATATGAATCAAATATTTAAAGTCTGGGGACTCACAGAAGGATTTCACTGCATAGCCAACAGACTGAAAGACGCTTCGCTGGTGCTTGTTCTTCTCATTGAGGGGAGGCCTGATTCTGCAATCTTTCCTCAGACTAGCTACTACTGATCCATCCAAGCAGTCCTATGGAATATGGGCACAGGACTTGTATGGAATAGAGAGGACACTGCTTACAGCCCCAAGGAGTTGTCTGCTGGGCACTCTTGCATCAAAGAGCATGACACGCTGCTTCATGAACTAGGGGACCCCTTACAGACAGGAGCTGCACTGGCTGCATGGCAAGGGAGGAACTCTGCACCTCCCTGGTTACTCCCACTGACTCAGAGCAAGTTCTGGGCTGTGACATCTCTACTGTCACATATACAGTCAGGTCTCACACTGCAGACTCCATGTAAGAAAACAAAGAGCATCTCAAAGCAAGTCTGTTCCTATTTTCCAGCAAGAGAGGACTAAGGTTTTACAGTTGTCATCCAGTTAGGTTGTACAACCCTTTGCAATGAAAACAAGTCCATCTCAAATGCAGTGAAGGCAGTTATGGGCAGTTACTACTTACAGGAGTTTTTCAACCTCTTTCTTTAGGTGTTTTCTTTCCTTACTCCAGCTGTCAATGTAACATAAGCTCAATGGGATCTAGGAGAGAGAAAAGTGCATCCTACCAAGTGTCTCTGTCAGTGAGCAAATTTGAATCACAGATAAAGAGTATGGGACACTTGGAGACCCCCTACAAAAATCTGGCCAAAACTGTTTCCCAGATAGGATTACAATAAAAGCTGAGAAAAATCTAGTCAAGAAAGAAAAGACAACATGCACAGTACTGAAAGTGAGGATAAGGAGATTGGTAATGGGAAATGGGCAGAATAAGCTCATTCAGGACAAGTATCAGTCTTGAGTGTCAGCTTGCAGGTTGCTTGCATCCCCACCACAGTGATGTACATTCTCTCATATAATGCAAGCTATTGACCTCACAGCACTGCACCCCATGAGACAAGAGGAGAGGGGAGAGGCCACGGCCGCCCTGGGGCAGATAAGCATCCAGAATAGTGCTGTCATCAGACACATGTGCGTTCCTCTTACAGAAGCATGATACCCCAAAACTAGTGTCCCTGGACCTGTGATGAAGATCTACAATATTTCCTTTCAAAGGCTGGAGGTTTTTTGGGAAAAGACAAAATGAACCCTTTCTTTTTTCTGGGTTTTGGACATTCTCATCTAGTCTACTTCTGGAATAGAAGTGTACCTTTCAACTCAACAAATAAGACATACTGCTTTTCAGATGCACGATGACAAGATTGATGAGAGATGTGGTAAAGATGACATGACCTTGTCTTCCAGTGCCACATCATCTGTTTGTTGATTGCTGCCAGCATTTTGCCTGTGTGTGTCCTATTGCCTGTGAACCTATTAGATGATCTACTTGATAAAGATCCTTATAGTTTTGGAAGAACAACTATAGTCAACTTACAAACTGGTAATAATCTTTATTGGCTGCACATGTTTTTTGCTGTTGTTTACCTGATTCTGACCATTGTCATCACATGAAGTATGTCACATATAAAGAAAAAACATAGTTAACTGCTCATTGTTTATAACTGGTCTTCCAAAAAATGCAAATGAAGAGACAATACAAGGCCATTTCACTGCTGCCCACCCAGTCTGCACTGTGCTGAAGGTTCAGCTGTGTTATGATGTAGCCAAGTCTATTCATCTCTTCAAAAAAAGAAAACAGGCAGTAAAAAGCCTGACTTGCTATGAACACCTGCATCAGAAGTATAGCAAGCGGGTCCAAAACAACCCTAAGCCATGTGGTCAATTTTGCTGTTGTGAAATGAGAGGATGTGAAAGGGAGGATGCTATAGATTATTATACCAAAGTTGCAAATGAACTGATGGAAGATTATTCAAAAGAGGAACAAGCTGTTCATAATAACCCACTGGGAATGGCTTTTGTGACTTTTCCAGAGAAATCCATGGCAACCTATATCCTTAAGAACTTCAGTGCCTGCGAATGTCAGAGTATTAAGTGTAAAGGAGAACCCAAGCCACTGTCCTACGGCAGGGAGCTGCGCGTATCAAAGTGGGAAGTTACATATGCCCCTTATCCTGAGAGTATTTGTTGGGAAAATCTTCCAGTGCATGGACTGACACGGTGGCTTAGATGGGTTTGCATTAATTTGCTTCTTTTTATTATGCTGTTTTTTCCTACTACTCCCTACTCCTTCCATAATCATCCCAACCATGGACAAGTTCAATGTCACTAAAGCTATTCACTACCTTAATAATCCCATCATCAGTCAGGTTTTCCCAGTGCGCTTGCTCTGGTCCTTCACAGCTTTGCTACCAACAATTGCCTATTACTCAACTTGGCTGGAGTCCCACTGGACAAAATCTGCAGAGAACAGAATAATGATGCATAAACTGTATGCATTTTTGGTCTTCATGGTATTGATTCTGCCCTCCCATTGTTTGACCAGCCTTCATTTTTCTTTCCATTGGCTGTTTGACAGAGAATTGTCTGATTCTGCAGTTAGGCTGGAACGTGTCTTTTTGCCCGACCAGGGAGCCTTCTTTGTCAACTATGTGGTTGCCTCTGCTTTAATTGGCTGGAGTTTGGGAATGGCCCCTCCCAGCAGCATTAGATGCTTACAGCCATTCTCATTAATTCTATGGCAAAAGGAGCACCAAGCTTAGCACTTCCCCACCTTTTATTCCAGCTGCAGGGCTTGTAATCAAGTTGGATTTGATTTTTGAGGGCATCCGCCTGGCAAGCATCGTGGCAACCTTGTCTCTCCAGTAGAGCTGCTGCTTGTTTGCTCTGCTTTGAGAAAGGCAGAACTGTGCCTGCTTTTTCCTCCAGTTACACCTACCCAGAGCTTATCTATTAGTATGGCCAGGCGAGTGTGAAAAGTGACCTTCACAAAGTGAACACAGCCATGACAGAACTGCCCCAAGGTCCCACTAACTCAATACCTTCTCTATCATGCGGCAACTGTGATACCCTGATGAAGAAAGGGAATTTCCTGAAATGAGGGTGGTCCCTAGCCCTGAGGTGAACTGACCCCTGCTATCTTCCCAAAAGCAAAAAAATGCCTCTGTATCATTGCAAGGCAGGGAGTGGGCTGGCACTGTGTTTGTGCTCTTCCTGGGGAAAAAAAAATAGAAGTCACTAGTGGATGCCTGAGGAAGAGCTGCACCAGTAGGCAACAAAATTTCTCAGTGTATTTCCCCATTCGCCACTGATTTGCAGCTCAGGACTTTTTTGAGCAAAAAGTGTTGTCTTGACAGTTAATAGCCCTTGCTTGTTTTTTACTTCCACAAACTTGTCCAATCACTTCTTGAAACCTGAGTAATTGACATCTGCCATATCACCTGGCAAAGATTTCCACCGTTTAAATAGGGCTGCGTGGGAAAGGGTCTCTGGTTTTAAGCTGTCCACTGTGTGTGCTTAACAAACTCAGTAAACTTAGTACTCTAAGAGCAAGTTTAGGCCCCTTGAACTGTGGAATTTGTCACGCACAGAGCACAGACTGTGTATTAGAGACGGATACTTAAGTCTTTTCCCACACCATAGCACATTTACTGCCAGTCACAAGTTCCCCAGAGCAAGAAATAAAGCAACAGGGAGGTCTGCATGTCTGCAGCATTGTTAGCCACTGCAGGAATGATTTTCAGGGCTGGTATGGTGGGTGTTTTGCCAATCTGCTACTTAATTAAATAGGAAGGAATAGATATATTTAATAATTCACATGATTTAATGCTCATCAGGTAGCGTATTAACAAATGCCACATAAACCAGTAACAGGGGTAGGATTTAGGACTCTTGCAAAGGGCTACCATTCACATGCCTGTGGCAGCAGGTAGAAGTGTTTTTTCCAGCCTTGTTTGTATTGCAAAGTCCCCCTGCACCTCCACTATAAATTGCTGTTCTGCAAACTATTTAGCTGCTTTTTCCTTACATGCCATTTCCTTAAAATTTTTAACATTGTCACACACAATGTCAACTTCTTGAGGACAAATTCAAAGGTGTCTGGAAAGCAATGCATTAACTTGGACTGAAATGTAAATTACTTAAAAAAAAAAAATTATCCTTTTAATAGACCGCAAAATGTCACCTTTTCGGAGGTGAAAGACGGAAGCCAGGTGCCGAATTCGTCGGGCAAACAAACCCTAACTTTTGGGTAAGAGTTGTCCTTCAGAACCACCCTCGGGTTTTTCTGAGGCGTTTCAGGAGCGTTTCAGCTCTGTGTGCCCGGGGCAAGATGGCGGCCGCACCGCCGCCGGTCCGCGCTGCGGCCTCACCAACACGGCCTCAAAGTTAGGCGCTTCCAGCCAGAAAGGCGGCGGAGCCGTGGCGCCTGAGAAGGCGGCATTTCGGGGTCCCCTTTGCCGGTGAGGGCGGAGAGCTCCCCCTCAGCGGCAGCGGCCCGGCCCGAGATGGCGGCGCAAAATGGCGGCGGCGCCTGACCCGAGCGGGTTCCCCGCACACGCAGGCCCGCTCGCGCCCTGAGGGGACGGGTGGAGTAACATCCCCGCTCCGCCGCAACGGGCGGCGGGGATGGAAAGTTTGTGCGCTCCTCGTCTTGCCCCTGCTTCCCCCGGCGGAGCAGCGGGCAAAGGGAAACAGCCGCTCCCCCCACAGCCATGCCGCGGGGCGGGGCGAAGCGAGGGGCGGGCTGTCCGCCGTCCCGTTTGCATTCAAAAATCTCCCGGCGGGCAAGGGCAGGGCTTGCTCTCCCGCTTGCCCTGTTTCTCCGGCCGCGGCAAGGGACAGCCGCCCACCGTCCCGCGGGGCTCGCTGCGCTGGAGGGTGCCGGGGCTGCCGCCCTGCACACAGGTGAGGCGGGGGGTCCGCCCGCCCCGCTCCCCGCGGACGCGCCCCTGGCCTGAGGGAGGCGGCGGAGGGGCTGTAACGGTCCCGGGCGGCCGCCGTGCCCGGGAGCAGCTCGGAGCGAGGTGTGGCGCGGTGCCCTGTCCCTGCCGCCGCCCCTGCGGCCTCATTCCTCTGCGGGGGTCAGCGCGGGGGTGGGGGGCGAGGCCACAGGTACACTTCTCGGGGAGAGCCTAAGTCTTGGCCGGTGAGTACGTGCTGAGGGGGAGAACACGGCTGATCATCCTGCTTGGTGTCTTCCTCTCCAGCCATGGCATCTTGGGAGGCTTCCGAAGCATCCTTCTTCAGCCTGAGTGGTGTAAGAGAGCGGATGCGGGAGAAGAAAAACGGTGCTTTGAGGACTGCGAAGTTAAATGCCTCACTTGCATCAAAAATCAAAAAGAAAAACATTAGTGAGTGTATTTCACCTTGCAGCATGTGCAGAGGCTGGCAGCTGTGACAGCTTATAACTGTGCCTTTGGTTGTGGCTGTGGTGGTGGGTGGCTGTCTCTTACCCAGAGCTTACATTTAACAGCTGCTTCTCCACCTGTGGGCTTCTAGTGAATTCAGTACCCTGCAAATGAGTGTCAGCTACCACTTGAGGTGCCCAAAGGTGTCTGAGGTATCTGTGAGTGGCAGGTTTAATGAAGGACCTTTGGAGCAGCAGCTGGGGGCACGACAGGCTGCTCGGCAGCAGCATCTCGGATGGCATGAGACAGCTCTGCCTGGGTAACTGAGTCATCAGGGTCCAAACAGCAAAAATAAGAGGTGTGGAAAGTGTTCTAGCGTATATGCAATCCTGTGCAGAAGGTAGCCCAACTGTGATTTGTTTTTATGGGGGAAATAATGCAACAATACTGCATGAGATAATTTGGACTACCATGAAAAAGTTAGATATTTCTGTTACTTTTATTTATTTGTTTTGAAATTGGGAAACGTGGATCTAAATCTGCTCAGGGGCTACTGCAGAGGAAAGTAGGTTTTTCTCCCTCTTATTGGATGGAGATGAGGACTCAGAGCTATAGGTGACTTGTTCAAAGCCAGAAGTATATCTTCCTAAACTCAGCACCTGAACCATGCCATCATTCATTAAGAATTGAAGCAGTAGCTTGCTGACTGAGCATGACCCACTGAAGATGGAGAGGGTGCCTATCTGAAGTGTAGCAGGTTGTTAATGCTTTTTCCTGCTGTTCTTTGGAGACTTCTATTGCTGGGAGGAATTATACTGCTGACTTTGTGTGGGGGTTATTGAGTTGTAGAGATCTGAGCCTGAGGGAAGCTATTCTGGGAAGAGGAAGAGGTATGATGAGGGAAGAGGCATGGATGAGAACTTGGATGCTGATTTTGTGTTATATTTCTCTATAACTTACAGACAACTCCTCCACTATTAAAGTCTCCCTAAAGCACAACAATAAAGCACTTGCCCTGGCCCTCAATGCAGAGAAAGCCAATGCACAGCGGCTCACCCAGGAGAAGACCATCTTGCAGAAGGAGGTAGAGCAGTGCCACTTCCAGAACGCTTTCCTGCGGCACAAGCTCTCCTTCCTGGTATGGCACTAAGAGTGTTGCTGACATGGGGAGGGGTGGTGGGCAAGGTATGCAGCACTAATGTCCCAGCCTTGGGAGGAGTGAGCTGTCACTAATTGTCTATACTCTCTGCATATGAAAAATGTCACGATTCAGTTGCATACTCTTTCTTCCAAGCTGTGTTCTCTCCAGAACACACCTTGCTCTGGCTACCAGCATCCTTGTTGGAATAGATGTTTTGATTTAATGTCTTCATGGTTTCTCTCTCTTTATTCCCTCAACATAGAATAACATCTTGAAAGAACTTGAGAACCTTATGTCCACAGTTAAGGTGGCCCGGCTGTCTGAGGTAAACCAAGGGAAATGTGAGCACACTGCTCTGGGAAGGGAGCTGTGTTTGTCTCTGTCTTTTGCTTTGTGTTGGCTGCTCTCTTCAGTGTTTCACGCTTCAACTATTTTTCTTTGCTTGCTTGATTTGTGCTGGCTGCATCCTTGTTTTTAGCTTGGTGTTAATGATTTCTGGGGTAACTTCTGTAGGAAAGGGTACGGTTTTAGACTGCCTTCCTCTGGGTCATTGGCTGTATTGGCCAGTAGGCTCTTCTGTTGTGACAGGTTGTGACTTCTTTTCAATTTCTTTTTTTAAGTGTTGCCATGGCAATAGGACAATTCCCATATGTCTTGTCTCGTGAGTGGGAAAATATTCCTCCTTCTTAGTCTCAGATTATCTGAACTAGTTTAACTTCATCCTGAAGCCTGTGGAGACAGAATCTGACTCTGCTGCAATTTATTCCATAATTTGTGCAATTTTAAATGGGAGAGGGTCACCGGCAGTATCTGACATACTTTCCAGGGTGAAACTGAGCTGCTGCTGTTTTTGTGCAGGAGGCTGCACAGGGGACTGGAAGCACTTTAAACCACCCTTCTATTTCTCTGTTTTCCAGTTCCATACAAGTTCTGCATCCTTGTCCAATGGCCACATGAGCAGAATGACTGAAGATAGCTGGACCAATGATATTGCAGATGGTCAGCTTGTGAGGTAGGCCTTAAAATGTCTGATATCACCAAGCTTGTCCTGAATTGTCACCTCCATCCCTGGAAAGATGAAGGAACAGCTTGTTCTGGG
>RSEF01000003.1:19222735-19241112 GCA_003993805.1 Himantopus leucocephalus
CTTGTATTACAAGTTTCTTGGTGAAAACAGATTAATTTTTCTTTTTCTCCTCATATCCATGCTTTCCTGGTTAGAAGAGATGCTATTTTGATACAGCGCAATATCAGTTTTCTTTTAGAAATAAATACTGATTATTTGGGATGAATGTAAGATATGTAGGATTTTTCTAGCGATGGAGTACTGATTTTTTTCGTGTTCTAGAAAGGTAATTGTAGTGCTTGAGAGAGGGCAGAAACCGGAAAAATCTCTGCTCTCCAATGGTTTGCTTTTAACAAAAGGATTTAGATGCTTAACATGGGGCACAATGAGGAAAATCGAAATAGATTTGTTTCATAGTCATTGTAGTTTCAGCCTAGGGGGTATCCTACGGTGCAGTTGAAGCATTACTGAACTATTAATTGAACTGTTCCTTCAAAATCTGGAGAACACCTTCCTTCAGCTGGTTTTAGTCTTAAAATAGCTTCAGAAAAGGCAGGGAATGAGTGTTCAGCATGGGCTTTTTAGGCTTAAATTCATCTTTAAAGGGAGACACATGGATATGGACTCACGTTCTTCCTCCAGGCTTCCCAAAACCTTCTCCCTCAGCAGCCTCTCACTTGCATGTTGACCAAGGCTGTCCTCTCCTACCGCACACACGGCAGAGCCCTGAGCTGGATATTGAGGCAGGAACAAGGCATTTCAGTTTTTCTAGCCTATTTATTTTTTTACCTACTTTTTTCTGCTAGCTGGTCTGGCCAGAGATGGAAATAACCTTCAGCCTCTTTGTGATCAGGCCTGGGTTTATACAAATGACCACCTTGTGAAGCAAACCTTAACCTTCCTACCCAAACCTGAGGCCTCCAGACACCTGATTAAAAGCTAAATATGAAAAATACTTTCTTCCTTTGTGAACTTTTGCATCCCTTCTCATGTATATTCATCACATAGAGCTCATTGCAAGAAAATACAACTTATTTGCCCCATACTACTGAGGGAACAACTCCAGTTTAACCAAAACAGGAACCTAAAAGCTGAATACTGCTGCTGAAACTTAATTTCCACATAGGTTGCAGTAGGAAATAATTGTAATGGTCATTCCGGTGCTGCCATACTGAGTTCATTGGCTCTTTTTCTTGAGCCTGCCATCATCCTGCAGTCAGAAACAGCATAGCCCAGTTTAACAACACCCTGTTTGCCAGCTGCAGAGACTAACCCTGTAAGCCTGAAGACATTTTTGTTTAAGCTAAAAAGGCTTTTTTGTAGTCAAGAGGCATTTTTTTAGTTAAGCTAAAAAGTATGTGCCAAAGCCACAGATAACTTTGTACCATAAACTTAAATTTGTGCTGTAGCTGCCGGAGGGGAGGACAGAAGTTGTCTGACCGCACCTGGAAAAGAGTATTGTGTCAAGGATGCACAGTGTGGATTCTGGATTGTGGTCCTGGCTTTGTCAGCACAGCGTCCTTCCCCTAAGCTACAGCGAGATGGATTTTCTTAGCACTCTGTTGCCTTGATTTTTTTGTAATTGAACAAAAGCAGATGCACACCCTCCCGCTAGAGCATTTAGCAGTTTTGCTACTGATCTTGAGCAGTATTATTAGACTGTTGGTGGGACTCTATTTTCATACTTACTCTAATCTTGCCAGATAACAGAAGATAGAAATTGGATGTGGTCGGTTTATGTCAGCTCTTCCTCCAAGCTGCTTCTGTTACGCGCGATCTCAGTGTTTGGTTGCAAAGAAAACTCCTGAAGTGTGAGCAGAGAGCTTGGAGGGAGAGCAGAGCATCTAGCGTGATGCTAAGGATGAACTGTTCTTCTCCTGTCAGCATTCTGCCCTTGTCACCTGCTTGATGGTGAGGGTCGCAGGAATCTCATTTGATGCCAAAAGACTGCACTATTCAAGACTCGCATTTTTTCAAGTGTAGGAGCTGAAATCTTTGTAGCCATTGGTTATGTATTTGAAATGTTTCTGGAGATGGGAACGTCTTTAGCTCGTCCAGTTAAGCACATTGTAAAGGTTGTCTGTCTTCACTTTTAATAAATGTACAATATGTGGGAATGTACAGGCCTAAATATGCTCAGAGGGGAGACTCGATTACTTCACTCAGGGTTTGCATGGGTGTAAAGAGACTGTTAAATTTACTGTTTTCCATTGCTCAGTTTTCACAGTTGCAGTTTTGTGGTGTCCTGTACTAATTTTATCCAGGTCTTCATCTTCCCAAATAGAATCAGTCTTCAGTCTGACAAAAGAGATGAAGACTTTTAGAGGACAGGGTGAGAAGCGAATGCAAAGTGAGTCAAGTACAACTATTTTCTTGCAAGTCATGCTTAAAATTGATCAACTTTGTCATATGTAAAAAATGCAAAGCTTATAGTAAGGAACATAGGAACATAAAGTACAGAATCAGACGTTTAAATTTCTCCCAGGTGCTGTGAAGATAAAGATGACTGTTCTATAATAAAGCGCAAAAGCTCTACATGGCTAATGTACGTTCAGCATTTTTTCTTTCCAAAGCAACGGAGCTTGCTGGCATAAGGCAGGTCTTGTGTTGCGGAGTGGTGGTGGTGGTGGTGTTTGTTTAAGATCTTTGAGCCATCTTGATTTCTTTCCCTTGCAGTGTTAAGGCCTTGCAGATAACAAATTTTGTCATTTTCAAGTTGGATCACTGTGCAGAGTAGAAGAATATACTCTAGAAATTGCTACAAATTATGCAGCTTCATTGTTCAACTATGAAAATATTCCCAAAAGACTTTTTGTAGCTTCTGGTGAACTCAAGAATCAACTGTTTTTGTTGGCCTTTTGAGATACAGAAGAAATGCAAAGTCAGGACCGCAACAATTTACAGAATGTACTTAATTTAACAAAGTCCAGGCTGCTGAACTAAGCAGTTACTAAAGTTTCCATTTTGTTGGATCTAGAACCACCCTCCCACCTAGAATGTGATCCAGAACCTGGTCTAGAACTGATATAGAACCTCCTTCCCCCTACACTTGGGGGCTGCCAGTTCATCCAAATGCCAGTTGATGAACAGCCCTCACCTCCAACTCCATTCTTTGGGCTACAGAGGATGCAGTGCTTTTCCCTATACTTCAATCAGGAGTTGTCTCTTTACTCTCAGAGATGATTTCTCAGTTAATATTTTGACCGTGCTGTGTACCACTGCCTTCTTTTAGGGGTCAGCTGTGTATTCTGGCTTTCTGCCTTGACTTCGACTATTTGATTTAACTTCTCTCTCTCTCTCTTTCTCTCACTTATGGTACTTAAAACCATTAAGTACCTAAATACTGATTATGGACTTGCATTCTTTTCTGCTGATGTCTCAATTTCCCTTCTTCCATAGGATGGTATTTCCTTTGTGTGCTGTATATTTAAATAGCACGTTTGGGGGGATAAAGGGATTCATACAGGTTTGTACAAAGAAAGGGTCTTTGACTCAGAGTTTAGAGACACTTCTACGCTACCAATCCTATATATGACTTTCAGAGTCTCTTTCTTTTTTTTAATGTACTCTGGTTCAGAGTTTAGTATTGTAGAGTTACTGAGCTTCCAGGGCTGGAGCAGATGAGCTGTCCTGCTCAGTTCAGGGCAGAGTTGGGGATTTTCTGGTACGCCTTACCAGCCAAAGAGTGGTTCTGAGCCCCTAGATATGGAGCTACTTTGCAAATCTCTGTTGAGGTGACTTCGGTTATAGTAATTAGTAATTAAGTTCCAGAAGACCCGCACCCCACCATAGTTCACTGGGGCTTTATTAGCAGTCGCGTACCAGTATTGTGTTGGTTCCCTACAGCCACAGTCACAGTCATCTTCAGTTACATCCAAAAATAGTGATGCTGTAATGAACGGGAAAATAGTCTGGCTGCAGTTATGCAGGAGCGGGGAGAAGGCAGGTGATGTGGACTACGCTGCTTGGCATAACGCTCTTTGCCATTAAACAAGAAAAAAAAACACCTGACAATCCTCAGGACACAATAGTACAAATACCCAAGCATTTACTCCAGTATCAGGAATGCAATTTAAAAATAGAAGCATATGAAATACCCCCCAAGAATGCTCAAACGGGAGTGTAACTCATGTGAGTGTATATTAATGAGCCAATAATTAGTTGCTGTGAAATCACCCAGCAAAGGCAGCAGCTGGAGAAAATCACAGGGCAGTTCCACTCCAGATACAATGCCCAATATTGTGCTATGTCATGGGAAACATATAAAATAGCTGGAGCCAATGAAGAGGAAAAATCAGGTCTGTGGGAACAAGGGTATTAATTGTAAAGGCCGGGGGGGGAGGGAGGTGTTTACACTCTGCCAGCTTCAGCAAAAATATGATGGGACAATTAAGGGAAGATGTTCCTACATATCATCCCTATTCCTAAACATGTAAGATTTTCTTTAAAATGAAAAAAATGAACCAAGGTTATTTCCAAGATCTCAGGGTAATGGGGTTCATGAAATGGTGGTCTGCGTGGGATGTGGAGAGACAAAAGTGTCACTGGCAAAGCTGGACCAAGACAGGGATAAGGCAAAAAGTCATCAATGGCAGAGACAATCTCATGAAACAGCAACGACGACAATGTTTGAGAGTTGAAGAAAGGGTTGTACCTGTTTGGGGGTAAGTCAGAAGAAATGAAGGGCGGTTCTCTCCTCCCAGCTGATGCGCAGCTGCCGGGACAGCAGCTACGGCTCCTGGCTGCCAAGCGGCAGGCGTTGATGGTTGGCACTGTTCTTCATTTCCAGAAGCAGCCCTGGAGTAAGGGCTGGGTATTTCAATGCCTATTTAATTCCTCTGTTTCAAATGATTAACTTCTTACCAGCAGTTCCTGACTTCTGAGCACTTGCACTCTATGCTCATAATCTTAGTTTCTTTTCCTGACTGCAAGCGAAGGTAGAATATTACACTTCAGGTCCAATGTCTCTACTGGCTTTAGGCAGGACTTTTTTTCATGCCTGTTATCCCACAGAGCCAATGATGTCGTGTTTGAACTACATTCTGGTTTCTGCATTGCCCCCCAGATTGTTAATTGGGCTATTTCCAGCTGTGGGATTGCTATTGCTAATAAAGGTTGATTGCTGTTGATAGCAGTGGGGTTCCCAGAAAAGAAACAGCTGACTTCCAGAGGCAGGATTAATGTTTAGGACTGACAATTGGAAGAGGTGTCTCTGAGTTTGTGAAAGGAACAAGTCATAGAAAGATTGATTGAAAAAGCAAGATGACTTAGGATGCTCTTATAAATCCTTTTTGCAGAACAACTGCGCTTTAAGCAGCAGTAAAACTGCATTGAAAAACGGGCTTTTTTAAGGCATCTTTGTCTCATGACTTGCATTTGATAGGCTCCAGAAATATGCAGTTTGATGTTCGACATAAATGATTGTTTAAAGCTCTATCTGTTCCAGCTGATTTTGGTAACACAGTCTGCATTACTGATGAGAAAAGGGTTGAAAAAGGAGGACTGGAGGAACTGTAGATGCATCAGTATAGCTTTGATCCTCAAAAGATGCTGAAATTATTAAAACGTGATTATAAGTATTCAAAAAAGTAATTTGGCTTGAAAAGAAAAGGGGAAAAAAAAAGAACCCTATCATGGATTTGAAGAGAACAAACCTATCCAAACCATTTCCTTGAAATGCTTAGTTGACAAGGAGGAAGACATCAAGATCGTATCTTAACTTTAATGATGCTCTGAGAGTGTCCCACAAGACCACATAAGGAAGGAAAAAGGGTAGTCTAGAGCTCACTACTGTTATGGTAATGGCTCAAAGTGGTTTGGAGGAAGAAAGGAAGAAGATACTTGCAAGGAGTATTTATTTCCCTCCCCAAATGGAGAGGGAAGAAGATGTTCTGTCAAGTGGAATCCAGATGAACATTTGTCCTGGGCTCACTTCTTTTAGTCATTTTAAATAAATGGCCGAGAGTTCAGAATAAGTCTGATAAATTGAAAAGATGGCCTAAAATCTAAACATGAAATTCAGTGCAGATGAACTGCTGAATACTTGAGTGCAAGAGCAACACACAGACATGGTTGCGTTGCAGTCACCTGGTGCTGTGGGTGTGGAGGTGGGGGAATGGGACACTGTGGGAAAAACAGTGGGAGTAAGCTGGGTGTCACACCTGATGGGAGCCCATGGTGTTAGATTTGTTGAAAGACAAACAAACCAACCCCCCGTGAAATAATGGAGAGGTATTTAAAAGCATAATATATGGGTGGCATGGGTGACACTCACTCCATCCTACCTGGAACTGGGGAGGAGGGGAGTAGATTAATTGAACTTAGTCAAGGGCCAAGAGAGAGAACAAGCAGATAGGAGAGCTAGAACGACCTTCATGGAAAATCAGAAAGAACCAGATATGTTGATGCTAGAAAAGAGATGACTGAGAAGGCACACTGGTCTTCCAACATGACAGGTTTGCTTATAAAGATACAAAGATCCATGTTCTCTATGGCTGCTTTTCAGTAAGATAATAATCTTCATTAGATGCAACGAAGACCTAGGTTATTAAGAAATGTCTTAAAAATATTTTTTTAAATTATTTTAAATTAAGTATAAATAATAATAACCTGCTGTAGGTGAACCTGCTCTGGCAGGGGGGTTGGACTGGATGATCTCCAGAGGTCCCTTCCAACCCTGACCGTTCTGTGATTCTGTGATAAATTACTTATTTAAGCTTTCAAATTATTTCACAGGGTGAAAACTTGAAACAGGTCACAAAAGTCTTGCGTTCTTCTTCACTGGAGGGTTTTATAGTAAGATCTCAATGATGTTGACTGAGGCTTCCCTGATCCTCTCTCATCACAGGAGTTTCACTGGACGGTGCCTGGAGGTCCCATCCATAACCACATTTCTGTTACATTTATGGAGATTGTGTCTATAGAAATTCTATGCAAGAACACAAAGTAGCCTTGATTAGATCTTGATTAGAGGATCTAATCCTTTAGATGTCATTCAAAACTGAAGCTTTGCTGTGTGAGGACTGCAAGATTAGACCTTTTAAAAGGAGTTTTTCATACTCATGTTAAATATTCCTAGCAAACTACATAAGGGATATCACAAGAAACTTGTGGTCATTACTGTCATTAAATCGGCATCTGCTATTTTCTTAGTCTATTAAACTTATTTAATTCTTGATGGGCTTTTCATCCATAAATCTTAATTCTTACTTAACTTAAGACCACAATTACAATGGCTTCTGCTTTTTGCAAGAGAGGAAAAGATGCAGATTGCAGATGAGTGGACTTCATGTTTCCGGGCAGCAAGACATACTTTGTGTGTTTAGTCTGCTTTGCCTGTGGCCCAAAATTTATTTTGAGCATGCACAAATGCTAGCCTGTGTTACAAAAGGAGCAGTTAAAATGTCAAGTGATGGTGGTAGAGTACCATCAAATAGTCAGTGCGGGGAAAGGAGAAGAGGTTTGCATCTGCTGCTTCAGTTCCGTCAAATGTCCAGTTGTTGCAAATTAGTGATGTTTTTACTCAAGTGCATTCATTCTTCTAAGTGATTCTTGTTGAAGGATTCCGCTGTTTCTGCTGTTTTACTCCAGTGACTGAATGGCTCTTGATCTCAGCCCTTGGTGTTATGTTCAGGTAGAATTTTCTGAAAGGCAAAAATAATCATGCTTCAAACAATCAATCAATAAAAAACCTGCGTTTTGCGTTCTAATGAAAATCTGACCCTGACACCGTTGTATTTCTAAGAGGTGGCTCAAAAACCTGCTGCTAAAATTGCAAGAAAAAAAAAGAAAAGGAAATCTTGGTTCTGTGGTTTGAGTTATGTTATTTCCTGACATGAGGCAACATGTTCATGTGCCCTAAGTGTACAGTTAATCTAAGTTCACAGAAAATTGTCTTGTGGAGAGCTGCTAATCCTGCCAAGGTGTTCAGAATAGAGACGTGCGAGTGGTACCATCCCATGGATGGTGGAGTTTGAGGCTGGTAGGGCAAAAAGGCTCTGGAGAGTTAGTAAATCTAGAGTTGTTGCTGATAGGAGCCTGGAAATACTTATTTAGCTGTACATTGGTGCTAATAATACACAGTGGTGTGTGTTGGGGAGCTACTGCACCCTCAGCACCTTGCTGCAGAACAGATGCTATCTGCAATCTCCTCAGAAGTCTGCTCTGTCCACAGAGAGATAGAGAAGTACGTCAGGAGTGGGGCTGAGACACCCTCTTTTCTCAGCTGTGACTGGAAGAAATCACTGCCTCTTGGGAACAGAAGAAAGTCAGGAGTGTTAAATTCCCGAGGGTACTGCCAATAGCCCTAACGGAAACCTACAGCTTCAGGAGTGATTTGCACCATCTCAGTTATCACACCTGGGTTAGACCTTCAACTCTAAACTACTCGGCCTAGATAACAGTCGATGGAGAGAAAACACCATCTTCAGAGGATGAAGGCATCATCCCTCTCAGGCTGTGGCTTGACAACACAGGCCGTTGGCACCATAGCTGCTCAAGGAGCAATTCCTTTTTGCTCTTTTTCTCCCAATGAATTTGTTCCAGTTCCCTGACTGCTGCACAGTTGGTGGTTTGGGTGCTATTGTAAGTAGGTTTCTGTCATCCAACTTGAGATCAGTGAGATTACAAAGGTAGAGAGACTCATTAAACAAGGAGAGGACTCCTGTGGACTCGCCTCCTTCCCCGAGGGCATCGCGAGTGGAGAAATTCCCTTCTGAGAAGCCCAAGAGCCCAGGGGAGACTTCCCTGTCTCTCCTCCTAGCAGGAGAGTGCTTTTCTCCTGTGCCCCTCTTCATCTCTTTCAGAAGCTGGTGGGCTCCCTTAGTTCATAGGATGTCCAGGAACTGTGTGGAAGCCGTGTTTTTGGTTTAAGGGTCTGCCTTGTTCCTATTACCCCTGCTAAGTAAAGCCATTATATATGTGTTTTCTGGCCTTCCTGTGCCCACCACAATTGTCTTCAGAAGTGGCGATACCTTAATCATTGTTCTGCAATTTGAAGGTCCACCTCCATGTCATTCAACCTGTCTTACAGTATACGACCCACCATACATGATCTCCCTCCCACCTCCTTTACGGCGCCTTTGTAGCCATAAGTTTCATTTGAAAAATAAAATCAAGCTCCTCAGGCAGCTGTGGGAGGTCTGGGTGTGGTGTCGCCGGTCTTGCTGCTGTGGCGTGCTGCTTCTTGGATAAGTCATAGGCCACCACTGTCAAGCCCCAGAATGGCATGTTGAGCCTTATCAGGCTTCTCGAGCTGCATAACTGGCAGCAGGCAGGAGTGTTTCTGCAGCTGGGCTTCTCCTATCACTGAGTAACTGTCTCTAGGTAATGTAGGCCAAGAAAAGCAGATGGGTTCTTCCATCACTTCCCCACATCCTTTTCAAGGTCAGATGTGGATTGTCCGGCCAGTTTACTAGCAATAGCACTGCTCTTTCCTTCTCTGAAAAGTATAAGGATATTCAGAGACTGAGAGCCAAACAGAGACCTGACCAAGAAAATACTCCAGCCAAGTATCTTCCTTAGACAGGGCTGCTGGTGCCTGCTGATTGCTGGTTTTCGATGCCTGTGCCCAGCCAGGTTCCTTGTATCAAGAAGCCACACTTTATGGTGAACATTCAAAAACAAAACAATAAAACCCCCAAACCAAAACCGAAACCCTTTTCTAGTTCCTTCCTTTACAGAAGGAGCTGAGATGCTTCAGGGTGCTGGAGCACCAGCAGGTCTCCGAGGACTCCGGCAGCACAAGCTGCAGGCAAAATGCTCCAAGTGTGGGTGTTTCTTGAGGTTTCTTTCATGCCCTTCATTGTCCACCTCAGCATCTGCCAGGGTGGGTTAAATGCAGTGACCAGCATCTGCTGTGTCCAGCCTTTCCGCTTGCATCAAGCAATACCTTCGGGCTTTGCAATGCCGTGGTTTTGTTTCTGTGCTAAACCCAAGAAAATTCAGTCCCCTGGGAGGGATGGTGGTGGCGCAGGATTTGGGGGATTTTATTCCAATGACCAGCTGCCGATTTAAGTCATTCTGTGAAGCTGCTGGGTAGATACCAAGATGCACCAAGGAACAAAGTCTTCATCTTGACTAGTTGATCTATTTTATAAGAACTTTATTGTACTGGCATCTGCTGGCAAGGTTTACAATTGCAGCATTTTCGGTGATGATAGATGGGATAGCTGGATATTAGTGCAGGCACTGAAGAATGTTTTATTGACCTATTCAAAATGCCATATCAAGGACATTTAAAGCTCTGAGTGAGCAGGCTTGACCTTACCAGCTGACCCTGCTTTGAGCCGAAGGTTGGGCAAGGCAGTCCTTGGGTTTGTTCCAGCTGGAAATTCCCTGTAATCCACTTTACAAGTTTAATTCTTTGCTTTAGAGATCATGGAATAGACTCACTGATTTTTCTTTACTTATTTATCTTAAGGATTTGCTTTCCCTGAGTCAATGTCAGTCCTAGAACATCTCAGCCCTGCTGAAGTCGCCTTTCTTTGAGGTCTGGCACGGATGAAAAATGGCTGAACCCCGTGAATGCGTTTCCCTAGTCAGGCTGGGTAATTTCAGTATTTTTCCCTGGAATACTGTCAAAGCAAGCAATATGTCCTCAGAAAGGAGCAATGCAAGCAAAAGGAGGTACCTGAAGAATACCGAGCACACCTCTAGCTGCACAGGTAAGCATTTCCCTGGCGCTCCTCCATATGTGTGCAGCCTCTCAGAGGTTAATTTAAGTCATTAATGCAGATGCGTAGAAGAGAGCAGATGTAACGCAAATCACTCTTGAATTAACGTTGTTGTGAAAATCCATCAAATACCATGCAAGTCTGGGGAATTGCATTTCACCATTTGGGACTCAGCTTATTTTAAATGCTGAAATAAGTTACTTTTTTGACAAACATTCAGTGATTTAAACTAAAGAAGCAAAACTCTCCTTTATTCTCCCCCAGGGCTCTCCACCAGAAAAGATACAGGGTCATCTGAATTTCACGTCAGATGAAAGAATGCAATACATGCCTTTTAAACACCAAAGGGATTCACTCTTCTGGAGATAACGTAAAAAGATGCACTCAGTTAACACATCTTTTTATTACACAATATCAATGGTAAATGAGAAGCAGTAGTATTAGGAGCTTAAAAGTCCTTGTAGCTCATTTTATCACACAATTCAAAGCAGTGCTGTCTGGTACTGATGTCTTTTGAAGACCCAAATTATATGGTTGGTTTCAAGCTGCAGATTTTATCTAAAATGGCATTAAACATATTATGTATAATTAAACAACTGCAAAAAAAAACCCCCAGTGAATAACCTGAAATACACCTTTCCCCGCTGGGAAAATTTTAACTTGGCATACTAGATCTGCACAGATACTCTTTGGGTTCAGTGTTTCAGATTAATAGAGAAAATATATACATATATTCAATAATTATAGTAGTGAAAACCTAAATTAGCTAAATGGGCCTTACCGCTGTACTGCATAATAATTTGGCAAGTGAACACATTGTTGGGGTATAAAGCAAAGGCGTCATAAAAATATCGTTTGCCTTTTATCCGCGGTGTTGCAGGAGCCATTCATACATGTAACATTTTCTACAGCAGGAAACAATAGAGAAATTATACAGCAAAGAGCTGACGAAGCTTTGAGAAAACTATTGCGCGCAGTCTTGTTGCCATATGAATGACACTGTTTTCTGAAGGGCTGCGTTATGTTTCAGAGCTGCAGCAGCATAAACCCAGCACAACTCAGACTATTTTAATAGAGCGGAATTTGATCCTAAGTGGTGCCTGAGGTTTTTATCGAGGCAGCTCAATAGGATTGATGCTCTGACACAGTATATTACTCTTTGGGAATACTACAACAGGGTCTCTCTTGGAACAGAATAACAAAAGGCATAAAGGAGCTTAATGTTGACCTAAATGATCTGATACATAATTTTAAAATAACTCTTGCCGTACCGTCTGGGTGTTTGATTCCTGACAGCTTACTGAAACGTCATTTGTTTTTGACCAAAATCCCCACTGCATGGTGAGCATATAAGCACTAACGGCAGAGAAATCGAGGGGCTGTGGTAGCACCCAGGAAATGATCTGAAGCACAGAAACCACACTGCCGGGACAGCGAGTTACGTGCGCTGCCAAAGGCTCTCAGCTGCCAGAGCACCAAAAAATAAAAAAATAAAAAACCAAACAAACCTCCCAGCTGTTTCCTCCCCACCTTTCAGATGCCACCAGCTTGTCCTGAGGGTGAGCAAGAGCTGAATGAAGTTGGAAACGCCACTGCAAACCTTTGCGCCACGTCCTGAGCGTGGGCGTTTGCTCGGCACAGCCTCCCGAGCCCCGGCAAATTCATTTCCTCCTGAAAAGGGCTTGACTCCGCGTTGCACCTGGCTCCACCTGGGAAGTTAAACGGGTCCTTTATGTGAACTCTCACTGAGCCTGAATTGCTGTTTTCATGTCCACCATCTCTTCTGCTTTCAGTAGTGAATTCCTTCTTGTCAATCCGGGTGCTGTGGAAGAGGGTCTGACTTCACACAACCCAGCAGCCTCGGCGCAGAAATGGGCTGGGGAGTCCTGGATGTATAGCCGGTGCCTACACACAGGTTAGCTGCGCATTTGTTATGCGTCCAGCGTCCCGCAATCTACCTAGAGCTTCCAGACGTGCTGAGAGGGGGCGATCTGAATTTTATCCAACGTACTGAACTCAAACCAGAGATTTTTAAAATTGCATTTTATTTTTTAAATTGCACAATACTTAAGAGGCAAAAAAGCCCCATTGCTGAGAAGGTCCTGCCCTGGTTGTTGGTATTGTAGGAATTCAAAAACGTGACATCGAAGTGCGTGCTGCTCATTTTGGGCGAAAGGAAGGTAGGAAAGCAAGCAGTAAATGCCCATATATCTCCAGAGGACTATAGGTATACCTGCACCCAGAAAGTCTACAGGGACACTGCTATTTTCTGTTCCTTTTTAATAAGGCAGTTACTGCAAGAGCTGATGCCGGTTTGCAGCATGTTTATCTAGAAGTATCCACCGTAAATGGGATACAACGAAAACTAACAGCTTCAGGATTTAGCATAAAATGCTTTATCTCACCCCAAAATCAAAACAGGCACAACTTGCTACCAAGTGCAGCTGATGAGGCCACAGGTGTGACGTTAAAGGGATGCTACTGGTTTTTCATATTAACTTCCAGTATGTTAAAATTTTTCATTTTCCAAACAGTACCAATACTTCAAAAATCTCTTATAAAGTATATATTTCAGTAATCAAGACTTAAATTATCACCTTGCCCCTTGGGTCTAAGGTTCTATCAAAACGATTCCTACATCTTTTGCCTAGCAACGCAAAAATGGTCTACAGAAAAAATCACTTTTGAACATTTTCAGAACTTTATATAATTTCACATTTTAAAATATTTCTAGTGAAGCTGAGCTCTGAAGTGATCCAGCTCAATTCCGTACATGAAGCAGTGCGTGTGTGTGTGTGTGTGTGTGTGTGGTGGTGGTGGGTGTCCGTTGGTAGTCTGAACTGGACCTAACCCTGAATGTATAGATTATAGCTGAGGTTGAACTTGAATCAAAAGAAATGCCAATTTGATTCCCTCCTGTCTGAGTTGATCTTTCTACTCCTTGAAGCATATTTCAATAACCCACTTGTTATCGTCCTCTGAGTTACCGTATGCTATTATTGTTCTTATCTATATGTTCACTTGATTATGGGACTGTCTTCTGAGCCTGTCATCGCCGTCGCTGCTTCATAATGCGTGTAATTATTTCTCTGTGGGCTGCCAGACCTGCTAATGACGCTGCGTCGGCGGCTGCTGCTGCTGCGAGAGGCGAGGGCTGCGTGCTGACTTCTGCGGAGTGGGACTGAAGCTGGACCGCGGCTGGTAAGAGCGATGTAGGTCAGAGCAGTCTCTGGATTGCTTCGTGGGGGCATTAGTGGTGGCTGAGGTCTTTTGCATTGAGTTCACAACTTATTCTGTTAGGGCCCCTGGAGTCTCCTGGGCTTCCAGAAAAAAGCATATTCTTGTGTGTTTATACTGTTGCTTTTGACTTGTGTGTCACCCGCAGCTTCTAATGACATCCACTGCCTCGGGGTCCCTGAGGTTGGTGGTTTTACGAACTCCCCAGATTAAAATTCAGTTGCATGTTCAAAGTGTGAAGCTCAGAACTGGACGCTGTTTCCCAATGAAAGAGCGTATCCAATTAGTCCCTCCAATTTACCGGCCAAAGCAGCATTCCCGGCTTTCCATGTCATCTGGAAACTGACAGTGAATCCAGTGAATCAGTCTCTTCTGTGCTACTCAGCGTCTTCAAATGTGAATTAACCTACATGCAAATAGTAGAACTCATGATGTTGAAATCACAGATAAAAATTAAGACCTTGTATTACCACAGCTTGCAATTACTCTTGTTAAGTGGTAGAGAAATACTTTTGCATTTCAGTTTATTAAACTCATGTTGTAGAAGTGTAATACGGTTAACAACACACTAGCGGTGTGGCGCAGCAAATGCAGTCTTTGCTCTTGGAGGACTCAACGCAGCATCAGGTGCAGGTCACAAAATGGGGATGGAAGAGACCACAAAAGAAGCATCAGATCAAGATTTTATACTGTGACTAAGTCAGTTCCCGTGAATGGGGTGGGGAGGGAGAAAGACCGGGGTGAGAAGTGCCTCAGCCTCAAGATTTCTTTTGCACGGCCTGTTTAAGGCCAAGAACTAGTAAATCACACCCAGTTTTACTTGGGTAAGTGCGGCGTGAGCCTGAGAACGACATCTAAATAGGCCAGGACAAGGTCACAGCTGCCTGCTGGGGAAGACAGCACAACCCCAAGCCCCCAAACACACACACACATGCGCGCGCGCACGTGTATGTACTCTCATGTGCTCTCTCTGTACTCATCTCACTGTCTTTCTTTCACGAGACTGCCCAGGAAAGCTGCTTAGCAAAGGTGCACCTCACCCAGAGGTATATGGGGTGCTCTGGGGAACCGGGGACTATGTGAGCAAAGCTCTCCTGGTTCTCCACGTGGGTTTTCCACTGCAGTGCGGTGGCTGTCACCCCTGGCTGGCATCTGAGAAGGGGGTACTCACAGGCTCCGGGCTCTGGAAGTGAGCTCAGGGGTGAGCCGGGTGTGGGGAGGATGTCCTGGGCTACGGCTCAGTGGCCGCCGGGTCAGGCTGCTCTGTAACATAGCGCTGCCATTCCCAGCCCAGGAACTTTTGGAGAGCTCTGACTGACTTCCAGGAAAACGCAGAGGAGAATGAAGAAACGTAAGCCTTCTGTCCAGAGCCCTACGTCTGTGAAGCAGCAGCTTGCACTTCCACTGAAAATCCTGTTAGAAATCTGCAAACGGGGAGAAAAAAAAAAAAAGTTGATTGCTGTGAGATATAGGCAAAGTCTAGCGAGTTGATGGAAAGTACATTTACTTTTTTTTTGCCCCTAGGAAAAGACAGGGATGGAGGCTTTACAGGCCATTTTTCTCATGGATAATTGGAATGCTAATGACGATGTGTTTAACTCACACCTAGCATGTAGGTCAGAGTCTACGCTGATTGCTTTGCTTTCTCTTGGTTTAATTGCAGCACCTCAAACCAGAAACCATATGTTCACAGTGCATGCTCTAACGTGCACAAGAGGTAGTGGCAAATGGTCCCTTGAGCTCCGAGTGCATTATGCTCTTTGGTTTTGTATGTGAGGTTTCTGTGGAGGCGTGCTGCTTCGCATTTTTGCTGAGAAAAGCATAATGTACCTTGAAATCTCACAGCGGTAGTCTGTCAGAGAGGGCGGCTAATGGAGTAAAAGCCTTCTCCCAGCCCTGATGTTTACAGGTTGGCTGTGTGCGTACACAGGTGAAACGCTGTTTCAGCTGGTTTTTAATGACGAGAGTGAGCTGCAGAAGAAGCCCCTCTGCCAACCTGCTGCTTCATGTGACCTGCAGGGTATTGCGGAGTGTTTGGGTTGGACACAGAAACACTTGGAGACCGTCTCTCCTCCCCAGATACATATTTTAAACAAGCAGCGTGGCTGCTTTAACGTTGAGAAATACCTTTTAGGTAATAATAGTAACACTGGCACAGGGCAGCCTTCTTAACTCAAACCAGTGCTGTACTCACCAGCTTGTTAGATGTGCATGACAAATAAATCCTAATTTTCAGGTAGAATGTGGAAAAAATAGGTTTGCCGAGTATCATCCCCCCATATGTCTGTCTGTCCGTCTCAAGTTGCACTTGAGATGGCTTTCAGACAGCTTCCTCAAAGAAGAGAAAAAAGAAATACGTGTATTGAAAGGATGGTAGATGTAGAGTTCAAAAAGCAATTCCATCATGCGATCACCTAAATCATGTGTCAGCTAAAAGGTAAATTCTTCAGTCACTGAATTGTGTATTTTTACCCAGTCCTAGACATTTCCCTGCAAACGGTACTAATAGTTCTTGGATGGAGAGTTGGAATGGCCACTGAAGCTGTAGCAGACTGAACTTGCTGCTACAATTTCAACAGACAAAATTTAGAGGAAACTTTGTGTAAGCATTAGATACAAATAATTTATCATGCTAGTGAATCAAAGCCTTTTTTTAAAGTCAGAACAATTCCTGGGGTTGTCAAGGTACTGGGACAAGTAAACTGTGGTGTAAGAGTTGTTCTTCTTTCTTCTGCCTCCCTGAAAGATTTTTCCAAAGGGCCTCAGAAAGCATGGGAGAGGAAGAGCTGGCTGCGGCGGTGGGAAGATGCCTGCCCAGCTGGATCCCAACATCCTCCCCCAGTCCCCAGTTCAAAGCCATCAGTTTGGGCTTGCACACCGCTGCCTTTGGCCTGGCGAAAGTCCCCTAACAACCTGATTGTGCAGAGCCCTCAGGTTTGGTTGGGGCTGAAAACTGTGGACGGGACTTGGTTGTTGATGCTTGCTACCCGACGTCCTTTTGGGAACGCGCACGGGTATGTGCCCACACAGACGGGACAGCCAAGCGTGCGAGTGCTCTGCATCATCCATCGCCTGTCAGAGGGCTTCGGTAGANCGCTACCCGACGTCCTTTTGGGAACGCGCACGGGGATGTGCCCACACAGACGGGACAGCAAGCGTGCGAGTGCTCTGCATCATCCATCGCCTGTCAGAGGGCTTCGGTAGAGAAGGACGTTAAGGGGACAGCTGAGAGGAGCGGCTTTGAATGAAGGAAAGAGAAGAAACCAGGATAGCTTCTGTATGCCTTTTTCTTTCACGCTGTGAACACTGCACGGGCTGCTCACCCCTAAAATAAGCCCCCAGCCTGTAGTAGCGCATGTCCACAGGCGGCCAGTCACCAAGGCAGGACTTCACTGTAAGCACATAAAGTAGACAGGCGAGGGGGCTCTTGGTATCCAGCTCAGTAATAATCATGCATGAACTACAGCAATTGAAATATGTACCGTACTGCAAAGAAACATGAAATTATAGTAACACCAGTGAGGCGTGGAGTAGCTCACAGCCTTGCCAGCGTGACAGGCAGGACTTGAGCTTCTATCAATTTAGGTGAAGCTCTTGTCCTAGTTTCCACAGAATTCTTCCACCTTTCTTCCTTAACGGTCTGTGTATTCGTTAATTCTGCCCCTAATATTTTTAAAGTACTGTTTTGTTCTGTACCATATATACCAGACTGCAAATACATAGACTGTTAGAGTACTACAGCTGTGAATAAACCAGCTGGATTTTGTACAAAAGATGTATAATTTACTGTACAATTTCTCCTCTCTGCCTTGTCTAATTTTTTTCCCCCATCTGTATGATCCTGCAGAAAACCAGCACCTGAGACTACAAGGTGAACACCAGAGGCAGCTCACCATGACATTGGTGTCAGTGGTTTCTAAAAACAGTGTTTCTGCTGAGAGGTAACAGGCTGCATTAAAAACAAAATCTCTTCTGACTTGTGGAGCTTCCAGGCCCCAAATGGATGGTCCCAAATCCAAGCCCCTGGATGCTTTAGGTTGGAAACAAGTCTGTACATTTGTGGTGTCACTGCAGTAATGCTGCTCTGGGAACGGCATGGCGCAGCTTCTTCCCTCCTGGCGTCCCCTGCTGCGCCGTGCAGCCANACTGCAGTAATGCTGCTCTGGGAAAGGCATGGCGCAGCTTCTTCCCTCCTGGCGTCCCCTGCTGCGCCGTGCAGCCACGCACTTACACCCTGAGCACGAAATTTAGTTAGCAGAAATGGCTGAGGGTTTGTTTTCCTCCTTGCGTGAAGCTACGCCCACCCAGAGCTCAACATCAAAGCTCAGCTCTGCTCCTCTGCCACCCGTGCAGATGTTAGGCAAGTTTGGCTACTTTGCAATGGGATAAAGCGAGGTGGGAAGAAATGTGCAGAGAAGTAACAAAGTAAATAAAGCCACTTAAAAATGAAAAGTGATTTTCTTTTTTCTTGTTTTCTTTGTTCTTTCGTTTTTCTTTTTTCCTTCTTTTTTCCTCTCCTCTCCTCTCCTCTCCTCTCCTCTCCTCTCC
>RSEF01000003.1:19241122-19263685 GCA_003993805.1 Himantopus leucocephalus
TTGGGTAAATTGCAGCAGCTTGTGAGACATTACTGTGACAAGTAGGACTCCTGAAGACTGTACCTTGGAATCGCCCCCTCTGGGGCAGCTGCTGAGGATGCCTGTGGTACAATAGTTTTCCTGTCTGAGGAGCAAAACAATAAGGCCCGGACACGTTCCTTCTGGAAATGCTTGCTTATAGGCAAAGTTTTTACATCTTGAATGTGCTGAAGCTATAAACTAGATTTTAAGTTAAAAGTACTTTCCAGAATTGCAGAGAAAGCTCATAGCTGGCTTTACCAAGTAAACGTTCTTATTATAAAACAACTGTAGTGTTTATATTACATGTATATATAAAATAAATGTATTTCTATATTACAAATACCATAACTATAAATTAATTACATGAATTGTGCATCACTATATAGTTATTAATTCTACATTAATTATATATTGTGAGTTATGTGCAATATATAGCCAATGCAATTACATAAATTCGCACTTAGAAATTTCTTCCGTATTCATAAACGCAGTTTCTTACATGTTTATAAGCCTGTAATCTCTGGTCTGCTCAGCACCATCTGTTAGCTATTGAGCTAAGGAAGATTTCTCTCCAGCGTGTGACTCGGTTCCTCCCTGGCCCTTCGGGAGCCGTGATACCCCCTCTGCAACTGAATAAATATGAAGGGGCTGAACGAGTTAGCGTTTCGCATGGGTTGTTTTATTTTTTTGGTCTTCTGAGAGGTTGTGTACAGTAAGCGGGGGACAGACGGGTGTGGGGAGGGAAGGAAACGTGCCGCGCTTGAGAAGGCTCGCGAAGCGGTTGGTTGGCAGCTGTGTGCAGGAAGAGAAAATCGTCTCATCTTGAACTTGAAAGAAAAACTCGGTTTCAAGTGCACACTGAAGCAGCAGCGTGACTGGCAAAGTTTATGGTTTGGGTGACCTATACAGTTTCTCCACTGAAATGTAAATACACAGCTAGGAAAGCATTTCAAGAAAGGCCCTTCCCTGAGGATTTCTTTTGAAGCAATATGAGAAGTCTCCCCAGATTTTATGCAGTTATGAATTAGGCATCTTTGAAGTGAGGGCTGCAGGGGGAAGGTGGGACTGCGAGCGAGGCTGGTTCCACAGCTGTCTGCAAACCAGCTTTAGTGGCCTGAATGTTGTAAGGTGTTTCCGGGTACCTTGAACAGGAAGGTTTTTGCCACCCAAACCTACGTGAGCCACTGGGACTATTTAAAAGATATATTTTCATCTCAGGTGATGCTGGTTTATCCTCTGCTGTTTGCACAGAAAAAAAAAATAATCTCTCCTTCAAACCTGAAAATGCTTCAAAACCCCGACTCTGAAGAAAGGGTTGAGGACGCAGTGATGACCTCCTGATTTCTATTTATCCCTGCTGGAGACCTTATCCGCTTCAGCCTGCGAAAGCAGCCCTGGCTTTTCTGGCCACCGGTAGCTGCTCCGTGGCTCCACCTGGGTTTTATTTTTTTCTCCCTCTCTCAGGGGAAAGCTCACACGGTGTCTCTGCGCCGAAGCGGCAGGCGAACATGGGGCGGATGCTGCACCTTCACAGAGCCCGAACGCGGCTAGTCCAGGAAGTCGCTTTGCAGCCGGCTGCCCTGGGCCACCACAGCTTCACCAAAAGGCCAGCGCAACGTCGGCAAAGGTCGTAACTGGGGGAAATGTGCTCCGGGTGGTATTTTTATATATATAGCAGACAGGCAAGGAACAGAGAAGTAAGAAAGTGAAATTTTTTAGGTTGCGGTGTGTTTTTCAGACTCAGTTCCCCAACTGCCTTTGCACCGCAAAGTCCTCCTGCCACTTGCCGTTTGCTTTCATCAGGACAGTGTGTGTGTGTGTAAGATGAGCAATGCCGACGCTTTACAGGAATGACCTCCGAGCCACACAGCTGCAGCTTCATCTTAGAGAAACAAAGGGAAAACAAGTCCAGCGCAGACCAGTTTTACACACTGCTCAGGTCTGTGGGTCTTCCAGCACGTGGGCTCGCACACCACCGTGGCTCTGCTGCAGCTCTGGTAGCAGGAGGGATCTATCCAGGCCAGGTCAGCCGGAGTCGTTTGGAAGGGAAAGCATGCTTTAAAAGTAAATAGAGTGAGTCATGTTGCCTGTTGGCATAAATGCAAAGCACGGAGGAGCAGGAAGCATCTTTGTTTTTGTGCGCGGCAGGGTGCTTTCAGGTCAGGTTATCGCCGAGGTGCATTTCTGGCCAGGGAAATAACGGCTTGCTCCAGCAGCGAGACCGTCCGACCTGGCAGGGGGGCAGCAGTTTCATGCAGCTCAGCGTCAGGTACCTGCATCTTTGGGGTGTTTTTGTATTTAACACTGTATTTAACGATGAATCTTATACTAGAACCCTGCCACCTACTGCCCACAAAAATGCCAGATGCGTTGTGTGCGCAGCAGTCTAATTCTGGCCTTAAAAACCTCACCAAAGCTCTCTGGGACTGGTCAGCCTGGCACAGGCTGGGAAAAATATTTGTGAGCTGCCCGAATTGCCCTACCGGGATACCGAGCCGATGTGCCGATGTCTGCGGCAATGCTGGCTTTCCCTGAGAACAAAGCGTAGTTTCCTTTTGTGTGTGTGTGGTTAAGTAGCGCTGAACAAATAAACATTGTGTGGGAATTGGTCATAACAGAAATACTTCTTTTTTTTTTTTTTTTTTTTTTTTNTTTTTTTTTTTTTTTTTTTTTAAATATCTGAGCCACTTGTTTCAGAACACTGACCTGTTTATTGCTTGGGAATGCCTGTGACTGCTATCAGAAACTTGAAAATTACAGATGTATCCGTGGCGGGAACAGATGACTACTGCATGAACAGGCAGGGATGATTCTGCATTTAAAATTTAGCATAAGAAAGAAGTGCCTGAAAACTGGCAGTCTGCCTACTGCCAGATTATGAATTTGATTTTTAGTATAGTTTAGGCTAGAAACCATCCTAATTATCCTCCTTTAATTAAATGAGAAGTCTGTCATTAGCCTCTGCTTCCCATAACTCATGTTTTGTGCTCAGCTTGTCCTTCCTTGTAAATGGGAGAACTGGAGAGAAATGGGGGAGAGAGAGAGAAAAAGAGAAGACTCTGAAGTATGCAAGTATCTTTGCTGCTTATCTGTCTCCAGGTAGTGGCTCACTAAAACTTTTCACATTAATATAGTCTTTCAGCTCCTCTGTTCCAGCTGTTAGCTGCTCCCTGCTTAACGAAGAATGCAGAGATCAATTTGTTGTTGTGTTATAAATGGGCCATGTATAAAGTGATGGCCAGAGTATAGATAGATAGACTTTAAAATGTAAGGAAGGAAAGTAAGAGTGATTTATGGAAATGAGGGAGGTGTAGGCTTGTATAGGCAAATTCCGCCCTGAAGGGTTCCAATTAATGCACTTAAAATTGCTTCTAATGAAACTAACTTTATGTGGATATGTTTTGTAACAAGAGTTTTAAAAGTTGAGCAATGAAAGATGCCTAGGAAGGATCACACGTATACACCGAAGCTCTGCTCTAATACTTACTTATTACTAATATTTATTAAAATGTATAACTTGATGCATATATGTTAGTTTGGATTGTAGAAATCTTTTCTTTTGTCCAGTTCTGCTGGGCAGTTTCAATGGCAGACACTGAAAAAACAAGGTGAACCCAGTCCAAATGTCACGTGCAGGATTTACAATTTTGGTGGCCACATCTGAATGATTCTTCCATTTTTTTGTTTGTTTCTTGCCAGCCTCTGTTTAAAGACTCCATCTTGAAAAAACACAGTGGAAAAATCAAGTACATGTACATATTTTAACATGTTAGTAGAAATATAGCTGTTGAAGTTCAAAGAGTTAATTAACATTTAAATTACAGTATTAAAAAAAATAAACAGGACTAGTGGAACAGGTTTAATCAGAGAATAAGTCAATTTAATTGAGAGTAGATATGCAGCAATACCAGCTCCTAAAGCCAAGGTATGTGAGCTCATCTTTTGCGAGATACATCAAGCTGATTTCTTCATTTATTGCTTCTGCAACATTTGGGCCTGCATGTTTCAGTAATCAGATTTTTTTTTCCTAGAATAAGAAGATGAGAGGTGTGAGGAAAGCAGAAGCACCACATACAAGAGACTGAGTATGAGCGCCACGTTAAATAAAATAATTTCTTTGGTGTCTGTCCTCTGTTAAGAATTTTATCATCTTTTCTACATATCCCAATGTTAGAAATATTTGTTACAAATATTTGTCCAAATTTACCCAAATTATTTTCCTTAAATATTCCCCCCCTGGAAGTACAGCGCTTTCCCTTTCTTTAATTCAATTAAAAACACGACAGTGAATTTTGAATACAGTTTTGAAAACTGGCCTCGGGTGTGGTATTCCACCTTGATGCGGGGCTTCGCCCGCCGCTGGCCCGGCCCCGTCTGCAGCCTCGCTGCTGATCCCCGCCTGGCTGAGCACCAGCAGCTCCGCCGCTTCTTCGCTCTGGACCGGCAGCGTGTTGCCCTCTTCATCCTGTATCACAAAGCCTCTGAAATATTAGTTTCAGCTGCTGCAGGCAGTCGTGCATGCTGCCCGCCACAGGCATAAAAATCATGAATTGGTACCAAAAATAAGGCTGGAGAGCTGATATTTTTGTTAATTTTTTATACGTGTATGTATTTTTATATATACACACACGGGTTTAGATGTTAACTTGTTTGGGTTGTCGCTTCAAAGCCTTTGGGTTCTGTCCGTTTGGCGTTTGCCAAGGCTTGTGCTGGTTTTTTTTCTAGGCGCCCGTGTGCCTTCATGGTTCAGGGATGTGACATTGTTAATGCGCTACAAATGGGGACCAAGGCCAGATTTCTCCCCTCATCCAGGGCAGGTTGTCACACAGGAACGAGGGGAAGGTACGTTCTGTCCCTCCCATCCTGCGGAGATCCCAGATGGCTGCAGCGTCAGCTGAAGTCACTCTCTGCTCTGTAACCTCTTTCTGAAGAGTAAAGGATACTGGTGCCAAAGCCAGAAGCCTCCTGTGAAACTGCTTGTGAGTCAGGAGCTGCTCGGGATGCAAGAATGGCTTTTCTTAGTATTTTAAACTAATTAAGTTTTCCATCTTTTTCTAGAATGAAAACTACTTTCCGTTTCAACATTTACAGTTCTTTAACGCACACACCTCTGACACGTCTTACAAATACTTGGAAATACTGTAGTCTGTGTTTTCCATAAGCCTTCAGAAAATTGACTGTTTCAAGGACTTACTGCTGGAGTAATTTAACAGTTGTGCGGCAAAAATGGGAAGGTAAGCGGCCCAGCAGAAGATACAGTAGCCAAAACTCTTATCTCAGTACCCATTGCTTAGAGAATTGCATCAACTTCCCTTAGTCAATAATGAGTCTTATTTATAAATTCACATACAATGCAGAAAGGAAGCTTGTTGCACTATTGTGGAGATCAAAGTTTCAATGTGGTTTTTTTTCTCCTTCTCCTGTTTAGAGAACTGCAGTCAGTTTGCATGTATCTGTATCCCTCTCCTCATTGCTGAGCCCAGCACGGTTGATAGCCTTGAACATTTTTTTAAAGCTGTTTCTAAAGATAAACATTTTGCAAAAATTCCCAGAATGCAAGTGCTCAACTTAATTTACCCAGAACCGTACTGTTTGTTAACAGGTTATTCCTTTATAGCGGGGTTGAAGTTCCAATACGATGTATCATAAATTAATATATAATGAGAAACTGGGGTGGAATTCCTGCCTTACTGAGGTCTGTGCAAACAAAACCCCTGTTGATTTAATTCAGTATAATTCAGAGGTTAATCCCAAATCTCCTGCTCCTTTTTTAAGAACCATTCTATTACTGAAAAAAATATGAATAAAATTACACACGCTAATCAAAACAGTCCCCAAAGTGCCCGAGTATATTCACATTCTTTAACCTTCTAAAAGTGGATTGTCCTTAGTTTTTCAACAGCAGTTTGGGAAGCAGAGGAGATGTTTTTTTTGTCAATGAGCGGAATTCAGCCTTTTCTCCCACGTTACGCTTTGTGATCTAAAATAGACAATGTATGCGTTCATCACCGTCTGCTTGGCTACAGCAGGTAACTGCTCGGCTGCGTGTGTTGTGAAGACAGCTGCCAGCTAGGGGTTTTCTTCTTCTCATGCAAACAGCAGAAGTCTTTTCACTAGACAGGCCAGGGTGCTTTGATCGTATAGAATACCTAGAGAGAGGGAGAAAGAGAGAGAAAGCATATAGTGTGCGTATACATACACTATAGTCTATACAGTATATGCAGATATAGCATATGCATATAGTACACACATATATAAATACGTGGGGTTTTTTTAATAGACTATAAACCCCCCCCCCATCTTACTATGAGTCCTATGGGTGTATTTCTTCCACAGAAGCAAGGGGCTAATCAGGAGAGGAAACAGAAGCCGATTACCCCACCCACCTCTGAAGCCTCTGCTAAAGCCATTTATCGTAACGTTTGTCAACCTTCTTGGGTTGGCAGCTTTATAGGAGGACTCATCGTCTGCAACCTTTTTACAGCACCTATAAAAAATAATGGTAAAATAACCCCAAAGTATCAGTTATATGTGTCTTAATCACAGAGATGGCTAGGTATGGTATGGATACACGGGAGTTCCCTGGAGGACTAGGCTGTTAGATCTACCTGTGGGACTGAAAAAGATCAACTTTGACCAGAAATGTTGTAAGTATTTCAGAGCTAAACAAATTTAGGGGAGTTCACGGTCAGCTCTTTATTGCTGCAGTGTGTTAAGGTTGTATTTCCTGAATATTGGAAATATTTGTATACTTTTTCCCTTAATGCTGCATAAGTGGTTTGGTGACTTTAAAGTGGGGTTAATTCTGTGAAAGACAGGTACTGGTATCAGAATCATCTTTTTTAATATTTGTATTTTTAAAAATCAAAATATGCACCTTATTACATGAAGAGAGAGAAGCAGAGGGACAGAAGCAGTGTAAAAATGAATTTAAGAACTTTAGTTGCCTGGTCAATGAAAGTTTTATTAATTTTTTTGTCTTTAAACTCTATTGGAATGAGAACACTTCTGCGATGGGATTTATTTTCCTTGTGAGCCACAAACATTTTCATGGAAAATGAAAAATAGGACGGGAAAAAATGCAAGATAAACATTGTGTATGCAAACATTATTACGTAACAATGAGAAATAAAGGTCAAAGGGTTTCCAGTAAAATTTCATGTTTCAGGAATTGTTTACAGATCACTAATTAAAGAAGACAGGTTGGATATTACCTGAATTTAGTTCCATAGACTCGTTTTTTCTGAGGGCTCTACTGTGAGACCTGAGCTTTCACATGGCATTTAGAAAGCATACAGTTCTGAGTCTCCAGATGTAGTAGCTTAAATATCAGTACACACAGTAATACCAGTAATTCATAATATCACAGGCAGGAATAACCTGGTTGATAACAATTCAGGGGAATCGAATGGTCACCAATTCTGAGCTGTAAGTTTTGGGATATTAACTCCAGTGAATGTGCCAAGATGTTTTGAAATATCTTTTATTAAATTAAAGATAACTTAATATCTTGGGATACTAAATTCAGTGCCTCCAGTCTTGGGTTCATCATTTGGAGAGAGGCCCTCTGTAAAGCCAACCTGTTCTCCCAAGGCCAGTCAGTAGGACTGAACTTCCCGGGACTCCTTACGTATATAAGCCCACGTGAGTAAGCATAGCCTAGAGAGGTCTGCCTCACTGTTAGAGCTATTTGAGACGTCAGTCCTGCAGACAATCACAAATTCTACTTTCACAACACTCAGACGTTACAGACGTACAGGTAATATTATTAATATTAAACTTCTACATAGCCAACTTTTTTACAGTTTCTCTTAAACTCAAGTGCTTTTTATCGCTGCTTGTCCTGAGGAGACTTGGGATTTGTAACTTATACTTGAAGCAATTTTTCCTGGCCCTTGCTGGAGAAGAATAAAATAATCCCATTTTTGGTTATCAGTATTGCTTCCCACCATTCTCCTGAGCCTTGGTACAGTTAACACCCCCTGCCCAGTGCTTTTTGAATGGCTTCGTCCCAAATCCCTGCCCCTCTTTCAACCTCCAGCTGAACAGTATTTCAGGGACAGGAATCAGTGGAAGGAAAGGTGGCAGACCAGCTCCAGCACCAGCAACCTCCCAGAGCCCTCTTACACTTCCTACTGAAGTCAAAAGGAGAACTCCGGGTTGAATTTTGAAGGATCAACATCTTGTAGTGTTCTCAGGTAGATGTGATGTTGTAGTGTTTGATATTTATCATGGAAATTAAAGCCTGGAGAACTCTTTTCTCAGTTTTATGTTGTGGGATTGGAGATGCTTTATGTGTAGATTGGCAAATTTCTCTGCTTCCGAGTTGTTCATACAGACACTGAAAAGCTAATCTCCAGCAGTGCCTAGGTAATATCATTTTTTGATGGTGATGATCTGACTGGATTTCACATTTGTCCCATTCAACAGTTCACCTGCGATGGTCCCGTGAATATTTCCAGAATTCTCTCTCCAATGGATACCATTGTATACAGGTTCACTGGCAGAACTGCAATAAATAGTTCTTAATGGCCCAACAGCTTTCCAATACAGGTTTGAATAATGATCCCAAACCCAAAACATTACTTAGAAAGCATGTTTGTTCTCTAAATGAGATTACAACTGAAAAACTTCATATTTAAGCCTATTAATTGTAGACTTCTGTTGCCAATAGAATGAAGCAGACTCATTCCAAGCATTAGTTGCTGTAATTAAGACATCTACCGAAAATAGTTCTTAACACTATAATTGTAAACTCCGCAATAGTACTAGAGCAAAAACCTCAGCTGGAACCAAAAACATTCATTATCTGAAGCCAGAAATGAAGCTTCAGTTGCGTTCTTTCGTATAGTAAGTTATAAAATATCTTTCAGATAAAAGCTGATTGCCTTAACAACTAAAGAACAAATTTATTCTGACTGCGTTTATTTAAATCTATGCTTAAACATGACTCTGGTTTGACTGAGTAACTTTTAATCTCATTTAGATGCCTCTTATTGCATCATGCAGTGAAAAATACCAAGAACGCGCAAGCAAATACAACCTGACCTATTTGGTATAAAAAAAAGGGGAGATACAAAATAAAATAAAATAAAATGAATTCATGGGGAAAATTAAAAAGTTCAAGGTCAAACTAGGCAGAATAAATAGTAAAATATATGTTTTTTAATAATTCACATATGAAGGCCCATTTCCTGCTTTCATTTACTAAGATAAAAACCTTGCCGTACTCTCAATTCAAACATTATAGCTAGAAACTTGAAAAAAAAGCACCTCACGAATTTGTAAGCAAATAAATAACAATAAATCTCAGACAAGTTAAGTCCATAGTTACTAGAGGGCCAATTTATGTCTGTTCACTTTTGGTTGTGGTTTTTTGGTTTGGGGTTTTTTGGTCATTATTTTTCAATCTGAGATTTTTGCTGTGTCCGTGTGGTAGTGCCAGTCTTTTATATTGGAAAACGGTGGTCTTGTCTTTCGGTGTTCCTTGATTTGGGAAGCTCTATTAGACCAGCGTAAGACTTGTCCGCCAGTGTCCGAATTTAGACAGTTTGGGAGGTCCATAAAGTTTGTACAAACACAAACACATCCATATTTCATGCTTAAAGGACTGATTAGTTTTTAAGATCCAAACACTTGAAACTATTTATTTTACATTAAAACTCACCGCACATGACAACTCATTAACTTTTTCACAACCTATTTTTCTTCTGAAGTATTGCTTAGACTTCCTGATTTCAAAATCTGCCAGGAAGTCGAATGGCCTTTCTGGAAAGGTTGCCTCAAAAGAACAGCGTTAACCACACAGCGCTGCTTTTTTTTTGCCATTTTTTATTTTTCTTTTGGAGCGAGAGAAGGTGTTTTTACCACATTTCAGCCTCCTTAGCACGGGGCTGGAGGCGCACGGGTGCTGTGAGCACGGGCAGTTGTTTGGTCGGTGTAGGCGCGCTGGCGGTCTCCCCGCCCCGAACGCCGCCTCAGGCCAGACCACGACCGCTCCATAAACAAAAAAAAAACCCGTTCTTGTTTACCGCCCGGCGGCGGGGCCTGTGTGGCGCAGGCGGCCTGAGGCGGCCCCCGCCGCCGCGATGGCGACCGCGGCCTTTCATCCCCGCTCTCCCTCCCCGAGCTCCTCCTCCCCTCCGCACTCGCACCCGTTATCAGGCCCCCGTCGCCGTGAGAGGGCCGAGCCGCCCCGCTCGTCCCCTCACCGAGGCCTCGGGCGGGCAGCGGGCCTCGGGCGGGAGGACCGCGCCATCGCGCGGCAACCAATAGCGTGCGGTCACCCACCATTCAAACGGCGCGTCCTGGCCAATAGGCGCGGTTGGCGGGCGGGAAGAGGCGGGGCGAGGGGGCGGACCGTTGCGCGGCCGTAACCGTCGCTCAGGGCGGTTGTTCCCCTCAGCGGAGAGCGCCGCGCTCGGGCCCGGCTCCCGCCGCTCCGCGGACGCGCCTCCTGCCCGGCCCGGTGGGGGCGGGCGCCAGGTAAGGGAATGGCGGCACCGGAGCAGGCGCAGGCCGGGACACACCCCCCTCCGCGGCCTTCCCGGGGGGAAGCGCTCCGGCCAATCGCCGCCGCCGGCTCTCTCCGCCCCCGTGCGCGGGCGTCGGGCCGCGGCCTCGCTCAGGCCTCGCTCCCGCTCAGGCCTCGCTCCCGGTGGGCGGGTGGGCGAGCGGCGCCCTTTTCTGCTGCCTGGACCGCTTGCTTGGGCCCCGGCGGGAAGAGGGGCTGGGCTCCCCCGCTTTGTTCGGGGCGCCGCCGTACACCCCCGTCTCCACCACCCCCACCCCACCCCCCCCCAGCTCCGCAGCGGCACTGCGACGCCGGGCCCAGCGCGGAGAAAGGCCGCGGCCAGCCGGTGTGGCGGGGGCGCGCCATGGGGAGAGGGGCGGCCTTGGCCCGGCGCGGCCCCTCCCTTCCCCCGCGGCGGAGGCCCCGCGCCAGGCCCGGGCCGGCAGTGCGGTCGGGGCGGGGCCGCGGAGCGCGGCCGAGGGGCCGGGCCTCCCCCCGCCCCCGGCACGTGGGTCCCTTCCTGTCAGCACCGCGCCCCGCGGCCTTCACCCAGGCCCTGCCTGGGGAGTCCGAGTTCCCGGCGCTTTCCCTCCGCTTCCCGTGCTTTTGGTGAAAAGGCTTTTTAAAAGGGAGAAACCTGGTTTTCCTGCCAGAGGATCGATAGCTTTTTGTTTTATCTTGAGGCTTCTTTGTGCTTGTATTTGGTGGTGAAGCTAATCTGGCTGTTTGGTCGAGCCAAGCTTGAACAGGGGTAGATGCCTTCACCGTTATGGAGGTAGAGAGCTAAAAATGTGGAATGAGTAATGCTGATTCTGAAAAGGTCCTGCACAGCTTTGTCTCTTCGGGGAACTCAGTAGTAATTTTCCATATAGTAAGCTATGGCATGTTAGCCTTGACTGTCTTTTTTTTTTTATTATTATTTTCCTGCATTTCTTGTTTTCTGGCATTCAGCTGGCTCCCTCCTCTGACATAAGCAACATTAGCTACCAATAGTGAGATGTTAGAATTAATAAGTAGAATCATGAGATAAGTATGAATACTGCACAGCTCTTCCAAGAGGGAAAACTTTGTTTAATGTTTGGGGTTTTTTTAAATTTCTTCTTAAAACTGTGCACCCAACTTATTATGTGGTATGATCTTGTAGTGACTACAAGCTAGTGGTCTTTTTCTTCATATTTTCTTGACAGGAGTGAACCATCTTTCCACATACCTAGTAAGAGGGTCATTAGGAAGGACCAGAAATGGGGCAGTATGTTTCTCTGACGTGTTTCTCTTTGTTTCGTTCTTGGTTGAGTCAGCAGTAACTTTTCTTCTTGACCAACTTTTAAGCTGCAGGGAGTTTTGCATTAATTGTCTTGGCTTGGTGTAGGATACAAAATCCTTTTGAGCCATTCCCTTAGAGTCTGGGTTCCTAAAGGAAAATCATAGTGGTGCAGAAAACAGAAAATTTATCTTGGGAGTAAGTGAATATACTTGCAATCAGGTATCTGTACAGTACAGGCTTCATTGTATGAAGTAATTTGTTTTTTGAGGTTGCTTGGAGATATATTTTGAAGTTCTGTGAATTAAAGTGTTTGTATAGGACTACTGTGGACATTAGGCTGATGCCAGCTGATACCCTGAAAATTAACAGGGGTGTGTGTAGAGTTTGAAAGAGCAGTAAATTAAAAATGTAATTTCTAAACTGTATTTTTTTTTTTTAAAGACTTCCTGGTCTTTATTTTTCTTGATGGCAGTAATGGTTTTTGTTATCAGAACAGATGAAGGCTGCCTTTAAAAGGTGTAGCTTTTTGAAGTGGGATATATGTAATGAGGATTACAAACCTACCTCACAGGAGGCACAGGGGTGCAGAACAAGGTGGTAATTTTTGATAGGATAAGAAGTAATATTTACGTTTTTAGTGTTTAATGTTTGATCTCATTATTAAGCTTTAATATTTAAGGAAAAAATGGAAAAATAACTAGGTCTTTCCATTAATAAGAAATAAATAGGTCTTTTCATTAATAAGATTGTTCATTACTTTTGAATTACGGGATAATATTTCCACTTGCTTAAAATTATTTATTATTCGGGAATTTCGTATCATTGATATCTGCCTCGGGCTGAATTGCATAACATTGATTTAGCTTCAGGTCCTTCAACCACATTTTCCAGCTTCTTAAAACTAACAGCTCCTTTTGAGAACAAGGTTGGAGGAGNGCATTGATATCTACCTCGGGCTGAATTGCATGACATTGATTTAGCTTCAGGTCCTTCAACCACATTTTCCAACTTCTTAAAACTAACAGCTCCTTTTGAGAACAAGGTTGGAGGAGGGGAAGGTCTTTCTGCCTTTAAAAAGAATTAAGTCATCAGGTTATACCTTTTTTTGGGCTGTCTTCATGTTTGTGTACAAAAATGCTGGGTTTTGAAGTTTGGCAGAGAATTGCATTTTATTATCCTCATGAGGTTTTATCTAAATTTTGAAGTGGTTGTTCTAAATCATAAAAATCAGTTTACATGCCATTAGTAACAACTTTGTGAAAAACTGTTTCCCTTTTTCAAAAAGGACTTAAACTCCAAAGATTCTTTTTTTCACAACTTTGTCCTAGGATCTGGCAGCTTTGTCCTGGTCAGGCTCTGAGTTTACAGACGATGCCTGAGGTGTTCCAGGTCAAGAGAAGAAACAGTTGGCTGGAGTGTAGGAAGTACAACGGCAAAGAGCAAATGAAGTTATAGATCAGGTTGTGACATCTGGTGAAAACTATGACTGGACTTGGTGAAGGACTGGTGTTTAGACTATTTATGGAAGAGGATGAAGAAGATGGAACTGTGTGAGAGACTGGGGAAAGAGCAGTAGTAGATGTGGATCTCCTAAAGAACTGTCTTTTGGGTGAGAAAACTGGACAAGGAGGCAGAGATGAGGATGGAGATCAGACCTTGAGCCCAGAGATGACGATGAGGAACTGGAACTAGTTTGGCGAAGTAGAGCAGAAAAGGATGAAACCCCGCAATGAATTAAAAGGGGGGTAAGGAGAGAGTGGCGAAGAATTTAAAATGGAAACGTGTAAATTGTATTTCACTGAGTCATAAGAAGCTAGTGTGTCAATTTGAGATTCAAGTGACTGGGATAAAACAGGGTCAGAGGAGTAGGAATTCAGAAAGAGTAAGAAAGTAACAAGAGACTGGGACAAGACTGGGACTAGGTAGAAGACAGATGAGCTGGAAGAGCATGTGCCTACAAGCATGGACCAGAACTCTGATCATTTTTCTAACTGGCAAGCGTCAGTGAAACCAAATGATAAAACCTAATCTTCTTGCTCCTTCAAGTATTATACAGCAAAGGAGGCGGCCAGATGTTTCTGTTCTGACAATTAGGAATATTAGCAGTAAAATCCACGTGAGGGAATTTTGCCAAGTTTTTGGTTTCTTCTTTGACTTGGAGAGCTACACCAGTGTAAAATCCAACAACAGCAGCAGCTTCAGAAAATGCCAGAATGCAAGTTGATTGAAAAGCCTTACTTAGCCCCATCCCCCAATGCGTTATGAAGGTCTGTGATTGCATATTAACAGTACTTTTTGCCAAAGAATCTAACTTTTTGCTGCAGGTTAGTTAATGTGTAATAAAACAAACATTTAACTAGCTACTCATTTCACCTCATTTTGTGTGGCTTCTCATCTTATTTATAGCAAACAAGTTAAAATGCCTTGAAACAAAAACATTTGCTGGTTTGTTTTCCTCCCTCCCTATTCTAAGTTCCTATGTTCATCATACAAATGGTAATAGTACCTAAGTTAGTGTGTATTTTACCTTAGACTTTTAAGATGTCATCACTTTATATGTTGAGGCCTGAGTCACAGAAGTTCAGGTTAAAAGTATCTTCTGCTAAGAATACCTATTTTTAGATGGCAATGACATAATACAAGGCACTTTCCAAAGAGTTACACGGGACTTTGCATTTAAAGACATAACTTCCTTTAAGTTGCAGTTGTGTTGTTTTTGTTTTTTTTTTCCTGGCACCCTGGTATGGTGGACCAAGGGTGGTAGTCACTTAAACCCTGTTTTGCTAATATCAAGTAAAAACCTTATGGTGCAGACAGGGGGAGAGAATTCAGTTTTTCAGGATATTATGTGATTGCTCTGATGCTGTACTTTGTTTTCCTACAGGCCCCTGCAAAAGGCATTACACGCCTTGTGCTAAGCAGGTGGAAAAGAGAAAATATTCAACCCAGACAGGAGCCTAAATTCTGGTGTTTCCCAACTTTTGAGTGTTTGGCATAACAAATTGAAGAAAGTATGTAATGTGGCTGTGTGTACTAAATAGATTTGGGACATTTTATTTTAACATTTAGAAATCATCACTTCTGTAATTTTTGTAGAACCACAGGAAAAGAGGGTTAGAGGACACTTAGATACCATCTAATTTACTTTTTTCCCCCCTAGGTAAGATCAACCGCATTATGTAATTTTGGTCAAGTATATGCTTTGCCTGTTTTGATGGTCTCTGATGATGGAGATTGTATGTCACAGCTGAATACTGGTCTAGATGTACTATTGATACATTTGAACATTTTTCATAACATCTAAATTCAATCTTTCCTTTATTTTAAGCCTATTTCTTTTGTCTACTATTAATTTGGAAAACAGATGATTGCTCTTTTTCTTATCAGGCAGTTTTTTGCCTATTTAAAGTGAAGAGTTGTTTACTTTAAAGCTTCCCTGTTTCAGCCTAAATTATATGGAAAGAGAGTAGGGAAGAATTAAGCCTAATGTTTAGCTGACGTATGTGTTGGTTTATTTCTTTTCTAGGTATTCCTTTTGGAAAATGCCAAACCGGAGGTTTGCTGATGGCGAGGTGGTGATGGGCCGTTGGCCGGGAAGTGTTCTGTACTATGAAGTACAAGTGACTAGTTACGATGATGCTTCTCATCTTTATACTGTTAAGTACAAAGATGGGACTGAACTTGAGTTGAAAGAAAGCGATATAAGGGTTAGTACACTTTTATATAATTATCAGTATTTCTAATGGAAGATGATGCTGATTTTGCAATGTAGATAAATATATAACTTATAATTGGATAGTCGCTTTGCAAGTTTTCATTAACTTTTTTTCAAGGAATTGATGCTAAATAATAGCTTTTTCCTACATGACATCTCAAGTAGAAGTTCAGAGTGATGAGCTTATCTTTAAGGAAGCAGGATTGTTTTCTTTCTGTTGAAAAAAACAGTGATACATTTGGGGAAAAACAAGTCTGATCGTTCAGGAACTCTGTAGCATGTTTGTTCATGAAAAATTGTCGGGTAGCTTATAAAGCTAGTTATCAGAGGGTTGATACTAATTTGACTTTTTTTTCCACTTCTAAATAAGAAAATTTGAAAACAGATGCAAGCATGTAGTTAAGGATCACTGTAAATATAAATAGTGCATACCCTTTAAGCACATACTTAAAACATCTGTGAATAGCTTGTACTGTTTTAGGTCCCCAGAGATTTCATAAGGTATTTTGCTCTGTTCGTGACAATTAGGGACTTTTGAAAAAGAGTTATGTCATATGTATATAAGCACATCCCTCCTCTTTACATGTCTTTATTATTTCATTTTCTGTTACTAATAAAGGCCTTTAAAACTCTGTGTACAAGTTTCACCTAAAATGTGATAATACATGAGACAAAAGGTATTTGAATATTTGCTGTAGCTGATTTTTAAGGCCTGTTCAGAAACCTGCATAAGCTCAAAGCTAATTTTTGTGTCTTTATGTGAACTGTAGTTTCACTTTTTGGTGGCAGTGTACATGCTGTGTAATGGACTATTTCTTTTGGGACAAAATGTTTCTGCCTTGAGCTAGACAACCGTTTTCACTGCTTTAAGACTTTCGAACTGGTTTACTTTGTGCCCGCAGGTTAGCAGACTTAAGCTGAGAAAATAACCTTTCTTTGTCATAAAGCATTTGTGCCTTATAAAAGTTTTGTTGTGGAAATATTACATGGGGAAAATAAGCATTGTAGACTTCACATAAAAATAAAGCTGGGTGCTTTCGGGGAAAACTGTTTATGAAATTAGTTATCACATCTGCTTTAATGATTTAGCTGACTTGGTTTTTTTTTTAATGTTGATCTGAGCTGTGTTGCCTTAAACACATCATTGCATCTTGATGCGCCAAATGTATTAACAAGGCTAAGTAATCGAAATGATAGCCATCTCTTAAAGCTTAAGAGATGGCTATCATTTCATTTACTTGTGCATAGGCTTAAGAGGGCAGTACGCCTTAAGAGTTTGCTCACATTGATAGCTTACATCCATATGCTGATTTCTGGGACAGGATTATTTGGGCATTACCAGCAAAATGAGTATGCTATAGTTACTCTTTCTTAACAGCCTTTGTACATCATCAATAAAGGAGATAAGATACAGTTCTGTAAAACTATATGCCAGAGTCCTCATCACAAAAAGCCCAAGTTTCTAAAATTGTTCTTTGGAACACCTAAGATAAGATTTTGCTTTCTTCCCCTCTTTTTTTAGTCACAATCATCATTCAAGCACAGGAAGAGCCAGTCCTCTTCCAGTTCTCCCTCCAGAAGAAGTACTAGCAGATCTCGGTCTAGATCTCCTGGTCGGCCAGTGAAAGGCAGACGTCGTTCTTCTTCCCAAAGCAGAGAACATAAAGATGACAAAAAGAAAACCATTCAGGAAACCAACTTAGCTCTACTGGTATGAGTTTTGTTTGTTTGTTCTTTGTGTGTGGGTTTGTTGGATTTTTTTAAAACAAATTTTTGCTATTTGTGAAAGATTTGTTTTATGCATACTGGGTTTATTACTGTAAAAGCCAGCTGTAGTTCATGTTCGCTGAACAACATAATTAGCTGCAAAAGTGTATCTCAGAACTGCCTTTTTTCCTTTGAAAATAGGCTTTCTAGCTTGCCGAGTTGTGAGGAAATTCTTGAAATGTCAATCTGTGTTATTAAGTTCCATTTGAATTTGATGGTACTGTCAAGTTCTCAGAATTCAAACAGAAGTTCTTTAATGTTTTAATACTGAAGTCATTTGTATCCTCCCACTTGTGAGATGGGGCAAAGGAAGTTAGGATACTTTTAAGATGTATTAATCAATACATAGCAGGTAGGTATAATAATTTGAAATAAAATGAGTTCTGTTTTCATATACAGTTCATTAAAATAGTAATGGAAAACGTGAAGCATCTGTGGGAGAATTGCTGCAGAATTCAAGTGTGGAATATATATATATATATAGCCTTGCTGATTGATGATACTGCAGAACTGTTTTCATTATAAAAGCTATCCTGTAAGGATTTGTAAGTTTGTCAAATATCTGGGTTTTAGGTGAAATTTATCATGTTTGTTCTTGGCCTTTTTGTGAAGGTTATATTGAGTACTGAAAATGGTTCTGGTGTTCTGTAAGTGAAGCATAATAGAGCTGATGTTTCTCTGTTGAGAGACAACATTTCTTTTGCCTCTCGTGCTCTTGAGAGCTTCAAGTGATACTTGTCTGAGACACAATCCCTTGAATTGGAAATGTCTTCTGCTGATCTCTTGAAAATAGGTAGGTTTTAGTAAGGTTTCAACTAAACTAAACTAGACCCATGTAAACTAAATAGGTAGGTTTAGTTTAGTAAATTGCTACTACTAAAAGCATTCTTTGGCACTGAAATTGCTGTGGTTTTTGTTTCGCAGTGAACTACTTTGAGCTGTGTGACCCAGTGCATAGCCTGTGGACCGTATGCTCGTTTTAAGTAGTTTGTAGCCAGCAGCTAAACTTTACTTTGGACAAAAAGGTTAAAATATCTTTGGTGATTTTCTCCTGGCTTCTAATAGAGGAGTAGGATTGACCAATTGCTTGGTATACAACTGGAATGACCTTGTCCTTTTCAACAAAGCTTAAGTTAAAATAAAACAAAACAGATGAGTCGTGTCTTCCCAAGAGTTGTGTAAGCCAGACTCGTTAGAAGAATTTTTCTGAGAGAATTTGTTTCTTAGAAAGGTTTTTAATGGAAAACGAAACTTTCTGTCCTGCAGAGCAGTGTCATATATAGGACACTGAAATTTCCACTTCTTTCCTAGTAGAATTACTAAATAGACATGTATTTTGTACTTGGCAGTTCCAAATGATGAGTAATAATAACTGGGAAGCTGTATTCTCTCTTAATTTCACTATTTTTTTTTAAAAAAAAATTAGTAACCTTCTCTTTTTCTTGAGTTTTCTTCCCTTGTGTGTGAGCTGAAACGGTCTGTGCTTTGGATGTTGAACCCACTTGTGTTCCTGTGGAGAAAACTGGAGCAGTTGCTGTTGAAGAAAGACTAGATAGTGTTCTTAATTATTCATTATATACTTACACTTAACGCAGCTGTTATTTTCAGCAAGGTAAAACTATGTTTTTTCTTTTAACCAGAAACCAAGTGAGAATAACACCAGAAGGTACAATGGTGAACCTGACAGTACAGAAAAAAATGACACATCCTGCATAATCTTGGAGGTATGAACATTGTATTTGCTCTTAGTTTTATGTCGCGTTCTAACTTGGCTTGCTCAGAAATCCTTAGAAAAGGGCAATACAGTAATCAAGGAGAAGTAGAATGCAACATAAAACTTAGTGGTCAAATAAGTTTGCTGTTCAGCTAACTAAGTTCAGGGGAGAGGGAGATGAAGAGGGAAGATGAAGAGAAGGAAGAATGCTAGACCATTCATAACATTTGTTTTTCTTGGTGGTGGTTTGTGGTTTTTTGGTTTTTTTTCCATCAAACCCTCACTGGTTACTTGTGTTCATTCCCATGCTTTCACAGTGTAAATGTCTGGCCATAGGAAGTGACTTTTTGGGGCTGTCATTTTTTTTTTGTTTTTCCAAATCAGTTCTTTAGTCCTGATTGTTAGCTAATGGCACAGAGTTATGGCAGAAACAGGGAGAGGAGGGTGGGAATGGATAGTCTGTACTGGGACTGATGCCGATAAGTAATCATGACCTTAAGTGATCACAATGAAACTGGTTTTAGCAGGCTCTTCATATAAATGCATAAACTTAAGTACTGTATAGAAGTAGAACACATTGTATATTGGTGTTTTATAATGAATTATGTCCTCTTAAATATAAAACATTGGAATAAAATAAAGTAAAATCACTAGGAGTATTTTTAGTAAATTATTTTCATTCATTAACAGCAAAAGTTGAAACCAGACCTGGAAATAGAGCGTGTGCTTGAACAGTACAGCTTGCGTCCAAGAAAAGAAGAGAAGAAAAAAGAAGAGATATATTCAGAGAAAAAGATTTTTGAGACAATAAAAACAATTGAAAAAGCATCATCAAAAACAAAGGAGCTAGAGTTTGGTGGACGAATTGGTATGTGTGCAAATTGTCATAATAATTGAAAAATAGTACTTTTATGTTTTTAACTTATTGACCATGTGATGTCAAGAACTGTTTTTCTGATTTTTGGACCCTGGGTGCAGAATCCAGAGTCTTACGACAGTGCTTCATGTAGTCTGTACTGGTATTGGTGGCAGACAAAGAACCGTTATTACACTTGGTTCTGTTGTGAAATAGAGTGAAGATCTTGAGCCTTCCCTTGCACAGTGAGATTTAAATAATTCCAAATTAAATTTAAGAAGTAACTAGCAAAGTTTTTAAGTTTTGAAAACCTAAGTGCTTCGAACTCAACAGTAAAGTATTGTTTATACATTTTTTTGAACAGTTTTAATGGGATGCAGTGGTTGTGATCCTTGGGTTTGGTTATATGACCCCATATAAGAGTGAGAATAATTTGTCTGTATCCCATTACATGACTGGGGGATGGCCGGTGACTTGCTTCAGGAATAGATAATGACAACCTCTTCTTTGTTACTAAAGTTAATATCGAGCTTTATTAGTGAGATCGAAACTAGTTGTTTTTTTTTATTTTCTATGTTATCTTCTAATATGGCATGATGTCTGTTTACAGGGACCTTTATGCTGATATTTTTCCTGCCTGCTACTGTATTCTACTTGCTGTTGATGTGCAAACAAGATGACCCCAGTCTTATGAACTTCCCTCCTCTTCTCCCAGCACTTGAAAGTCTCTGGGAGGCTAGGGTGTTTGGTATTTTTCTTCTGTGGTTTTTCCTTCAAGCTCTGCTTTACTTACTGCCAGTTGGAAAGGTAAGCTGTTCAGTAGCAATTGTGTCTTTATTGATAATTAATTTGTGTGTTAGGCTGGGAGGTAGGGTGTGTTCTTAAAGCAGTGAATTTGAAAGCAAATGAATTAGTTTTCCATATTAAGCTGGAATATGGCTACTGCAGATTCCTGTAACCTTCAAATAGCACAGTTTGTTAAGAATTTAATGGCTGTGCATTTCAGTCTTAGAGTAGAAAAGGCAGAAGGCATTATGTAGGAGTTCAAGTCAAAGCATGGATAAAATTTGCGTGTTAGAATTCTAGAAGTTCAGGTATCTAACTTTTAAGGCACCAAACTGTTTGATACTCAGTTTCTTGTTGATATCCAGTGTTTTGGAAGGTAATTTTCACTTAGAGGAATCTATAAACCGTTCTAGCCATATGTGTATCAGGCACATGCTCTGTTTCCCTCTTTTTGTGACTTGAGGGATACTGGGAGATTCTGAAAGAACACTAGAATAAATAGATCATTCAGTCATATGATTCTATTGCTATACATTTTTACAGCGATTGGAGCTGTTCTGTTTTCTTTAGGCTGGTTAGGAAAAGAGTTTTTTTTTCTTTAAAAAGTATTTTTGAAACTGTTACCCTTTTTCTTTTGGTATCCAAAGTATGCTTTTGAGAACAATGCATGATACTCGGATTTGGATGCATCCAGCTGGTTACCTTGATTGAACGTCTTTGTGGCAGAGATGGGCTTTAATTCCCTTCCCTGCCAGTGCCCCCAGGAAGTACTTTGTTGAAACACTAGTGTTTTATTTTTCCTAGGTTGTAGAAGGTCTGCCACTTTCAAATGGAAGGAAACTGCAGTACCGGATAAATGGTAAGCGTGTTGCAGTTGCTTATTCTGAAATTTGATACCACTATCTGATGTGCAGTTCTCTGTACCATAAGATACAAGTGATGAAAGATACACTCTATGGTCAGACTAGGTGTCCTGGTTTAACCCTAGCTGGCAGCTAGAACCATGCAGCTGCTTGTTCACTCCCCCTAGATATGATGGGGGAGAGAATCAGGAGAGTAAAAGTGAGGAAAAACTCGTGGGTTGAGAAAAAGACAGTTTAATAGGTAGGGCAAAAGCCACTCTGAAACCATGACACTAGGTATTTGTTGTAAATCTTTCATAAAATAGGATGAACCTTTTCTTGGAAGAAGGTTAGTAAAGATCAGGAACTAACTGCCCCAAGAGCAAAACATTACACTATATAGGGCACCTGGTCTGCATCCAGTTGTGGCTGGTGATTCCTGTCATATTCCTTGAGTAATTGCTGAACAGGCAGTTGCCAATCGGAAGTGTTGATAATGCCCATGTAATAAGGATACTTGCTCCAGGAGTGATCTGAAGAGATCTTATCCCATGTGTCTAGATCATCTTGGCTGTCTCTGATTTACAGACAAATAAAAAGTGTGTTTTAATTGATTTAAGATGTTCTTAGTCTTGCCTGGCAGAGAATAGTTCTGAGTCCCTATTCAGATCAGATTTCACTTCCTGCGGAAAAGGCAAGTTTCTCATCTAGGTTTAGGTTTGGTTTAATGCATTTCAGCCATCCTGCTTTTCCAGGCTTAAATAGAGAAGTCTACTTTGATGCCTCGCAGGTATTGCAGACTAAATATAATTGATTAGTCAGTTCAAGGACACTGTTTGGTAATGAAATCCAAATGTTATATTAAAAAGCTGAGGGGGGTTTTATCATAGTCTGTTAAGATGCACCATTTTAAAGTTGCGTTTTTAAGGTGGAATGGGGCTGTAAATCATAGAAGCAGAGTGAATTACGTACTGTGACGTCCTGCTAAAGTGAGTCATATTGAGGCGCTCTCATAACTTTTTTTGGTTTGGGCTTGTGTCTTTCACGGAATCACGGATCACGGAATTTTCAGAGTTGGAAGGGAC
>RSEF01000003.1:19263695-19276741 GCA_003993805.1 Himantopus leucocephalus
CCAGCATGCTGCTTTCAGGCTTTTTGCTAGCAAGCCCGGGTCTTGCTAACACCCCACCAAATACAAAATCACCAAGGAACCCATTTTATTGGACAAAATGTCCAAGATTGGGCTCAAGGGCTAGTGATAGAGTGGATACTCCAGATTGCCTACCACCCACAAGTTAATGGCTTAATAGAGGGCATGAATGGAATGCTCAAGGAACAACAAAAAAAGCTAACCAGTACTAAAACTTTACAACATTGGAGTTCATATCTTACTAAAGCAGGTTTTTTGCTAAACAGACGAAACATTCATAACCAAACACCCTATTATCACATCACAACAACCCCAGTACAAAGCATGGTGAAGACTGAAATCTTTCCAGATGGTATCTCTCCCAAAATACTAACAACAGGGGAAATGGAGTTGTTTACACCAACAGGCTGTATGGTGGGACTGCAACCTATTGATGTAGACATGAAGATTCATATACAAACTCTGAAAACACAGTATGGTTTTGTACCCCAACTTCTCCTCTTATTCTACATCCTAAAGGATGTAGAATAATCTTCATATCAGATTCTTGACTTCTTGTATTTCAGATATCTTCAACAAATACCGTTGCCTTATCCAGAGGAGAGAGCATTGGAACTGTGCTATTGGTGTCACGAGCCCAGCAAAAAATTGAAGTCCAATCTGAAAAAGCACAAGCCATAGCTCTCCAATCTGTGTGGGCAATTACACCACATCAGGTCATCAAACCCGGGGTAATATTAGCTGAAGGAGCTGGAGCAACAGCATATGTATTACAGGAAGGAGATGACACACCTGTGTTCTTCCCTTATCACAGGTTAGCTCGTCATGCTTTGTAGTCTTGTACTACAAGCACATGCCCTAGATACAGTTCTGAAAAACCAACATGCAAATACTTAGATTTGGTTAGCCTCTATTGTAACTAACTCATCTGCCTTTTATATTAAGGCAAGAGTAACAGCTGCAGACCTTTTGATAACTTTTGTCAGTGACATATCAACCCCAGCAACTGTATTATAGAATTGTACTGTGCTAAGTAACTTTGATATTAATGTCTCTCATTGCTATCTTTTCTGAGTAGGTAATGGCTGTATGGCAATGAATATTACAAAACCAACTGATGGTGGACTATTTCCTCCCTCAACGTCAGAAACACTGCTTCCACTTTGAAATCATGTGTTGTTCCAACGTCACTGATGAATCAGCCAGCATGCAGCAAGACATTCAAAATTCCCTAGGACTTAATGCATCAAGTAAAACAACCTACTGGTGGTGCCTGGCTGGCTGAGTCGTTTAATTTCTTGACAGGGGGAATGGGACACCTGATTCAAAGTATTACTGTAGAGATATGTCTATTCCTTTTTCTGTGTGTGTCTATTTCATGCCTCTGTAAATCCCTCTGTATTACACCCTGCAAGTTTAAATGAACATTTCCAACTTTGTCAACCCCAGCAGAAGCAGTCTCTTAAGCGAGGGGGTGGCATTGGGGAAACTAATGGAAGATTGGCGAGGAGGATTGTAAACACGCTCAAGTGACTTGCACCTGGGCTGCTGGACAACACACATATCACACTAATTGTTGTTCAGCCTTGTGCGCTCACAAGTAGATCATCCGCACTTAGATAACATAAGCCTGGGATGGACTTATCTAGCATACATGAGATCTCTGCCTTGTTGTTGAAGAAGATCAAAGCACAGTGGAAAACTATGTTTGTTTGAACCCTTGAAAGGCAAGCGAGAACGGCAAGTCAGAGCTCACACGCTCCTGCTAACAATGACTTTCTCCCTCTCTGTGATGCCTACATCCCCTGCTCATGTCCCTCTGCCCGGACGTTGCTTCGGAGACTCCCCGATTTGTGAGGTATTGAGATTAAATTTGTTCATTGTCTTTCATCTGTGGTCTTGTGGTCATTCCTATATCCTGCCTGAGTCAGCTTACACACCTGGACACTGGGATGCGGGATGTCCAGGATGTGCAGGCACTGGTATGTGGGAAGCCTGTGATGCTAGGGCACCAGGATGGTGGAAACCTGGTACACAGGAGTACCAGGATGCGGGGTCAAGGGGATTTAGGAGCCCTGATATGTTGGGGCACTGGGGTGCTGGAGCCCCAGGATGCAAGTGCACCATGATATGAGAACCTCAGGACATGTGGCACCAGGATGTGTTTACCCCAGGATGCTGGGACACCAGCCTGCTGGAACCCAGAGACATGGGGGCACTGGGTTGTGGGAACCCTGTTATGTGGGGGCACTGGGATATGGGAGCCCTTCGATACCCTGGGACACAGGGGCACTGGGATGTGGGAACCCTGGGACATGGGGGCACCGGGACAAAGGAACCCCTGGACGTGCGGGCACTGGGATGCAGGAGCCTTGGGTTGCACTGGGATATGGGTGTACCGAGGTGTAGGGACCCCCCCAGTGCAGGCAAACTGTGATGCATAAGCCCTGGGATGCAGGGCACCAGGATGCAGGAGCCCTGGGATGCAGGGACAATGGGATGCAGGAGCTCCAGCATGTCTGAGCAGCAGGATGTGGAAATGTCAGGACATGGGGGCACTGGGATGTGGGAAACCCAGGATGCAGTGCACTGGGATGCAGGGGCACTAGGATGGAGGAGCCCCGGGATGCCCTAAGACACAGGAGGCATCGGGAACCCTGGGCCACAGGATGTAGGATTCCTGGTGTGCAGGGGCACTGGGATGCATGAACCCTGGGATGCAGCGGTACAGGGATACAGGGGTTCGAGGATGCGGGTGCCCCGGGATGTGGGGGCACTGGTATGTGGGAACCCAGGACATGGAGGCACCAGGATGCACAAGCCCTTGGAAATGGGGGAATGGGCATAGGGGAATCCTGGGACACAGCAGCACCAGGATGCAGGAACCCAGGGTAGCAGGAGGACCGGGTTGTGGGAACTTTCGGATGCAGGGTCACCGGGATGCAGGACTCACATGTCATGGGGACAGCAGGATGCAGAAGCACGAGGACATGGGGGCACCATGATGTAGGAACCCCACGACATGGGGGCAACAGGATATGGGAACCCTGGGACATGGGGGCAGCTGGTTGCAGCACCCGAGTCTGTGGGAACACTGGGCTTTGGGGGCAACAGGATGCAGGAGCCCCAGGACATGGGGGAACCAGGATGCCAGACCCTTGGAACATGGGGGCACCCAGATGTGAGAGCCCCAGGATGTAGGGACATTGAGGATGTGGGAACCCATCGACATGGGGGCACCGATATGGGGGAGGATTGGTATGCGGTGACACTGGGATGAGGGAAACCTGGGACGTGGGAAACCTGGGACGTGGGGGCACCAGACTTTGGGGACAAAGGGATGCAGGTACCCTGGGACATGGGAGTACTGGGTTGCTGGAACCTTGGAACATGGGGACACTGGTATGCAGGAGCCCCAGCATATGGGGCATCAGTATGTGGGAACCCCAGGATGTGGGAATGATACAAAATTGGGTTTTCAGGCAGGTCCCAAAATGGTTAAATTGCAGACAGAATGGAAATAATGTAAAAAGAGATAGCTGCAAAGAACTCAGACATCATGGACTGTAACTCAAGGCCGGAGTGGGAGGCTAGTTCAAGTTGGTCTAGGAGGTTAAGCGCACAATTATGAGACTGATATGAAAGGAATCTGCGGGACGGAGCACAAAGCTCACCCAAAGAATAATAAGGCGGCCTTTTCAAGAAGAGAAAAGAAACCACCAAGGACTCTCAGGTCCACCACTAAGGACAAAAGTACACATGCAGCTGGGAGGGGTTAATGAAATAATTTTCATAGGTATAATTGTCACCAATATGTAAAGCCTACATTGTAATAAATAGAGTCTAGCTAGAAGCTGGGGTGTGCACACTGGGCGGAGTGATCCCCCATGCATCCAGCGCTGCAATAAAGAGAATGCCTGCTTCTTAATACTACATTGGTGTTAAGGAGTTTATTCCCTATTTCGGTGACAGTAACACTGGGATGTAAGAGCCCCAAGACATGGGGGCATTGGGATGCGGAAATCCCATGATGCTGGAACACTCGGACGCAAGAGACCTGGGATATGGAGGCACTGGGATACAGGAACCCCGGGACATTGGGGCACCAGGATGCAGTAGCCTGGGATGTTGGGTCACGGGGTTGTAGATGCCCCCGGACATGAGGACACTGGGATTCAGGAGCAGCTGGACATGGGGGCACCAGGATGCTAGAAGCATGGGACGTGGCGGCACCAGGATGTGGGAACCCCGGGGATGTGGTGGAAGTGGTATGTGGGAACCCCGGGACATGGGGGCACCAGGATGTAGCAACACCAGGATGTAGAAGACCCCGGATGCAGCTGCCCAGGGATGCATGGGCACTGGGATGTGAGATCCCCAGGTGTAGGAGATGACTTGTAACTTCCCAAAATAAAGACTTCTCTCAGAAGCAGCCTGAGGAGAGATAAGGGGAGGGGTGGAGGCCCTCCCAGCCTTTCCAAGGCTCAAAAACTCTCGAGTACCTTGAAATGTAGCTATAGCCATGGGGTGGATAATGTGAAGTCTGAATAATGCAGGCCTTGTGCTCAAAGAACTGATAAGGCTAACGCTTGCTTATCTCTTGTGTGACTCAGTCCAGAAGAAAAAGCATCTGAAAAGCACAGAATGCATCTGGGGGTGAAGTTGTGGAGACAGGACTTACTGCTCAACTTGTGAAGCTTTTTAGTTCTCTGTATTTGGGGCCATCATGTGACATGAATTACCTTTGCCTCTGCGAAACGCATATTAAAGTTGACACCCCTGCATATGCTAATGAAGATTATAGAGATCACGCTAAACATACATGACTATAGCACTCATCTCTCCACCCAAATCATGCTACACATCACCTGGCGGGGGACTACCTGAGACAAAACTGCCACTGTACCAGTAGGGTGGGTCATACTGATATGGAGAACATAAAAGGAGAAAATGAGTGCCACTGGGGGGGATTCACAGAGGAGCACTCCTACGAACCAGAGACCCCCAGTTGGCTGGACAAATGCAGGAATGAGGACCGGTGATCTTTCTCTCTCTCTTTCTCCCTCTCTACTCCTCTGTTCCTCTTTTCTCCTAGAGTTGTTAAGTAACTGTGGTTTGGCCTAAGCCAGCAACAAAGAACCACACGGCCACTGGCTCAACCCCCACAGCCGTGGGGGAAAATCGGAAGTGAAAGGCAAAACTCATGGGTTGAGATAAAGGCAGTTTAACAGAACAGCAAAGGAAAGAGAAAAACAATAACACCGATAAAGGAATATACAAACACGATTACAGTATCACTTCTCACCGATCAGACCCAGACCACCCCAGCCCACTCTGAGCCGTGACTTCCTGCCCCCTCCTGCAGCCAGCTCCCCCCTACAGCCTGGGCATGGCTCACATGGTATGGAACACCTGTGTCTCCTGCCAGATCCTCAGGGAAATTAACCCCATCCCTGCTGGAACCAGGACAGTAATGCAAGGCATATCTTACCATTTGCCATAATTTGTTATATACTTAACCAATTATCATGGACCTAGTTAAGACATATATTAATCACTGTGTGAATCTAATAAATGTTTTTATATGGACCTTGAGAGTTGTCTCACCTTAGTCCACATGGCTGGGAATTGTGAATCTGAGTCACTTCCCCCTCTCTTCTGAGTGGGGCGTAACACCAGGATGCTGGGGCACCTGGATGCAGTAGCACTGGAATGTGACTGCACCAAGATGCAAGAGCCCTGGGATGCGTGAAACGTGGCTGCATGGGCACGTGGGAACATAGGGACATGGGGTCACTGGGATGCAGGAACCCCTGGATTTGTGGTACTTGGAAAGAGGAGTCATGGGACGCCCCTGGGATGCATGGACACCAGGATGGGAGAACTCCAGGATAGGGGGGCACTGGGATAAAGGAGCCCCAGGACACGGGGCGCTGGGATGTCAGAACCCCAGGATGCAGGGGGACTAGGATGTGGGAAACCCAGGACACAGGGGCACTGGATATGAGAACCCTGGGATGTGGGGGCACTGGATATGAGAACCCCAGGATGCAGGGGCACAGGGATGTGGGTACACTGGAACATGGGGGCAAAGGGATGCATGAACCTGGGGTTGCAAGGGCAGCAGCAAGTGGGAACCATGGCACATGGGGGCAAAGGGATGTGGAAACCACAGGATGCAGGGGCACTGGGATGTGGGAACCCTAAGACATGGGGTCACGGGATGTCAGAACACCAGGATGTGGGGACACTGGGATGTAGGAACCCTGGGACATTCGGACACCGGGATGTGGGAACTTCAGGATGCAGGGGCACAGGCATGTGGGAACCCCAAGACATGCTGTCACCAGGATGTGGGAACCTCATGACATGGGGGTACAGGAATGCCAGAACACCTGATGCAGGGATACGAGAGTACAGGAACCCCCAGAAGCAGGCTCACTGGAATTCAGGAGGCCTGGGATGTGGGAAGAGTAGGATTTGGAAGTCCCAGGTTGCAAGGGCACCAGGCTGTGGCAACCTGGCACGTGTGGGCACTGGGATGTGGGAATACTTAGATGCAGAGGAATTGGGATGCACTTGCCCAGGGATGCAGAGGTACAGGGATGTGGAAGCCCCAGGACATCGGATAGTCACACATTGTTAACACAGTACTCACACACTACTGATGTGCTACTCACACACTAGTCACTCACTACTCATGCACTACTCAAACTACTCAGACTCTACTCACAACACTACTCAGAATCTACTCAAACACTACTTGCGCACTTGTCACACACTACTCAGATACTACTCACTGAATACTCAGAATTTACTCACACACTCCTCAGACACTACTCACATGCTGGTCACACAACTCAGACAATACACAAACACTGTTCACGCACTGCTCATGCTGCTCAGCTACTATTCAGGCACTGCTAACACACTACTGAGACACTACTGAGACACTACCCACACACTAGTCAAACACTACTCAGACTGCACTCACACACTACTCAGTCATTACTCACACACTGCTTAGATACTACTCATGCAGTACTCACTACTCACACCTATTCATGCACTGCTCACACTGATCAGTCACTGCTCACACACTAAGACACTACTCACACTACTCAGACACTACTCACTAGTCAAACACTACTCACACACTAACACTACTCATCTCTACTCACACGCTGCTCAGAAACAACTCTGACACTGCTCGCACGCTACTCATGCAGTGCTCACACTACTCAGATACCACTCACACGCTACTCAAATATTACTGTCACACCACTGAGACACTAGTTAAGCACTGCTCAAACACTACTCATACCACTCGGACACTGCTTCCACTGCTCAGACACTACTCTCACACTGCTCAGAAACTACTCATGCAGTACTTACACTACTCATATACTAGTCACACACTACACAGACTGTGCAGTGTGTGAGTAGCGGTGAGTAGTGTGAATAGCGTGTGAGTAGCGTTTGATTAGTGAGTGAGTAGTGTCTGAGTATTTTGAGCAGTGTGGGAGTAGTGCAAGAGTAGTGTGAGTAGTGTCTGAGTATGGCATGAGAAGTTGGAGCAGTGCATGAGTTCTCAGTACTGTCTGAGCAGTCTAAGTAGTCTGAGCGTGCTGCATGAGAGGTGTGTGAGTAGTGTCTGACTAGTGCATGAGTACGGACTGATTAGTGTGTGACTAGTGTGTAGGTAGTGTCTGTTTAGTGTGTGAGTAGAATCTGGGCAGTGTGTGAGTTGTGTCTGAGTAGTACCTGAGCAGCGTGACCAGTATGTGAGTATTGTCTGAATCGTGTGACTACATCAGTAATGTGTCAGTAGTTTATCAATAGTATGTGAGTAGTGCATGATTAGTGTCTGAGCAGTGTGTGATTAAAGTCTGATTAGTGAGTGAGTAGTGTCTGTGTGTGACTAACGCGTAAGCTGTGTATGTGAGTAGAATCGGAGTTGTGGGTGAGTACTGAGAGAGTAATGTTAGATTAGTCTGTGAGCAGTGTGTGAGCAGTGTGACCATTGCATGAATAGTGTGTCTGGCTGGTATGAGTAGTGTCTGAGCAGTGCGTGACTACTGTCTGAGTACTGTGAGTAGTGTCTCAGTAGTGTGTGAGTAGTATCTGAGTAGTGTGTGAAGAGTTTCTGAGGAGTTTGTGAGTACAGTCTGAGTAGTGTGCGAGTAGTATCTGAGCAGTGTGATAACTGCATGAGTAGTGTCTGAGTAGTGCGTGAGGAACGTCTGATCAGTGTGTGCAGTGTGTGAGTAGCGTGAGTAGTGTCTGAGTACAGTCTGAGTAGTGTGTGACTAGTGCATAGGTAGTGTCTGTTTAGTGTGTGAGTAGAGTCTGAGTAGGGAGTTAGTAGTGTCTCAGTAGTCTGTGAGCACTGTCTGAGTAGTAGCTGAGCAGTGTGAGCAGTGTGAGTATTTTCTGAGTCGTGTGATCAGTATGTGAGTAGGATGTGAGTAGTGCATTATTAGTGTGTGAGTGAAGTCTGAGTAGTGACTTAGTGCATGATTATGCTCTGAGTAGTGTGTGACTAGTGTGTACATAGTGACTGAGTAGGTTCTGAGTAGTGTGTGACTAGTAGATAGGTAGTGTCTCACTAATGTCTGAGAAGTGTTTGAACAGAGTCTGAGTAGTGTGTGAATAGTGTGAGTAGTGTCTGAGTACTAGCTGAGCAGTGCGTGAATAGTGTGTGAGTATTGTCTGAGTTGTGTGATCAGTGTGTGTGTAGTGTCTGAGCAGTGCATGAGTAGTGTCTCAGTAGTGTGTGACTAGTGCATGATTAGTGTCTGAGCACTGTGTGAGTTAAGTCTTAGGGAGTGAGTGAGTAGTGTCCGAGTAGTGTGTGACTAGTGCGTGATTAGTGCTTGAGCAGTGTGTAAGTAAAGTCTGAGTAGTGTGTGAGTAGTTTCTGAGTACTTTGAGCAGTGTGGGAGTAGTGCAAGAGTTGTGTGAGTAGTCTCTGAATATGTTGTAGTAAAATTGACATAAACTAGGAAAATGAAATGTAAAATGTAAGTGAAGCAACCAAAGAAGCCTGCTACTGCTCAAGTCCTCTATACTGCCCCAACCTTATTTAATTATTTACCTAATATTAAAATAGAGAAATAGTAACTAGACATGATTTATCTACGATACAGTTAAGGAACTAACCACCAGACAATGTAGTATTGTTGGTAAGCAGGGTATTCCTGTCAAGAGAGTGATGAACTGTAGGCCTGGTCAACAAACTGAGATAACCACTTGGAACTGCCAAGATCAGAGGAGGCGTATGTAAAAGGTAATATTGGCGGGGGAGATTGCGACCACTGATTCATTGACCACCTATCCAAATGATACCACTTACTCAAAAGAGAACAATGGAAGAAGACAGAGTCTGCACACTAATTTATATAGGAAGCAAAGAAATCTCGACCAATCATTAAAGAGAATAACAATGAATATGTATTAATAGTTTGAATATGTAATAATGTATAAAAGTGGAGATTTTTGAAACTAAGGTGTGCTCCCATTTAGGGACAAGCACTCCATTTCTGTGCATTAATGGAATAAACTTGGAAATACTTTTGCTCTGTGTGCTATTGTCTTGCACACTGGGTAAAGAACCCAGATTTGGGACAACAAATAGAGCGTGAGAAGTTGGAGCAGTGTATGAGTACTCAGTAGTGTCTGAGCAGTTTGTGAGTCAAGTGTGAGTAGTGTCTGAGTAGTGTTAGTACTGCATGAGTCATTTCTGAACAGTGTGTGAGTAGTGTCTGCATAGTGCGTGACGAGTGTCTAAGTGGCGCGGGAAAACTGTGTGAATAGTGTCTCTGAGTAGTGTCTGAGCAGTGTGTGACTAAAGTCTGTGTATTGAGTGAGTAGTGTCTGAGCAGACTGAGTAGCGCATGAATATGCTGCGTAAACTCTACTCACACTGCTCAGACACTACTCACACTGCTCAGACACTACTCACAGAGAATTTCCTCAGATACTACGTATGCAGTAGTTAGACCGTATTCAGACACTACTCACTAACTGCTCAGAATTTTCTCACACGCTGCTCAGACACTAATCACGCAGTACTCACACACTACTGAGACACTAGTCAGACACTACTCATGCACTGCTCAGACACTGCTCACACACTAGTCAGACACTACTAAGACTCTACCTATGCACTAGTCACACACTACTGAGAGCGTACTCATGCACCTCTCAGTCTACTCAGACACTACTCACTCACTACACAGACTTTACTCACACACTGGTCAGACACTTCTCACACACTTTTCCCACACTAGTTGCAGACCATGCAGAAACTACTCATGCACTAGTCAGACACTACTCACACAGTGGTCACACACTGCTCAGAAACTACTCATGCACTACTCACACTACTCAGACTCTCCTCACAAACTGCTCAGGAACTACTCACACACTACTGAGACAATACTCACCACTCACACACTAGTATGCTACTCACACACTGCACACACTGTTCAGAAACTACGCTGACACTGTTCACACACTACTCAGACACTACTCATGCACTAATCACACTACTAAGAAACTACACAGTCACTACTCACACACTATTCAGACACTACTCAAGCACTACTCACCTGCTAATCACTATTCACACACTGCACACAATACTCAGAAACTACTCTAACACTGGCTCAGATACTACTTAGATACTACTAATGCACTACTAATACTCACAAACTGTTCAGATACTCCTCACACACTACTCAGATACTACTCACAAACTACTAAGACACTACCTATGCACTAGTCACACGCTACTAAGAGTGTACATGCACATTACTCACTCTACTAAAACACTACTCACTCACTACACAGACTTTAGTAACACACTGCTCAGACACTACTTCACAAACACTATTCACAGACTTTCCCCACACTAGTGACACACCAGTCATGCACTAGTCAGACTCTACTCACACACTGCTCAAAACACTCAGCCACTACTCACACACTACTCACTCACTACTCAAACTTTACTCATGCACTACTGAGACACTACTCACGCTACTCAGACATTACTCACACTACTCATCACTACTCACACACTGCTCAGAAACTGACACTGCTCACACTACTCATGTAGTGCTCACACTACTCAGATACTACTCACACACTACTCAGACACTATTCACACCCTGCTCACACTACTCACACACTACTCAGGTGATATTCAAACACTACTCACACACTACTCACCACTGCTCACAAACTGCTCAGACACTACTCACATTTTATTCATTCACTACTGTGACACCACTCATGCGGTACTCTCAGACACTACTAAGACTACACTCACACAGTACTCAGACACTGCTCACACACTGGTCACATGACAGACAATACTCACACACTATTAGAATATCTCATACTACTCAGATAGTACTCATGCACTATTCAGCCACAACTCACACACAACTCAGATACTACTGACATACTACTCACACACTAATCACACTTGTCACACACTACTTGCACTCCACTCACACACTCCTCACACATCAGTCAGAAACTACTCATGCACTAGTCAAAACCTACTCAGGCACTACCAGAAACTCCTCAAGCACTATTCACACACTACTCATACTACTCAGACACTGCTCAAAGACTACTCAGACACTACTCATGCACTACTCACTAATCTGACAATACTTGCTCACCACTCACACACTACTCAGACACTCCACACTACTCATTGCTACTCACACACTGCACACACTGCTCAGAAACTACTCTGACACTGCTCACACACTACTCACACTACACAGACTCTACTTGTCACTACTCACACTGCTGAGACACTGCTGACAAACAACTCAGACTCTACTTACGCGCTGCTAAGACACTACTCCCACACTGCTCAAAGACTACTCAGTACTCAGACACTACTCATCCACAACTCAGACTCTACTCACACACTACTCAGAACCTACTCAGACACTTCTTACATGCTAGGCATATACTAGACAGACACTACTCACTACTCAAACTCTACTCACACACTACTGAGACAATACCTATGCACTAGTCACACACTAGTCAGCGTGTACTCATGCACTGCTCAAACACTACCCATGCACTTGCACTACTTACACACTGCTCACACTGATCAGCCACTGCTCACACACTACTCAAACACTAGTCATGCACTATTCACACTGCCATGTCCTGGCCCTCGCATCCCAGGGTCCTCCATCATGGTGCCCCCACATCCCAGTTCCCCCATGTCCCAGTGTCCCGATCCGATATCGGGGAGGTTCCGTTACGATCCCAAGAGATGAGATTAAGACACTGAAACCTGTCAAATGTCATACAACCTTCAACTTCATTTTTCAATCAAAAGTAGGAGCGGAGGGAAGAAGAAAAGAGAGAGAGAGAGGGAGACTGAGTCGGGGGGCAGGGGAAGATGTTCTGTCGGCCCCGCCCCAGCGCTGCAGGCTTTGTTGAGGCAGGTTTCAGAAGGGGTCCACATGGAGGCGAGGAGGAAGGGAGCGAGACAAAGAGCCAAAGAGAGAGCAAGAGCCCCCCGCAGCGCGCGGGCTTCTTTTTCTATGGGTCCATGCTCATGCGCAGATGTGCAGTTCGTGTTTCACGCCCTGGCCCCTGCGCAGGCGCACTGCGATGTTTTTCTTCAAAATGTGAAGGCGGTACTGGTGCTGGGACACGGTGGTACAACGGCAATGTCGAGACAAACCGCATTTAATGTCTGTTCTCTACACCACCCCGTGGCTCAACATTGCAGTCTCCTTAAGGGCAAAGAGACAGAGAGAGAGAAAAAGAGAGATAAAGGAGAAGGAGAAGGTAGTGAGAGGAAGAGAGTGGGAAAAACAGGGACGGGGCAGAGGGAAGTCATGGGAAGAGGGAGCAACGTGGAGGGTGATAAAGGGATGGGTAACAACAAACAAGCATAAGTGTTGCCCAGTGTAACTTTTCTTTTAACAATATGTATCTTTATAAACTTGAAGAGGTAGTAGGTTATTATTACATTAAAC
>RSEF01000003.1:19316727-19337160 GCA_003993805.1 Himantopus leucocephalus
GGAGGTGATCTTTGAATACTAACCAGCTTTCTTGGGCCCCTCTCCCCTCCCCTCTGCTTTATCCAAGCAGATCCCTCAATGGGCTGAACTCCACGGTAGTGAGCTTGCTGCACACCGTCCTTGCTGCCCGAAGGATCATGAACTCTGCCATCTTGTGGTCACTGCAGCCAAGGCTATCCTTGAGGCTGACATTCCCCACTTCTCCTTGTTGGTAAGGTCACGGTCCAGCATAGCTCCTCTATCACTTGGAGAAGGAATTTGTCATCAACGCATTCCAAGAGCTTCCTGGATTGCTTGTGCGCCGCTATGTTGTCCTTCCAACAGGTATCAAGGTGGCTGAAGTCCCCCCCTTGAGGACCAGGGCCTGTGAATGCAATGCTGCTCCTATGTGTATATAGAGGACCTCATCTGTTCTGTGATCCTTGTCAGGTGGCCTGTAGCAGACCCCCACTGTATGGCCACCTGCTCCTGCATTCCCTTTAATTCTGACCCATAAGCTCTTGGTTGGCTCTTCGTCCTTCCCCAGGTGGAGCTCTGTGCACTCCAGCTGGTCACTGACATAGAAGGCAACACCCCACCTCGTCTCCCCTGCCTGTCTTTCCTAAAGAGCCTGTGTCCCTCCATTCCAACACTCCAGTCATAGGAGCCATCCCACCATGTCTCCGTGATGCCAACAAGACCATTTGTTTGTATTAGCAATGAAAACACTATTGACTGAATTCAGTGTTGTTAAAGTCGTATTTTTTGTTTCTTAAGCAAACGTCAAATGAAAGTGTTAAGTGGTGATTTTTGCTTAAATGCTATTCTTTTTGTTCAAACAACAGTTGCCTAGAAGAATGTTTCCCAGGGCAGTACTTCACACTTACCAGTGGAAAAATGAGTAGAAACCAACAATTTTTCCTATATTATTACTTTATTTCATCTTCAAAGAGCTTTTTTCATAGTTTACTCTTAATTTTACTTTTTGGTGTCTTGCTCTTTGAATATATGTAGGGGCAAGATGGTTGGGATAATACATAAGGGAGTCTAAACTTAATATAGAAGGATTCAAAATGCCAGGTGCAAAGTCTATATGTAGCTTTGAGCTTTCAGTCTGAAATGAACATAATTTAGCTTTGTAAAGTGTTACCTGGGGGAAAAAATATTTTTTTGTCTGCTGAAATTTTGATTCTGACAATCTAACTTACATATATTTCCTCTGATGTTTTGCTTTGGAAAAAAATCTGTTAATGCTTGAAGAAAGAATGAGAAGTTCAGGGTAAAGAAAACACTGCTGTAGTCTCATCAGTGTGATAATTCTGTGTTGTCTTTACATACTTTGAAACTCAATTCAAACTTCACATTCTCTAAATTTTGCTGCTTTAGAAACTACTGTCATGTGTCCCATAAGAAAAGCTAGTGGATGATAATTATCACTATGCATCAAAAAAAGTTTAAAAATTGTTCTGTGCTTCCCATTAATAAATATTTTGAAAGCTTTACCTGTATATTTAGCTTGAATTGCAATAGCTCTCTCAATAGCATCAGTTTTAAAGGTAGTCATTTATCTTTTGAGAACAGTATAGTAATGTGGAATCAAAATTGGATTTGAAATACTATCTTCCAAAATTACTCTATTTCTTAATTATTTATTTTTTATTTTTTAGGTTAGAAAAAAAATACTTAACTTGTTAAATTTCAGTTAGTCAAACTTTCAAATTGTATATTGTATTACTCTTTTGGCAATCTTAGCACTTCAGAAACCTTTTATCCTTTCTCAGGTAAAATGTAACAATCACAAGAGATTTTATTCCATTGAAATACATGTTAAATACCCTTTGGGGGTGGGGAGAACATTTTCTAGGAAATAGCAGTTGTATTTATTCCTTTCTGTTAGTATAATGTTCTTCCTTGTTTTTTCTCAAAGAATATGGGCATTCTGAATTCAGATCACTTAGATCAGTTGAAACTAAACAGTTGCCATATAAAAAGAGCAGTGTGCAAAACTGCACCCATTTCCTCTGTGTCTTTGAAGATCGAGTGTTGTACAGAAGGGTTTTTTCAAGCCAGCTTAATTGGGTTGCTTTTTAAAGTGGAGTGGTCATGCTTCCTCATTAAAGGCACTTATAAAACTACTTAATATCTTCAGTTTTGTTTTGAAGTTTGAGCCCTTGACTGTTGTCAAATACCCCTTACTAACTGAATCATGCTATTCAGTTGAATGACTAGCTAGCTGGTTTAGCTGGATTCTTAACTCCTCTCAAGAAGACAAGTTCTAAAAGTGCCATAGATAATTGTACAAAGGAAACTTGAATCTAAGGTATGAAATTACAGTGTATTTATTTTTTCTGTTACGTTAGTGAGTCATTGCTCATCTTTGAGATAAGTTTTATGCCGAATTACCCATTTTTTTTCTGCAAGATACGAAAATGTGGCAGATAATTTTAAAGTGATAACAGAATGTTTTTTAGGTCACTGGTGGTGTTTATCTGTAATACTACTGCTGATGTCATCTCCAAGATCCTTTTTGTAGAAGCTTATTAAAATGTCTTAGTGATTCTTCACTATTACATATTAAATTCAAGTGGACTGAATGTTGGTGTGTGTGTGTATATATGTTAATACATATTTTTATACTGTCAGTAACGATGTTCAAGTGGGAAACATTTGGGTTCTAAATGATTTGTTCATTAATAATAATAATTCTGGGTTTTGTCTTAATTTAAGTTATCGTAGACTCTCTAGGCCTATATTAGAGATATACTAATGTGCTTAATCACGTCTAATTGTACTTTGTAGCATCAGTTCATGTTTAAAGTTCAAATACTATTAGCAAATTGAGTTGTAAAGGGAAGACCTCCAGAAATAGTTCACATCCCTTCTTCCGTTTTTCTCCATTTAGAATAAGATAAAAAGACTGTAGTATAGCAGTCCATCTTTCTAGTTAGTGTAGCCTTATTAATGAAAGTAACTTGTACCTCCCAGAAATTCATTCAGCAACTTCCTGTGTCTTTATTTTTGTAAGTTTGCCTCAGTTCCCAGAAGTGTCAGTTGTACCATGAACTGCAAACTGCTTGTGCACTCACAAAGACTATACTAATCCGTTCATTACTTTTCTTCACCACTTGCTATCTGGTCTCCTCCTTCTTATCCTTTCTTTTTCTGTTTTCTTACTTGGAAATTCTTTAAAAGGAGGTTAGATTAAAAGATCAGGTTAAAGACTTCCCAGTGAAGTGCCATAGCTCTTAGAAGGTGCTTAGGAACTGCTTGAAATGTTAAATATTTGATATAAGTAGTTTTGAGTTGCAAGACACCTCTCCTTCAAGTCAAGACAGCAACATGTTAGATTAAACAAATTTCTCTAAGCTTTTGTGAATTAAAATTAAAAAGGTAGCATGATTTTTTTTTTATTCTTTTGTCTTAACTGGAAGCTTTTTGAAGGTGAAATATAGTGTTCTGTAGTATCACTGATGAATTGTTTAGGCACGAAGGCTGGCTCTTTTGAAGAGCAGAGAATTCAGTTACTGAATTTAGTAATGAAATGAAGGATTATTTTCTATGTCTTTTTCAAATTTTTGCAATTCCTTATTGTGATTATAAGCATGAAAATCAGTAAAATTTGTTTTATGAGAAACTTTCTGACTGATTTTTGAACTTAGCAATTAAAAGATTAGTTTACACACTAATCCAAAACAAAGCATGGGGCTAGCCTGCGGATTTACTGTTACCATTTGGGGAATTGGTATTCAGGCTTAACTTTATCTTACTATAACTGGCATTTCTGGAGCTTCTAAAGGACCGTATATCTAAGAAACTAATCTGTTCCACAACTGATATGTCTCATTACTAGGTAGTTGGTTTAGTATTTTGTTTGCTTGCCTTATGGCATAGAGGCTAGGAAGAAACAGCCAATGTGATGCATATGCTTCTCTATATATGTGCTCTTCAAATTAAACTGTTAAAGAACTGATTAAATTTGAAAGAACTGAATTTCGTCCAGGTTAAGATCTGTTATCAAAATGCTTAAAGTTGTTTTAGATTTTCAGTTTAGTCGTTAATCTCCCACTTGTATATAAGTGAGTAGCCTAAGTTAGTCTTCAACATTGCAACACTTCTAATTTGAAACGTAGTTTAAAATACTAGTTTTCAGAAACCTAATTCTGTGACTATTCATGGAAAAACATTCATATGCTTTTTGTTAACAGAATTGTTAGGTGCAAAAACAACTTCAATATCCACATTTCTCCACTACCATCGTATAGAAATCTATTAAGAGATGAATTGTGCCTCCCATCTTTCATCAGGCTACTGAGGAAATCCAGTCAAACTCATGGGATAAGTAGAGAAATGAAATTAAAAGTTGTCTCTTTAAGCAGTGTTAGTTTCGTGTATCGGTTCTCTCTCCTGAAGTTTTAGCTTTTTGTGTGGATACACTATGATGAACCTTTTTTGTGCCTTATTTGTGGTACATCCTGGCTACAGAATTGGTGCAGCACACCTTCAGTGCATAAGCTGTCTTCCAGGTGACTTATTCTTGTTCAATTTTGTTATATTCCCGTATCTTTCGACCTGTGTTTTGCTGATTTTTAAGGTGATTGGAATGTAGTCTGAGAGCGGGAAGTGCATTTACCCTGCATTGTCAGTCTTTTACCAAATGCAGTTTTTGGTCAGATTGAAAAATGTTTTACTCGTGTCACAGGGAATTAACTATTGGCATTGTAGGTTATTTTAGCAAGGTACAGAACTTATGACTGTAAGATCGTACAGTTGTAGCCTTACTGATACTGGAACTGAAGCACTCATGCCTGTCTCTTGCGCTCCTTTAAATGAGCCTTTGTTAGTTTTTTTTTAAAGGTAAGTATTTTGCTCTCTTGCGAGTGTATTAATTTAATTCTTGGTTCTTCATCTTACTGAGACCATTCCTAGAGTGGTTTTCAGCAGCAGTAGAGTGAAACTCGGGGCGTTTGTGATTCTGGAGAAGCATGACTGTCGTGGTTTGGCCTCAGCCGGCAACAAAGAACCACGCGGCCGCTTGCTCAACGCCCACAGCCGTGGGGAAAATCTGGGGAAAATCGGAAGAAAAAGGCAAAACTCATGGGTTGAGATAAAGGCAGTTTAGCAGAACAGCAAAGGAAAAAAAGAAAAACAATAACACTGATAAAAGAATATACAAACGCAATTACAGTACCGCGCTCACCGACCAGACCCAGACCATCCCAGCCCCAGCCCCCTCCCCCGGCCAGCTGTCCCCTATAGCCTGGGCATGGCTCACAGGGACCTGTGTCCCCTGCCGGCTCTTGGGGAAATTAACCCCATCCCTGCTGGAACCAGGACAATGACTGAAGCTGTTTTTTGATCTGCTGATACCCTTTGGTTCACTTATGCTTTCGGAGATCGTAACTCCTTCCAGAAGGATGAACTTTGTTTTCCTCCCATCTAAACTAAGCCATGCAACAGGCAGTTATACTTAATCATATTGGTTTCTGTATTTGGTGGATGGGTCTGGTGTATGTGTACGGGAAGGACTGAGGTCTCTCTCTCCTTGATCTTTGTCTTTGGTAGAGATCAGCCAGAGTGAGGCAGGACAGTCTTCTGCAATCTGGTGCGAAGGTTTCTACAAAGTTTGTGTCGAAGTTTCTTAGAGACAACAGTCATCCTAAATTAGTAAAAAAAATACCTTAGGAGGAATGCTGTCTTAAAAAGAAAGACTTCTCCCACTAAAGGAAACCACTGTCAAGAAATACTATTCAGTTTTGAAGTCAGTTTGAAGAATTTAAAGAAAAGAATCACCAAACAGGTTGTTATAGCTTCTCTGCTTCCTCTTTTTAAAGCATATAAACGTGCTGGGAAACCCTGAAATAAGCTTTGGTTTTTGTTACCAAATGGCAGCGCGTTGACCCAAGCAGAAGATTGTTATTGCTCCCTTAAAGCTGAAGTCAGCTTAGATTAGTATGACTTTAACTGTGATTTTAAAAAAAAGAACACAACAAACCTGTCATAAACCAGGAGGCTTTTTGTTTTTATGAGTTGCTTAAATCTTGCAGATGTTCTTTTAACGATTAAATGTTAATTAACATTTAATGAAATGAAGCTTAAGCCACCTGGTTGAAACTCCACTGACTTACCCATCATCACAGAAATCAAGTCCAATCTCCCAGAAGTTCTCCAGTTATAGTGACCAAAATTTAAGCAATTGGATTCTTGCAGTCTTGGACACCTTTCCATTTGTGGTGGTGTTGGACTGGGGGGGTTGTTTTGGCAATGGTTACTCTTCTAGTGAAACTCAAAAAAGAAGAAAACTCAGCCTGATGTAGGCATATGGCATGGAAAATGGCTTAAGTTCAGCAAACTTCTGAAGCTCTGTACTTAGTTATAATAGGAACCACAAAGCAAACCTCAATAGGCAAGGCTCTTAGCTCTGGTTATAGATGAGACATAGCTGCTACATTAAGAGCAGAGCTTGGAAGGGTGAGGGGAATTCGTACCATTATGATGATGACTTTCCTTCCCTCTGCTTTATTCTAGTTTAATCTCTGACCTTTAGGCAACAGCTGGTAAGAATCTTGAACTATGAACCACTACTGGTCCACCTTCCTGTAGCTGATGATGTTTTACAGATGTTTTCTGCAGGCTCTTACGTTATTTGGCCAGAATGATATTTCTGTGCAATGTTGCTTGGCCAAGCACTTGCTGCTACTTTATAGCTAGCAGACCTCTTGATACTTTAACGGGTCAGTTAGCAGTGTCAGCTGCCCTGACCAGATATGCACTTGTCCGTATCCAGTTGACCATCTTCCTGGCAGATTCTGTGAGGTGAATGAAGGAGAGGCCTCTGGAATAGCTCCATTTGTCATGCAGGAAAGCTGGCAGGAACTGAGAGAATACTAAGTTCCATTTCGTTTAAAGTCAAAACAAACATTCCCAGAGAACCAGAGCTGTCCTAGTGGCTCAAGAAATTTACAGAGGAAATTTGAGAGTAAATTAATGAGAATTGAGTTGAATCTTTTTTTTTTTTTTTTTAACAGCAGTAAGTGTTCTTGTGCTCTAAGAGTGTAAACCAACCACCTACACTCTTAGGTCTAGAGAACATCTTATTTTTCCCCCTGTTCTGGTGAGTACTCTGAGATACAACTGAACTGGACCACACAAAGAAGGAGACTAAGGAGCTTAAATACACTAAAGAAGCAGAGATATAGGGTAAGACTGACTGAATTGATATCAGAAAAGGGGTTAGTGCCTTCCCTTAAGGCTCTGAAGAGACAAGAGGAAGACCAGCAAACCAACATAATTGCTTTGCTTAGTCCACTCACTTTCGGTTTGTCATGTAGATGTCAGTTCCATTAGTAGATAAAAAAGAAAAATGGCAGGAGCGCAGGGAGGCAGGAATAAAACCTGGAAAAGATACTCTTATTGGAATAAAAAGAATTACAGAATTAACAAAAACTACTGATTTTTGAAGAAGTATTGTAACTTACAAATTGACAAATGTATGTCTGGCACTAGCATAATTTCAGGTATTTCTGGTGATTTCAGGTAGTAAGCTCAACAAATGGAGAACTGAACACAGATGACCCAACTGCAGGCCGTTCAAATGCACCTATCACAGCTCCTGCAGAAGTAGAAGTAATGGATGAAACTAAGTATGTCCATCTTTTTATATTCTTTGGATCTTGTGTGCTCAGCTACTTCAAAATTTTTCTTGTGTAGTTATTAAAAAAATATTGTCTAAACTGAATAGCCACTGGTGAGGGGCAAAACTATTGTGCTATACTTTATTTTGGCTTTAAATATTTAAATAACAGACTTTCTATAGCTTGTGCTTTTTAGGCTAAGCCCTCAATAACATTTCTCTTTATACTAGAGAAGTGCATGCATTTTTGATATTTCAACTAATTTTGAAATATTTATTTTAAGATAGTGTTCTATGAAAAGTTACATGTGAAAGATGTAAAATTTTTACTCTGTGTGGTATTCTGATTCTCTTCTTTCCCTTACTCTCTTTCTGTGTAGCTGCCAGAAAGTGTTGAACATGTGGTGAGTTCTACAGCGCAGGCAGAAATAGCCCCAGGGGCTTTGTTCTTGTTATTTGGTTTAAAACTTAATTTCAGAGAACTTTAAAATGACAATCGCATGTGGAAATCACAAAACATGTTTTAATATTATGAAACAATTAACTGTTTCTACAAACAGCCACCTTCAGGAGCTATTTTGCCTGCTTCAAATCTTGCTTGCTTTTAAGTTGTGTCGTCTGTGGTGTACTTTATTTAATCCTTTTTAGTGGGTAGTAGAATATTTTTTTCTTACTTGCTATCCTGTTTTAGAGGGAAAAACATTCTTTTGAGATGTTGTAGCATTCAGCTAGTATTTTAACATCTAGAAAATAACTCACTTATATGAACAAGTAATAAATACTAGCAAATGTTTGAACTTTGCCTGTTATCTCTGTAAATGTAGTATTTACCAGAGTATTAGTTGTTGACAACCTGCTAACTAGTTACTAAAACTTAACTTCAGGGTTCCTTAAAGTTACAGTGTAATGAAAGTGTAAGGTCTGTTGACACGGGTTGGACAACTAATGTATATATATTTGAGAAGTAAACTCAGACTTGCAAAGTAGTACACAAAACTATTCTTGATAGCTAAAGGCAGTATAACTTTCAACATGTTTTCTTTTATAATTGTGCTTGGAATAGGATTTTACAAGGGTATGGATCTAGTTTATCATAAAATAGAGGCACTCGAGTATGAAGGATATGTTAGTAGCAGAAAAATCCAGTATGCATTCTTTAATAGCAATAAGTTTTGTGGGGCCCATTTTCCTAACTTTTAGATAAGGGGAAATTTCTCAAAGTACAATTTTTTCTTGAAGTGATTGTTCTGCACATTCTGGTTTTGGTATGTAAGATTTACGTGTATGTGTAGTTAAAAATTGTGAATGGAAATGTCTGTTGTGCTGCACTAACTTTCTGTGAGCACTCAGAAGACCAGTTCTTTATCTGCCATCTTTGCAGACTACTGTATTATTATTTTTCTAGCAAGAATTCAGGTTTTTTTCTATATCAAACAGAAAAAGACCCCAAAGAGCAAGGATGTTGATGGGCTGCATGTAGAGAAATTCTTTATCCTCTCCCTTTGGATAAGTGCAGTGATAACCTTACTTCTGCCTGGTTTATGCACACACAGAAAAAGATTAAATTTCTATAAAGTTTTGAGTAGTGCTCAGCACAATTAAACCTATGCTTAGTTATCTACAGATAGTAAGAAAATTCTCAGAAGCCAAGCTGCTGCAGCTGCTTTGAAAATGTAGAAGTTAATTTCCTCTGATGTGAATAATTGATGTACAAATATGCTATCCTTGACCTTTTTGGCCTAGTCTTTACTGGTTGTATTACAGACAAAATATGTAGTTTCAATATCCTACTCCTTAGATTAATTTTCTTTTTCAAGATGAAACACACAATTTAGTTTTCCAGCGGTGTCTATTTAAACCACAGTTTCCTCATTCACTGTTTTTTTTGGGGGTAGAAATTTTTTTATATTTTGGCAGTAATTAAAGCAAAACACATGCACACACCCCCACCCACACTCCTTCCCCAGCATCGCTGTCAGACATCAGTGTATAGGTATGCATCTCTTCTCCGTAACAATACTTTAGAAGGTTCAGGTAATTTTACATTTTAAAATGATAGTTACAAGCTTATTATCAAAAGCTGTTGTGAATTGTTTAAAGATCCATTTACAGATTTTAAACTGCTGAAGGGTGTAAGGAAATGCAAGTATCAGTATCTTTCATGTCTGTGATAAAGACATTTTTTGTTTTAAGGAGACGTTATTTTATCAAAAGACTGTCACTTTGTACCTCTTTCATAATCTTTTCTCCATCTGAAAATATGAACAAAGTTAACCTCTCTTCTGTTTGTAACATTTCCTCATACTCTAAGGAGATAAACTTAAATATTTTTTAGAAACGCTTTATTTTTTCCTTCTAGATTTTTTTCGTAGTTCTAGAAGCTCAGCATGACTATATCTTGGTTTACAAGACTGAAGAAAGGGTGTGCTATCATGTTTGATGTTTGATTTGTTTGGGGTTTTTTGGGGGGTTGTTTGGGATTTTTGGTTTTTGTGGGTTTTTCTTTTTTTTGTAGAAAGTAACAAAGTTCAAGTTAAGCCAGGCAAGGTTTAGGTTGGATATTAGGAAAAATTTTTTCACTGAAAGGGTTATCCAGCATTGGAATAGGCTGCCCAGGGAGGTGGTGGATTCGCCATCCCTAGAGGTGTTTAAAAAAAGGGTAGATGTGGTACTTGGGGATATGGTTTAGAAGTGGTTTTGTCAGTTTAGGTTAATGGTTGGACTAGATGATCTGAAAGGTCCCTTCCAACCTTAACAATTCTATGATTCTAAATTAAATATGACTGAAAGCTACTTACTAGAGTTGTAAAGCAGAGAGAAAGCTAACCTGTTTGGTTAACTAGTCACCTTTTTGCCCTAGCACTTGTAGATCTTATCTTCTATAGATGGTCTTCTAGTTAGCACTGAGCAATTAGCCTTTCTTTCCTTAACTCTTTGCTAGCCATCAAAATAGTTCCTTCTATGAAGCTTGTGTAATTTGGATAACTGAAAGGCTCTGCCTAGGGAGGACAGAGAAGGGCAAACAGGAAAAGATTATATGGTCTGTCCTTTTTGCATTTTGCATTCTTTTTGACACTTAAGCACTTATTAATAATCCTGCAGTAAAGTGCTGCCACATGCTAGATGACAAATGTAAAAACACAACTATCTAAACACAAATGAGAACTGAACATACTTTAGCATGTTTTGTCAAGGGACTGCTCAAATTGTAGAGGGAAGGGTATTTAATAGAAAAAAGGTATGACAATGTTTTAAGTAGGACAAGAAGTGTTTTTAATCATAATACTGAGATTGCTAGAGGAAAAGTTGTTTCTTGAGTTTCACAAATTGGTATTACACTGCCTGCTCTAAAAATGTTTTATACCCTACAGAGAAAGAGGTTAGCAGTCATTCAATGCCTTCTTTAAAAAGAAAAAAGTTAGTCTCCTAGAATTGGAAATTTTCAAAGCGTATCTATTCTTACGTGTTTTGCATGCATATTGAATAATAGGATAATTTTGTGGTTTAATACTTATTAATAACGCCTCTATCTGTAGCTTTAAATATGGCTTCAAGCAATGTGATATATATAATAGTGATAATGACACCCTCTAGTGACAGTTTTCTTAAGAACATGTCTGCATTTCTATTATAAATTATACTCTTCAAGAGATTATGCGCTATGGATCTCTAATCTCAGGGTTACACATCTTTCGTAAAATTTATTATCAGGCAGTGTAGTTTGACCTGTCTTATTCCCATGTAACTGAGAATATATTTTAAAATGACATTTATTTGGCCTTGGAAGGTCTAGCACTTCTAAGCTGATAAATATATGATTTGGTAAGTGCAAGCCGGTCCTGTGGTTTACAATGCTCTATGGAATTTGCATTCTTTTAATACTTTTTAGATATATTAATAAGGGATTTATTCTCCCAGACCAAGTCACAGTCTTCAGCACTTAGTGAAATTCCCTGCAGTTTAGTAGTTCTTATAATTAAAAAGAAAACCCAAACAACCTGTTAATAGAAATTATGCTCTTTGTAATAGTATTATGCCAACTCCAGAAGAACCAGAAGATGAAAAAAGCAGTGCTTTATGTTGGTTAAAGATAGAACTCTTGAATTACCCATTGCGTGATGCCCTTCTTCTCTGGTTGACAGAGAAGCAGCAAACTGCATAGGCTATGGAGAAGGAATAAAGGACAGTGTAAGATGTGCAGCCACGATGGGTTAAAATTTTCTGGGAAGGAAAGCACGAAAACCTAAAGTGTCCTTGAATTACGTAGAGGATCCAAGCAGTCCTAAACATTTAAGAAGTGTGATCTGCTGTTCCTTGAGATATACTCCATATAAGCAAAACATAGTTAAAGAATGAAGCGTTAAAATTCTAGATTGTTTTTCTAGAATATAAATTAAATGACACACTTTCATCTTCTGACAGTTACTTATATAACTTATGTTCTGTATAGACTAAAATTATGAATCGAGACAAATTTTTTCTGTAAGCTTTCTTTGAGGCCTCCTAACCTGAAACAGGTACAAAAGTGATTTACCATCACAGTCTGGGGTAGGATTTCCTCATTTACAGGATCATAGGATAGTAATTCACGTTGAAAGGGAGGGACCACTGTAAAATGCTTTGTTTTGATATGATGTTTGTTGTATATACATATATAAAATACTTGGGAAAAGATTGGGGTGAAAGAAGGATTATACTAAATTGGACCCCGTACATCTGCATATAAGTTCAAAGCTTAAGTGATAATGGATGTTAGTGGTTGTAGACAGATGCTAAGAAAAAGGGTTAGTAGTTATGGGGGAATTTCAGTTGCAGTTGGTGGCTACTAGCCTTCCAAAACAATTATGCCTCTTTTAGAAGTACTTTTAATAAGTAGCGTATGATATTTCTGCTAGCTGTAAAAAATACTTATCTATGTAGTTTCCCCTATTGAATTTTAATTTTGGGCTTCCTCTCCATCAATAACCAATGTTTTTTTCTACTGAAAGTTATGTAACTCTCAGAGCAGCTCTGGTCTGCCTCTGCCCACTGCTACTTTTTCAGTGACTGAGCGAAAGGGTGCCCTTGGATATTTTGAAAAGGTAACTTCTGTCTCCCCTTACTTTGGATATTGTTCTCACACCTTGTAGAACCTTATTTTTAGATCTTTATTCTCCCTGGTTATCAAGTGCTTTTCCCATTTCCCATACTCCAAACTAAGCCAGCAGGATTCCTTTTGAATTTTAGTGACATAAGATGCTTGGTGAACTTAAGGACTTACTGATAGTATTGATGCAGTACATTTATGTTTTCACTTCTGTTGTACTTGATAGTTTAAGAAAGACTCTTGAGTATATAGCACTGCAAATGCTATACTCAATAACCAAACTGCAGAACTCCATGGGGCAAGCTCTGTTAAGGTAGACAGCTTGCATGTTCACTTTTGATTGCAAACTGTGAATACTTTACTAACTGGAAGCTTTAATTTTAAAGGTGGTGGTCAGGAGCTGGGAGTTGCTTAAAATAAGGCTAACATTACATGCAAATGAAAACATTTTCATTGTGTATTTGTTGCTTTCTCCTTTAGTTTGTTTTCAAAAATACTTCCTGGACTTCTGCAGTCCTCCTCTGTATTATCTGTCTCTAAATCCCTCCAATTCTTTTTCCTTTTGTAGTGGTTTTTTTTTAGTTACTTTAAGATTGTGTCTTTTTGCTCAGTGAAATTTGCAGTTTTTGTCAATTTTAGTTTCCTTCACGTAGTATGCAATAGAGCAGAAGAAAGAATGTCAGTATACTTCAATATACTTAGGTCTGTGATTTTTCACTGTAGTCGTATGATCACAGCACTGAATGAGAACATTAATTATATTGTTCATGAACATTTTCTTCTAAAATATTTTGGGGAATAGCCTTGGGAAAGATTTTTCCAAGTTCTAGTTGACAGAAGAAGCTCAAATTGTTTTCTTGTATTAGCAACAGCAATGTCTTAAGTGCACCATTGAGGTGACATGATCAAGTGTCACAAAAAGTTCAAGCTTGTATTTGGCATATTACCAGTTAATATGAAAGAGTACTCAGGTAATAGAACATTCCTTATTGTTATAAATACATTTTTAGGTCAGCCTATAATGCCCATGCTTTTGATACCCTCACATAATACTCTAAACTTAATAGTTATTTTTATTGTACCTTTTTTCAATTGATACTTTTTTCAAAAAAAGGTGAAATGTGCTAAAAATATCTCTACTTCAGTTTCCTTCACTAATAAATCAACCATCTGCAATAGAACTTAGTGTGTTCCTTGTGGTGCTGGCTATACCTGAACTACATACTTCATTTGAAACAAATACAGTAAACACAGTTTAGTTTTGTGATTTCTTTTTATATCGTATGTAATTCATGTCATATCTGCAGGTGCTGCTGTTTTTTCAAGCGGAGGACAAGGAAAACCATTCAGCGCCACAAGTGACTAGAACCAAGCAGAATATGGGAAATTGCTTATTTGTTCAAATGCTGTCTTGTGATCTTAAAGAGAAAAAACCAACACTTCGTAATGACCACACATTTTCCAAGGACTCCCTTAAAAGTAATGTTATGCCCGTGTCCTTTGATTTGGTTCTCCTGCATCTGTCATTTGGTTCTTTTAATTCATCTATTTCGAAAGCTTTAAGGTTTTGTCAAATATGAGTGCTTCTTTGACTATCAGCAAATGGACCAATGAAATGGTACAAATGAGCAGTATCCTCAGCAAAACTAAACCTGAAAAGTATTTCTTCTGTCCTAGGAAATACTAGCAGTGTCTTAGCTGAAGACAGATGACATAAATCTGTTACTTGAGTTTGTAGCAACGTATCAAAAGCAGTTTTCTTCAAAAATGCACAACCATATAGAAAAATAATCAAATTTCTTTGCTACCACAGGCATTGATTTTTTTCTTTTCTTCCAGTATTACTGGTGATACTGTAGTCAAATTGTATCAGCATTAAACCCTCTCTGTGATATCGTTGTACAGTCACTGTCTAGAGATACAGAGAAGGCTGATTTAACTATTGACAGTTCTCTAAATCTTGGTGATGTTAATGAACAGAAAGTATTTCCAGTAGCCTCTGGGTTTGCAAACGTGCTTTTGTTACACCTGTGGTGGAATCGCAGTACAGTAGAAATCACAAGAGTGTTTGTACAAAGAATACAGAAGTTTGTATAATTTAAGTTTTGCTTCCAGTAATGTTAGTAAGATTGAAATACCATCAAAAGAGGATCTACAGAGGAATTATAAAAGAAGAAATAAATGTGATCATGGTTGAAGTTGAATAAGTATTAAAGCCTGTGTGTTCACCAGGGTAATTGATGATTGACAACAAAATATGGGTATGCCATGTAAAGTTAATCTGTTTGTAAATTATTTTACTCTTTAATTTAGAAAAGAAATGAAATGGAAGTGAGTTAGACTTCTTCCTTCTCTGTGTACTAGCCCATGGCACCCCAAAATTCCCAATTTTTTTTTTTTCCTGGAAGTTTCTTGTCTTTCAGTCTAATGTCACTACTATAATAGGATGGCAAGGATGTATCAGGTACTTCCCCAGTAGTAGTCCAACGAAGTGCCTGCAATGTGAAGAAACCAGCAGTTTTATAGACAAGGCAGCCCATTTTATATTTTCGTCTTCAGAATATATATGCTTCTTTTAAAGCCATAATGACAGAGGTGTGCTTTTGTCATGTTTAGCTGCCAGTTATTGAAGAAGGGGTGTGAAAGATGGAAGGGACTAGGCAGATTTGTTGACCAAAACTCAGATTATCTCAATTTTTTTATAATTCTTCTAGAGCTAATTAGCTTTTTTTTTTCCACACATGCCTTTTGGCATACGTATTTATTTTTAATCTGTTTTGTCATAGCATTTAAAATGTGTGTTAAAATAAATGCGCACCTTTGAATTCATTATTACATTTACAAGGACTTTAATTGTATTTTGTAATTTATTTTTCCTTAACAGCCAAAAGTGTATTTCATTGTTTGGATTATGTGCTCATATGTATACTTTGATCTTTGTCATTATTACTGCTCGTGATCTTAAGTTTTTGTTTTAAAAAACCTGAACTTGGTCTACGAAAACATACTGTATAACAGGTCGTAAGTTTCCACTCCACCAGTTTGTGGTTTTGATTATCTCAAACTCATGAAGCTATTTCTTTGTTTTTGTTTGAGCTGAAAAGGTTACTTGACCATACTCATATGAACACACATCGTTCTTTGTAGTACTTGACCAAATTCGTTGCTTTGTAAGATTTGTAAGTCCATGTGGTATATGTATTTCGCACACACTTGATTAGTTTTATTTTCAGAGGCTTTTGACCTGTACAGTTTGTATTATCTGAACTCCATACGTGTAACAAGGAAGTGTGTATATTATGGACTTAAAATATTTGAATATATAAAAGTTGTTTATTTGTTGAAATGACCAGTATCTAGGCACTTTCTTTTCAGCAATATTTTTTTAAGTGCTTGATTTTAATGCTGAAAAAGGTTTTCTTGTAGCAAAGTGGTCAGTACTAATGCAGGTATGTTCAGGTTATGCCAATATGATTTGCATTTATATCCTTTTTTTCCTGTCTAAACTAATGAAGTCAACATTGGCTGGATGTTAAAAAATGAAATACATCCCTGTTCAAATGTAAGACAAAAAATAAAGATAGTTTTCTAAAACTTGTCTTTTTTCTCCCTTTCCTACAGTCTTGGATTAAATAATGGAAGCTGTTATTTTAAGAACTGCTGAACAGTTTTAATCTTTTTGAATGGCAAGGAATTTGAAAGCATGAAACTTGAAATGCTACCTCAACATTGCAGTTATAGTTATGTTTGCTTATTTAACAGGTGTTATTATATGCTTAATACACCTAACGATAACAATGGAGTGAAGAGACTTTTATGCACATGTTTCTAACTGGGAAATATACTCGGCGTCTCCATGGATTAGTCTATGTTGTCTGTGCTGCCTAGAATAAAAGCCATTACAGATACTGTGACATATGCAATGAATGTGTCTTTAATTTTGCTGGGTAGGTATCTAGAAAAGGAAGGTTTATGGTTAGTTCTTCAGTCACAACCTTCTGTTTGGTAGAGGTGATTTTTCCTAGCTGTAGAGCATTTGATATGATACAAAAAAGGGCGTATTTACCTGAGAACAATGTTAATAGACAAAATTGGTTGCTAGACTTCTAGTTAGGATTCCTAGCACTTTGCTTCATAAGAAGATGTTTTCATTTGCTTGTGCTGTTACAGATCTACAGAACTACTGCAAGTAAAATTTTTTTTCAAGTTCATGTTTTCTTTTTATTCAAACTAAAGTTTTCTTCAGAACTTCTTTTTGAGACTTGGAATTCTAACAACTGTTAGCTTAAAACTACACCCCCATTTTTTTTCAGTAGTTTTTTAATAGTTTTTTTGAGGGATATTTCAAACATGAAGATTGCAGGATCAGTTATGTCAGAATTAAGCCACTGTATAGCTTCATTGATTGTCTTATCAAGTTAAATAGTATATCTTCTGAGAATATATTCCTCTTTCTTAGGGTGAGTGATAGTAACTGTGGTCATATAGTTTTAAGGATGTATTCAGTTGTCAGGTGCTCAATTCTTACTTTTCTTGTAAGATAGGCTGTTCCATACCTTATTACCACATCTGTTTGAACCTTACTCAAAATACAGCTTTACTGAACATGTGTGGGGCTTCCAACTTGCCTCTGAAATGTTATCTTGTTGTCATTAAAGGCTGTGGAATCTAAAAGTACTATTAAAAAAAAAAACAAACCCAAAACCAACCAACCAAACAAAAAAAACCTCCAAACCATTCACTATATTGTGGTTTAACCCCAGCTGGCAATGAAGCACCACACAGCCGCTTGCTCACTCCACCCCTGCCCAGGTGTCATGGGGGGAGAGAATTGGAAGGGTAAAAGTGAGAAAACTTGTGGGCTGAAATAAAGACAGTTTAATAGGTACAGCAAAAGCTGCGCAAACAAAGCAGAACAAGGAAAGCAGGGCTCCTGGTTACTTGGGAAGACAAACACCATCACTCTGAACATCCCCCCCTTCCTTCTTCTTCCCCACTTTATATACTGAGCATGATGTCATATGGTATGAAATATCGCTTTGGTCACCTGGGCTCAGCTGTCCCAGCTGCATCCCCTCCCAGCTTCTTGTGCACCCCCAGCCTACACACTGGTGGGGTGGTGTGAGGAGCAGAAAAGGCCTGGGCTCTGTGTAAGCACTGCTCATCAATAACTAAAGCATCCCTGTGTTACCAACACTGTTTTCACCACAAATCCAAAACATAGCACTATACCAGCTACTAGGAAGAAAATTAACTATCCCAGACAAAACCAGCACACACTAGTTTGAGATGTAAGTTATTTTTCAGACTACACTCCAATTTTCTTGTGTACTGAAGAGCACTTGAGTGTTTAGCTAGCCCTGAATGCTTAGCTAACCCTTGGATATTGAAATGGACAACCAAAATATGGAATTACCAAGAAACTGCTTTTTAAAGTTTTGAGAGATTAGGCTACAGTCATGTCTGTGGCAGAGACTAGTGTTTAATTTTTAGAAAGGTTTTTGTACACTGCAGATCTCTACCTCAGTGCTCCGAGCTTTTCTATTGCCTAGAACAAGGAAGTCATTGAGACATGGCCTTTGGTGGTAATCAAAAATTCCATGAAAACTTAAAGCACGTGATGGACAGAGCAAATGATAAGGAAGCAAGGATCCAGTGAGTGATGATCATTGTACCTGAACATTTTATATGTTGATCCCTAAACTACCTTTTGCTTCTTTCTGAAAAAGCTTGAGAATTTAAGAGTTGTTAGAGGTTTTGTAAATCTTGGACTGTGCTCTAACTACTTTTTATTCCAGGCTTCAGAAAATCACCTTAAGTTCATGACATTGAACTGAAAATACAGTGCTGAAAATACAGGTTTGTGAATTTTATTAGTGAATAGAGGGCTAAGCCTTCTAGATTTTCAAGAGCATTCAAGAACTTTGAATACGAGTGCTGCAATGGATGGCTATAAACCCTTCAGAAAGGACAGGCAAGGAATGGGAAGTGGTGGGGTAGCCCTGTATGTTAGGAAATGTTTTGATTGTCTGAATCATTATGATGCTGATGAAAGGATCGAGTGTTTATGGGTGAGAATGAGGGCAAGAAGGCAGATATCATGGTGGGAGTCTGTTATAGGCCACGCAACCAGGATGGAGAGGCAGATGAAATATTCTGTAAGCAGCTACAAGTCTCATGATCGGTAGGTAGCCCTTGTTCTCATGGGGGACTTCAACTTGCCAGATGTCTGCTGGAAATAAAATACAGCAGAGAGGGAACAATTCCTGGAGTGTGTTGAGGGTAACTTCTGTACAGCTGGTGAGTAAGCCAGCTAGAGAAGGTGCCCTGCTGGGACTGTTGTTTGTGAACAGATGGTGGTTTTGCAACGGGGACAAGAGGGAGCTCCAATGACAGGGAGCCTGACCCCATCATTGCAGCTCAATGCAAGGTGGCAGTTGGCAAAGGGGCTGGCCTGCCTTCTCAAGCCAGCTTTTCTTCTCAAGGACCAAGGTCTCAGCTGGGTCCACAGCATCAAGCTTCAATGTAGTGGCACATGTAGTCTGTTGCTTGAAGCCTTGTGCTGAAGTGCAGCAGCCCTCCATGTGCCAAAGGCACTGGCTGCCTTCCTTGGCCACACTGAGCACGGCCCCTTGCCTGGCCTTCTCTGGGCCATTTTAGCTAAGTGCCTACCCACTGCTCTTGCAGGACAAAGACACTGCAAGTGTCCTGCACCTCTCAGGAACTGCCACTTTTCAGNTGCCCACTGCTCTTGCAGGACAAAGACACTGCAAGTGTCCTGCATCTCTCAGGAACTGCCACTTTTCAGCTGTCCCTGAATGCAATAAAAGTGAAGTTTTCTCCTTGATCTGTGTTTGTGTCATGTGTGTGCTGGTCTTGGCAGGAGCTTTGTCCTGCAGCTGTGGTGTCAGCAATGGCGTGTGCGCTCACACCATNGCTGTCCCTGAATGCAATAAAAGTGAAGTTTTCTCCTTGATCTGCGTCTGTGTCATGTGTGTGCTGGTCTTGGCAGGAGCCTTGTCCTGCAGCTGTGGTGTCAGCAATGGCGTGTGTGCTCACACCATGGGCCTGGCAGTGCCCTGGCAGAGCTGGGAGGGTTGGTTGGTTGCCCAAGCCTAGCCTGGGTCAAGGTGTCTCAGCAGCCGGAGTGCAAGGCACGTTCAGCCGCTGCCTCCTGGCCACTCACGCCCAGCCTCAGGGATGCACTAAGAGCTGCCTCCAGCACTTGGTCCTCTGCACACCCGCGTTTCTTCCCATCCAGGTCTCCGTAGGCACTTGCATGGCCCAGTGGGCGCAGGGACAAAGCCCTGCTCCACATCACGTACTCATCCCCCTTCCTGCTCCACTCTCCCAGCTCTGCCCTGGGACACTCCCCTCCTGTGCCACTCGCGGCTTACGGGGGAGTAGAGAGGGAAACAAGAAGGAGGCCTTCCCACGACTTCTCTGTCCTGGAGCACTCAAGATGGTGTTTGTGCAATAGGGAGAAGGGGGATTCCCCAAAAAACTGAGCCTGACCCCATCTTTGCAGCTTGGTGCAAGGTGGCTGTTGGCAAATGGGCTGGCCTGCCCTCTCAGACTGGCTTTTCTTTCCAAGGACCAAGGTCTCAGCTCTGTCCAGAGCATGAAGCTTCAACACAGTGGCACATGCTGTGGTCTGTTGCTTGAAGAGTGTCATTGAAGCATAACAGCCTTCTGTGTGCCAAAGGCACTGTCTGCCCCCTCCTGCAGAAGCCCAGGC
>RSEF01000003.1:19337170-19352369 GCA_003993805.1 Himantopus leucocephalus
CCTTTCATTTTATGTGCAGCAAGATCAGTTTGAGGTCAAGTTTTGTCTTGCTGAATTGAGCTAAAAACAAGTGGTTTTGAACAACATATTACCTTTTCTCTCCTTTTTTATTTTTTTAATATATATTTTTTCAAATTCTGAAAACATAGGCTACCAAGGTGCATAAAAGTGGATAGATGAATCTTAGGATTTTATTCTTTGATTTGTTTCTTTCAAACCATAGCCATCGTGTTCAACATCTAGATGAAGTTTAAATGAAGATGTTGCTGAGTAAAACAAGACAAATACAGCTAGTAGCTTTTGCTAGCTGCACTGCCAATGCAAATCTTTAACTGCAAATCAGATAATATGTTTAACTGTGTATTTTTATGTAACAATGGTCGTTGATTTATAGTGGGCACAAACTACTTGCACAACTACTATGTTACAGTGGGCGTCTTTATTCTTATCTCATCTATACTTATTAGAAATATCACATAACTCAGTCAAAGCTAATAGTGTTACTGGGTAAAAATAAACAAGAAACAGTCAAAAGAAAGAACCTCTACACAATAAAAACCCAAGAAACAGGCTGTCAGTTTTATTAAAACTCTAATAAATTTGAATGAGTGTAATTTATATTATGAGGCTTGTACATAGCAAAGACATATGATCTTAATCTTTCAACAAATAAGTTGTTTAATTTTTTGGGCACTGCATTGCACTAGCAGCTCATCTTGAGTAGTGTGTCTTTTGCTAATCAGGTGCTTTCCTCAGTCACTGAATTCAAACTCAATTAATGAAAGAAAACCCTTTAAAAATTTTAAATGAAATTTCCTTGGATCTCTAAGAGCAACATGCTATGTTTACAAGTCAATACCAGCTGAGAGTTATTTTGTGTCTTAAGTTGAGAAGGTATTTCTCTGATGGCAGAATTATGACAGAAGAAGTAGATTTACCCCAGAAGCCTAAAATAGGCTTTTAATTTCACAGAAACATAGGGGAAACAAGAGAGGAAAAACTGTCAGATTACAAAAATAGACTTGTGTAAGCCTGGTATGACTGGTGAGGATAAAACTAAGTCCGGTGACATGCTGTATTTGCTACTATGAGACTATCAGACCTTGGGTAGGTCTGTAATAATATGCAGGTAAATAAGTGTGAATTTTTATGGGTTTTTTTTTTTTTTAGCGTCAAATAAAATTTCTAGTATGAGCCCCCCGTTCTCTGTAGGTCACTTCTCGGTAGTATAAACATTGGGAATAAATCAAACACTATCTCACTGTGGGAAATTCTTTCAGACAAACAGATTAGCCCAGTGCAAGGTATGTTATACAAACAGTGGTGACACTAGAGAGCTCATAGGTCATGAGATAAACTTAGGATAAAACAGTCCAGGAAAAGCTTCATGTCCTTCCAACCTGAAGATGCCAGAACACACAATGAGATGGAAATTTATCTGTATTAGATAGAACAGAAGCAAAATAAAAACTCCAGTGAATCTACACTCTTATAAAATACATTAATTCTAGATCTGCACAGTTTGCACTACATCAGTTCTACTTAGATCAATCTAACTGTAAAATGTTAGTCTCCTCTTCCCATGTAAGCGATTCCTGTCCTTGGCCTACTTCTACAACTTTTTAACTCTGTGTATTCCCATTAGCAAATGCATCTGTATCTTTCTGTGTTGTTTCTTAAGTAGCTTATATTTAATGCAAATCATTGTCTTTGCAGACAGTTCAGGATCCACTTATACCATATACTTTTCTCATTCGCACAGAAAGTTTGCTTCTTGCTCATTGTTTCATATGAGCATGTCTACAGAAAAGGCACTCATTATACTCTTCAAAACATCCTAACAACTCTCCTTTGTTATTCTGACTACAAAAAGGGTAATAAAAACCCCAAAGATTTTGACAACAATTAGGCTGCCTCCTCTTGGTTGCCTTTATTTTCTTATAAAGAAATGGGTATTCAAATTCAAGTAATCTAAAAGACAACAAATCCAAGTCATATACTTGCACTCTAAAAGTACATATTTCTCTATTTTATTTTAAGAAGAACTTCAGGTGAGTTGATCAGATGTGTACACATGCTTGGTAGTTTTGTACAGGTAAGTGAAGGCAATCAGTGCCTTTTATGTGGATAAAATTTTCTGTTGCACTGTCAAGATGCCTAAGGTGTTTTCTTTTTTAAAAAAAAAACTTGCTCATCAGTCTGTGTTTATGCAGCTGTGATTGCTCTTTTAAACCGTAAGCTCTTCATGGAAAAGGCAGTCTTTTTATTTTGTTTTATACAGAGCTAGTAATATGGTCAGTAGCTGAAAATTTAAGGTGCAGCACTGAAATAATGATCAGGGACAAATTCCTGGTGGAGGATTGAAATCGCACACCAATAATTTTAAGTTCCAACACGTGAGACCTTTGCTGCTATTGGCTGTAATGAGCTTTATTTAAAAAAAAAAAAAAAAAAATCTTGCACGATAGATCTAGAGCCTCTTGCAGAGACGTAATAATCAGTAAACTTAGAGGCAAACACCATGGATTTATAATATTTCATGATTCAAATTATTTCATGATTTACAAACTCAATTTCCTTATAGTTTCACAATTAATTTGTAATTTTGTATTTACATAATGTCTAAGAGACAATCACTTTTGCAAAGCGGCTTTTAAAAACTTGCAGTGAATAACAATATAATATTCACTCATACTGAACTCTTATTCACAGTGGTAATTTTGTGTCAGCCACCTTTAAAAGAAAAGATGTACAGTGTTAAGTCTGTTTCTAATATAACATATTCTTTGTGAGAAGAACATGGAGACATGATCTTTGGAAGTAACATTTATAAACATAATTAATGAAGAAAATATTGCCTAGCCCAAATTAAAGATCGTAGAAATGCTTTGAACTCCTCCCCCCCATGCAAGAAAATGCAACAAAGATGTCATTCCTATGTGTACTCAGGGATTTGTTTACTCTCCTTTGTTACAAAGGGCTGTACAGAGGGCTCTTCGTAATCAAAAGTATTTTGTAAACCATTAGATAAAATATTAGTACATACAACTGTATAATTCTACTTTCCATTGAATTTGTGTTGCTATTTTTCAATAAAAAATATAAATGAGCATTTGTTGCCATATTTACTTCTAGGAAAGAGTTTTATAGGGAATGGTGGACACAGACAATAGATGTACATATAAAACAGATGTTAGCAAATGAAATAGAACCTTGGAACAGAACGAAAATTAAGAGAAGATTGGTTTAGATAAGGTTGGGATGCCTACAGACATGATCGATTTATTTTTTTGTTAAGGGAGAGAGCTATACTCGACTGGCGGTTACACATTTCTTCCTCAGTTTTTCCTCACTTTAATCTTTCATAACTGCTTCAGAAGGAAGGCAGGACTATAAATTTCAGTTACTGTAGTTTGAGAGATGTTCTGGAAATCAGCGTTTCTAGTCACATGAAGTATCACTGAGCCTTAGTTACCATTCAAAGTAGTTGTGTTGGACACTTCCTTGCTCATGTGGCATATAGAGGCACAATTCTTCAAGCAGAGAAAGTGTTCATTCTCTTATTCAGTCTTCATAGCCAGACATACAACTATTTTAGCAATAACTCCTGTTATAAAGCTTTTGAGAACATGCAGAGTAGAAATGCTCAATATGCATTTATTATATATATTTATTATTTATATATTTTTATTATTATATGCATTCCATCATTTTCTCTTTTTTAGTTCATTTAGCAGGATATTTCAAATACTCTTCTGGGAGTAAGGTTGTGATGTCTTCTATATGAACAAAAATTTACCTTCAACTTCTTCCTCTTTGTCAGAGGTTTTCCAGATTACGTACAGTTATTGCCTTATATCCAGATTACATACAGTTACCAAATTCAATACAGTTAATTAAAATGCATTTTTATTAGAAAACTCATTCTTACTTTGTTTGCAGCAGGAAAAAATAAACTAAATAAGGTTATTTCCAGTAGGAAACTCAACATGTAATGAATGTCAAAAATCTCTCGATGTTTCACTAAGCCAAGCAAGATATTCTGTATGGTATCCATAGGTAAACAGTGTTGTTCTGTATCTTAGCCATTCTTTGTAAATTTCCTTTTGGTTAAGGTACTTATTACGATGAAGCTATAATTAAATTGTTCTGTCTTAGACTAGACTGTTATAATGAAAATATTCTTTATTCTTGAGCCAATAGATCAATGGGTATTACTTTATGGGAGAAGGGGTCAGGCATTTTCAGAAGAGATATAAACAGTATACTTGAAAGAAAGAAAAGGTTTAAGAAAGATAATTTCATAATACCTCATGATGCACAGCAAAATAGAGCATTTTATTCCCCTTTCACCTTTTGTGGAAGCTTTTATTATTCTTACACAGCTTCAGATTGCTAATATTTGGGGTTCAGGCAGTTGGTTTGAAAGGGACTGTATCTGCTGCTTTGCCTAAAAAAAATCAAGTGAAAAGGGGATGAGAAATATGTTTAAATATACAAGTCATGAGGTTACATTATAGCATTACAAAGGCTATTCCAAATTAGGCTGATTGCCAAGGGATCCAAAAGACCTCTTGTCCCAGCTCTGAGACTGTAAAAGGTTTCCTAACCTGATGGTATCTTTCTAAGGTCAGTTATACAAATCAGTACCCAGAATATTTTAACAGTATGGAGCAAAGCAGCCTCCAAGCAGCTAAAAATCTGCCCTGGAGACTTAGCAGTAAAGAAACATATGTATTCTCTTCTATTTGTCAGGATTCAGTTAAAAGCCAGATGGACTGAATTTATTTTCACCCAGTTTTACTGAAAATATCTTTGATTGTTTTTAACAGATTTGTTTAGAGAGTTAAATATGAGATATACGGGGAAACAAAAGACATTTGTAATTCAGTCATCACTGTAATACTTTTTTATCATGTGGAGACTTTTACAGTCTTTGGCTTATCAGTGATTTACAATACTTTGGAGCTCACACTTCTTCTCCTTTGTATGACTTTCTTGTTTTATGCCCATATGATGCTGCTTGCTTGCTTCCTTCCTTCCTTCCTCTTTCTTGCCCCTCCACCCCTCACCACCCTCTTTAGTGGAAAATTATGTTGCCTAAATTCTGTTAATGCAATACTGGAATAAAAGTACAGTCAAAACTCAAGAGAATAATCCTGAACTATTGAGTTTGGTGGGAGTCTTGTAAGGAGTTTTGAGGAGGCCATAAATAAGTTCCATCAATACTGTGAAACTTATCAGAGACTGCATACTTACAACACTGCCTTCTATTTATTTATGTGTTTATTTAATTATTTCTCTGGTTTAGGTTTAAAAAATGAGAAGTGGGCACGTGTTGCAAGGAGAAAACTTCATTTTCTTGTGGTATATATGTCCAAGTTTTTTACACAGGTTTTTTTGATGGGTTTCCTCTCTAGATCACATCTCATTCTCATCTCATTCTCCATTGCTAAGATGTAAAAAAAGGCCTTAAAGATCATTTTGTGCTGTTGTGCTACTTCATTGCATCATACATCAGTAAGCCATTTAAAAACAAGTTTATTTACATTTCCCATTGCTGGTTAGAGAGCTCAAGGTTCTAGCAAATCTCTGACCATACAGTGAAGTATAACTGAATGCTAACTCTGTGCTCACTTTCCCTGCTCACCACCAGTTAAATATTAGAGACTCAGAAAACACATTTACGTGAAGGTAGGAGCTAGGCAAAGGTAACTGTGTAATAGCCCCTCAAAAATTACACTATTGATCAGCTGACCTAGGGGTGATTCTGCTGTTATTTTTTCTACAGAAAATTTTCAGATTTCAGAAATTTCCATAATGAAAGAAAGTTCCTTAAGAAATATCCATGATTTAGGACACTGTTTCTTCTTTTAAGTATTTAGTTCCAAAATCCTAATGGAATATCAGGTCAATGCAGCCCAAATATTCTACTGAGATTATTTAAGAAACAAGTTAGTCACCTTTTTTCACCTTTACTTTTCAAATCTTCACCAGGGTGAAAAGGTGTTGTAATACAGATAATAAATTGCAGTGTATGGAGTCCCTGTTACATGTCGTTAGACTGAGAAAAAATGTGGACTGGTTTGTGTATTGACATGAGAATAAAAATTCAGATTTCATTCTCTTCTCTGTTTTCAAGTCCCTCTGCAATCTTTTCTCTCTAAATGTAGGCAAGAACTAAAAGATCCTGAGATAATAAATACAGTGTGGCTGTCACTGGTGAGTCACTATCACACAGTTCTTTCTCTTCTTCTGCCAAGGTAATTCATTCCTTTGCACACATAAAGGGGGAGGGGGGGGGAGGGGAGCGGAGCAAAAAACAAATGACATAATGTTTGCTAATTTGATAAACAGTTATGTCATCTATGGACAGACTAATGGATTACAGAGTTAGTGGGACAGCCAAGGTATCAAACACAAGTACTCTGGTTCTGTTCCCAAGTCCTTGGAAAAAGACTGTATTATCCATCGTTCTTACAGCTGACCAGTTTGCAAAGTGCCTTTCAAAATCTTTTATTTTTTCCTGAAATGTGGCTTCAGTGAATTCCTTGTGTGACCTCCTCAAAAAACCAGACTGTTTTAAATATAGAAAACCAAATTTAAAAATAGTCATTAAGCCCATTCAAAAAGATAGTTTGCCCTCAGGTAGGAAGTAATAACAGGACAATGATCCCAGTTACTTGCTCCTTTAGTTATAGGGAAATTAAACCATTCCTAGATACCGAAGAAACTGTCACATGGGAACATACACATCCGTGCATGTTCACATCTACCAAAAATAATGTTCATCTTATTGTACCTTAGATACCATGCATCTTGGAACGCTATTGGTTTACTCTGTCTGACCCTCAAAGTAAGTGAGCGGGCAGAATTTATAGCCAAGGTAAGACTGATTCAAAAGAAACTACTGCATCCAGTCAGCTTTGGTTGCATACACCAAATTAGAGTATGTCTTTAATATTCTGGGCACAAATTTCGACTCGAATAAAACAAAACCTTGAGAAGCGGCAGCATGTAAATCATTCATGAATAGAGCTTCTATTTTCTTGTAACTTGTAGCTATTTACTGTAAATAGGGAAGGATAATCTCTCATGTAATGTGATCATTGCCTAATTGTAATACAAAACGGGTATCTTTCAGCATATTGGGCATAATAGCGTTGAAATTCTGTAAAGCAAAACTGAGCTAAACTAAAATATCCCTTGGAGCAAATTGCTTGAAATGAAACATGGCTTAAGTGGGTATTTAGTTCTTAACAATATGAATGATCTGGAAGAAAAAAAAAATATTATTGGAAGTATTTTTTCTTGATTATGGAAAATTCACCAGCTACTGATAAATAACGACAGGCAAATTACAAAGTTTGAATGAATAAATGAGACCAGTATCTGTATTTTAGTCATAAATAATTGATACAATGTTTCTTATAAAGCTAAATTTAACTTAGATTTGGTTTGGGGTTGAAAAGTGCTTTGGTATGCAATGGTAGTGAATGTCCAAGTGCAAATAGTGTTACATTGCCTTACATGAGCTGTGTGATACAATACCTAAAAGACTGTCTGGAAATCAGAGGTCTTGGGACTTTCTTGGGAGATAGCAGGGGATATCAAGTAGGGTTTAAGCAAGGATGTCACTGCTTTCTGTAACTTCATGTTGAAAAAATGGATATGGCTCCTAAAGGAGCCACGAGAACAAATCAGGGTCTAATAAATTAACACTCTGGTCTAAAGGCCTTAGACATCCTATTTGGCAAAAGGAACATAAAAGCACACATAAGATTCTGTAGATGAAAGCTGACCACAGCCCATTCAGACTTAAACCAAGGAAACCTTTTGTGCAGAAATATAGTTATGAACTGGAACAATTTCCCAAGAGATGGGGTGAACTCATAAATTAAAAAAGTCATCATAACTGAATGTATCTATGGAAGATGTAGTATAGTTCAAATAGAAATTATAGATTTAGTGCAGAGATTACCAGGGGTGTCTCATAGGCTTGTTTGTGCATGAAGTCAAGCTAGGCAATCATACGAGTCCCTTTGATTTTAAAGGAGATGAATAAATGCCAAAACCCCAACTAACTTCAGTAAGTGAACCTTAGAACAATATGGTAGCTAATAATTACTCTAAGCAATATGCAGCTTCTTCCTCCCAAGTCAAGAAGAGCAGATACTCAGTACATGTCCATTCAACACGGGAAGTTGGTTAATTGGGGTCTGTTCCCTAGGGCTTTTAGAAGCATTATTAAAATGTTAGAGCTGTGACTATCTGGAAGAAACCATGTAATTCTTACCCACTGAGGGTAAACAAGGAATTGAGAAGCTTTAGATAGAATATTAGATATTAGGAAGAAATTTTTCACTATGAGGATGGTGAGGCACTGGAACAGGTTGCTCAGGAAACTTGTAGATGCCCCATTGGGCATTGGGCCAGTGTTCAAGGCCAGGTTGGATGAGGTTTTGAGCATTACCTGATTTAGTGGGAGGTGTCCCTGCCCATGGCAGGGGGGTTGGAACTAGATGATCTCTAAGGTCCCTTCCAACCTAAACCATTCTATGATTCTAAAAACAAGAAGATCTGATTCATATTGATTACAGGGAACAGTCACTGGCTTGTGCTGTCTTGCCTGACCCTTTTCAGGAAGAAAACACCAAGAGTGTGTCAGGGGATGTGTTAACATTAAACAGTATGGATGACCGAGACTGTGACCAAGCCTGTGCCCTGTTTCTATCTCATATGGAAATAGCCTGAGTGTAGAGAGCTGTTCCTAGCCTTCTTGCAGACTCTGTGCTTTTTCAAGTCTGTGGCATATTTGCATGTCCTTGTAGTGACCATTGTTCTGTGACTTCCCAACAATAGTTCTTCACACAGACATTTCTATTTCCAGTCTAAGCAGATCACTCTGGTCCAGGTATGTCTGTACTGAAGAGGGTCTGCAGAACACTGCTGTGAGGAACATGGTTTTCAGTGTGGATGGCTCCTGATATCTGTCACTGGATCAGGATCTAGCTTTGGCTTGCAACTGGAAGTGGATGAGTCAAGAATCAAGCTGGTGTTAAAGAAGGTAAAGAGAGGTCCTAAATATGTGAACAAAACCAACAGCTTTTTGAGAATGAGGAAATATAAAGGAGAGTATTGACCTGCAAGGCAGTACTGAAAAGAAAGAAAATGGGTCTGAAAATTGAAGATGATCCAATTGGAACAGATCAGACACAAGATTAACCACCTGGCAAAACTAAGTGAACCTTAAGTTCACCTAAACTTAAATGAAGCCCTCAATTGTTTCTTCAGTAACCATGAATATCTCAGGCTGATATTCTGCCTGTTCTGCACGCTGTGTCATGTGGCTACGGCTTTTTATGCCCTGAAACCACTATCCTGTTTGTGGAACTGCAGCCTAAGTCATCACAATGCATACATCTCTTAAGAAAATTAGCACATACCAATCATATCATCACTCTCCACTTCATCTTTCAGTGGTTAGAAGTTCATTTACCCTTTTGCTGTTTGATCAAGTTTTTAATATCTGCAGCAGTTTTCAAACTCACTAAGTGAAGGTGGGCTGGATTTTGCTTGACTAGCTATTATTTCTGTGTAAAATCCATCAGAAATGTTTTTGTTTGCTTTATTATATCTGTCTATAATAGGGTAAGCTTCATTTAAACAGAAGTTAAGCTTGGTGACTTCTTGGAATTTTGTTTTATGGTCAGTTGTAACTATGCATCTTCAGTTTCTTTGTAGATATTAGCCACATGCTAAAATATTAATGTAAAAACTTTGGAGGATGTTTCAGAGGTTTTTTTATTTTTTCTTGTTAATACTAATAAAGTTTTGTATTTGTATTTGTATTGCAGTGTTTCCAACATATTTATGGCTGTGTATCATATATGTGTATAATATAATATATAGGAATACAAGTTATGGCTTGTTGGAAACTTAAAGGTTATGTGCACATTAAACCCAACTTTAATTCAAGCACCAAGCATGCAGATAGGCAGGACTGTACATCCAGTCTTAAAAGAACACAGCCAAAATTTTCAGGATATCTTTTTTTTTTTCTTCTTCTGAACATCCCACCTGACTACGCACAGCTTCACCGTAGGCACAAAGCTTGGTTATATGAGCACAGGGTATTAGGATTGTATAAAAGAGAGGTTTTGTTAAGGGGGAGGGACTCAGAGAATCAACTTGATAGGCAGAGGCAGATGCACAACGTGTCTCACTCATCCTCATGGTGCAGCCTACCTAAATCAGGTAGCAAAAAGTGTAGGCAAATGTTAATTTTGTCACTCCAAGGCTGAGGGCTAGGTGAGGACTTCGCTGTTACTGTCATGGGAAGAGACAAAGGACAAAGCTAGGAGAACAAGCAGCACCATTTATATAGGGCTTGCTGTTCTTGCTGTCAGAGGTAAGGACGAAGGAGAGTAATACTGCTGCCTTGGTTCAGTGGACCACCTTCCTCTCCATCCTCAGCTGTCGCTGCAGCTACGTCATCCTCTTGGTGTTTGCAGCAACAGAATCTCACTGGGCTACCCAGGACTATGTCAAAGGTGAAGAAGGCAGTAAAATCTCTTCCATTTTGCTACCACTACAACTCAGATGCCGAAGACAATTGCCTCTTTTGTCCAGGGAGTCAGGCAACCTCAAATTCCTTCCTTTCATGCAGTAGTAACAAACTAATCACATGATGATTTTTCAGATACAAGAGAATCATAAAATCAAGCTACTACAACCAAGAAACATTGGAAGGCCTTGGGTTCTGTTTGGAGCTTCACTTCCTTCCCTTCTTTTTGTCTGCAGCAACACAAATGTACGAGGTGCAGACTCCATGAGCAACAAGCAATACCACAAGTAGTATATTGAAGCACTTCTTGAACTGTTAGAGAACAACAGTGACTTTCCTTCTGCTTTTCCTTCTCCTTGCTCATCAGACTACTTAGTGGCTGACTGAACATCTTTGGTGTAGTCTGTGGAAGGTCAGTACTTCATTTTCTCTTCACTCTCTTAACAAAAGGAACACAGGAGGAGGAAAAACAGTGAAGAAAAACATTAATGTAAAACAAAGATTAATTTTTCCTCTGGGTTCAAATATGGAAAAAAATATACTCAAAATCTGTTGTTTGTGTTCATACAAATTTTGCTAATATTTCTCATATGTCATTTTTGAAAGTCTAGCAGAACATGCAGCTAGAGATGGGGTTCCAGTCAGTGCTGTACGTCTTCTGTGAGGACATAAAAGCCAGGTCCTTTGATTATCAGCAGTGACACCACTACTTACTGCATCTTTTGTTGTGCCACTTTCATCAGCAGAAGCCAAGATTTTGCCTATGTTAACAAAATACTCAGTATTTTATGTTTGATGAGTTTTACGATTGCCGAATGTGACTCTCTTTGAAGTTCAATGATTGTCATAAATGCAGTTATTTCAAGACAGAAATAACTAATATATAGTAATAATATTACTTAGGTGATTTTTGTTTAAGAGTACAGGAAGATAATGTTTATTAAGGATTAACAGTTTCTAACAGACTAACTATTTTTACTGGGAAAAACAAGTATTTTGACACAGAAGTCTTGCTGACAATCTGGTGTTACTAAAAGCCTATCTAGATTTGTATGTGGTTGTTCATTTTTATAGGTGTATCAGTTTGTTTAACAAAATATATTATCTCTCCTTATAGGCCTTACCTCTAAAGAAATGTATGTCAGTAGCCTTGGGCTAGGAATCTTAAAAAGATGTTGCACTTACCCACAAACTTGACATGATAAAATTTAGTATATTCAGATAAAAAGCAAAAACATTCAGGTATACAGATACTCACACAATCTTTCCTCTATAGCTACCCCATGAATCATAGAATCATAGAATAGTTTGGGTTGGAAGGGACCTTTAAAGGTCATCTAGTCCAAAGCCCCTGCAAGAAGCAGGGACATCTTCAACTAGATCAGGTTGCTCAGAGCCCCGTCCAACTTGACGTTGAATGTTTCCAGGGATGGGGCACCTACCACCTCTCTGGGCAACCCGTGCCAGTGTCTCACCACTCTCATTGTAAAATGGCTTCTTATATTATTTTTAGATTTTTACCTTCCTTTTTTTCTTCTGTGTTTAACATCTGTCCCATAAGACAGTGTTAAAACTGCTAGAATACCTTAAGTCCGTGTTTCTTACTGATACATGTTTGGATGGTTTTTGTGTGCAATTATATTGAATTTCCTGGATTTAAAATGCTTGGTTTCATAACATTTACAACACTATTGGGATTTTACTCTTAAAGCTGAGAAAAGGTATCATTAATTCCACTTGTTTAGATATGTTCTTATATATAAAAAACATAAAATGACTGAACTAGAACCTCAGAGAGAAAGCCATCATGCAATACTTCTAATAAACCGGAGGTAATGACTTTAGAAAAGTTTATCGTGTTAGTTCTCAGGATACTTGTTCCACGTGGAAAGAAAAATTGCCACAAGTTGAATGCTGAGACTGAAAGATAAGTTTGTCTATATTTGTCATATTAAACAAAAAGATTGAATTTCTGATTGAATACAACAGAATATTCAACCTTACCTAAGGAAGCATGAGCAGACCCCAAACAGCCATATAATGAGTTTTAAATTTCTTACCCATTTTCTTTAACCCTCAGCCTAGGGTTTTGCTTTAATTGATCTACATTTCCATTGCTTTTGTAAGAGGAGCAGTAAACTGCATCTTCAGCAATCAGCAATCTGTTCAGGCAAGGAAAGTTTGTGATTGTTTTAAAATACTGCATAGACAAAGTATTTCCCGTTAAGTGAAAGGCCATTTTCCCTTTCTGTATAAATCTATGACTATTGACCGTCTCATAAAGGCTTCTACCATATTAAATACAACCATGACAGTCCACCAACGGAGTAATCCATTATTTTGTAACACCAGTCTATGCTCTGGGGACGAATTTATTGAACTTTAAAACAGAATGTCATCAACAATCCATTTCATCTAGCTGCATAACACCCTCCTACCAATCACCCAGTGAAGCTGTCCTATTTCACTTATCCTGTCCCATTCAATGAACTGTAAGTACATTTTTGCCTAATGATAAGGGCACTGGGGGCCATATATAATTCAGAGGCTGCTTGAAATGCATCAGCCAACTGTCCTGATATGTTAATCCACTCACTGGGGGCTTTCATTTGATGTCTAATGTAAATCCATGTTTGTAAGCTTCAGCATTATTATCATTATTGTAAAAGAAGATAAAAATGAAGCACTGGTACTAATGACACCTGAGAACTGGAGTTGCATACTATGAAAGCTAGTTAATATAGTTCCCAAGTGCAAAAGAAATGAATGAACTTTTGCATAGCATTTTGAAAACACAAAGGAATACTCTGGTAAGCTTTGCTTTAACCTAGGTATCTACCCCTAAAAAATAAGCTGCCTAGTTATCAGAAATTCAAGATATCTTGAGAAAAGAAGACTTTCTCACAATGAGTGGTATTCAGTGATTTCACATGGTGCAGCAACAGAAAGCATAATATATTTGCAGAAAATTTAATTTAATTATAAACTACTATTCAGTCTGCCAAATGAAAAATTCTCTGATGCCTTTTGCACATACAAAAAGGAAAGAATGAAAAATCTATCTTGCAAGAAATTTAGGTTAATCAATTTTTTACAGTCTTTTCTTAAGCTAGCCAAGAGCTTAGTAACTAATGAAACCAGTAAACAGCCTATCTCTTTATTAAAATAAATTGAAAATCTCCAATGTTGGTTTAATTAAATCTATCTTTTGATATTCAGTGATCAGTACAAATTTTTTCAAAGTGCTTTATGAGGTAAAATGGTAGATTAATTAAAAGCAGAGCCAAAAATAGCTAGAAACATTGCTTCTGTCTCCACCTCAGACTGCAATTCTGTGATTTATTTAGCCCAGCTGGTGTCCCCCATCTATCAGAGCTTTCTTTGGCCTCCATGTAGATGCAGGAGTTTGCTGACCAGAACAGTTGCAAACTTGAGAGCTCAGATGTATTATCCTTGTAAAAAGAGGAATAGGCATAAAGGTCCTTTAAAGCCCTTGACAGGTTAGCCTAGTTCTCGTTGTAAAAGAATTGCTTTTTCTTATGATCCTCGGAGCCAGTTCTCTCAAAGGAGCTTAGAAGTGCATTGGCTGTTAGCTGAACTGCTTCCCAAGGTCATATGCTTCCATGGGTAAGGTGCATTACTGTGCTCCTTGGCATGCTCCACGCTATATGCAAAGTGACAGGACAGCTGTAACAGGACATCTGGTGCAAGCCTCCAACAAAATTGAGGCTGTCAGCTGAAGTTTTTAGGGATGATGATATTATTGATGCAGGGCAAGAAAAAAACCACCTTTTTTGTTTTTGTTTTTTTTTTTGCTGTTGGGTCTACCATGGTCTAAGTTAGGAGTGCTTGGGAAAAATTGCAAATACTTCCTTTAAGACTTTGAATTTTTAGAAGTTTTTCATTTACCTACTTTAATGAATATGCACTTGTGTCTGGAATTTGTACAGGTTCATTAACTCTGAACTCTAACTGTTGCATTATACAAACTCTCCTGAGAGATCCAGCTAAACCTTCTATAAGTGGGAAGCATTTTCTTGTATGGTGAGTATTGAAAAAGACTTCTTGCACGCTGTATTTCTTCCAGTGCTGTTAATCCTACAAAAGAAATAAAAGAAAAATAAGCTATGTAATAATACTAAGAACTGCCAAATTGCTAGAATAAACTAAAAGAGTTAGCAATGCCGGTTATGCATCAGCAAGCATCCTTTTAGCCACAGAATCACAAAAGCAAAGAACAGCTGAGGTTGGAAGGGATCTCTGGAGATTATCCAGTCTAACCCTCCTTGTCCAAGCAGGGCAGATTGCTCAGGAATTTGCCCATGTGGGTTTTGATCATCTCCAAGGATGTAGATTCTAAAACCTTTTTGGGCAACCTGTCCCAGTGTTCCACCACTTTTACAGTAAAAAAGGTTTTTATTTTATTCAGATGGAATTTTCTGTCTTTCAGATTGTGCCTCTTGTCTCTTGTCCTGTCACATTAGTCTGTCTCTGTCTTCCTATTTCTAGATACACTGTCTTTGTGACTCAAGTTACCACTTGGGTATTTAAAACAGAAGAGTGACCAAAATTATTTTCTGGGTGTAAACTGGTGGTGAATGGAGTTAAATCCAGTTGGCAGTCAGTCACAAG
>RSEF01000003.1:19352469-19387837 GCA_003993805.1 Himantopus leucocephalus
TATTATGTGTTGGGGGAGGGGAGGGAAAGCCACCAAACCCAGAGTATTAAGATGGAATTTTAAGCAGAAATACTGGACAACATAAATAAAGAAGAAAAATCATTTATGAATCTAAAATTTCTATCCTACTATCAATATCCTACTACTAACCTATATTTTTAAATTCAGTATTGCAGACGATAAGTACAGAAAAGCGCTATAAATAGGTAGGAAGTAATTTCAATGAAGTTTTTCATTTAAAAGAAAGTATATTGGGAAACATAACATATAGACATAAGAAGACCTGCCCAGTTTCATCCCATACATTTAAGGGAATTACTTAAAATATATTTATTAAACTACTAGCAATTATTTTGGAAAAGTCATGGATGGCTAAGGACATGCAAGGAAAAAATTGCAGTAATAATGTTTAAAGTATGTAAATAAGACAGGCAATTACTATCTAAAAGTTTCAACTGAAAATCCTAGTAAAATAAATCATCTACTTTTAAGAGAGAAAAATGTATTGGTACCAAAGATAGTAATGGAACTTTGATCAATAAACAAAAGAATAAATCTTGCCATTCAATAAATTCTTTGATCAAATTAAGTAATCAATAAGTGAAGCATAAATTAGTGACTAGGATAGAGGATTGTACCCTAGTTGTATACTTTCAAATTGCAGCTCACTTCTGTGTGACAGAAGTTATTTAACCTTTTAAGTCAGGGTATACTCTGTCTCCATTCTTACTGTTTTAGAGCTTGTTATGTCCCTACCTTTAAGGTACTTAGTGAAGATAAAACTCATTAATGATTATAAAATGCTCAGATACAACTCTGACAAAGCCATAAAAGTGCCCAGAAAGGTAATTAGAAGGGAATGCATTATCATGCATTAAAGTTGAATGTTATATCATATAGATCAATGTAAACATAATGCCTAACCACAGCCTAATGTTTAATTTTGTCTCTATCTTGCCTTTTTGAAATTAACTGAAAATTGTCTTGTGCAGCAAACATAAATAAATACACCTTTGGCCTCTAAAAATTCAAAGTTCTCCATGAAGGTGGGTTTGCTAATACGTCAGTCTTATTGGAAAGAGTACAGAAGTAAAGTTTAATTAATGTAGTTTCTAGTTCAGGCCATAATGCAGTATGATGAAATGCTCAGTTGTATCAAATAGTCCCTTTTGTTTCAGAAGGGCTACTTGTGTAAAGTATAAAGTATTTGTTTGAGAATAAGATGGAATCAGGGACACAATTATTAATGATGTCAGGAGAAGAAATGAGTGTCATATTACCTGAACTGACATGGTTCATTCAAAGGTATTCAGTGTATTAAAGGAGACCATGTAAAAGAGAATGGAGCTAATGAATTTAAAAGCAAGATCAAACATAAAAAATAAAATTTGTTGTTTGCAAATATAATTATATTCCTTTATCCTGAAAATATTTCTGTGTATGCTAGGCATCATAAATGGTATATTTAATTTAATGGGTCATAAAACATGCATGTAAGAATATGGCCTATTTTGTACAATATAGAAGTATCGTTAAAAATTATTACTAAATGAGCTTTGAAAATTATTATGAAGCTAAGATTAATTTTCAGGTAAGTCTAATGCTATTTCAAACAAAATTCATTTTCTGTATTGTTTTTCTTTAAAACAACACTAAGCCAGTAATTACTAAGCAGAGAGAGAGGCAGATGCAGCATAAGAGATGTAGGTGAATGGACACTGAGCTCATTTTACTTCCTTATATAACACTTTAAACGTATTTATAGATCACAGACTGGATGCTCATCTGGAATTTCTACTATAGGAAACTGAAATTCAGACTCAGACAGCATTACCTTTTCCCTGCAGAATAACTGATCTTTTCATATGGTGACTAAGAAACCAGCTATTCAAACAGTAATGATTGTTCACACTGAATCAACGTGTTTCTGTAGGCATTCAAAGAAAAATAGTAGTGACTTGGGCAATGATACTTCCTCATTTGATGCGCTTTCCATAAATATCCTAGCAATAGTTTACTGACCAGAAACATTGCAGCAGCAGCAAATTTTCTAAAATTGCTGAAAAATAGCAACAACAGATAACTTTTGACCTTATAACTGAAATTATTAACAAATACTCTCACTCACCAAATTCTTGTTCGCAGGCATATATTAGCAGAGATAAGAAGAAATAGCTGCATATCCAACCAGAAACAAGGAACCCCAAATAGCCTCAAAGACTTCGTAAATAAACTATGGGCCATGACCTGTTCTGGAAAACCACAGTCAGTCACAAAATGCTCAAGGTTGGAAGGAACCTCTGGCAGTATCGTTGGTTCCCACATGGAAGAACAACATGGGGTAATACTCAATAGTATTGGAGAAACTTTGGTAGTATCTCCACAACATCCCAGATTCAAGCCCGCGGCACGGAGCAAACTTCTGTAGATGACAGGTCAGGTTGGCAGATAGGTGCCTCTGTTCCATGCAGCAGGGAGTCGCCCACTCTGCTATCACTCTCCACTTCTTCCTGGTGATCCTACATGGCTCAAGGTAAGTCAGACCAGATCCTACACTTGAAAGTATCCCCAGCTCCTCCTCAGCTTTGAGGGCAGTGAACCTGTCCCATAGTTGCAAGCCTTCAGGTGGAGGGGGAGCCTTCCTTCTGGTGACAGAAGTTACTAGCTTCCAGCCTTTGCCTTCCTCACCAAATGGTTGACAGATGCTTTTGAATAGCAAAGGCAACTGAGATAATCATAATATGCTGAAAAATGTGTAAATGAAACCCAGAAATCTCTCAGTTCTATAGGATGTTGTCTAAATATTTGCTTCAAGTATGTTGCAATTTCATACGTTATATGGAGAGAAAAATAGGGAAAGAAGGAAGGAGGCATGGACAAAGAAAGACTCTTAGGTAGCACTGGAACATGTGTAACCATGCCTAACAAACAGGTCAGAACAGCATCAAGATCACCTGCCCAAATGTCAAGGACTGTTCACAAGTAACACTCCATATAGAAAGTGTTTGTATTATAGATCTCAAATCTGCACTTGAGTATCTCACAGTTTTTTAAGATTTGTCCCCACAATATCCTTGGGATGGAAGTGCCACCTCACAGATGGGCATATGTGCCGTACAGTGGTTAAATGACTTCATCCAGAGGGGGGTATGTCATGGCATGGTATCAATAAAATTGGTGGCTCCCCAAAAAGTAAACAATAATTCTTTTCCTCGAAAAAAAATATTAGTAACTTGCTTTAAAAATCTGCAAAACAATTAACCACTTCTAAAATACCCAGGCTTAACACTTTCTCATACTGAAATATTTAAAATTAACCTTTCATATCTTCCTACAGATTTCCCAACTAATTTTCAGTTCAATTCTGTCTAATATACAGCATCTGAATACATGGAAAGGGATTGCCTTTAAAAAAGGTCTTTAAAACCTTTCAGATCCTGGGATGAAATGCTCTAAATACTGCAGGCATGAAGTGTTATTAATGCTTTTACTACAGCTGTCATCGCTTTGTATTTCTAGCAATATCACTTATTTTATTTTTATTTTAATGTCTTCTCAATCAGTCTGGTATATCTATAAAAAATATTTTTTAATGTGGTTGGTCAACCTAAAAAAAAAATGAAGGCTAGCTGGAGACATTACATATGAAAATATTAAATATTTTTCTTCACAGCGAGGTTTTCTGAAAGGACTTGGGAGTCTTGGTGGACAGTAAATTGACCATGAGCATGCAATGGCTGTCTTGCAGCAAAGGCCAGCAGCATTCTAAGCTACATTAGGAGGACTGTTGCCAGCAGGTTGATGGTATCGACCCTTCCTCTCTATTCAGCACAGTTAAGGCCATATACGGAGTGCTGGGTCCAGTACTGGGCTCCCCAGAACGAGAGACTTGGACATACTGGAGAGAGTCCAGAGAAGGGCCACAAAGATGATAAAGGTACTGAAGCATCTCCCATTCGAGGGAAGACTGAGAGAGCTTGGACTGTTCAGCCTAGTGAAGGTGTTGTGGTTTAACCCCAGCCAGCAACTAGGACCACGCAGCCGCTCGCTCACTCCCACAAGCTGGGATGGAGGAGAGAACTGGAAGAGTAAAAGTGAGAAAAAACCTCATGGGTTGAGATAAAGACAGTTTAATAGGTAGAGCAAAAGCTGCACACGCAAGCAAAGCAAAACAAGGAATTCATTCCCTACTTCCCATCACAGGCAGGTGTTCAGCCATCTCCAGGAAAACAGGACTTCATCACACGTAATGGTTTCTTGGGAAGACAAACGCCACCACTCTGAATGTCCCCTCTTCCTTCTTCTTCCCCAGTTTTCCATACTAAGCATGGTGTCACATGGCATGGAATAACACTTTGGTCAGTTGGAGTCAGCTGTCCCAGCTGTGTTCCCTCCCAACTTCTTGCGCGTTCCCAACTCCCTATGAGCCCACTCTCTGGCGGGATGGTATGAGGAACAGAAAAGGCTTTGACTGCTTAGCAACAACCAACACTACTTTTACTACTTTTTTACCAACACTATTTTCATCCCAAATCCAAAATGCAGCACTATACCAGCTGCTAGTAAGAGTCAACTTTATTCCAGCTGAAACCATGACAAGAAGGGAAGGTTTGGTGGGCATCTTATCAATATATATGTATATGCTGAAAATAGCAAGGCTGTCTATGCAAAACTGTAATATCACCCATAGGTGATATTTACATTTGTCATTTGTGTGAATTCTGTAATTCGGTGGTATTAGCACAACACAGGCAAGCATGGTATAACCTGTTGATGAATCTATTTAGGCTGGATATCACAAGATTGCCAGTCAGGATAGTAACATTGTAAAAACAGCTCCCTAATAAGACTAGTGAAGATTAACAATACCTGCAGATTTCAGGGAAAAAAACTGGTAAGTGTATGAAAAGCATTAGACGGCACGGTTGCTCATGAATACCCAACTTAACTCACGGGTACAGAAGTTCCCATCTAGTCTAACTTGCACTGTATGAAAGCATTTTATACATAAGGTTGTGGGTTTATGTTTATTTTGACTTTTGGGGGTAAGAACACAAGATTAATCACAGTTTTAGTTTGGGAACTCAGACATAAACCTGGGATATACCTCATCTAGTTTTACACATGCTGAAGGAATAAATCTAGACCATGGAATATGTTTCTAATTGATAATCACTCCATGTTTTATATGTTGTTTCTTCTGTCATTTAGTACCTTAAGTAAGGAATAAATCTAGACCATGGAATATGTTTCTAATTGATAATCACTCCATGTTTTATATGTTGTTTCTTCTGTCATTTAGTACCTTAAGTATTCAAAGTACAGGACTTAAGCGTATAAGGTGTGTATATATAAGGTATTCTGCAAGTAAACATGTTATTGTTTCAACCTATCTTCCTAGCATTTCTTCTGTAAAACAATACTGAAAAAACTCTTTCAAACTGGTAATCAGCAAGATTACTTGTTTAAATAACTTGTTTAAATAACTGTCCTTTGAAGGTCAGCATCTGATATGATTATAATTTGCAAATATTAAAAAGATAAAAGGAATAATTCAAATAGGATATTTTAAAATAACACCATTTTCATGATAAAAAATACAATATAAACCATTTTTTTAATATTCTCTTTCCTGTCATAGAAATAAATTACCAGATGCCCCTATAATGCCAAAGGTATACATAACAAAACCACACAGTTGCTAAAATAAATGGCTATCTTATAAATACACACAGTTTTACCTGTACTTTGATTTTCTTGGTAAGCTTTCATCTACCTTTTTTTCTGATTTTTCTGATATCACCATCAAAACTGTGTTTACCTTCTATATCTCTCATACATTTGATCTAATTCAGGCTAGTTCTCTTGGTTAAGCCAAAAGTTTCTGTGTGGGAAGGGGATGTTGAGTTTTATACAGAGGACAGTCAACTGTTCTATTAATTTTTTGCAGATATTGTGTTGGATTGAAATATCCAATGTTTCCAGATGCAAATATGAGACCTATGAAAATGTACATCTGTAGGCAGAGTAGATCATCAGGGTTTACTGTGAGCCATAAAATAGTTTGGATGCGTGGCAATACATAACAGCGATTATAATAAAGCTCAAGCACAACTTTTGGGTGAGGGTGTAAGGCTACATTAAAACAGAAGATAAATAACCTTTCTTTTCTCACAGTTAGCTGTGTACTTGAGGTACAGCCATTCATCCCTAATTCCACCCACTGAACATAAGTCACCATTCAATGTTCTTCTCTCATCCACAGATGAATAATTGACTCCTTTGCCTGAAATTGGGTGCTGTTTTGACAAAGGAACAGTGGTACCAAAATGCTTGGTACCTCCAACTCTCACACAGCTGTTAAAAGTTCCTTTTCTCCCCCCTTGTTATGTCTCTAGGAAAGGACAATGAGCCGTTGGCAGCATTCTGCTGTGCAATGGGTTTCTTTACACTAGCAATCCTTGAATAGTCCCTATTTGCTGAGGTTAAAGAGAAATTTTTCATGTGTATTTTTTGTTTCACTTTGTGTACAGGTGTTAAAAAGAACTGCAATGAATGATGGTCAGTTTACAGGCGTAGGAGAATCTGAATTACATGCTGGATTTCAGAATGTTTAACTGTGTTTAATTCCATCACACAAACATTGACCATCTTTTTGATCATTGCTAATTAGATCTCTAAACACTCTGCCAGGAAAGGCAGCCATGTCAATGCAAGCAGAGAAAAACAACTATTGCATACCGGTTTTGTTTTCTCTTGTTCTGCTGTTCTCAGTACAAGGGAATAGTCACCTATAATCAAAATGTTGATTCTTCTTTATACTAGTTTCATGTTGAAGTTAAAATAACATCAAAAGTTTTAAAAATAAAAGTATGGTATATTAATGTGCAGCATAGAGAGCTTCTGTGTGATGAGTGCTGAGAAACTTTGGGGAAAGCTCAACATAGCTCAAACTACAACAGCATGTAACCTGGAGAGAATTGTCAGCACAGAGCTCAAGATCAAAAGTGCACCAAGGCACTGAGAACAAGAGCCTTTCCAGTTTGATCCTAATGCTAAGGGTGAGAGGATATTATATAATTTCTTCTTAAAACCAATCTACAGAGATTAATTAAGCTAACTTGTGTCTCCAGAAAAGAATGGCACAGTGGCATATGAATACAATCATTATGATTTCATACCAATCAATGTGGCGTCCACATGGTTACTGCTATGGACAAATTCCTGTCATGATTCTTTTTGTCCGTATTTTCTGAGCTGTTCCATAACTGTTAGAGAAAAATGCAGTTTACTTAAATGTGAAATAGTGACGATGGCAATAAAACAGTGAAGTTATGCTAATAAAAGTGAGACAGACCCGTATTATCCATCAAATATTCACACTCTGTCTGGAAGACAAGCTAATTGGCCTTTTTCTGAGAGAAAGGGAGAGTGTTAGGACTTTTCAAACATGTCCTAACAAATACAAGTGGTATCTAGGAAAAATACAGTACCAATGGAATATGACTCTACTACCCAAAACTGAATGAAAACTAGTTTGAGTGGATCACTCCTCCACTACAGTCTTCTCAGAAAAAATCAGTGTATTCAGAGTGCAATATTAACTAAAAGATCTAACTCATGGTGTTCCGTAAGGGCACCTTGACATTTTGGCTCTGAAAGCTTTCATGAAGATTAAGGTCCATTTTTAAGGTAGAGACATTGTCTGTCCTCAGAACCACTTACAGAGAAAATATTTCTAGTCAGGACACTAATATAATATATTGAATTCAGTTATTGCAGTACAGTATATAAGGACACACTGAAATGTCTTATTTGCCTTAGATAAACATGATTTAAATAGCAGTTCTCAGAATACAAATAGGATGGATATACTTGAACATATCTTTAATTTTCTTTAAACACAGAATAGCACCAGAAGTACTGGTAAAAGCATGAGTATTTGTCAAATTTTGTGCAGAAATCTATCATGAGGAGGGAGCTGCATTAAACCTTCAGCGTTATCTTCGCAATGCCCTCTTCTGAATCATCAAATGCCAGTAGAATTGTCCATGAGGAACAACCATAATCTGGCCAAAAATATTGCAGTAGTTAAAAACAGCAGTTCACACCTGAGAGATTTTATTATTATAATTCAGATTAAGATTCTAAGATTCCTCACTGCAGTAACTGCGTCTCTTGCTTGTGCACTGCTGCTGAGCAGCTTCTCAGTCCAACACAGAAACACCAGGCCCAGAGAATGAGCACGTTCTCCCATAGAGGGGGTTTCTAGAAGTTTGTTTAAAGGAGTAAAGCATATATTCAGCCTGTCTGACCTGACTCAACAGTACCATGTCACCAGACAGAAAATGCTCTTGCCTTGTCTTGAAGCTCAGTAACCTCTATACTCAAAAGAAAACCTGAATTTGGGCTTTCTATATATTCTATCAGCCTTGGAGATGTCAAGGTCCTCATGGTTGCCTTTTCTACCCATCATTAGCAATGTGACACTGACATAAGGACAAGCCAGGTATCTGGTGGCAGACTGATTGGACACATGCGTTGCAAGGCCCAAGTGCGTGGACCTCAGCAGAGGGAACCTGAGCAGAGCAGGAACCATGTTTTGTCCTTTGATGCAGTAAGGAGCTTTCAGCAAGCCCATGCCAGAACAGCTTTCATCCAGGGTAAGAGTCAAAGCACAGTTATATGGTGACAAAGTCAAAGTCTCACAGGAATACCTGCAGATGGCTTTCCAAACCTACCCTTATTTTCTTAATACCATATCTACTTTTATTAGTGTCATATAATTGAGATGGTATTATAAAAGTCTAGATGCTAATTAATCTGCTGAAATTAATGATATTTCCAGGAATGTTTTATTGTAAGCTTTCTTAAAAAGATTTTTTTTCACTTTTCAGANTTTCTTAAAAAATTTTTTTTTCACTTTTCAGATGAAAACAGCAAGAAAACTGGTATTTCTTTATATCCTTCTGATTTATAACACTTCTGTGAAATGCTCTTCCGAGATCACCTTCTTGTACTAAAATAATTGTACTCTTGAAACATTGTCTCGGAGGATGTAGACNATGAAAACAGCAAGAAAACTGGTATTTCTTTATATCCTTCTGATATATAACACTTTATAACACTTCTGTGAAATGCTCTTCCGAGAGCACCTTCTTGTACTAAAATAATTGTACTCTTGAAACACTGTCTCGGAGGATGTAGATGTAATAGTGAGGAGCATTGAAGTTATTCACTCCCAAATGCCATGCTTTCTTTCTCCATCCAGTCAGGACAGTTGTATAACTGGTTTATTCCGCCTACTCATGCCATTTCAGAACCAGACTTCTTGTCTTTCTTAATCTGTAGCACCAGCTGTCCCCTTCTACACAATGACTATCAATCGTCTGTTTTATTAAGGTGCCACCTCAAAGTTCAATCCTGCGGAGTGCCTAGACCATTGAAATGTCTTATTTTGTTAATGTATTGACATGCATTAGGTTGAACATATGTTTTAATGCTTTGGAATTAGAGGATCCTGTACCATGGAGGACTGAGTCTCTATGCTAGATTGGGGGGAGAGAGAGATTTGACAAATATCTCTTTGCTATCTTTCCCTTTGTGCAAGAGGGACACACTGAATTTTTAATTTTTAATAGTTTTTAATTGGACGGTTTTCTTCCTTCATGCTAACTGAAAGGAAAGAAGACAGAGAAGCAGCAGAGGGTGAGCTTCTAGGATTACAGGTTGATGTGGTATCAGCACTTTGCTCAGCATAATTAAAATGCAGCGGGCACAGGGAGTGAAGCCTGGAGGTGACAGGTGACTGAAAGAGGGAGTGGACGTTGAAGTTACAGAAACATGGTCATAGAATAAAGTCCCCACCCCCACCAAGGGACAGATTTATTTTTTTTGAGAACTTATAGCTGTTTTGATCACAAATTTGAACACTTGAATTAAAAAAGTTAAATTGGTACATGCAATAGGAAGAAGTAATTATATAAGGTTATATGAGCATAGTTTATCTTGCTTCCCATGTAGGAATTGTTATACCAGTTTCTATCTAATCAAATATATCAACATTAACATTATTTTACCTGTCTAACTAAACACGTTCACGTCCTTGCATTTCAAAATGATCCAACTCTTATAGCTGAATAAATTTAACATAAAACACTACTTCACAACCAGGCAGGACAAGGGGCATAGTAAGTCATCTAATATATGATAACTCATTAAGTGGCAGTAAATCTGACCAATTTCAAACACGTCACCATATCTTTAAAGTGACATAACTGTATAATAAGATTGCTCACTTCAGATATAAATAGGTACTTTCAGTACTCTTTATAAATATCCATATGTCACATTGTGCAACAAGCCACAGATGAGAGAAAATGGTTGGCAGTTGTGTGAAAAAGTGCCAGTTTTAGAAATATAAAAGATGGCCTGAAAAAACCCAAAGAACTAGACACTGGTAGTGGACAGATAAAACTGCCATTAAAAGTAGAACAAACACAGCAGCAGAACCCTTGAAACTGAGAAAAGATAGAGACAAGCAGAAATAGAGAAGACTGCAGATTAAGGCATTAGGCCTCAATCTACTCTTAGTCAAGCAAAAGGCACAATTCTCAGCAAGTAAAATGAAATTCTAACCAAAGAAACCTGTATACTTCCAGTTTTTCAAAGTGCAAACTGCAAACCAAAATACTTAAATAGAGCATATATATTTACTACAGTCAAGTCTAAGTATTTTCACCTATTTCTAGAGAAAAAATGTATGTATCTTCTTACATACATGCAAAATCTGCAGAATTCTGAAAAGTTTTCCAGGACATCCCCAAAATCTGATTTTTCCCAGCTGCGGATAACATTCCATTTGCATGACAAGAAATCAATTGCTAGCAACAAAGCAACTGTGAAAGCTGCCTTATTCAAAGTGTTACTTCATAAAACTACTCAAATGTCACCTGGTTCAAATATTTGGCTTATCAAACACTGAATACCAGGGTTATTTGCTAACAAGATAGTGACCTGGTGTTAATGTGCAATGAGAAGCCTTCATGTGAAAGTCAGGGTAACTCGTGGACACTTAGCTGCCTATCAGCTTCAGAAAACATGACAGCGCCTGCCAGAAAATAGTGTGTTGGCCCCCTCCAGTGTCACAGCAAACCAAGTGTGTCAGCGGTGATGCGTCACATCAACATGCCTGCTAGTGACGCACCATTTTACATTACTCTGATCTTATGGTTCCACCACAGCAGATAAAAATATTCTTCACTGGCTGCCAGACTTAAAGAAATAAAAAATCCATGTTAAAAATAGTAGACAATATTCAGGGGTCAATCTGCTCTTAAGAAAGGAATGTAAAAAATAGTTATTCTTCAGGGAGCAGATTTAAATGAGAAGCTGGTGACATGCAAGATCTGGCCAATGTTTGAGTACTTCGTTCTTTCTCCTCTCTTGTCCTTCTTCCTTGCTTCTATTTTACAGTAAAGAATTGTCTTCTACATCTGGAAACTTTTTTAGAAGATTTTTTGTTAAACTTAATAGAATCCATTCATTTCAGCTTTCTACCTATATAAACTGTTCTACGTACTTCGACTGCCATTTTCCCCTGTACAATGAACAAAGTACTAAATTATGAAGAAAGCAGTGCATATCTTCATGAAGAGACAAGAACAACGCAATGCCAAAGCACTTCCCTCTTAACCTCAGTCCCAATAAACTCATTTCACACAGTGAAAAAACAGTGGAGGTTACTTTAAAATATCATGCTACTTCTCGGACCTTACTGAGAAGGTTATCATTGCGAACTTCAGGCAACTGAACCTGCCTCAGAAAGCTGAATTTGTCTCCCCGAGTTTAGTGCACCAAGGCTTTGAGAAGAGCTCCTCAGAAAAAGGAAAATATGGGTCCTTTCGCACCCATTTTTCTCTGTAATTCTTACCAAAGACTCAGAACCAATGCTTAAGGGAGACTGCAAACAGGGTCTTACACTACCCTAAATAAAATACATACCTCTTAGTCAAGGCTGGGAAAAAGGGAGGGCTTTCCCACTGCTCCTAAAGGGGCTGGCAGAGTTGTGCTGAACAATTTTTACAATATCCTTCTCTATTCCAGAGCTGTTATTGCTGACTGTAGCTACCAGTGGATGGAGTTTTCACTTCTGGAAGTCAAGAATCATCCAAACTCAACTGGTTGCACATCACAGTTTGACAAACGACCTGTCACTCTGTACAGCCTAGAACATTTCCCAACACCGGGACAACCTGGCCAACCTGGCCAACCTGGCCAAAGCAGCAACTGCAGAAAACAAGATTTGGCTTCCCAAAATCCTCCTAGCATATCTGCAGGCTGACAATAAATTTTGGGGGGAGCAATTTCTTTAAAAGGCTCAAACGTCTGGTCAAAGATTGGAAAGGATTATTTTCAAGACATAACACACTGGCGCAGCTTCAGTAATGTCACCCAATAAACTTTTTCCAGAATAAACACTGTGTAAAGTTTCAAAGGATTTTCACTTAAGTTTACACTCACGTCTCTTGCCTTGCAATAGACCACAAAGTCCAGCTGTCAACCTCATTCCAGAGTGAAGAACAAGACAGACCCTTTTTCCACAAAAAAAAAACCAAAACCCATGCTTACTGTAGTTACATTAATGTAGGAACTTAAGCCACCAGCAAGACCCTTGATCTCCTCTGTTCACTTCCTCTGACATAACTATGGCTTTTGACTTTTCAGCTACAAATTCAGTATAGGTGTTGGGATGACTTTTGTGACTATTGCTGCGTTGTAATGGTATATGAAATAGGGGCATTACAGCTCCATCTAAGCTAAATGCCTATTACATGGGCACCCGTTACCCCTTCCAGTCCTGTGGTCCTAAATACCAAACAGGTTTTTGCCAGTTAGGAGTGGGTGAAGTGAGGATGTCTTTAGAGTGTTTCAAAGCTGTACTGTTTACAGCTGCAGCATTAATCTGCACCACTTGCAGCTCGGCAGGCTGCCTCCCAAAGGAGCTGCTGCCAGACCTGGTAGGAGCCACCAAATGAGGTTGCCCAAAGTGTATTACTGTTTTGTTGGTTTGTTTAGTTGGTTTGCTACATAGGTTTTAACTCAATAGCAGCATGAGAAGAGAGGCTCATAAGCACAGTAGCAAAACTGAAGCCAAGGCCAAACTTCAAAAGCATCAGGGATCTCTGGTGACTTGACTGCAGCTATTTGGGTCGATATGCAAAATATTATATTCAATTGATAAACATTCAATTCCTCTTCCAACGTAATCTTGGGTTTTGGCAGAGGACCTCCCTCTAGGCTGATATTTCCTCTAGCTTTGAATGAGTCTTTCCCAAGATTTTGCAGAAAGCCATAAGGTGTAGAGAACACAAAGCATTTGTCTGATACGGAGTTTCCCCTCAAAAGATTTTGAATGAAGAGGATGTCTAAAAAATCCTACCAAACAGGCCTGTAGGAAACAGGGATTATACCTGCCTAAAAGAGTTGGCAGGCTTTCGTTCACTGAATGATGGACTAGTTCTGCAGTGCCCATTGATTGACTACTGCAGCCAGATGGATACCAGCACTGCAGGCGAAAAACCGCTAGGTTCTGAGAAATACTCATAATTGGCTGACATCTGCTGGCTGCAACTGTGCATTGGCATTACAGTCCCACCACTAACTCCATCATGTGTCAGAGAACATACAGCAGACTTTCATGGTCTATTTATATTTATGTATAAGACAGTTATGTAAGGTACAGAGTTCTTCAGGGAAAGGTAAAATGCTATTACTTTTCTAAACAAGTGTTTTAAATTCATTAAAAAAAACCTCCCAAACCAATTCTAGCTTTATAAAAATCATATAATTGGCTTTATATTTTCTCATTATCCAGTAACTAGTGATTTTTTAAAAGACACTAACAATTTAAGGGAACTATAAAGCACAGACTGAATGCAGAAATAGGTATCTTGGCAGAAATATGCAACTTCTCTAGCACTTGAACTGATTAATTGGCAATAAACGATCTAATAAAAGCGTGGTATGTCCAATAATATAAAAAATGTTCTACACAGAAATGTAAAAAGTAGGGAGAAATTGAAAGAGTCATACCTGAAAGGAACCAAATATGCATTTTAAGAGATGGGGGTTTTTAACAGTCTGCTTTCTTTTGATTGATTTATTATTACGCTCAAATACTTCAATATTATCTAAGTTCCTGTGGTAAGTAAGAATTTGCAGTATGTTACATAACTGATTAAACCCATTAAAACATTGTGGAATAGTACTATTTCAGTATATTAATTTCAGTAGGTTAGCTGTGCTAATAGTGCTTTGACTTTGATTTTTTTTGCCAACGTCTCCCCGACGACCCATTCACAAAATGCATTGAGCCATCATCCTAATGAAAAATCATGCAAACAATAGGAACACATATCTGATTTAATTCATTAATATTGCAACTATTGCAAAAGATAAAATGAAGGCTTTACCTTATGCCTTTAGAATACTTTTACTATATTTATTACTGCTATTACTCACTGATGGGTTACTATTATTCAGTGATAGTTAACGTGATTTAAGATAACTTCCATTCTTAATAGTATTTCCTAAAAGAACCATTATTACTATTAATGTCTTAAATAATACTTAGCCAATGCAGTTCTGTTAAGTGAAGAGCTAAAGTTGGGAAAGGAGAGCTTTGAATGTTTTACAGTTTAAAACAATCTATAAGGTAGACATATTGAGACCTAACATCAAAACACCTTTTAAGAAGCAGAAAAACTGATAAAACCATTTGTGAAAACATCAAAAAATCTTTTGAAATGAAAATCTTTTTGTGATTATGCAATACTTGCATAATTAAGCATACAGTTAACCTTGGCATATTATAATATGAGTAATTTAATTATGTCTGCCTGAATTTTGCCTGTAGTAGTTTAACAATACCATTCTTTAGGCTACTTTCCACCAGTGGGTGACTTCAAGGACGTAAGAAACAGCTTCCACAGGGGTGATGATAGCAACTACCCCCAAGCAGCAGGAATGTTCATTCTCAAAGTCTGTTTTACAGCACTGAGGTCTTAGTCAATAAAACACACTGGAACCTTTTAACAGGAAATATGCACTGCAAGTGTAGAAAGGTGTGGTATAATACCAGGATTAACTTCACCTTCTTAATGCTTTTATTTAATAGCAATGGAGGAGAATTATAATATGTGATTTATTATGGTTTATGATCATGGACAGACTTTAGCCACTGCCTTTTTGCATGTGTTCCCATACAAGATGCAGGGAAAAAATTGCTACTTTTGCTGTATACAAAGATCTGCCAAGTCTCACATATGCAGTAAGATACTCTTTCTCTCAGCCCACTCTTTTCACATCCCCGATATATGCCTCCTGCACTGCTTGTATGGCACCATGCCTCCCTCCTGCTCCATTATCCCTTGTGCCAGCGGCAGTTGACTGGCAACTCCCCAGCTGGTAACATCTAGTACACAAAGTTAAGGAGAGGTAAAAAAAGGCAGTGAGGCTTGTCTGCATCCCAGGTGCCGCACACACTCCTCTGCAGCAGAGTGGGACCACAGATCCCCCAGTGTGGAAGTCCCTCCTGTCACACGACTGTGCGCTGTTGGGTTAGCCTCAGCCACTGAGAAGCTGCCAGCTTACAGCCCTGCAAAAAACACAGTGCTGTTGCGGATATTGATGATTTTGCAGATTTTGTCATTCTTTGTACATTCCACATCCGTATATTTTGATGACATGCAGTGACCACAGAAGCCAAGGCACAGAGCTACTATTTCCTTTAGGCAGGTAGCCAGTGAGAGCTCTCAGTCTCAAAGATGAGCACCACAGTAACGAAGGAGCCAGCCAAGCCATGCCTGCACCCATCCATCCTCCCCAGCCTTGACAGGCTGGCCAGGGTGGCCCTGGCCACCACCAGTGACCACCCTCTCAGGCTGCCTGGGCCGGTGACATGCCAAGAACCATTGCCAAAGGATATTTGGCCACAGCCACCCTGAAGAAGGACTGAAAGACTTTAACTGTATGGACATAAGTTGTGTCGTGCCTCTTTGCCCCACGACCGGAGTTCGGTCTGCAGCCTGTTTCATTTATTAGTAGCCAGCAGAAGGTGTGTCCTGTTTTTTAACCACAAACCCACTCTTCTGCCAGGTGGAGTATGACTAAAGGCCAGCAATCACTATTAAAATATTTATCCTGCTGTAAAAATTCAAGCTGCTTTAGGTCTCTGTTGTTCCTTTTGAAGGCAGATCTTCACATAAGGAGTTGTGTGCTGCTGCCTTTCCCCAGGCAAACCACGCCAATGCTGCTTCATCTCTGAGGCAGCAGCCTGTCTCTGGTGTGCCCTTCAGTGCTGCTCTCCACTGATATAGGGAAGCAAAGTCATCTCCCTCCTTCTGTCCCCACTTTTTTGGTAGTATGATTTTCATTAGCGACACATGGGAGAACTGAAAAGAAATCCTGCTGGTAAACAACAGGATCACATAACACCCTTTTTAAAACTCTCTGGCACACCCAGAGAACAACTGCTCATATGCCAGGTTTTTACCAAATATCCAAGTTCGGTATAGTTTGTCACTACTTGAAATTAAATGGATGCATTTACTGTTCCAAATTTTCCAGGTGAATCTGGATGCGTAAGCAACTGAAATAATGGCAAAAGTTGACCAACATGACACCTCAGGCCTGAGGTGTGCTGCAGACGAATATTTCTATCGAAGGACATTGAATATCTGTCCTTTGGCTAATCAGACAGACAGAGGACAAACCCAGTGCAGGTGGTTTTTGACAATTGGATGGAAGGAGAAAAGAGAAGAAAGACACAAAGTCTCACTCAGCTTGATACTTGCCGAGACCCACATGGCACAGCTTTGGTACCAGAGTTAAAATCAGGAACCAGCACCAAGAACCAAGATAAAGATAGCTCAGGAACAGGCCCTGTTGAGCAGATACTCAACTACTTGCAAAAAGGAATTCAATGAACTAGGGGAAGTGGCCTAAGACATGTTAGAACAGGGTGGAAAACAGGCATAGTGTGTCATCAGTGAGAATATCTCTTTTTACGTACAGTCATTATTGCAAACAGGCTTTACAGTAGATGCAAAGACAGACAAATACACAGTCACCTGAGACAATAAACTATGTGTATTCAGGTGTAGTCACTTCCAGGACATTTTGAATGCATGAATCTCAAGGGTGTAGAATTTTATGTACAGAAATGTTCTCATACTTCAAATGATGTTTCAAGGTACCTCTGTGTATCAGCTTTTAGAATATAACAGGTCAAATAATGCTCATTACAACTCAGTTTGCTTTCTCTTTTTTGTTTGTTTTCTCATGTCATGAAGTCAATATTCATTACTGATGTGTAATAGGAGTTAAGCTTTTCGCTGCTTCCTCTTTCCAGCACTAACTGGCTTCAAATACAAATTAAGTGCTATTGAGTTAAATTGTCCTTTCAAATTTGCTATAAGGCAATTTGCCATTATCCTGAATCCGGAACAAAAATAGAAACAAAGTTTGTCTTTCTTGCAAATAGACTTTAAAAAGTCTATTCTAGGCTGAGAGGCATGTGCTGAGAGTTCCTGTGTTTTATAGCAGCTCTTGCCAAATCACAGTAACATCTCGGAAGCAACCTTCCCACTCTTCCTTAGCAGGATGTATTTCACATTAATATAGAATAGTCTGTATGAGAACTGCAACACTGCCAAGACAAAATAGCAGAGACTGACACAGTGGGGCAAATATATTTTACTTTCGTATTAATATACACTTGTTCACTTGCTTGCTTTGCACATGACCTAGCTACAGCCAAATACATCAAGAATAACTCATAATGAACTGATAGAGTCCTCTCCTAACCAAAAAAAATTGAAAACTGATCATTTTACCTTCATTATGAACATTAGATTTAGCTTTTAAAGCCTACATAAAATTACATTCCAGTAAAAGGTCATACTAAGAGTCCAGCAGAAATCCTTCCCTTTTAAATTTACTTTAAATTTTTACACTTATCAGACAGGAAGAAATGTTTGATAATTTTTAGTAAGAAAATGTTTGAAATTCTCAATTTAAGCTTACTTTCCTGAAATACTGATCTTCAGAAGTTTTGGGTTTTTTTCTTGCAAAAAGAAGTTTTCATTTGTTAGGACTGATTACATTTAGGAATGCAGTCCATGTTCAGATAAATAACAGTTGCTAGCAATACCTACAATAAAAATACTGGAAGAAATTAAACTTTAAAGTCATTTGCCCAAACATATTTATTCATAAAATGTGAAAAATAAATTTTCCTATTAGTAATAACCTTCCAAGTACTCAAAACATTCTTCTGGATAGATTTTTTTAGAAGATGGTGTATTACTATAAACAAGCATTTCCAGTATTTGAAAATCAAGGGTGTCATTGCTTTCTTCCTAAATTGTTGGTGATTGACTTGAGAGCTGAGGTCACTATCTTGCCATCAACTCATGTCTTCTAGACAGATGGCAACTACAAATATTCTTGGGATGAAACAAGGCACTGATGTAAGGCATAATGAATATGTGACAAGAATGACACTAGGTGCCAAGAAAATTCACACAATATAGTTCTAGAACTGTTTCTTTAGGGAAAATAAATTGTCTAAGTAGTTTGAAAGGAGACTTTGCTTTAAATCTCATCAAAATCCCAGATGGGTTGGCCAAAAAGATTTTGTGCTTCATTTTAGCTCATGGGGGAGTTTTCTGCTTAGGCTGCTTCTGAAACCAGGACGAGCTATGATATAACAGATGAGTCTACAGTACAATAAGATATTCCCTTTTGAAGGCAGAAGCCCCTCATCTTATAATTCACTGGCTTTAGGGGCTGCTTCACATGCAGTGAACTGTCAGACTGGAGCCAGGGAATGGGAATACGTGAATTTGAGGGCTGCAGTTCAACAGAATGGCTTCGCTTTACCTAGCCATAAACATATATTGGTTAGCTTTTCTTTCTAGCCTGTCTCAGTCTTGCTTAGTCTATACATGTACTGAGGAGTAGTTTCAGTGCTGTAAACACATTTTATCACTGTTATCCCCTGGAGCTTCCCTTAAACTCCTTTATATAAAATCACTATCACTCTTGTAAACCAGGATGAAGTCTAACATGCCCAACTTCAAAGCAACTGGGGAGATGAGCTTTAGGCCTAAATATTAAAGCACTTAAAATAAAGGTTAATTTAGTGCCAGAAAAACCTAATTCTGACTAATTTATTTTATTTTAATGCATGCCTGGAGGCTAAGCCCAGGGCTAAGGGTGGCACAACGTCTGAGTCTCACCCCTTCCTTGCTTTTGTCTTGCTGCAGGGAATCAGTAAGTTACTACGTGCACTTCAAAAAGTGAGTTGCCGAAAGTCACCCTACTCCTTAGGCCAGGGAACAGGTGGGCTATGGGTGGAAGCAAGGCTTATCCCATTCTTCTCTGCCTCTTCACAGCCAACTTGACCCTTGTAAGAAATGCCTTGAGAGCGTCAAGACCCAACAAAAATTACTATCTAAACAGCTGTCAGTGGCAAAGAGGTCCTCAGGCTATTTCACGATTTCTGACTTCACTTACTTCCAGCACAGCAATAGCATGCCAGCATGTGCTGGCATATGCTGGGTGGCCAGCATACACTGAGCAGCAGCAACCTAACACAAACAGCATGACTGGCAAAGGAAAGAATTTGTGGTTCAGCACATTTGAAGCATTTTCTTTGTTCACCAACAATACAAGGAAGAATAGTTTGCCATGATGAAATTTAAATAATTCTAACTGCCCAGATGAGTTTGAAGACTGATTTGAGCTCTAAACCAATATATGTTTGTATTTTCAATTATTTAACTCAGATTTTAGAACCTTTGCAGAATTTTTAGGAACTGGAAGGGAAAGAACATAGTGATACCGAGACCTTATCTTCATGTAATAAATTTCTGTCCTTGCTTTGATTGCTCCTGTTGACCTTCAAACATCTTTTATCACATTATATCCATAAGTTTGTTTTATTATCTTCACTTGGTCTAATTACCTGGATCATTCTATACTGTTCCCTACAGGGAAATATACTGCTGAAGTTTGGGGGTTTAAATACTAATTAAAAAATTCATTAGTCTGTGAATTAATTTCCACTCTTTGTATTTTCCTCTCCCTCTTGATAGCCATCAGAAACTGATAGCAATGTAGTTGTTGCCATACTTTAATTATACTGGTAGGATTCCTTTATTCACCTGTGGAATAGGGAAATAAACTTTGTAACACCCAGCCTAAATGCAATGCCATGTAAACTCTAGATCTAATAGGTTTAAATATAAATATAATTTATTCATGTTGTATAAATAGTTCAGACGTGTTCCTAACATTTCATTATGTATTTAGTACATGGAACAATATTTTAAAACACCCTTCTTAAAAATGTTCTTGGTCTATATATTGAAGGCTGGGTTCATAAATCTTATTTGTTGTGGTAAGTTATATAAAAATGCACTGCAAACAAATGTCAAACCACTTCCAGTTTCTTACTTGAAGCTGGTGTTCATTCAAGTTTTACATGCCCTGTGCATACACAGTTCCATGAAAGTGACTTTAAGATTGTGGGTACATCAGTGGCAGCTTTTTGTTCCTATAAGTGATACATGCAAGCTATTGTTCAGTGACTGAACTAATTGGACAGATTTTAATGACATAGGATTCAGATTTGTCATGAAAAAATTCAGGTATGGCACGGTTGCTGTAAAAGCAAGATCCAGAGAAAGGCTATTTTGTAAAATCACAGAAAAATACTGTAACAATAGAGTGGGAACATCCGTGCCTGTTGAGCCTCAGAAACACCAACATGTCCCATTGGTTACTGAGGAACACCTGTTTGTGATATTATTTAAAATGCTGGAAACTACGAAAACAAGCAACTAACCAGTTATGCGTTCATCTTCCACTCTTTAACTCAACTAGCCATGCACTGCTTGTGATCCATTGTCCTGAGAAGTACAAAGTAAAGACATGTATCTCTGACTGTGAAGGAGGACTAGAGCCTGGAGTTTTACATTCCAGATGACAACTGCATTTGTCAGGATGTTATAGACACGTAATTACAAGAGGGGTTTCCAGGCTGCAAATCTCAGAGCAAATCTCAAAGGAGAAGCATTCCAGTCACATCTCTTTTCTCCTGGAACCTCCTGTGGGCAGTTTAGAGCTATCTTTGCCACTGCCACCTTTTTCAAGTGCTGGCTGAATTCCCTTTGGACATCACTAGCTTGCTCTGTGAGGCATATTAAGAATTTAGAGAAGTATTTTGCATTTTAGGTTCAGAGCAACCTAGATGAGGAGCTATCTAGATGTTTGAATGTTATGTATGACAATACTAAATATCAACCTTTCCATGTTCCTTTGTATAACTGACTCTATATTCTTTTATATTTGTGCTTCAACTCTCCCAAACAGACCACTGTTTTCAGAATTAAGTAGCTGTGACGTATCTCTGTTTTTTCAGAACCTGTACTAACAGTTTCTGAAAACTGGCTGGATAATTTCTATTATTTGACCACAAATTCAGAAAAGTCAATATCACTGTTCATTTCTGAAAAACTACAGATATATGCATATATATACACATATACATCTGTACACAAAGATCCCCGGGTACACAAAAATATAACATCACATGCTTAACTCACCCTTCCTAACATATAAAACATTCAGTGATTTTTAATGCCAATACATATCATTCAGAAGCCCATGAGGAAACAAAGTGAAGGATCAACAATCTGATCCTTCACACTCTTATTAGCAAATTACAAAATGAAGGTTTCAAAGGAGCAGACTGCCAATGAAATTCCTTTTTCTGCTGTCTCTAAAGTACAGAAAAAAATTAACTGTAAGAGCACATTTGCATTCATTCATATCAAATAGCATTCCCACTATCGCATACAAGATACACAATCTCCACTCTATTCTGAACACAAACTGGTACAGTTCAGTAATGAATACATGCAAGTCTAAAGAGGTGATTCCAGCTGGCTGTTATCTGGCTGGGTCAGAGTTTAGATAGGGAGGCATAAAAGTCAAAAGAGACAAGCAGCATAGGTGGCCTGCGGATAAAGAGGTTTATTCTTCTGTGCAATCAATCACCTTCAAGGGCAAAGAGTTTGCTTCATGAGCAGGGAAAACAAATACATATATGACTGAGAGGGTGAACTAGCTTTGAAGAGACATGATTACATTTGACTGAGTAGTGGCCCACCGGTTTCATCTTAAACATCCAGTTTAGATTACACCACATAAATACACACTCAGGGTACAAAGTATGTGCTAATTTCCCTTAACTTTACACTGCTGCTTTTCCAGTTTCAGTGAAAAATCCTATTTACAACTGATTAATATCCAGGCAAAAAAAATCCTATTCTCATAACAGGAAATTAATTGATAAAAGTTATGAATGAAAGAGAAAATACGTATTACATTGTTCTATTTGCAGAGAATATTGAGTTGGGTGAAAGAGACAGATTAAATTGATTAACTAATGGCCAGATTTTTACTGGGCCTTGGGCACAGCATTGCATTTGAACTTCATGAGAATAAAGCACTGAAACAGGTTTTTAAAAAAGGACCCCAATACTAACATTTTCAAATCTGATTATTTAAAGGTAGAACTTGTACTGAGGTCCTAAGCTTGCACCGACAAATACATGAATAAATAAGCCCCTCTATTTTCTGTAAGATTGGAGTCAGAATTATCTATTGCAGAATCAGCATGGCTGAGATTGGAAGGGAGCTCTGGAGGTCATCTGGTCTAATCCCCCTGCTCAGGTAGGGCCACCCAGAACCAGTTGCCCAGGACCATGTCCAGATGGCTTTTGAATATCTCCAAGGACGGAGACTCCGCAACCTCTCTGAGCAACCTGTACCAGTGCTCAGTCACCCTCACAGTAACAAAGTGTTTCCTGATACTCAGGCGGCACCTCCTGTGTTTCAGTTTGTGTCCATTGCCTCTGGTCTTGTCACTGAGCACCACCAAAAAGACCCTGGCTCCCCAGGTCCTTTTTTTGCAAAGCTGCGTTCTCGCTGGGCAGCTCCCAGTGTGTACTGGTGCCTGGGGTTCTTTCACCCCAGGTACTGGACTTTGCACTTCCCTTTGATGAACTGCATGAAGTTCCTGTCACCCTGTTTCTCCAACAATTTATAAATGAGTATGAGGACTCATCCCGCCAAAGAAATCCCGGATTGGCCAACCCTTCCATCTGACAAAAAGTGAGAAGATGAAGTATTTAGAAAGAGTTTATTTGGGAAGAAGCTACGGAACTAAGAAGCCAGATTTATACTTGAGTGAAGATTGTGGTACACTTTTTTTAATCAGGAAACAAAATCTCAATCCATCATTCCAAAAACAGGAGTCAATCCTGTGCCCAAAGAACTGAGAAGGAGGAAAGGAAAATTATTCTAGTTGATCTTTATGTACAGTTTTCACTGTTGTTAAACATCTGCAACTCCAGTTAAACAATTGGCCAAGAGTTTAAAATGCAGTATTGCATCGCATGATCCATAGCTGGGGTTGCTGCTATTTTGTTCTGTTGCAAGTCTGGAACCCCTGAAGAAATAAATAAGAAAAACAGAGAGCACATAGTTTTTTTAACTTCAGAAGCTGATTACCAAGCTGCACTGTTTGTCAGAGAACTGGTGATATGGTTAAAGAGAAAAAAAAGAAAAATGGAGCATGTGTTTTTATTCTTATGTTCACTGTGTTCTGCCTGCAAAGATGCGCAAAAGGTCACATATATCTTTGAGCAGAAAATGATTGCTTTTGACATATAAGTCAATATAGCTTCTAAAGCGTAAGGAAGTATAACGTGACACAAAGCTCACTCTGCAAGTCTCTCCCTCAGTTCCTCTCTAATAATGTGAATAAAATTTCCTTCTCTTACCTTATATCTTTTGTCTATTTGAATGTTAGGATCTTTTAATTCATTTGCCTACCACAATGGAAAGTATCTTATTTGCTTTCTCTTAAGTTTAAAAAACAGCTATAGTGAATACTCGTTCTGAAGTGACAGCCTTCATCGTATTTTTGCTTCTCAGAATATGAGTAGATCAACTTTGTAGCCTATCTGGGATATTTTGGCTATTTCTGAAAATATATTTTCAGACTTAAGATTTCTAACAGGAAAAATTTTGCTGGAATGCCTCTCACATTTATACCAGTGGCAATATGGATCTTTCCTAGAGCCAAGATTTAACTGTATAAAACCGTCTTTTATATTAAAACTAGAAAGAAGAATGAGGGTGTATCTAACCTAAAAGGGAAGTGACAGAGAAGTTTCTGTAGGTGTCTAGAGTCTAAAACTTGAACAAAGGGCTGACTTAATAATACCAAGATTTTCCTCAGTTATTAATATGAGGGCACTTGGAAATGGAATTTTTACTGACTACAATTTTAAATAAGCAAACAAAAAAATGCAATCAAAAATAGAATACTATGTTAAATGTAGTACAAAACTTACTGGCAACAAGTACAGTCCAAGTAAAATCTTGGCAGCATGAATGGACAATTTGATAATTGAGTCACCACTTTCCAGACTAGGATCCAATTTCAGACTGACTTAGAGTGTTTGCCAGTTGTACAATGCACATAGTCTCCTGAATGCCAAAAGGATGGATTTTATGATAGGCAAGTTCCAAATAAACCAGTGCCCCTTCCTGGCCTACCCGGGACGGAAAAAAGCTTTTTTGATTATTTCTGCAAGACCATGTTACAACATGTGATACCACAACATCAGCTAGAAATAATTGCTTGTGCTTGTATATTGCATGGAAACACATTAATAAAAGCAGGCCCAGACACAATCCTTAATAGATTTTCCAGTATTAATGTAGTTCCATCGATGCTTGGTCCTCCTCTGTGATCTCATCAAACTGCACATGGCTACAGCATTCATAGCAGTGCCAGGGTGGATCAGGACAGAAACAAAAAGGCAAATGTTAGCCATACACCAAAACCAACACCTTAATAAACACGTATTTGAAGAAAAGTTGACGTATAAAGTCAGTAAAGGTATCCCATTCAAACTGCAAATTGAGGAAGGTCGTAAGAAAACATAAATGCACTACATAAAATGAAATTTCTTTCTTAGATTCAACAAGAGAGTCAAAAATACAAACTTCAGATATCTTCAGATATCTCACTGATAGTATAAACTGTCACATTATGATTTAAGAACCTGGTTCTACTTCAGTTACACGAAATCCTTTTTCATTTTCTAGGATATAAAATATAAAATGATGTCATAAAGATCTATTGCAGGAGGGTTCTATCAGCCAGTCATTAAAACACAGAACATCTGAAGGGTAAACTAGGACCAGGAGTTTTCGCGAAAACAAAAAGCACTGTGAAAAAAATCCATGCAGCTATAGAGAGAAACATTTAAATCACTATAAAATGATTATAATTTGCTTGTTCTGAATATAGTTAATATTTGATTAGATAGGGGCTTGGAGTTAATGTCCTTCTTAATTAAATCAGACTCCTCCTTCCCTAGCCCGAGAGAAAAAAAAAGATTGATCATGCTTTTTTTTAAAATGCTAATTACTATAAGCAGGGAAAGCCTTAAATCAGAATGCTTTATTCAGTCCTGCTGCTTCATCCATTTGCATCCTATTCACATTTCCTTGGGAGGCCTGCTCTTTTGTATCTGTGAAAATAAGCACAGATGTTGGCTCCACCTTCCTCAAAGCAAGTTTTGCCTAATGACCATTTTGAATGTATCCCACTTGCACCTGTTCAGCGTTTTAAAGTAAAATAGAGCACTTGATTGACTCCAAATATCTTGTCCAGATTTTCTTAACTTGATTATGTTGCCACAAAAGCTAAGAGATGATTTGAGCAGCAGCCACAGTATCAGCTGGAGTAGAGCCAAGTTCATCATTCCTGGAAGCTTTTTTTGTTGCTGTGGAAAGTCTGACTTGGAAGCTATTGCAGATTAATTAGAACATTAGATGTCACTACTACTGCACTGAGGTACAAAGAGAAGCAAAGATAACCATATGCAGTTATTTATAGTCCACTGAGTACACAAAAATGCTAATATTAAAATGGTCACATTGATCTCAATATGACATTTCTGCAGAACTGCTCTTTTCTTTATCAACAGAATGCACTAGCTCTCTTATTTGCTACCTCCTCCTGCAACAGAAATACTCACACTTATTTTCCTCTATTATTATTTCCTCCTTCTTCTTCCATTACAACTGTCTGAATTGCAAAATCATTCTCTCACAGAATTCACCAAATCCTGCGATCATTAAATTTCTTGTCAGTTTCCTAAGGTTTTCAGCAGTCTGGAAAAAATACTTTCATTTACACTTTCATAAATATGTAAACTTTTCTGAAATCTGTAGATCTACTTCTGGTTTCTCAATGCTAAATCAAAGGGAATTTGGTATGTAAATTTTCAGGTCATTATGATCACCATTGAAATTTACAGAAAACCATTGCTTCATAGCAAATGAGACATCATCCTATGAGTGTTTCCTTTACTCCAAAATTGAATTTCCTATATGAAATAATAAAAAAAAAAGACATGTGATGAAATGGAAAAAAGATTCAATTTGATGTTTTAAGTATGTATGCTAGTATGTGACACAACATTTCAAAAAACAGAACCAGAAAGCCATTTTGCAAAGAAGTATTGGCATTTTGTTCAAAAAAAAAGTGAAACTGAGATATCTTATTATTACCAGGAGGTATTTTCTTGACTTTTCTTCACAGTTATTTTGAATCCATGTGAAATTGTGAAATGTTACTATTTTGACTCTCCAATGGAAGATGGTTTTGTAAATTGGTGGTGAGGCAACAGAGCTGCTTGACTTTAGATTTGATACATCTAATTAGAAGACCTTGATTGCAGTTGCTTAAAATTTTGTGATCACATTTTTTCCCCACAGCATCTCAAATAAAGGAATCGTATATCTATTTCTTGATTTTGTAATGCCAACCATTTTCTCCTAAGAGTCCTGTAATGTGAATTTTATGTTGCATAATTTTGCATATATGTATGATTTTTTTATATATATATATGTATGTATGTATGTTTCCTATGTATGTTGCAAGGAAAGACAATGATTCAATATTCAATTCAATTCAATTCAAAATTCAGAGGAGGATTATTAGTAGATAATAAGGTATAGACTACTAAAAGATTCACAGCTTAACTTACTGATTTTTTTTTTTCCCTCATGAGAATTGAGTAAGGCAGAATTCGTAACAATTGCATAATTAAAAATGATATTCTAATGCAAACATACAAGGAGAATAATGAAGTCCTTACAGAAAACCTACATTGTAGCGTTTCCTGACTTGGTGCTTTCTTTGTTTTTTTAGCATCCTCCCTAAAGTAAAATAAATGCACATTGGTACACACCAATGTAAATTATCTAGTATTTCATAAAGCATCACACATTTGAATTAACTGCTGACATCTCATTATTTAAAAAAAAAAAAAAAAGAAAAAAGAGAAGAGATGCTGTTCTTTAGGTGATAAATGGATAACACTAAGACACTTCTATGTGCCCCTCTAAATCATGTCACATCTTAATGCAAGCCAAAATCAAATGGCTTACATTACAAAATGGTATCATAATGCAAACTATAAAAATTAAAAAGATTTGTTATTGATATCAAATGTCTGGTAACCAATGCTGTCACTTGTTATAATAAAATATCAGACCATCACATTCCTACTGATCTTCTCACATATAATGAAAGACATAGGATGTGTTGTGATTTGGTCTTCCTGTGACTGTACATAATTTAAAATTATATCTGCTGAAAAATAGTAATGATCCCGTTAAACACAGAATAAATGCATTATACTGGCTAAAAATCATTCAAAAGTACACTGATCCAGAAATTAAACTGTCACTGACAAAATATCAAGCTGCACCTTAGCCAGTCAGATGAACATAATATTCAGTAATACAGCATAGTATTTCATACTACAAATTTCTTTAAATTAGATATGTTGCATCTTCAATCCTCTGTTAGCTGACCTGACAATAAATATGATGAATCGCTAATAGTACATAAACCCAGGATTATTACACTATTACGCAAAATTTTTGTCCCTTTTTTTTTTGTCTTCATACTTAGGTGGACTTGTATGGACACAAACTATTATAATAAATATCAAGAACTTTAAATCAAGATTTTCAAGTTATATTTCGAAATTAGTTTTGAGTACAAATTGTTACAGTAATCCAACAACTGCAGCTAGCAATTTAAACCTCAAAGGTGAAGCACTTGTCATACCACCTTCCTAACCTACACAGACAAGCACATAGGGCTGCCAGATTCTCGACTGGAGTAGGTTGGCATAGATCCATTTTGGTCAAGAGGACTAAATAGCTTCACAGAAGCTAAGTATCAAACCCAGAAAACAGAGGATTACTAAGCAAAGGAAATATAATAGTTCCTTTACTTAGCTTGGGTGAAAGGTAGCGTCCAGAACTGGTGCACCTTTTCCATTCTTATCTCTCCCCATCCTCCTTCATTTCAGTGCACACCCATTATATTTTCTGCATACAGACAGCTTCCTCCACACAAATACAAGTTTGCAGACTATCATATTCATAAAAGTGTTTGATAGGCAGGGTTACACAGTAATCATATCAGGTTATATTCTCCAAAGATCTCTCCTCTGCAAAAGTGAAGTAATCTGCATCAGCCATTTGTGTTCCATGTTCTTTGGCAGCAATTGATTCCTAGTTCTACCCAGTTAAACTAGGCATTCCTTGAAGAAAGTCCCCTTTGGCTGGCTTTTCAGAAAGCTGACATGTTAGGAAATGTCTGAAGATAATGATGCTATTCATACAATGCAAGCAAAGGTTGCATGTGCATGCAAAAGTGACATGTACGTAGTGGCAGTTAGATGTGCAGCTGGTACAGTCTGTGATTCCTGTTGGCTGGCTTGCGTATCAAATTGCAGTATGAAGGGTCTGATTTTAGAAACATGACTTTGTATTTTTATTTTTTTCTGAGATTTAATTCTGATTATTCATGGCCCTATAGGATTCTGAGTCCTGTTCAGAGCATCTTAAATTTTCCTAGAAAGAAGTCTTCATGCGTACGTGACAAAAAATCTATATCCTTGCCAAGAAGGAATCCCTACATCGGTAGTGGTCATATCCACAATTTATTACTAATTGGTATAACTCCATTACTGCAATTATTCACTACAGATAAGTTTCATACATTAGTAGAAACTTCTAAAAGAACGCTTCAGCTGTGATCTCTAAGCTGAAATGAAACAACATTAGCTGAAAAACCTTTGAATCAAATAATTCTAGCTGTGTTTTAAACTAATTGGATGATAGAAAGATAACTGAAAATAGATCATCCTGTTCACTCTAAGGCAACCTTTACAGAAGCAGCCAAAAAAATTCCTTTCAGATTGTACTGGGATGCCTTATCAAGATAGGAACACCAGTTGCTGTGATTCAGCTTATCGGCCTTGACCAACTAAACAAAAAATACAGATATTTAATGAATAAATAAATAAATGAAGATTCTTAAAACTTAATGGACCATTCAGTCATCTAGTCTGTCCCTTTTATATGCCATAAAGACTGAACTGTATCCATTAGTTTTTGTACTGAAAGTAATACTTTTTGTTTGCAAAAGCATGTCTTCCAGTAGGGTATTCAGGTTTGGTCTGAATTAAGAAATATAAAATGCAAACACAAGCTTTGAACTGTGACACAATAATTTCTAATATGTTTTCTTCTGCAATACTCTAAATAAGATGTTTGCATTTTGTGGAGTTATCAAATATAGTGAAAAATGTACATATAATTAAATTATGCAAGCATTTCCAGAGATCTTAGAATTAAAGTTCTCTGTGGCAAAACAGAAAAATCAGATCTGAAAATGGAACGTGTAAGGAAGAAGAAAGATGTATTATTGAGCCAAGACAGTCTTTCAGCAAAGTCTTACGCAAAATATAATCTCCACAGCGTACCTGCTTAGGCGAGCATAAATATGAAGAACAAAAAGTCCGTGATCCCCCAGAAAACCTGACTGTCAGCTATGTCTTTCTTGTCTCTTAAGAGCTTTTTCCCAGAGATTCCTGAATTACAAATCCTAATTAGATATGTTATTAATCTTATTCACATGGGAAAAGTTACATGTGTGCACAAATATTTGCTGGATTAGAGCCATAATATGCTTCTGGTGGCTTTTGGAGCATAAGCTCTTTTTAATTTTCTAATTCATTGAATGCACTCCATTTCAATATTAAAAATCTGTGTTCATACATGGGTTTATGATCTTTTTAAAGTGTGTTTATTTTTGTTTTGCCCATAATTCAATAAATATGTACAATGTTGCCCAATGATTATGAAGAAAATAAATTTATGTTGGAACTAGAGTAATACTGCCAAAACAAATGCTGCTTAATAACTAAGAAAAGGTGTTCAGTCACAAGGGTTGAGAAACTTTTGCTTTGTACAAGTAGTAAAACATTTCCAGGTGGAGGTGGGAGAGTTTAAAAGCTAATCAAATACTAATGAGAAAAGGGTGGGTTTTAATCATAAAACTAAAAGAGACAGCAGTCTCAGGGTCTGCACATGTGAGAAAAGTTACATTTAAACTAGTAAAATGCTGAGAGACTGCTCCTGAATTCCAGTGTGTGTACTGGCTTCATCCCACGCTGTAATAGGACAAAATCTAAAATAGACAGCAGCCTTCATTACTCTGTGCGCTGATTTCCATAGAAATTAAACATTGGAAAGAAGTTGTTGTGAACCCCAGTCTCATATCAATCTGGACAACCATGAATCAGGACCCAAGTGAGAATCTGACATGCTATGAAGTCCAGTTGTATCCAGAGACATCTACAAACAGAAGAGATCATTGTGATGGGACAAAATGGAAATGAAGGAAGTATGATGCAGAAGCAGATGTGTACTTTTTATAAACTTGTGGTAGTAAACTGGGAGTTCTTGTACTGGTTGTTGAAATCAGGAAGGTCAGAGATAAACCTTTTGTAAATTACTTATCCTTATTTGTATGACAATCTTGTCCCCTTTAATACTCAGTTCTGTTTTCAGATACTTGTACAGATCTTCCTTTCACTCTGCTGGGAGTGGCATATGACTATGTGAAGATAGAGATACCATCAACTATGAGCAACTATTGTCCTCTGTAATTAAGAACCTTTACACTGGCTCATATCTGAATTATGAATCCTACATTTAAATGCATTTCAAGGCAGCAGTGGAATCTTTTTTCATGGGAAACTTGAAATCAGCAAGCACAGCCTTTAATGTTTTGAAATAATTAAAGTAAACCCCAGGAAAGGACTATTCACAAAAGTTCACAGGCAAGAAATATGTTGTAAGCATAAGCAAACTTCAGTAGTCTAACCTATTAAAACAGAAGGGAGTGTTTTTCATTTTCTGTTTAAGAAAAGCTTAATGCTAATGTACATGCAGCAGAAACATTTGACAGGGATCTAGTTTTTGTGTCAACAGGCTTCCATCAACGCATATTATTAATTTTTCTTTCCGTGCTTTCCTTACTGGGGAAGCCCTGTAGGCATGGCCCAACAAGAATATAATAAGATGGTGGTTGTTCAATGGCTTAAATATCACAAACAATAGCACCAGATGGACCTTTAAAAATTCCATCCACCCCCTCTTATTTTCTTCCTTTTAGATACCACTTGCTTTCTTTCTTCCTACTCCAGTTCCCACAGAAACAACATGGACGGCTTCCCCCATTGTGAGCTCTGTTGACCCTGACATTTGTGCAACGGGTCAACAGTATCCACTTTCTCAATACAACTTTTCAAGATCCACTTCTTCTGCCATCATTTTCTTAGAAGAATTCAGTAAAAACCCTTCTTCAGGCAACTTTAGAGAAGAAGTTCTGTGTAGTTCTGTGCTATTTGCTTGTTAATGAATGTGGCATTTGAACCACAAAGAGTGAAAACTCAAAACATAGAAATCAAATAAATGTTGACCATGGTATCGAAAATGGGATGTAGACAATTTGCTTTATATCTGTTACATATATATATATATGAATTTATATGTACCACATATCTTTCCAATAATGAATATGAAGAAAACCTCTTCATATTCAAGATCAAAAGGGTGCTAGCAAGACTGCAGAATCTGTGCTCTAAGAGATTAGATACATATTTGCAAATACACACACATCATTCCTCATTTTTCTATAAATACAGCCTTCAAGCCTTTTGTGGATTAGAAATTATTTTCCACATGTTTCTGCATATGAAAATTGGCTCAGTCTTTCTAATCTTGTTAGCATTGTATCATTCCATTTATTGAAGCTGCATTTTAATTGCTAAATTGCTTGTCATTGGTTACTCTAAATACATTCTCAATTCCATTATAAGCATGAAAGACTTTCAAAGGTATGATGAAACTTTCTCCAGGATAAAGGTATTTCAAAGTAAACCTTGTCTCTGTATTTCACAGGACATACAATGTTAGCTGAGAGAAAACTGTTTACTATGTATGATATAGTAAGGCTGATATATGAGTCTTTGTTGTCAGCCTGAATTTTATCTACCATGTATTTCTCATTTTAATGTTAACTTTATGTATAGCCTCCATTTGCCTCTTTATGTCTTTCTCAGCTCTTGCAAAAGGCATGATGAGGCACCAAGTAGAACCAGGCTGGGACGCCAAATGGGTATTTCTGGTAAGACAGATGTCAGTGCTACAGCCTTAAGGATTTGGCTGGAGATGCAGTAAGAAGAGCAAGGTCAACGTATCCAAGGCATGGTGCATCATCTGCTGAAACCAGATTTTGAAGCAGCTGTAAGTCTCAGACAGAAGACTTTGCCAGCATGCCAGTAGGCCAACTCTTTCTTATTCAATTTTCCCCTTGACAATCAAAATACCCAAGAACTGTATAATGTTAAAGGGGAAGATTCAGCAGGAGATACAAGGCCTAGACACCCAGTTTAGATTCAGGCATCATGGTGCTTCTCACTACAGTTCTTACTTGTTCGGTACCAGTAAAGTTCACATCACCCAGACTGTGCAGGGAGCTGGCTAAGGCAATAGAAAACAACCAAGTGTGGGATCATGTCTTCAGTTTCACATGTCTTTTCAAAGTAAGTGTCTTATTAAGCTGAATGACAATTTCTCCCTCTGTTCAAGGTACTCAGCTCAAACAATTGGAGGAAGGGCCTATTCTTTTTTTCTCAACATGGCCAGAAAATAAGCTTGCTCTCTTCCTGTCTGATAGCTCAACACCTTTGGAGATCTAGTTCAAATTTCTTGTCACACTCAAGGACTTACAACTTGAATCACCAATCTTGAAGGAAAGTAATGAAATGAGATTATAACATATATTGAAATGTGCATCAGCAAGCAAGAAGCTTCTGCTGAAGTAATTTTACTTCATGGGGAACAATTAAGTATTCATGGAACTCATTTCAAAGCTTTTGATTTGCCATACTAGACTGAATAAAGAGGACTGCCCCATCCCTGGAAATGTTCAAGGCCAGGTGCGATGAGGCTTTGAGCAACCTGGTCTAGTGGAAGACGTCCCTGCCCGTGGCAGAGTGGGTTGGAACTAGATGAACTTTAAGGTCCCTTCCAACTCAAACCATACTATGATTCTATGACTAACACCCATTTAAGACTCTTTCCACAGTCAAGCTTCAGCTGGAATACTTTATCTGATTTAGTCAATGCTCTTCAAGAAAGGCGTGAAGATGTTGGAGATACTCCAGAAGAGGGCAATGACAACAATCAGAACTTTAGAAAATATGGCCTATGGGGAGATGCTAAACAAACTGAGGTTATTTAGGTCATAAAAAAGTGAACTAAAGACAAAAATTGCAACAGTCTTCAAATATGTAAGAAGTACCAAAAGTAAATTATTCCCCATGGTTACTTTGGGTAGAACATGTAGTTCAGAAATTTTCAAAAATGCAGACTTATGTGAGATGTGAAGGGATATGATCTAGCTTCAGCTTCACACACTTACATTTAACTGATGAAAACACAGGCGTCCACATCTAAGCTAGGTATCTAGGTTACCATCATATTCAGTGGAGCTAGAGAGCTGTTCATCTTAGCCACAACTTGACACTGAATGCTTGATCAGCTGAATAAGTCCCTGGACTTCACTGACTGTATTGACTAGATTTTCACTGAATATAACAGCAGCTCAGATGCTGAGCTCACATATAGTGGTTTCCTTTGTATATACCTAAATTTACATTTGAAACTCAAGATGAGCCCTGCTGTAAGAATAATTCTGTAAGTGAGGATGGTGAAGTTCTGGAATAGATTGCCTGTGTATGTTGTCTCAACCAGTAACAGCAGAGTGGTTTGTACAGAGCTGATCTTTCCTTGGGGCAAAGGCAAAGCTGTTCTATAAAGCAGAATAGCCTAGCTCAATAAAACTTGAAATTATAGCTTCTGTACTGCTGTTAAACACTGCCTACAGCAAGCTCTGCTCACTCTTTCTTCTCTGGGGAGCCACACAGCATGTGGCAGAAATCGGAATTTTCTCCCTGTGCATGGCCAAACAGGCATAAATGCAGATGACACTACATCTCCCATTCCTGGGACTGATTGTATTAACTAGGCAGCAACTCTCTGGGCAAAGGAAAGAATTATAGAATCATAGAATTGTTTAGGTTGGAAGGGACCTTGATCATCAGGTCCAACCACCAACCTAACACAGCCAAAAACCACCACTAAGCCATGTCCCTAAGCACCACGTCTACCCGTCTTTTAAATACCTCTAGGGATGGCAACTCCACCACTTCCCTTTCGTCTTGTCCTATCGCTTGTTACTCGCAAGAAGAGGTTGACCCCCACCTCTCTACAACCTCCTTTCAGGTAGTTGTAGAGAACAATAAGGTCTCCCCTCAGGCTCCTTTTCTCCAGGCTAAATTAGATGAGGTTCCTTCCCACACTTGTCTCTGAAGGGCAGTAACGGCATCATGCACAATTCTATTTCAGCAAGATCCAGTTCCCAAATCAGGAAACCCTTAAATTAACTTCTTGTAAATGTAGGTAGTGGAAAGAAAAAGTTGTGGATCTTGGTAGGGTTTAGGCACATACTCATTAACAAACTACTCAATACTGTTAAGGTTGTTTGGTTTATTTTTTAATTAATTCATCCACTATAGTTAGGTATGTTCTACAATTTCACACATCCTCATATTATTAATTTTAAATTGTCCTTATGCAACCTGCTGTCGATACTGTGTTACAAATCCATTTCCATAGTCAAACACAAGCTACATGAATCTCATTTACATTTTGTTAAGTCTAAAATCATTTATAGAATCATAGAATAGTTTAGGTTGGAAGGGACCTTTAAAAG
>RSEF01000003.1:19397764-19425877 GCA_003993805.1 Himantopus leucocephalus
TGGGCACACTGCTGGCTCATATTCAGCCGGCTGTTGACCAACATTCCCCAGTCCTTTTCCAATGAGCAGCTTTCCAGCCACTCTGCCCCAAGCCTGTAAAGCTGCATGGGGTTCTTGTGACCTAAGTGCAGGACCCAGCACTTGGCCTTGTTGAACCTCATACCATTTGCCTCAGCCCATCGATCCAGTCTGTCCAGATCCCTCTGTAGAGCCTTCTTATGCTCAACCAGATCAGCAATCCCGCCCAGCTTAGTGCCATCTGGGAACTTACTGAGGGTGCACTCGATCCTCTTATCCATATCGTTGATAAAGATATTAAACAGAACATGTCCCAATACTGAGCCCTGGGGAATACCACTTGAGACCGGCCACCAACTGGATTTAACTCCGTTCACCACAACTCTCTGGGCCGGGCCAATTTTTTACCCAGCAAAGAATACGCCTGTCCAAGCCATGAGCAGCCAGTTTCTCCAGGAGAATGTTGTGGGAAATGGTGTCAAAGGCTTTACTAAAATCTTGGTAGAAAATATCCATAGCCTTTCCTTCATCCATTAAGCAGGTGACCTTGCTACAGAAGCAGACCATGTTAGTCAAGCAGGACCTGCCTTTCATGAACCCATGCTGACTGGGCCTGATCTCCTGGTTGTCCTGTATGTGCTGCGTGATGGCACTCAGGAAGATCTGCTCCATAACTTTCCCCATCACCGAGGTCAGACTGACAGGCCTGCAGTTCCCCGGATCCTCATTCCGGCCCTTCTTGCAGATGTGCATCACATTTGCTATCTTCCCGTCAATGGGAACCTCCCCTGTTAGCCAGGAATGCTGATAAACAATGGAAAGTGGCTTGGTAAGCACGTCCACCAGCCCCCTCAGTACCCTTGGGTGGATCCCATCCAGCCCCATAGACTTGTGCGTGTCCAAGTGGTGTAGCAAATTCCAGCAATCTTTAAAAAGAGTTTCAGGGCAATCTGTAGCTAGTAAGCTGATTTCACCCCTGTCCACATTAGGTGAAACCATAATAAAGAATAGAATTAGTAAGATTATGGATGATATGACAGAAGGACAAAAAAATTAAAACGTCTTTTCTACATGAAAGTTACACCTCAACAACCTACTTGAGTTCCTTGAAAGAGTCAATAACAAAGAGACAGAAGGTGTCTGGATTCCAAGTCTTCCAAGTGTCCCCGTCCCTTCCAAGCCTTTGAAGAAAGTAAGCTGCTGTACAAGAACAAAGAAAGTCCACACATAACTAAAGACTTAGTTAAAAGATGGGAAGCAAAGAACAAAAGTAAATGATCAGTTTTCACAGTAGAATTACCAGGGATGTGTGATAATATTAATCGGTATCTTATTGATGTTACTCTACAAATCCATGAATGATCCAAAACAGTGTAACCAGTGACAAAGTTTTCCAATGAAACTAAGTTATTAAACACAACAAAGGCAAGGTACAATGGTGAAAAGTTGTAGAAGGACCTAACATGAGTGACTGGATGACAAAATGGAAAATGTAATTCAAAGTACCTTGATATAAAGTGAAGTACCTGAAAGAATAGATCCTAACTTTGCATATAAAAGGGAGTGACTGTTGCCAGTCAGGAAAGAGAGCTTGGGACTAAGACGCATGAAAGTGCCAAGTTAACACCTGCCAAATAAGTAAGTCAAATGTTGTACATTTGAGGGAAAGAGAGAGAGAACCAGAGATCATTATTATACTAATGTATAAATACACAGTGTATCTACATCTTAACTACAAATAATTCTAGTTCTTCCCACCAAAAAGGGTACAGGGATGATCAAAGACATGGAACAGCTTCCATATGAGGAATAGATAGTTTTTTTCAAGCTGAGAAAGACTGTGATAATAGTCCATAAAAAACTGAATCACATGTGGAAGGAGAATGAGAAGAAATTGTTTCCTGTTTCCTCCAATAAAAAACTAGGAAACTTCATATGAAACTAACAGGACACAAGCTCAAAAACCAAAGAGAGGTCATTTCACACAATGCTGAATTAATGCTGATTTACTAAGTTGGTTTTTCTTTTTTTTTACCCGGAGTAAATCAGTGATATTTTTGTGCCAAATGGTACGTGCCTAACCAAGAAAATGGCAGCGCTCAAAAGCTATGTCCAACAGACAAGCAGTCATTCAAAATTATCTCAAAAATAAAATAAAATCCTTTAATAGCACTTTATAATAATTTAAAATTTGCAAATAAAACTTGACATAAGGAGTAGGCATTTCAGTTCTTTCCAGATTCAATTCAATTATCTACAGCCATTTTTTCACTCTCATCTTTCAAACCAATTGGATCTTACATATTTTTGTCCTCCACCCTATAAGAAAAGTAACTTAATTTTACAGCAATTATTTTTGAGAGAGAGGGTTTTTTCATTTGGCTATAAAATCCAATATGTTTTTTAAAACATTTTGTTTTACAGTAAGGTCTCCTAAATTAATGAAAATTCTTACAAATTTATTAGTTAGAACTGCCTACTTACACACAAAAATCATGAAATATTTAAAAGGATAGAAATGGTGTTGCTAATGCTCTTTATGAGTACATTAATTCTGTCATTGCTTATCAGCTTATCTGAAATGTCAGATTTCACTCTGCAAGCCTTCTAGGTAGTCAGTATACTACTGTAAAAGATTTTCAGAACTATGTTGTGTTTGCATTTCCCTGTTTCACACCAGAATAGATTTACCCTGCACAAAGGGGAAAAATATTTCTCTAGAACAGATATCCACAAAAAAGAGCAGTTTTTCCTCAAGCCTGCTTGATGAAGCAGTACGGTTCCTGCTAGAAATATTCTCTAGTTTTCAGCAAAAGAAAAAGACAATTTGTGTGTATATATCTTATAAATAATATAGAGTACTACTCCTACTAATATGCAATTTCTCTGAATTTCCCAAGCCTCAAGGTAAGGAGTTCAAAAGTACTGAAGTCACCTGTGCCCTTCTTGTAGGTACTTTGAAGCTAATAGGTTATAAAACACAAATAGGCCTTAATGAGCAAATCAGGTGTGGAGAATGGGTTTCCTTAGATAATGGCCAAATATGTTACCATCAACAATAAACCTACACAAAATATAAATTTATTTACATTAAAACTTTAGTGCTTGTAATCATTGTGTTGCAAGCTGGAATTTTTTCTAACAAAAAAAAAATTAAAACTGGAGAGTAAAAACAGGTTTACTACCCAGTAAGGAACACAGGATACTTAAATGAGGTAAATTTATGCTCAAGGATATTGAAAGATTATTCCAGAGAAATCTAGATTTTACCATTGTTCCTATTACAGGATAATCACTAGGATACTCAATACATCAGATACCATATGAACAACAAGGTAGACCAAGTGAAGATATGATCTACAAATAAGCAAAACATACAGAATTTGGAAAATGGGGGGAAAAAAAAGCAAAGCCTTGAAATTGAACAGTATTATATTCATCTGCATAAACACGTTGAGGTATTTTGTAATAAATATATGTATGTACCGAGGACAAACAGCATTGGATCCTTCTCTAAATTAATTGGCAACCAGTTTTCAAAACGTAAATACCTTTACACTGTTTGGGTATTTTCTAGTAAATATCTCATCAATCTCATTAATCTAATAAAACTAAATCCTAATATTTCTTTCCCGTTCTTCACTCCTACAAGAAAAGGTGTATTGGACCAAATAAAAGGTCCATTCCAGTCCAGTAAATTTCCAACAGCCGATGCTTAAAGAAAGCTTAGAACAGTGTAGGAATATTTTCCCTTCCCTCACACCCTTTCTACATCATTATGCAGCAGTGGTTTATGGATTGCAGTTATTGGTGGATGGAGCTCCTACAACACCAGCTTCAGGAATAACTCTTAAGAGAGTGCATTACTGACAGTAATAAAACCTTAGATTCACTAAAATGCATCCATTACTGAACACTTTGTTAACACTTCTGTGCACACATTCATATTTTGCTATATGGTTAACTAGTCAAATTTTCCTTACAGGAATGAATGGCTTAAACAGAATTAATACAAAGTCTTCAGTTATTTGCATACTCCTCAGACAATTTCAGTTATTCTTCAACCAGAATAAAGGTTCACAGAAATGGGATGCATGTTCCCCTCCATTTAGAGCATTGAAAACAGAACACCCTTTACAACAACAGGCAAATAGCAATTCCTGAACATACTCTAAACCAATATCCATTTGTGTTTCAATAACCAGGTATGCATTTTGTGTAACTTCTGTACTGTGGATTTTGTTACATAGCAACAGTACACAAAAACCAAACACTCTTCATCTCCACTTAGATTATTGCCAGAAAAAAGTTGTATGATAGATAAATTAAGACTGAAATCTAAGTGCAAAGATGAAAGGATGGTTGCATGCTTAAGACGTATCTAGGACTTTAAAAGTTTACATTTAAAACCTATCTCTGCAGCAAGCCTCCTGTGTGAGCTTGAGCCTAATTCTATGAAAAGGGTTGGAGTCATTATCAGAGCCGCAACATCTCCTGAGAGAACAGACTGCAAAGCTTGTTGGACGTTGTGCTCTTCTGAAAATGAGGGCAATAAGCACCAAAATGGAAGGCGTTGAACACAACACCATGCTCAAGAGACCTCCTGTGTCATCAGCTCTAGTCATCTGCTAATGAAGGCAATCTACAACACAAACTTTTTTATAAACTGCTACAATTTCACTGAAACAAATCAGGATTTTGCCTTCTTTCTTCTAGAAGGCTGTTCTAAATTTTCACGGCATTCACGGTTCATGAAAACCCCAGGTTTCTTCTAATTTCCCATTTAAATTAATTTATGTCCTTGTGCCAACATTAATTTAACTCAAATACATCTTCTCCCTTCCCCCCACTGGTGATTAATCATACCTTTTTCAATCTCAATTTTGCAAGACTACGTGAGTGAGCCTCCTTTTCCATCCTCTCCTCAAAGAGTGGTTTACAGACATCTGACAATCTTTCTTTCCACCTGTTCCAATTTTATAAATTTATCTTTCTCAGTCCTGAGTATCAAGGCTCAGGTGCCTTATGAGACAAGTACCTCTCTACCTCCACTAGAAATACCTTGCTCAAAATGTTCTTGGGCAGCATTTGCTCTTTCCGTGACCACATGTTTTATTCTCTGTCTTGTATAGATAAAGAGCCATTACCTTAGCAAATTTCAGCCTCTAATTCATGACCACGTTCCCTGTGCTATTAATACTCTTTCCTAATAATAATATTACTGTCGGTTCTCATGGTCATTCCGTTTTCCTACCAAATTATATTCTGATTCTCCTTTCTGTTAAGGTTATTTTGTGACCTTAGTCATTTTTACTAGCATGTGTCTCCTTCTGCCCATTTTATTTATGACAATATTAAACGAAATGGTCCAAAGATGGATCTTTGAGAAATTTCTGTGTAATGACTTCCTTCCAACCCGACAGTTCCCCTTTCAGCTTCACCCGACATAGCCTTTTTTTATCCAGATCCCCACACACATAATAGTATTTGTATTAATCCTCAGCTTCTGCTGTTGAACTAATAACCTCTCATGAAACAGTATATTCAAAGACTGCATTGTTTTCTAGATAGATGAGATCTGCTGCAGTTCACTTGTCTGGAAAATCAGTTATCTTCTCTTAGGAAAGTATCACATTAGCCTCGCGCATTCTGTATTTGGTAACACCATGTTGTACCTTACCTCATTTTTATTTACTTCCATATCTCAAGCTCTTCACTTCTGTTACTGTTCCAAAATTTTGTGTATTATTAAGGTTATATTAAGCAGTCTGTAGCTAGTAAATCAGGTTTTGGTTTCTTAAATGTACATACATACATGTGCCACATTTCTTACTTTCCAGTCATACTGACCACTTCCTGTTCCACAGATACTACAATAGATATTCTTGACAGCAAATGAGAAATTTTACATGCAAACTTCTTCAATGCTCCAGCCTAGATACAGAAGTATGACTCTAAATCAGGTGTGTAAAATAGAAGAGATCTTCTGAAAATCTGACCTTGACTATCAATCAAAGTTTCCAAATCCCCATGTATAAAGGATGGTAGAAATGTTTCTCAAATGGCTTCAAAAATTTTTTGAGGTTTGAAGAAAATACCTCACAAAACCTGAATGAACTCAGTCTATGCATTATTTAAAAAAACAAACACAACACCCCAAAAGAAAAACACTGGGAGGAGACCTGATTACAGCATTGAAGTACAGGAAGAATTTCAGACATTTAAATACTTAAGCAAAGTGAAAAATAGCAGCGACTAAAAGTCAAAGCAGATTAATTTAAATTAGAAACAAGATGCACATTTTTAACAATGAAGGTGGTTAACGAATGGAACAAAGCCATGAAAGAGTCAATGAATTTTCTTTCTCTTAACATCATCAAATCAGAAGCCTATTGGTATGGCAGAGCGCAACAGCCCTGTCTCTAGCAGCATGCTGAAATGATTATACAGCTTTGGAGTCCCTAATCACGTTCGCAGACTGCTAGTGCCACGGCTACTGAGTTCTGTCACACATTTGGGGACCCAGCAAGGAGATGTAGTGATCAACACTCTCCAACAGACATACCTACCTACAGATGCTGCAGATTGTACTAAAGAATATTGCTCAAGAAAATCAAGGCAGAAGGGATTTCAGACTAGGTAGCATAGGAGCATTTCTCCCTAAACTTTTCTAGATAAACTGCTGAAAACTTGTGGCAAAGCAGCACTTACCTTCAATTAAATATAGAATAACAATCTTATTAAATATACAAAAAGCTGAAAGATCAGAGATTGCCAGCACTGATGGAAGAAAACAAAACAAACAAATGCTGTCTTAGCTGAATATTTCAGAAACAAAAGAATCTAGTAAAGTACAGGTATTTCAGAAACAGCATTATAAAAAATTAAATGTCCTTGAAAAAAGCATCAGAGAGCACGAAGGAAAACAAAACTCAGATCTTTATGAAATACAGGTCCTTCATGTATCAGAAAATAGATACAGTTTTTAAAAAGGCTTTAAAAATCACAGTGCGTATTGGCAATGTCTATCAAGGAGAGTGACGTTTTCGAGTATTGTGTTGTCAACCTGAAAGAGGCTCTCCAAAGCACAGAGGCATGATGGAAAAAGAACCCCATCTACAGATGCATTTCAGCCCGTACAACTACATGTGTGCACATAAGATGCCACACCTTTTCTGTTTTATGAGGATGCAAAGGATTACCTGTCATAACTTCAAACCATGCACCCACCCAAACAATTCTTGGGCATGGCTCAATATTGTGGGACAGGGACTATTTACAACCAGGGATCATTCTCAGTTGATAGTCTGGAGGCAGAAAACTTGCTTTGGACCGACAGAGATTCTGACAGTGTGGACACAGACTTTTCCATGCCAGTTGGTCCCAGTATCTTTTCCTTGGTGGTAAAGGACACCTTCATTTCACTGCAGAGAACTAAATACTTTGCTTAATTGCTTCTAGTTCCTTTTCTGCTGAAAGATAATAAATAGGATTGAGCTGGTCTTAGATATAAACATCTTTAAAACACAAAGAGAATTCAGAGTAACATCTAAACTTCATAGAAATAGCTGTTCTCTAAAGCAAAAAGCAAAATAAATATATAGACACAAGTAACAAAGAACTCAGAAAACAGACTGGGTAAGAAATTGCTACATTTTAATATAAATGAATCTAAAAAATACAAGTGAATTTTCTGTACTACCACAAGAAATATGGATGAGGATGCAGGATCTAAGATATGTAGGAGGTGTGTACATTTATGTGAAATGGCATAGTAATAAAAGATTTTCAAACTATTAATCGCACTTTACTTATGCTAAAGGGATGCCAAATACCTGATGTGCTTAGTACCTGAATCAACATCTTGAACACTGAAAGGGATGTACTGAAAGCAGTAACAGATTTAGTGATCATTTTGGTGTTATGATTTAGGTTCCATCTGTTGATTTTCCTCCCTAAGTGATTGCTCCTTTAGTTATTTAAAAAATACTCTGTAGTTCAAGTTAGATAGTTTTAAAATATGTTCAGATGTTCTAATTAGAATTTAATCACTTTAATCATATACAAAAATATCTCCTCAAATAAAACAGCACTATATCAGTGGCAATATCTTAATTCTTTTCCAGTTGTTGCTTATTCTACCATTCACCACAGTTTTTATTCAACATACAGAGGCTTTCCAATGGTGGAGTTTAGTGTTTGGGATGGAGAAGGCAACACACTGTTGCTAAGACTCTGCTCAGAAGTGATAAAACCACATTCGATCACACAGCCAGCAGAACACAGTGATCTCCCCATATTATTTTTTTTTAACCCCTGAAAACTACATAGCTGTGGCAGCTGCCCAGGTCAGTTGGTAGCCCCCTCTGGGGAGGGCTGCTGGGATGACGCGCGGCACAGGGAGCATCAATGCTAGAGCAGGGGCCCCTCCTGGCAGGGATCTACTTGCAGCTCCATCTCTCAAATTCAAGAGAGTTTGACGTTGAAGGTCTCTAGGTCATCCATGGTGTAGTAAACAGTGCCAAATCACAGATTTGAGCCTTATTTTGCAGTCATCTATACTGTTTAATTGTCAGCAGGCTTCATCGCATAGATATGGAGCATGCCATGCCAGGCACTCAGGAATAGCTTTTGAAGTAGCAGCGCCAAAAGGCCCATCAGGGAACAATTTGCAAGAGGCAGAGTAGGTGAATTCACCCTGTTCTGAGGAGGAAAAGGTTTTACCCTTATAGGTGTAAGCCTGACCACAACGCTTAATCTTAGGGGCAGAGAACAATCCCTGCCACACTCTATCCACTGCCTTATGTGTAGTCCTACTGCTTACAGCTACAAGCGGCTCGACCAGAAGGAAGAAGTAGCCTCACTGCAAAAAGAAAAGGTTTTCTGAATGTTTCCTTTATACATTGCAGCTCCATTCACTAGTTCGCTGCTGTTCTTCCTGGTGCCAAGGTCTCTGGCTGCCAATCTAAGCATAACCATTATTCAAAGGACATGTCGGCAACATATGCAGAAAAGTAACCATATGGCCCAAAGCTATAAATTTATATACAGGACTAAAGTAACAGGAGAGAATAGGTGTTTCCATTGCTTCGGACCAGTGTTTTAGCACAGTGCTACACTGGATGCAGCATTATCTGGAATACTGTGTCCGGTTCTGGGCCCCCCAGTTCAAGGACAGGGAACTACTGGACAGAGTCCAGCAGAAGTCTACAAAGATGATCAAGAGAATGGAGCACCTCTCTTATGACAAAAGGCTGAGAGACCTTGGTCTGTTTCGCCTGGAAAAGAGAAGACTGAGAGGGGATCTTATCTACACTTATAAGTATCTAAAGGGCGGGTGTCAAGAGGATGGGGCCAGACTCTTTTCAGTGGTGCCCAGTGACAGGACAAGGGGCAACAGCCACAAGCTGGAACACAGGAAATTCTGTCTCAACATGAGGAAAAACTTCTTTGCTTTGAGGGTGACAGAGCACTGGGACAGGCTGCCCAGAGAGGTTTCAGAGTGTCCTTCTCTGGAGATATTCAAAACCCGCCTGGACACGATCCTGTCTAACCTGCTCTAGATGAACTAGCTTTGGCAGGGTCAGTGGACTAGATGACCTCTGAAGGTCCCTTCCAACCCCTACCATCTGTGATTCTGTAATTACCACAATTATCATTCTTCATCGTGTGTATCCAAAATAATGTTTATGCTGTGGTAGACACATCCCTCTATGTAAAAGCATCAAACTAATGCAAGAATAGTACAAAGAGTGGATCACCCAAGACTGTTGAGGAAAGAAGATAAACAGTCACACACGCCAAGACACCTGTGTTATAAAAATCTATACTGAAAGAAAGGGAGAGAAATAACTGACCATTATAACTGACCATTCTCTCATCACAGAAGACAACACCAGGCAGGGTTCTGATACGGCTGATTGAGTGAGAGGAGTATTCAGTACCAACATAAAACCTAAAGCTTACTATATTTTCTAGATCTGGGCAATACATGTAATTTCTAAACTGTTATAGTGTCAGCCTCTGTCCTCTGCAGCTGTTCTTCCATTCTGCAGTTTGGTAACTTCCACTGCAGTTTACTTAACGGCAAAACTTCAAAGAAAGGAGGGTCTTACACAGTGCAAGCCAAGTGGATGCTGTTGCCTCACTGGCCAACAAAGTTGACCATTGTCACTCTTTCCAGTAACAGAAGAGGTACATCAAGAAAAAACAACCCCACCCCATAAATACCCCATCCCCCAGAAAAAAAAAGAAAAAAAAAACAACAAACAAAAAACTATGAAGAGGGTCTCAAAAAGAAAGTAGTAGAAAGCAGTTTACATACAGCTTCAGCAGCAACTGGAGATGAGTCCTTGACAGAGAGGCACAAATTACAGTGAGCATGCTGTCTTCCCCAGACAAGGATGCATCTGACAGCGCTGACTCAAATTAACAAAATCTTGCAGGGAGCTGAAAAAAAAAGAAAGATAAAGAGACTTTCATAAAGGTAAGCCCCATGTGAATTGGTCTGTTTTCATTTTATCCCTTTGCTCCCTGTTACAGAACTTCTTGGATGAATAAATAATATTTTGTTTTGAAGATTTTAGCTTGGAATCACTTTAATCAAGCACTGTTGCGGTCTCCTGGAAGAAATGGATTTGCAAGTGCATGAGGCATCTAGGCTTAGCAGGATAACAGACAGGTTGGGCTGTGAGAGCAAAGCTACCTGTACTTTGCATGCAAACACGATGTCACTTTGTGCATACACTGAGCAGATACCCGCTCTCAATGACCATGCCCTGCGCCGTGTAGCAGGTCTCATGCAGGCCTGAACTCCAGTTGTTTTCTCAACTGTGACACCACACAAACCCAGTGCTTCTGCTGGTGGTGTGAAGGACAGGCAAAACAAGCTGGTGTCTGCCTGCAGCGCAGAAGTGACTGGGACACATGTTTTAGCTCAAAGGGGAGAGAAGATAGGAAAACCTGCCCTTAGATGCCCTAAAGAGTCGCCCTTAGAAGCAACCAAGTGGAGTTTAAAGTGTTGCTGCTGGTTTTGCTATGACATGTGAACTTACAGTCACTGTAAAGAATGGACTTACACGGTAAATATCTCAATGGACTTTTTAGAAGGAGAATTTTAGAATATAATGTTCAGATTCGAAATTTATAATGTTGATGTATGAAAGTTTCCTCACAATAATTACTCACAAATTCAACGATTAAAAAGACAAGGAAGAGCACAAAGTGCAAATATCTCTCAAGTCCACAGTGCACAATAGCTCATCAACTCAATTGTCTTTGTTCTGTGCTTAGTGTAACAGAAGTCAGTAGGAAACCTGACTTTAGCTTGAGAAACCATTACTGAGATTGCATCATCAGCCCCTGGAAGGGGGCTGTTTTGGCCTTGTGCACGGTCTGTAATTACTCTGAAACACAGTGTCTGTCATTAGGAGGCCTTCTCCAGTATATCCTGCTTACCAGTGTCCTGTGGCAGTCAGCACTCTGTTGTCCTACCGATGATGTGCTGACTGGCAACACTCAGAAGCACGGCAGTTCTGTCCCACCCCTTCCTCTTTGCACTTCATATATTTTGCTCTGAGTCTGACTTCTACGTGGTTCATCCAGCAGAATTTCCAGACCCCACAAGAATATCAATTCTCTCTTCACAGATGCGGTTGTAAGCAGTGCGCTGATGTCTTCAAGCTCTAGCACAAGGTTCAAATGACATTTTTGGGAAGACAAAGAAAAGAAAAATTCAGAGTCAGGGCCAGATCCTGGGACCCTGATCTGGACTTCCCAGTCCAATCCGGTAGCAGAAGGAGGATGAGGAAGAATGTTCTGCAGCAAGATCATTCAGTCTATAGAAAAGGGATGTTCCCTGGAAAGGGAAGAAGCAGGAAGGAAAAGGACAAGTCGAGAGCATTGTTTCCCAAAAGGGATAAGTAGATTTCCTTGAGAGCTAAATAATGTGGTTATAAGTTAAGTGTAGGGCAAAATGGAAGGGCTTTGCTTAAGACCTACTTTTCATCTTTTGAATAAAACTCCGTAGTTAAATTTTTCCATCTGTACTTCTGCCAGGCCTGAAAAGAGAAAGATGGTTTGTTCAAAGATGAGGCCAAACTTGTGATCAAAACCACCTGTGAAGAAAGAAAACCATTTCTGCAGAAGACGAAGCCTTTGACCTGGGCATCCTGAATGATTCTTGACTCCTTGTTTTTGATGGTTGTCAATAAACCCTCATTATTTTTTTTCCTCAAAAATAGATGCATCCTCAGAAAGACAGATGGCACTACAGGAGGACAGGGAGGGCCTCAGCTACCCCAAAGATGTCACTGATGCAGAAGTTGGAAAAAGATTAACAGCATCTTTATGAAGTAGGTGTTCCTCAGAGTTGTATCCCGGCTCAACACAGACCCAGCTCTGACTAGGCAGTCACTTGAGGAAGCCTTCTGTAGTATATCATTCCGCAGACAACATTTTAGGTTTATGTTATTGGATGTTCTCGTTATACTGCTGAGAATATTGTATTTAAAAAATATGACTGCTTATAGACATTACAATTAGAAATATGGCATGGATACTGAATAGCCGTTATAAGAATTCACCACTGAATGAGTATTTGAGTAAGAGAAGCAACAAAGTTGATGAGACTTATGGTCTAGATAATGCATTAATATTATTTTAATTCCTGTTAATTTGGTTCCTAGTCATAGACCACAACCCATTTACACTAGACACTATCAAAACACAGAACAAAATGCTGTTCCAAAACACTTGCAATATAAACATAAAACAAATCATAACAGACAGACTAGTAGTGGAAGTGATTCAGAAGAAGGGTCAAAAAGCCCCATGGATGATAGATGAGAAGCCATTTGGTCCCAATACAATATCCACACAATCCTTGTTCTGTTCAGTGCAGGAACTGAAACTTATTATCTATATTTACCTGGGTACTATTTTGAGCTTCACTTATAATGTTGGATATTTTGTTCAATCTCTGTTTACAACATCTAATATTCCATAGTGTGGGATGCTTCAAAATCAAAACTCCTTTCCTTCAGAAAAGGAAGCCTCCATATTTGGACCATGAGCTTGTTCTGAAAAGGGCAGTGTAATCAAGAGGAACTAACATATGGTGTAGAAAAGTTTAAATGTAACCACTTGTAGACAGCGCTGCCAAAAATTATCTATCAATTAAGGCTGAGAAAGGGAGAAGGGGTTAGAAATTAACTTGATGAGACTTAAGCTGTGACCGGGAGTCATTCTTGGGAGAGAGCTGACACTTTCATTATATGTATTTGTAAGATCAGAAAGCACTTTAGCTGTCATTATTATTATATTATCATAACATTATTTTAATACAACAATTAGTTTTAATGTATAAATATAATATCTTGACATACCCTTTGCAATATTTCACTGCTTTGTTATGAGACGAAATGTACCTCCAGGATCATCTTGATCTAGACTATCTACAGCTGTTCATCTGGAATTTTTCTTCAAGACCACAAGACAATAACCAGATGTCTTTTGATAGCTTTTACTTACTTGTCACGTTCATGCCCTTGAAAGTATGTTGACAGAAACAGCCAACTTAAATTGCAGTTTTTGAAAGTATCACATAAGAATTCAAGCTATATGTTAATTAAATGAATAAGAGAATCTGGATCTTTTCTAAGCCCTTGAAGCAGTCTGCTACTAAATAAAATAGACCAGGGCCCATTTCCTGGCCCTTAGGCAAAGGGTACAGCATGGCTTGAGCTCTGATGCTACATTCTCCTTTCTCTCCTCACCCAAAGAGAGAGTGGCCCATCTGCGCCAGAACTATGTCAACAGCATGCTGATAGATAAATCATATGGTCAATCATGTGCCATTTCTCAAACTTGAGCCCTGGCCTTGTTGACTTCTCTAGTCCACATGTAGGTCATACAGAAGTACTACCTTTCTCATTGTGGGGGGGAAGCATATTACAAAATGTTTTGACTTTGAGGCAATTTTTTAGCCAAATGAGTAGCTAGTCTTCCAACAGCCTTATGCTTACCTCAACTGGTACAATCTAGTCTTTTCAAAACCAAACAAGACATTAAAGGTCTGTCTCTAGAATACCTTGTTTTGAATAGTATCTTTCCACTTTAACATCATTTCACTAGACCTCACACTTAAAACAAATACACAGCAGCAGAGAGAGAAAAACAAGCAAACTACAGAGCTATGAAGTGGTAATAAAAGCATTACAGCTAGTTCCTGACATGGTCGTGTCTCTTCAACATCACAGTCAATTGATATTTCACCAGACCTCCACTTTGAATTTGATAGCTGCCACTGGAACCTTCCACGTTGGCAAAATACTGCATCATCTCCTGCTTGTGTCTCCTCATGAACTAAGATTGGAGTTCAATCCACTATCACTTTATGTTTCATAGAGTTTAAAAAAGAAAAAAAAAAGAAAAAGAATAATAAAACCAGAAAGAACACATGAATAATTGATTGTAGTTGATTTCCTGTCTTAGTCATCTTCTTGCTATTTTCTTGTATAACTTGAATGTTAAAACTCCTTATTTCAGATAGAACCCAGACATGGTAGCCTGTCACAAATTACTACCCATGGGGCCATCAGACATGTTAGTTCACATGAAAAGGCACACAGCATGTGGCCAAATAAAGTGTGGAGCTTCATACACTGACTGCACATGTCTAAACTCACCACTGATTTACTTATATGTGCTGTCAATCCATACTGGCAATATATGAGAACTAGGAAAACTTTTGGAGACAGGTTATTTTGCAAGTGGATAAGCATGTGCATGTTTCCCATGCTGATTAGCTTCCAATTTCAACTCAAGTTAGTGGGAACCTTTCCACTTCCTTCGATGGCAGTTGGCCCACATCCTCAATAAAAAGCATACTGCACTGAGCAGCAGTGGTTCTCCATAAGAAAAATATTAAAGTATTAGAGTCCACAAGGAAAAAATGGGCATAAGATGTCCTGCGAGCATGCTGACAAGATAATCACAAGAAGAAACAAGCCATTTGATAAACTGCCTGCCACATTTGGTAATTTGGAGACATAGGGATTCAAATTCAGAAACAAGTAAAACACATTACTTGTTGCACTGAAAAATTAATTACTCTGTTGGCAAATTTAATCCTTCAGGTTAGATGAATCTTGCCTGTTCCAGCTTAATAGCATCTTCACCTTATTTATCAGGTAATTTCAGTGGGATGTTTATTCACGTAGCAGTTTTAATAGTGAAATTGAACTTGTCCAACTAGAAGCGGGTGGGTTTGCACTTTGGATTTAGTTACATTGGAACACTAGGGGCTTTTCATCACTGAAACAATGAATGGTAACAACAGTTGTGGCTGGAAGTGGAAGACTGATTTTCATGTGCCTTTAGTTCCCAAATATTATTTTGACAAGGAAAAATTCGTGCTCAGAAAAATGCTGACAAAGCCTCTTTTTATTTACACTTTTGGTCAATGTAATTCACAATATCAAAACTGTATGTTTTTCAGCAAACTAATTTTCTAGAAAATCATCCATCTCTAGTCACAACAGATTAATCACTAATATTTGTTCACTTGCCTTGTCTTAATATTAAAAGAAAAAACTTACCGTCTACACCAATAAATGACTACCGCAGAAGACAACCAAAACGATGATGCAGTGTAGTTCTATGGTGTCCTGAAAATTAGTTTAGAAGAGTTATGTACCCAAGCATAACTAGTAAGAAGCAGAATGCAGGTCACCGTGTAATACCCTAGGTCTGAAGTCTATGTATACCATACTACTCCATATATTACGGTATAGAGCAGCAGTAAAAAAAAATATTTGGAAGGCCATCTAGTGTCATTCAAGTGAAATGCAAGATATTTAATTGCTTCAGAAGCATGCACCTGTTCTCTCAATGAACAACTAAAAAATTCACAAGTGTTGACTTTTGTTTCAAAATAAACTGATCATCACTACCTCCAGAACATCACTGACGTTTTGTAAGGAAATTGTATTCAATTTAGCTGTCACAAATATATGAGACTTTATATCAGAAAATGATGGAAGACAATATTACTAAAAGGAAAATTCACACGGAAAGCAAAACAAGTGAAATTGCTGTCATTGTAAGACTCTGGCAACTAACATTAAAATGTCAAGATGTAATGAAATACAGCTTTGCAAAACAGGAAATCAGGAAGATGGTGTGATACCAAATGTGAGTGAGGAAAGACAAATTCATCCAGTCACAGAGTAGCAACATAGCAATGGAAATGTATTAACTATAAATGTGTTCCGAGCCTGAAAGTATGTTCGTTTTATAGCTATTACAAATATGAGTGAAAGAAGGAGTAAATAAATAGTTTCTATTATATCCATCTTAATTTCTTTCCACTAAACACACATGCACAAATACTCTTACTCACTATAAGGCCAGAAGGAACAGCTCTATTACCTGCTCTTACTTTACAAAATAATAAAGGCTGCAGAACCTCAGTGTATTCATCATACATATGGCATGTATAAGCAAATAAAGGTTTTCATGCCCATCTTTATAGTTGTTTTATCTGCACATGAAAATAATGTCATACATGTGATAATTTAAATTTCTGTTTTTCAGATAAACCATTTTATCCTAGTAAGAAAATGAACTGAAAGAATCATTGTAAAGCAGTAATAACTGTACTTCCGTTACAGCATACTGCTCACTTTTGCTGTAATAATATGCACTCTTTACTTCAGAAATGCTGAGAGGCAAACAAATTACCTTAGTATTTATCTGGGATTATACACCAGACTAATGGCTACAGCAGCCTTATATTTAAATTAAGGATTTAAAGTTTACAGCTGCAGGCCTATGACAGTATATAAAAATTCCTATTAAAAAGTACAACTGCTTTCTGATTTGACTAATAAACTCACAGTGGGATTTACAGTGTTTTTAAAACTTATTTTTTCTTCCACATTTTGTCATAAGTTATAACAAGAAAAAAACAAATACAGCCTCATTAGTCAGTGCCACAATTTACTGTGGTGTCATTTACTCCATTGAACTTTTTCTGTTAAAAATTAACACATTCACACTGCTTTACCAGTGGCATTGCTCAAGTATGACAAAATTTGGAGACGGGAAGAAGAGTTCTGTGATGCTGATGGCACGGTAAGGAGGCGTTTCCATTAGACGCTATCTGTGGAGATACTTTCCAGCCATACCTTTATTACGGGCCAGACATAGGTCAAAACAATTAACCCGCATCTGAAACCATGCAATTTCCTTATCACACTCAAAACTAAGTCACTGTTTTCTGGTTACAGGCTGACAAGGTGAAAATGACATCATAAGAATTTTACCATTAAGACAATGAAAATCTCACAAGAGTTGGTAACAAGTTTTGCACCAAATCTGAATTTTAGGCCTGATTTCACCTTGAATTGAACCCCTCATTTCACATTTAGATGCACATTTTACTGAACTCCTAAAACGTTTGCATTGTTTTTTGATGAAATTACATCCAAAGCAACCAAAAGGCCAGGGGTCTTCCTCCTGAAGCAGCCATAGTGATAACATAAGGCCCCGTTCCCTGTGCGTTCACAACACTGCACCACAGAGGAATCCCTAGCATGATCACTCCTTTGGAAGACCTAGACTTTCATTGACAAGTGCCATGATGGACTGTCATGCTTGTGCAATAGCCACCCAGACCAACTATCAACAGATACAGACACAGCATCCACCTTCCACCCACCCTTTGGTTTAGAGGGACAGCTTGCACTCCCAGAAGGGGTTCCCACTGCCAATAACGATAGTAAGCCAAAAAGAGGGTGCAACAATCAATTCTGCATATCATGTGTGAGTCCAGGGCAATACCAACAAGTTGCACCAGGGTCACTGCCTACATTTCCATCACCTTGGCTGTAACCTGTTTCCAGACACCGATGGGTTCTCTGCCTGTTCAGTCCTTTTTGCCGTCTCCCACCAGCTGTAAAGATCAGATCCATCAGTGTCACAACTCTGCTCTCTGCTCCGTATGAAAGTAGTCACATACTTTTAGAACAGAGACTGAACACCAACACCTCAGAGGGCTTTGGTTGTTTGTCCCAATTAATATAAAGTCCATTCCCAATGAACAATGAGGTAGGGAGATAAAAAATTTGCTATGCCAAAACAGTGACCTCAGGGTTCAGGACGAAGTGCCCAGGCAAATTGTAGGGAACAATCTTAGGACTGGACTTACATGAGGACATCTGCTTCTGTGCTATATAACTAATGTTACATGCCAACGTACAGGTGTACACCAAAGTGCCATTTCCAGTAACTTCTTTAGTACTTCTGAGCAGCAGGGTCCCACTGGAAGAGAACTTCATCCCTCCCTGGGTGTTAGCTTAGCAAATGCAGCATCTACATGACTAGCCCAACCATGCCAGGGAGGGACACAATACTCTGGCAACCACCATACCACACCAAACTGTGAGAGAGCTGGAACTGCTCAGAGGCCAACATCTCTTCCCAGAATATGACTGAGATTACTAGGCTTATCGCTGGCTAGGTTGAGTCTCAGATGAGGGAACCTAGGAATTCCTAGGCTTTAGACTGCCTCCCCGGGAAACAAGGACTACTGTTACAGAAACAGGGGTTCATGAACCACTCGTCTCCTTCATTTAAGGTTCCTAGTCCCACCTTTTCTTCACCTACCTCTTACACACTAGCCTTTCTCTCGTACTCTGCCCACAGAGGCAGCCACACAGTCTCTGGGGCTAATGTTCTAGATTTTAATTCCAATATCCCTTATCCTCTGTCCCTGCAGCATATCAATGTTTGTCCCACCAAACTATAGAAAGTTCTACCATTCCAAGTTTATTTCAAGCCCCTAGAGAAAGAATGATGAAAGATATATCCTTCTACTCCTGAGACACCGGAGCTTAGAAATCCTAGCAGTGATTGACATGTCTCTGTCTTGTCTCAAGCACAGTCAACTCCACTTTGGCTTTTCTCCAATTCCAGATCGAAAAAGGGATCAGGCCACAGAGATAATGTAAGTGGTGGAAATGCCTGCTGTGGAAAGCATTTACTGGGATGCCAGGAGCAGGCACAGCGATTCTGAGGTGGTGTTTTGCACATGAAATTTCCGGACTGCTTTCTGCAGAGGAAAAGAAGGTGATGCAGTCAAATAAGTACCGGGTACTCAGCAGATATGAGCTATCCTGAAGGACAGAACAGGTAACGTCTTCTGTGGGGTTCTTTCTTGTTGTGAGTCAAAAGTATGGCTTCAAAAGCACACTTAAATTCTGGCCTTATTTTAAAACCTACTGACAGAGTAACATCAAAAGAATCTTGTCTTTCCCCTGTGGCTACAGGTTGAGCACAGAATCTGTGTTCTCCCTTGCAGGTAAACATAAAATCAGACAACATTTGAGGAGCACACAAGGATGTATTGTATAAGTGAACTTTGGAGATAGGTCAGATCTCCAAAGGTAGATCTCCGAAGATCTTCTTGGCAAATCCTGGATGTGAATGTGGTACTCTGTAAGCACAAAAGGGTCTACACAAACATGAGTACCAAGATTGGGACCACGCTTACCATTGCTTCAGTGTTGCACTGCTAATACAAAATGTCATCTCCCAGTAGGATTTTAAGGTAAGACCAGGAACCAAACCACCCACGATGTTCTAAGCAACACAGATAGATCCAAGCTGTGTAGCTTTTTAAATGCATAGTGCATAGTCTATCATTATATGCAATAAAAGCGAATGAATGGATAATTAGCTTAACAATAGACGTACCATAAACATACTCCATAACTATAGCTTATATTTCTTGCAAGGTTGCACTGGGATTTTATTTCTAACAATAGTTAATAAGCAGAGGTTTGCAGGTCTGTACATTAGACTCTTCTACCACCATAAAACATTGTTTAATTTAGGAGATGAGTGAATGCAGTGTTTGAGTAACAGATATGCTCCACAGTCATTTGAACATGCTTTTGGACATTTATATAGTACTAGCAGCAACCCAAGCAGTAGCTGCCTGTGCAAAAGAGCAGACATTTCAGTCTCTGATGTCCACCCATGCAAGACAGGCTTGTGACAATGCTGAGCAAGTCTCTTAACAAGCCTTCAAGCGCCAGTCCAGGGCTGCAAATGACCGCATCATGGTGTCTCCCACGACACAAGGGGCAGCAGTGACCCCAGCTAATTCTTTCTCCAGCACCAGACCTCTCTGAAGCAAGCAAATAACTGAATCCAGTTGCTGGCACAACTTCTGAAGTTGTGCTATCACTTTCTCTGAGCTATTTATATATCATGACATTCTTGAGTACTAATGCCTTGGTGTTCTGCACTTCCCTTTGATCATGTTGTAATGAAGTAGTTCCTGGTTTGACATAACTACTTTATCATCTCATCGTCAGAGACTGTGGAAAAAGCAAAAGTTCCAAAGGTTTTACTAGTCAGGTGTATCTCTGTGTGCATATATGCACAACAAGAGAGAGATTAAATCAAAAGTGATGTTGCATTATTTGCAAAATAGTAGGCTCTTATTTGGAATTATCACATTGCAACTCTTTCATTTCATCCTTCATTTTGAAGGATGTCTTAGAAATAACATTTTATTTTAAATATATATACAATATATATCTTTATATTCATATAAATTACTTGTTTGAATATTATATCAAATATACATTATATTTTTTTAAATTTTTTTTTCTGTGTATTATATGTGAAAAGCCACAGCCACAGCAGGCCAAACACTAATGTAATCATATATTTATATAAAAATTAAATCCTATTGCAAACATTTTCTTAGCACTTTTGGAAGCAGGAAGTCATTTGCATTTAACTGCACAGGTGAAACTCAAGACTGGAAAGGAGGAACGCTTTGTGTGCACCACTGAGCATTTTTAGAAATTTATTTCCCATGATTAAAGTTGTTTAAATGCTACTAGTCACCGAAAATGAGAATAGTGGAGAAGACGAATTGCTATGTGATTTATGGTCTCTTATAAAAACAGTCATATGAGTAAAAATTCATGAACAAACGGGGTTTGAATGCTTTTGCATCTTGGTGAAAAATCAAAAACATGATTCTAAGAAATTGTGATATTAAAGTTCAGTTTTTCTTCCAGGTTGGACAAAAAAAGTTAAAATATCAACATTTGTCATGGAATGAAGATTACTGCAATATTTAAATTTAGACATGACAGAGCAGTCTATGATTCTCTGAGTTTTGATGGAAATAAACCATTTCAACATTCATTAATAAATTTTTATTCAGTGTGTTAAATAGAATTGAAATGTTCTCTTTCAAGTTCATTGAAGTGAACATTAAGCTTTCTTTGCTACAGAGCAGTGATGCTTCCTAGGACTGGTAATTTCGGGTTTCATGCTTTTACAATTCTTCCATGTAGAATGTGTTGTCTGGTCACCCTTTTAAAAAAAATCACTGATCTCACCCAGAAAGTGGAAAGTGCTCCCTCTTCATTCCCTGAGATTTTTTTGAAAATGGCTGAGAGAATAATATCTCTTTGAGTTGATGTTTAGCACACTACTTTGCAACTTTCTGTCTCCCCACCCTTTCTGGGGTATATAACCTATCTTAGGTGAGTAACCAGCAATAATAACCATACATAAAAGAGCCTGAGTGGAAGAAGGTACTTTACTGGACATACAGCCTACATGGAAAGAGGTGGATTTAGGTGGATTGGATGTTCTTTGAAGACTTTCCAAGCCAGCCAAAGGAGAAAAGGCAGTGCTTCCATGAAATGTCCTGAATCTCCTTTTGTCAGCCTTACAAGTGCACTGACTGGTTAGGAAGGAAATTTAAACATGTTTTTTAGGTGAATTGCACTCTGCCAAAGACCAGGCAGCTAAATTGAATGCTCTGGATTACACCTCCTATAAAAAGAGAAGGAAGACCTTCTAATAAAAGGAACAGTCCTAAGGTAATCTCTAGATTATTAATCATAGAATCATAGAATCATAGAATCATAGAATGGTTTGGGTTGGAAGGGACCTTAAAGACCACCTCATTCCACCCCCACCCCCCCACCCCCAGCATGGGCAGGGACACCTCCCACTAGACCAGGTTGCTCAAAACTCCATCCAACCTGGCCTTGAACATCTCCAGGGATGGGGCATCCACAACTTCTCTGCTCAGCCTGTTCCAGTGCCTCACCTCCCTCGCAGTAAAGAATTTCTTCCAAATATCTAATCTAAATCTACCTTCTTTCAGTTTAAAACCATTGCCCCCCATCCTATTGCTATATTCTCTGACAAAAAGTCCCTCTCCATCTTTCCTGTGAGCCCTTTGTAAGTACTGGAAGGCCTCTATAAGGTCTCCCTGGAGCCTTCTCTTCTCCAAGCTGAACAATCCCAACTGTCTCAGCCTGTCTTCATAGGAGAGGTGATCCAGCCCTCTGATCATCTTTGTGGCCCTCCTCTGGACCCACTCCAACAGATCCGTGTCCTTCCTATGTTGGGGGCCCCAGAACTGGACATGGAACTCCAGGTGGGCTCTCACAAGAGCGGAGTAGAGGGGCAGAATCATCTCCCTCGACCTGGTCACATTTCTTTTGATGCGGCTCAGGATCCGGCTGGCTTTCTGGGCTGTGAGTGCACGTTGCCGGGTCACACTGATCTTCTCATCTGTTAATACCAAGTCCCTCTCCTCAGGATTGCTCTCAATCCATTCTCTGCCCAGCCTGTATCTGTACTTGGGATTGCTGTGACCCATATGCAGGACCCTGCACTTGGCCTTGTTGAACATCATGAGGTTTGCACAGGCCCAGTCTTCAAGACCATCAAGGTCCCTCTGGATGGTATCCCTTCCCTCCAGCATGTTGACTGCACCACACAGCTTGGTGTCACTGGCAAATTTGCTGAGGCTGCACTCAATCCCACTGTCTATGTCGCTAACAAAGATGTTAAACAACACTGGTCCCAGTACTGATCACTGAGGAACACCACTTGTCACTGGTCTCCACTTGGACATGGAGACATTGACCACAACTCTTTCAATGTGACCATCCAGCCAGTTCCTTATCCACTGACTGGTCTATCTGTCAAACCCATGTCTCTCCAGTTTAGAGACAAGGGTGTCACGCAGGACAGTGTCAAATGCTTTGCACAAGTCCAGGTAGATGGTGTCAGTTGTTCTTCACCTTATCCACCAACACTGTAACCTCATCATAGAAGGCCACCAAATTTGTCCATCATGACTTGCCCTTGGTGAAGCCATGTTGGCTGTTACCAATCACCTCCTCATTTTCCACATGCCTTAGCAGAGTTTCCAGGAGGATCTGCTCCATGATCTTGCCAGGCACCGAGGGGAGACTGACCGGTCTGTAGTTCCCTGGGTCTTCCTTTTTTCCCTTTTTGAAAATGGGGGTTACGTTTCCCCTTTTCCAGTTGGTGGGAACTTCACCAGACTGCCACGACTTCTCAAACACAATGGAAAGTGGCTTAGCAACTTCATGTGCCAGTACCCTCAGGACCCACAGACGCATCTCATCAGGTCCCATGAATTTGTGCAGTTTCAGGCTTCTTAGGTGGTCTCAAACATTATCTTCTCCTATAGTAAGCAGTTCTTCATGCTCCCAGTCCCTGCATGCCTTCTGCAGCTTGGGTATTGTGTCTAGAGGACTTGCCAGTAAAGACTGAGGCAAAAAAGTCATTAATACTGATTCCGGCTTCAGCTGGTGTAGAAAGGAAAGCATATTGGTTACTTTAATAAGAAAGAGACAGAGGTCCTAATTACTAGCAAGCAAATGATGCTTCAGATCAGATACATGAGTCAGAGGGCAACACAATAACTTAATGAGCCAACAACCACTGTGCACAAGAAAATAAAGCAAATTTAGCAAAAATTATATACCTCTGTCAGCCTTTTCATTTCTAATAAAGATCAAATATTACTACAAAAAAATGGTAATTTTCTTTCTTAAACTTCTCTCCTATGAGCACCATGTCAGACATGCATGTTCACCATGTTTGTGCAGACTTCACCAGGACACAAATTTTCTTTCAATGTCTTTACACTCTCAAGAATAGTCCATATTACATTTTTTTTATTTGAAAGTAATAATCAAAGGGCGTTGCACCGAAAATGAATAATCTGTGTTTAGGAAGCAATCCTAGTTGAATGCAGAATGACAGAACAAATGAGGTTGGAAAGTACCCCTTGACTATCATCTAGGCCACTAGGCTTCTGCTCAAAGAAGTGTCATGGAGAGCAGGACTGTGTCCAGTCAAATTCTGAATACCTCCAGGGATGGAGATTGCATAATTTCACTGGGCAACCAGTTTCAGTGTTTGGCAACCCTCACAGTAAAATAGTGTTTTCTTATGTTTAAGTGGAATTTCCTGTATTTCAGTTTATGTTGATTGCCTCTTGTCCTTCCACTGAGAATCACTGAGAAGAGTCTGGCTCCATCTTCTTTACGCCCTCCCATCAGGTATTTATACACACTGATAAGATGCCCCTGAGCCTTCTCCTCTCCAGACTGAACAGACCCAGCTCTCTCAGCCTCTCCTCATGTATGAGAAGCTCCAGTCCCTTTGTCACTTTTTTAGCCCTTCTCTGGACTTGATCCAGTATGTCCATGACTCTCTTGCACTGAGAGAGGACTGTACTGAACACATCAGTCAGATGTATCTCACCATACTCATTGGAGGGGAAGGATAACCACCTTTGACCTGCTGGCAATCCTCCTAATGCAAGCCAGGATGCTCTTTACCTTCTTTGCCACAAGGCCATGTTGCTGGCTCATGTTCAATTGGGGTCCACAAGGATCACCAGGTCCTTTTCTGCAAAGTTGCTTTCCAGTTGGTTGACCTCTGGTTGCCTGGACTGGTGCATGGAGTTATTCATCCACAGGAGCAGAACTTGGCATTTCCCTTTGTTGAACTTCATGACGTTCCCCTCTGCCCAGTTCTTCAGCCTATCAGGGTCCCTCTGAATGGCATCTGGTGCATCAACCACTCCTCCCCATTTTGTATTTTCGGCAGACTTCTGAGGGTGTATTCTGTCCCATCATCCAGGTCATTAATGAGGATTTCAAACAGTTTTAGCCCTGTTATCAGCCACTGGAGTCTACCTCCAATGACAAGCATCCAGATGGTCTTTGTGTCACTGACCACAATCCTTTGAACCAAGTAGTTCAGACATTTTTCAGCCTACCTTGCTGCCTTCTTAATTAGTCTATACTTCACCAGTTTGTCTATGAGGGTGTTATGGAGGACAGTGTTCAAATTCACATTGAAGTCAAGATAAACAATATCCTGTGCTTCCCCCTTGTCCAGTGAACTGGTGATTTTGTCATGGAAGACTATCAGGTTGATCAGGCATGACTTCACCTTCATAAACCCCTGCTGACTATTCCCAGTCATTATCTTGTCTTTCATCTGTTTGGAAAGTTCCCAGTATTATTTGCTTCATCACCTTCCCAAGGATCAAGGTAAGGCTGAAAAGCCTGAAGTTCCCCAGATCCTTCTTCTTCAAGCCAGAAATGACACTTACTTTTCCCAGTCCTTCAGCATTTCCTCCAGTGGCACTGAGAATTTGTATCAAAATCAACTGCTGCTGTGATTTCTAAGGTTTTAATGTTGACCTTAAAAATACCTTGTATCTTAATGGTTTGGCTGAAACACCATAGAGATTAAAAAACGCCCAAGATCATTGCAATTACATACTTAACAAAATTAATTTTTAAGAAAGCAGTAGTGTAGAGGCCAAAATAGGGAAAGAACAAGTTGTTTAATTAAGAGAGAGAGATTCAAATTTAAAGGGTATGAGAAAACTATAGTACTTAAGGAAGTAGCCAAATACCTCCATTCCCATTAGTTTTACTGAAGATCTTGTGGAGGACAAAATTGATCCCACTGGAGTAGATAAGAAGGAAAAAAAAAGATTCAAAGAGGACCCAGAGAATTACAAAACTCTGGCTTAAAAATTTCTGAATCAAACATCTGGGAAATAACATAACGAATGAAAATAGCCAACTATTAAGAACAGAGCATAGTTTTTCTTTGATGGTGTGGCTTGGTTGGCGAATAAGGGGAAAGGAGTGTTTGTGGCATATCTTGGCTTTTGTGGAGTTTCTGACACCTCATCTCATGACATTATCACAAGAGAGCTAAAGAGATAGGATATAGTTTTAATCATCCGTGAAAGCATGAAAACTAGAAAATTCTTGCAACAGCCTGTAGTCTATATGTGGCTGCTCCTGGAGTGTTCCCAGTGCCATTTTTCCATAAGGTCATATTGCAAGAGGGAAACTGGTACCCTTATGGGGATGGCTTTGTGCAGAGCTCTGGATGTAAAAGATGACTTAGAACAGATAATTCAAATTTGGGGGCAATTTTATTCCTAGTCCTTACAGCATAGCAATTCCTGCTTTGGCTGTGTCTGCAGTTCCTCCTACTGGCTCATTTCATAATATGGCAGACAAGATTTATGCATAAGTATTTTCAGAATTAGGCCTTTGTTCACCTCACCAATGTAGCAGGATTCTAAGATGATTCATACTGATACAGAAATCTTTTTAAATAGTAAGAAAAATTATTTAGATACTGAAAATGAATCACTGTTGCCTACTTCAGATTTGCACTACAGGATATCACCGTGTCACTCAAACTGCTTATCCCTGCTAAACATCACCTACACTCAGATTTTCAAAATATGAGTATCTTCCCCCACACTCTCCTTCCTCAAACTTTCTTCTGTTCTTGGATCAGAGCATGAAGCAATGGTACAGGGCAAAAACAGATCATGAGCCATCAGCTTCCTGAACCCAGCTCAATAGACAAGCACCAGTGAGCTTGCCATTTGGAAGTGTTTGTTCAAAGCAGTTGTTAGTAAGTGCACAGCTTGCTGCAACTCTAGGAATTACCTCCAGGACATCTGGCTTCATGCCCAACTTCTCCATGTGAACTTTCCTGAAAATAAAACACTAGAAAGTATAAAAATGTATTGACTTGTCCGCAGAAAAGATTTGCAGGCTGTTTGCTTTCTTGTAAAGTAAAAAATAACAAGGTTGATGTGAGCAAACAGAAAGACATAAAGAAGCAAAGACCTGCCAATAAAAAGACGAAATATTATTCAGCTGAAAGTCATTCCACTGGGGATTATGTCTAAAAGCAAGCTTTGTTTTTGATATCATGTTTTAAAATGTTGCTTGAACTTTTTTTTAAAAAATGTGATTATTTACAAGACTTCATGAAAGAGAGGATCAGAGAGCATCTCACAGCAATTATTATTTTGTTATTTGGAAAATGACCCAGTAGTTGTGCATGTATGAAGAACAAGACTTCATGCCTGTGATGCTTACATCACTGGGGACCTCAGACTTGAATTGCCCAAGTAAATACTAATTCATATTTTCTTATAGTTCCTGTGTTGGGAAAACAGGTTTACCATTGCAAAGAGAGCCACACAGCATTTCTGCATTGGAGTCATTCTGCTCTGTTCAGTGCTCCCCCTGCCAAAGATTTTAATCCCAAACAATAGTTCATATTGCTTAAAAGTAAGGCTGTGAATGAAAGTCAATGCAGCTACATTTCATGCATTGCCTTTGATTAAATTGGGTTCCCCTATGTTAAGAAGATATTACTAACAACTTGAAGTGGAGCCGTAGCTCTAGTTATGTATAATAAAATCCTTTTAGGTGTGATTCATATTTCATATGAAGCCATCTTGCTTTGTCTTATGGAAGTAGAAAGATCAAAATTATTTAAGTATCTGAATTTAAAAAAAAAAAAACAACTGGAAAGAGACCTGATACTTGCCAACAGGGGTTTGAGTACATATATGTAACTGCAAAGATACTGCTGGATTTCAGGAGTTATCAGGATAGTACATACTTGATAAAACATCTAACCTACCCTGTACAAATCAGCAACCAAAACCTATAGAACCCAAACCAAACATCTGAATGATGGAGTTTTAGTTCTCAGAGTCTTCAAACTTAGTTCTTTAAAAAAAAAATAAATTCTTTCCCTTAGGATTTCTGGACCACTCTAAAGGTGTTGAGCTTACTTACCATGAGGAAGTGGTTCTTTGAAAAGACTGCTGGGACTACTTGCAAGTGCAAGGTCCTGCACCTGGGGAAGAAGAATGCTAGG
>RSEF01000003.1:19425977-19443926 GCA_003993805.1 Himantopus leucocephalus
ATTATGAACCATGGTTTGTAGTGGGACAACGTAACAGTTCTGAAAAAGGCCACTAGTAAGGGCTGAAGAAAAGTAAAGATGATACAAAAAATTCTAAGCTAAACTAAGTAACTAGCTTCCTTGAAATTGTTAGTACCATTCATTCCCCATGAGCACCTAGCATTAACCACCATTTCAGAAATGATCTACCAGGAAAAAAACACTCAAAAAAACACATTTGTCCATAACATCTGAAATGGCCTGTGATATTAGGTTGTTACTAGCTGTAACTTGCAGTGCACGAGGAATGTTCAGCTCTATAGCAATGAACAGTACACAGCCAAGTATCTTGCAATCATATATAACTATGAGCAATTACAAAGTCTGTATAGCTGGACTTAGTGTACTGTAAAACTGTTTATCTTATAAGGACTGGATTGGTATCAGAATTATTAAGGTAGTAACTGAAACATTCAGTAGAATTAAAAATCTACGGAAAAACAAGTGCTGTCTATGTTATCCTCAGGCTCCTATTCAAAAGTCTGTGTCTAAATTAGAACACAAACTGATTGGACAAGTTGTAGCAAAAAAGAAAAAAAAACAACCAAAGAAACACAAAACTTCTTAAGGCTGTAATAATAGTCCAAGTTATTCTGACTTCTTTTATTTCAGAAAATATCTCTTTCCCAGAACAAATTTTTCAAATTATACACATGACCATGGAGAGATTTCTGCCCTAATGTCACAACAGGAAGAACGGCTGGGTTTCTAATGCAGAACCTCCAGATTCAGCAGGGTGCGTGGGTAGTTCAAACTTGAGATCTTGAATCTAGACCTCAGGCCCTAATGAGAACTCTCTTATTAGCTTTTTTTTTTTACTTTTATGAGATATCTGGCTATCACAAAACAGTGCTGCAGTCTGTTCTTTTTTTCTTCACATTCTAGATTGTGCAGAGTCTATTTACTTTTATTATTTTTTTCTAGGCACTTGATTTGGGACAGAAAGGTGCTGTATGACCGGCTCCATTTCTCAAATGTGTTCTTTTCCTTCCTAATGTAGTAATCCCCACTCCCTAATTTTTTATGACAAAACATAGAACAGAGCTTCCCAGCTCTTCCAAACCGTTGCCACACTCCCTTTCCTTTCATATTCCTTTTCCTCATTCCTTTACTTCACCTTCTTTTGTTTATTGTTGTCTGCTTGCTCTCTCCTCTGCTTCCACTTAGAGAGATACTATTACAGCAATAGAAAAGTGTTTGTATGAATACATATTATGACCCTGCCTACAGGAATATGTATTAGAATAAAATCCATTTTATCAGCAGGTTTTGCATCTGTGCTAAGTAAAACTGTTAGTCAATCAATACTCTTCCCCCTCTTNCATTTTGCATCTGTACTAAGTAAAACTGTTAGTCAATCAATACTCTTCCCCCTCTCCCTTGCTCCTCTTCCCTCTCCTTGCTTTTAAAGTCCTCCCTGTCTTTTTCTTTTCTAATACAAATCAAAATACCTAGAAAACTTTATGTTTGGCAGGTTTTTTTCTGTATAGCAGAGGTCAGATTAAATTGCTTAGTCAGTGTAGAAGCCTCATGTTGCCCATCATTAGTCCAGGATGAAAGACAGGGCAGGACCTATCCAACGGACCTTTATGAAGGGAACAGATTGTCTGCCAATCATGACCTGTGTTATTCCCATTCTTATTCTCTTTCTCTGCTTGCACAGACCATATTAACTCTGGCTGATCTTCCACAGTTTTTCTAGATTTAATTTCCTCTGGAAATTTGCAAGACCAGTTAATTGTTGCATCCAGATGCAAGACTGACAAAAAGAACACTGTGGCTGTAAGGAAGATTTGGAAACAGCAGGATTTAAATAAAAACCCAAACAGAAGTGAAGCCCAGAAAAACATATATGTAGAATTTATGTTTCATTAGCCTCATATTTTTTAATACTGAAGCAACATGGGTGCATATTTTAGACAGAGTCTTACTATGCCCCAAACCTTTATCTGAAGCAAGACAGGAATTGTATCCAATAAAAACCAAGGATTTACGTATCAATTACACCAAAATACGTGAATTAGAAGAGTTTCATGAAAGTTACAGTCTGAAGTACTCCAAAAGATACTAAAAGTGAGGGCTGGGATTAACTAACAGTCTTATTTTGACTTACTTAAGGCTTTATAAAGGACCTTTCATTCACTTGACCATTTGCTCTGTTTTACCCAGGATCCACTCCAGGGTACAACTGTGCATGAAATAAGACTCTATACAACTAACTTTATTCACTGAACAAGAGCCTGGGCATGATCCTCAAGGTTGGAGGTTAAGGGCAATAAAAAGAGAAATTTAGAATTTGGGTCTTAATCCTACTATTATTTCAAGTTCCCTATAGAAAGTGGAAAAGCTTCAATAGGACAGATTGAATTACATTAGGACTTAAATACGCTCTCATCTCTTGGGGATGGAAGAGCTATTTCGAACGGATTTCAATCCAAACTCTAGCTAGTCTAACTAAGCTTTCTACCCATTGGGATTTTTGGGAAAAAGAAAAAAAACATGGAAGGATTATCTCCTTCACATTCTAAAAAACATCAGGCTTTTCTTATGCATCTTCCAAAATATATGGATACATATATGTTTCATATCAGGAAGACTAAAATGTACTGTATACTAAATATGACCTGAAACGACAGTTTCAATCAATCTCAACCTGAATTTTTTGCAAATAAATAGCTGGCTGAAAAGTATTTTCCCGGTCCTGCTGGGACTGGGAAAGTATAGGTTTAAAATCTATATCAGTTAATCAGAGAAGGCAACCTCTCTTTTAGTTGACAGTATCTGGTAAAAAGCAGCAGAACCTTGCTACCATATAATCTTAATCTGGATACCTTGATCTGGATTTTGTAGAATAGAATGCCCCAGACTTCATGCCACCATTTTAACTCATAGTGTACTAAGCCAAAAAAAAAAAAAAGAAGAATTATCATAATATTTACTTCTGAGAATGGTGAGTCCTGCAGGTTTTAATTTTAATTGATTTGCACCATACTGGAATAATTCGGGAGAGTAAGGAATTGAGCATGTAGCTGATTTAATTAAAACACACAAATTACACAGTATTGCAATCAAATGAATACAAAGTATGCTGTATAATTTTTGAGTTACACTTATGCATATGTCAAATCAAATAAACCTCAGTGGGAGAACAAAAAGGCATATCACGCTGTGGACTTTTTCCCATTCACGTTAGCTTATGACCATCAGCTATTTTGTACATTCCAAAATATATGATTTTGGAAAAAAACATCCACTCTTTTAAAATGTTTTTATAATATTTCTTAAAGTCTGCAAAGAAAGAAATCCCCTCCCTGCCCTCTCCTTTGGTTTCATCTTTCTAGATGAAACCAAACAGAAAATAGAAACTGAAAGTTTAAAACCACAAGGATCTAAAAGGGACTTCTATGCAACCCAGTAAGAAGACCTTAAGTACAAGAATCAGAACTGCATCCCACAAAAATGCAGAAAACATTCAATAATATCACCTATGGTTGTCATCATAGTTTTGATTTGTTGTTTTTTTTTTTTTCTTAATGACAGAAAAATAAGCCAAAGGTGACCAACAAATCAGACAAAAAATATGGGCAGGATAAGTTTTGGGGTTTTCGGTGGTTTTGGTTTCATTGTGGGTTTGGGGTTTTTTTTTGCAATTAGAAATATTATCTCTCTTAATTTAAATAACTTCTTCTACATACTAAAGAAAGGTCAGGCTGTCCTCTGTTTAGTTTTTGGTATGGAGTACATGATAACTTGCATCTTCCATCAGAATAGTCAGCCTGCATGAAAACATGAGTGTAAGGAAGCCTTTGTGGTGGAGTGCCTCACCAAATCCCCTGTTTTGCAGGCAGGTGCAAGTGAGACTATGCAGCTGCTTAAAGCTTAAAACAGATCCCTTCATTCTGCATGGAATTTCCCAGCAGCTTCCACAACGTTATCAGTACTCACCCTTGGAGTCAAGCCCTTCAGCCAGGGGATGACAGATTCTAAAAACAAAGAGATGATATTGTCATGCCAGTAATGACCCTGTGAACAAAGTACAAAATGGCTCTGGGTTGGATTTTGAAAGGTGGGTGGGAACCGATCAGTGCAATTTGCTTCTGGTTTCTTGGAGGGGGGAGGTGTGGGTTTGGGGGTTTTATTTGCCTCCTCTGTTCTTTTTCTTAGCCTAGCCGTCATGCGGTTGGCAAGAACGCACGCTCTGCACTAGCACTGCACAGAGCTGCTCTTACTGGTGCCAGGTATTACTGTGTTCTCTGGGCAGTCCATCTCTAACCATTTTAATAGCCCACAGATAATCACCAGGTAAGGTGCTACTCAATTTACACACTGGTGGTAGATTTTTACCATGCAGAGGGAGAATAGGGTGGAGAAAAGCAGCAGATGTGGAACAAGAATTGTAGTCATAGGAACACCCTAGCTGCCAGTCCTTCTGAAAACATGACAACCAATATTTGATATATTGTTTTGAAGAAAGTGTCACTATACAATTTTTTAAAATGTGATGTTAGATTGTCAGCTTATCATAGGTCTTTAAGAACTTAGATGGAAACAGAATGCTATCACTAACTAGACAACAACATTACATATCTTCCTCCTTCTTAATACATATCTGATTCTGTCAAATGCTCATAACCACACACAAAGTTTAGCAGTGATTTTTTTTTTTTAAATTGGTCACATGATGGAGTTGTTTTTGCAAAATCATGTATTATTTGTTGTACATATTTATTACATAGTATTTCATACATAAATTATATATATTTACATTATATTATTCTTTTCCAATTATAGTTTGCAATATTTCCTTTAAATCAGAAAGGGTGTCATTGATTAACTAAGAAAGGAAATGTTAAACTGCAGCAAAAAGACTTGAGGCTTAATTCAGTAGTAGATGAAAGCCATTACCTATCAATAACAGGCTCCTGGGTTGTGTACCCAGAGAGCTTTCAGGTCATTAGAATTTTTACTTATTACCAGGAAAAATGACAGATCAGAAACAACCAAGTACAGTAGTCAAGACTAAAAGTGACGTCACAAATTACAAGGAAATAATACTTGGAAATTTTTTTTTAAATAGCTCCTAAAATCCAATGCAGATATTTAAATCTCTAAACATTCTACAATGTATTTTGGGGTGGGTTTTTTTGGTGTGTTTATTTTTTTTCTCTGTGAAAAGATATTTGACTGCTCTATTTGATAAAGAGTTTATNCAACCAAGTACAGTAGTCAAGACTAAAAGTGACTTCACAAATTACAAGGAAATAATACTTGGAAAATTTTTTTTAAATAGCTCCTAAAATCCAATGCAGATATTTAAACCTCTAAACATTCTACAATGTATTCTGGGGTGTTTTTTTTGGTGTGTTTATTTTTTTTTTCTGTGAAAAGATATTTGACTGCTCTATTTGATAAAGAGTTTATAGTGAAAACAACAATAACTGATACTGGTAAAAATCCATGCTTCTACCTATGTCTCACTAAGATTATTTAACTTCAAAGCCTGGCCAAGGCTTTTAGTTTGTCTTCCTCATTATAATATATTTCAGCTAGAAAATATTTCTACTGTAAGACTTTAATCTCAAGCTTCTCTAATTTTAGCGGTTTTGGATTCAAACCATCAGGAACTGTATTTCAGAAGTCAATATTTATGCTACATAAACAAAAGTTGCTACACTGATCATTTAAATGTTTCAGAAATTTACCGTAATCAACCTCTTTGCAAGACATCTATTAAAAATAGCTTTTCGATTTTTTTCTTGTGAATGGATTTTGTTTATATTATTTTGCTATATCATAATTAACATGATGACAAAGTGACTGTTTTTCTTTTTATACATATGTACTTTATATAACATTAAACTTTAATTTCAAGGAACATATANATTTAATTTTGAGGAACATATAAATTATCTTTTTTAGGATAAAAGACAACCACTGAGGTAGAGCTAAAAGCGGTAGAAGAGATGAAGCCTCTGTATAGACTGTTCCAAGGAAACATTACACTTACTGAGTCATACTGTATCTCTAATAATGCAAACCAGTAATTAAACATTTTCATATGATTATTTGAAATCGATATAATGCAGATATTCAGAGCAAACCACTTAACTGCTGCTGCAGATGTAGAAGATGTACCAGAATCTTACAGTTTCTCATACTCTGACTCCTGTGTGCTTAGCAAAGAAAATAACAAATTTCAGCTCTGTATTAGAGATCCACATTTTTTTGTCATCAAATTTCAATTATCCGAGCATCTTTCTTTTCCATATGTATCCAGAGCAGCAATTTTAAAACTGTATACATTTTTTTCCCCAGCTGGTCACTTCAAGCATGAAGTGTCCAGTTTGGAGAATTGAAAGGCATCCAAGGTCAGCAGTTTATTTTATCAGATTGTAGTTGATAACTCCTGCACAAATGTGCATCAGTTGACAGTATGCAAAAATTACACTGTATATTACCCACTTCAACGTGGCAAGCCATCTCCTATGAAATGAGTTATTTCTCATAGGAAGTCACACTTGGTGTACAGGTGTTTTGATCAAGGGCAGAGATTAGAGTATTACAGACTCCACACAGCAGCAGGAGATAGATCCTGCCCTTCTTGCTGCCCATGCAGTATTTAGAGAATGGCTAAAAAAGCGTCAACCATTATACTTTCTTGTGATATACAGCATTATCTGCCTACTAGTTTTATGGTGTGTCAGGGTCTGGTGAAATAACTAAAATCTATGTCTGACATCCATTGAAGAAAAAAAGGATTGTGAGCTTTATTACTAGAAGGCTGGTTATATCTGTATTTATTAATAAAGGATTCATGCCTAAAATGAAAGCTTCTGTTTATTGATCACAAGCTTCTTTCTTTGACTGGAATAGCTATAGCAGGAAAATATTGGAATGAACTTCTCAGCAAACAAGAGAATGCACCATTGGGGGTAATGTTAATATTCAAGGCGGTTAAAGGGTGGACAGCTACCAAAACGGTATTTCTGTATTGAAACTTCAGGTTTTGTACAGATGGCATTGTTCAAATCCTGTTATCTCACTTGGGAGAGCTGTCCCACTGATCTGACCAACAGTACTTACAGGATCTTCCTATGTCTGGAACATTCCACATAACTGAGATGGAGCCAGAGCTCACCTGTTTATCCCCTAGAACTGGTATAATCCTATCAATAAAGAAAAATTACAATACAAGCCCTCTAACTCTACTGAAACTCATTATCACTTTTTTCTCTTCTGAACAGACGTCTAACCATGGCATGCAAATTATGTGGCTCCAAAGAACATCTTTATAGAGAATAAAAAATGTTTATAATATTTCTACATCAACATGACTTTTGCATTTTAAGCATTAATAGGCTGTTCAAATCTAAAACATATCACCTACAACATTAAAGATAAGAAAGATAAAAGGCCAATGAAGAAATAATAATGGAGTAGTACCTGACACAGAGGTGTCCTGACTGGTTAGAGCTAGGGGGAAGATACTGTAGGAAGTATTACCATTTCCATAAATTAGTGTCTACATAGATGATGTTCACATAAAATTGAAGATTTTTTTTTACATGCTTTTTTAAAAGAATAGAAGTGATTCCATTTATTATGCATTATAAGAAGAACTGTAAGGTCACTCAAAATGTATTTTCAGCAGCAACAAAATTCAAACTAGCTTGGTATGACTCAAGAGATAACTGGTTTATATATTAATATTCTGGGGAAAGTATTTAACAAGCAATTGTTTAATTACAATATATATTCTATTCTCCTCAGGAACCCAAAATATCATATACTTTGCTTTGACAATTTCAGTGGCGTCAGACTAATATAAATTGATCAAGTAACAACCCGGTTCTGTTGAACTGGAAACACACTACAAGGACCATCTTTCAGTACAGAAGAAAGAGAGGAGTGGAGAAAGGGTAAGGGGATTTAGCCAAGGTGTCCACTCCATTAGCATGCCCAAGGAAAGGATATTTTTTGCTGGCCATGGAAGTGGTATAAGAACTGGGAGAGTAATAATTCATCCCATAACTCAAAAAGATTTTTCTGTGCTTGCAAGCCAGCAATCTATTTGTCTGTAAAGCCATTCAATACACGTTTAATGTTTTATAAATAAGCACAGTAATAATATTAACATACAAGTTAAAGGGTACTACAGATTGGACTGAATATCCTGCTTCTCACTCCTTGACACGTATCTCTGAATTTGCATCCTGTTTAGCAATACATAAAAGAAAATTACTTCAGTTTGGAGTGTTTCATGATCATGCTCCCTATTCTTCACATTTAACCTGTTTCATTTCAAGCTAGGCATGCTGTTTCGGCCGTATTTACTTACCAAATGCATTTTTTTTACAGTGAAAAATGGTGGTATCATGCATGAACATGACCATTTCACCTTGAACAAAAAAAAATTCAGGCTGTATTCACAAAATTGTGGGTTTGATGGTTCATTTCTCACCTGGTAATCACCATTTTGGCTGACCATCTCCTTTCATGAGCAAGTGTCTAGTTCAAGTCAGTCCTCCAGCTAACAAAAAATAAGTTACAGAATATTATAACTACCATAACAATCTATACACATAGCATCAATGTAGTCCTGAGAAGTACTAAATTTTTGTATTGTAAATTGATATTAATTTTCTTGTAAACTTCAGGGTTCTGTTATTTTTTGCCTGTACAATGGATTACTGAGTAGAACCGAATGGATTAACAAATTCAGTCAAATTAAAACACGTTGGTTCAAGCTTTATCATGAATGTAAATACACAGACAACATTAAACATCATGACTTAAGCTGATCTAATCCAAACATAAAATATAAAAAAGCTGTCTGCTGAAGAAACATCAATATGTGTCATCTCTGATAGCAAAATAATTATTAAGCCACTTAACTCATCAATATGCCTGACAAGAGATTAGTATAGAACAGGGTCACTGTAGACATGCTTTGACATTTTCTATAATTTTTCTGGTTTAGAAATTCACAGCTATTTTCTACAAAAGGGGTAAATACTTGCAAAGCTTATTTAGAAGCCTTCAACCTTCTACTGTTTCCCATAAGCCTTCTCTGACATTTGACCTACCTCTCACAGGTCAGGACATTTTATCTGAGTTGGGCATAATTACAACTGACAGCAGCTCATAGCTTTTTTTTCCCTTAGTCTTAGTTATAGAGAAAGAAGAACAGAGACAACAGATTAGAGGATTGTTCAGCAATCCAATTTGTGGCCTATTAGAGTCTTGAGCAATCTTTGCTGGATGGGCTCATTTATGAGTTTATCTCATGGAAACTTTGGTCACAAGGAAAATCATGTGATAAGAAACTTCATAAACAATTCTTAATGAATTACAGTCAGAAATCACTTCCATGGAATCTGATTCATTATCAGGGAATTCAGTATCAAGGAATAATGCTGGTACTTTTGCAAGTAGGCATTTTCTAATGTAATTCTAAAAGCAGACACTGAACGCTTTTGAAGACTTTCATTGCACCTTTTTTTTGCACAACAGTTTTATCTCATATTCAGATGCTCTACTAGAGATGGAACTTGTCATTGCTAGTTTAGAAATGATAATAAATATGAGTTCTCTGAGAAATTATAATAAATATGAGTTCTCTGACTTCATTGTCCAATTATCTCTTATAGCCAGAGCTTATATTTAGGGTTCAGTATGGACCAAATCAAAATAAATTCCTAAGACCTAGGCATTAAATTAACAAAATGGGCTGTAACAAAAGTTCCTGGTAGTTCTTTATTCCAGGATAAATTTCGCCTTTTCTGGGAGAAATTTTTTTAGTTGTTTCTTATTTAGATACTCATATTTCTCCTTAGAAATAGTAGTAAGCATCTTAGTAGTTCAGCATCTTCTAATCCTTAGTGGTTTTGTTCTAACAGAATCCCTGCAAGACACAAAAGTATTAGATGAAGGTGTTTAAATAACAGCATGATCCACCTTGCAACAGCTATCCTGCATAAATCCCAAATACTTTATTTTCATAAAGAGGAAACATTCACAAGTCTATTGTAGAAGATTTTTTTTTTAAACTATACAACTGTGTAATAATATCATGAGAGGCTCTCCTGCAGCATCCTCCAGCCTCTCCCAGCACCGGTGCCATCGACTTCAGGTAGCCACCTTACTCTTTCCCTCCCCACCCCAGTTTTAATAACATTAGGTATCCCATTCAGCCCAGAGAGAAGACCTCTTCCAGTCCTTCCCACACTTCCCATACCCAGAGAAGCCCTGATATCTGGCAAACCTGATGCTGCTTCTGTCCTATGAATTAAAATGAAAAACATGAAAAATTGCTTTTCTTAAGAAGGTCATACTGTATGAAAACCACCTAAATGGTGCACAGAGGCTGAACATTTATTCCTACAGGTATTTTCATGCCAGGGTTTGTGTCTCTGTCACTCAAATAGTTCAGAAAAGATGTTCTTTGTCCCACTAACACCATTACCAGACTCAGTCATCAGGGCACACGGGCAACATTAACTGGGAGTAGAGCCTAGAAAGTCACAACCAACTGAATTACGAGCATGTCTTCAACCTGAAGCCTGCACATGTATTCCCACTGCTGTGAAAGCACTACACACGTATCTATGTATTCCATTTCGCTGTACCTACCCCAAGTTGGCGCAGGTTTTACATAGCCTTTCACGCTCTGGGATTCAATCACAGTTCAGGACAAGGTAGACAAGGGTAGGAAAGAATGCATTTGGCTTTGTCAACATAATCACTGATCACTGAAGAATAGGCAAGTTTGAGCCTGTGTGAAAGGGGTAGCTAGTTTTAATATTGGTGTCGTGGTTTAACCCCAGCCAGCAACTAAGCACCACGCAGCCGCTCGCTCACTTCCCACCCACCCACCCCCCCTCCCCGGTAGGATGGGGGAGAGAATCAGAAGAGTAAAAGTGAGAAACCTTCTGGGTTGAGATAAAGACAGTTTAATAAGTAAAGCACAAGCTGCGCATACAAGCAAAGCGTTTATAATGTAGACTTACAGCCTTAGTTCAGAAAGTGGTGGGGGTAGGTTTTGTTTTGGTTTTCAGTTATTACTCTTTTGGGCTCTAATTTAGATAAAGTGCAGGTTAACTGTGCAGCTACTTTACAGCTCCTATTTAAGCATTAAGATTATTTATTTCACCCACAAATAATGATTAAAATGACCCCATTTATTAGTGAGAGCGGGGGGTTTTAGCTGATAATCTCTCTTAAAGAAGCCACACAATTACTGACAAATGACATAGTGCAACTAGAATAAGAAGAATTTGTAATGTTTTTATTACTAGGAGGAAATGATTTAGTTATGGTGTGAATTAAACAAAAGCAGATCACATTGCATGAGGCAGTAGAAATAACATTTTCAATTACTGTTGCACTACTGTTCTGTACAATTCCATCTTTCACAGATACAGTGTTTTTGTCTAAAGTGTGTAGAATAAAATACTATCATACACAATAATAGTGTTGCAAGACAGGTCTAAAATAAAAAAGAACAATGGAATTTCAGTTTGACATTAAAATGTTTTCTTGTCATTGTAACAACTCTAACATCATAAAGAAAATGTTTTCAACACTGATTACTGAATGTATTTTATACTATTTTTAATATTAGAACTATAATTTTAATGGTATGTGCACTTTTACATTGCTTAATATATTTACTATATAATTTCACCAAAGCCTTGACTAAATTTTCTTAATAAGAAATATAGCCAGTTAAGAAAAGGGTAAATGTTCACTAAATAGCAGCAAAATAACTGTGACTGAAGGTGTAATGAAGAACCGTAAGGAAAGAGACATCTCACAAAAACAGAACAACTCATAAGTCTGTAGTGCATGTTCTATTTATTGAATTCTATTTATTCATACTATTAAGTGAATCTAAAGAACACCACACTCACTTTCCATGTATTCTATTGGGGGGAAGGTTTAATATCACTACTTGCACTGCAGGGTATGAATACCTTACTAATTTTAAGAGAAACTCATATTTTCTTTCTGCCTTTCACCAGGCGGGAAATTACTTGAGGTTTGGGGGGTTTTTTTGTATCCATGGAATTATTCAAGTAGATTTTGTTGGGAGTATTGCAGCTTGTTGCCGCTCCAATGACATGTGGAAGTGAATTCAACACTGAATTCCACCTCTCTCTCCATCTTCTGGGTAGCACCCAATGGGGATAGTAATTCCCTTTCTCCAGGGGATGATAGGTGATGATGATGATCACAGCCAAGACAGTTGTGTTAGCTTAGGTACCTGAAGCTGTTACCATGGAGACCTTTGAAAATCACAGTTAAAGCTTTAAGCATGGGCATATTACATGCAGAGCAAAAACCAAGGGAACCATCTAACCTGGGCAGTAGGAACAGCTAAGGATATTTGGGCAAGCGCTTAGACTCTGCTCTTCTAGCACACTGCGGTAGCTAACCCTGAGGCAGAAAGAAGCATCTAACTGCTCTGAGGATTCACAGCTATGCATTCTCCTTTGCAGACAAACAACTGAACAAGGCTATTGCAGGCATTTGCTACAGCGATGCTGCTCTTTTCCCTTCCCAGAAGCCAGCAGACAGAGCAATTACAGTACATGTGCAAGGCACAGATCCCCGCCTTCTCCTCTGGCAGATGCAAAACACAAATTTAAAGCAGAAGTCACCCTCTATAAATACTACATTAATTCCTTGCGATATTTGTAGGTTCCCCTTATGAGCCTGCCCTTGCTTATAGAAGCTGGATGTCTCCCAGAGGACTATCTACAACACCAGGCAAGATTTACTTTTCCTTCCTCAAACCCAGGGAAGTATAGGAATTTTTTTTTGAGCTCTGAATCCAGTTCCCTGCTTAAAATTTTACTTCCTCCTACTGGGAGGCAGAACTTTGCCACTCCAGTGAGTAAGACACCTTCAGGTTTCCAGCCTGTGTATATTCCTGTCAGTTATTTACACTCAGTTGTTCACATGCCAGTCGTGTGTCTCACCTTAAGTACTTCTTTTCCCTCTGCAGTATTCACTGCCCAGCATATTTATACTTGACCACTATGCCTTCCTAACCCCCATTCTGTTAGGTTAAACAAAGTAGTCTTTTAGGTGAGAACAGGGAGGGTTAAAGCAAATTGGAGGTGTTCCTCTTCCTCTTTTATTAAAAGCAAAGTAATAATTCACTTTCTTTTTCCTGTTCCCACAGCTCCCCCTCCCGTTTGCATCTATTCAGGCCATTGGGAAAAGGCACCTGAAGCAAATTCCGTTTCCCTGTCAAAGTATGAAAGTCAGTGTGAAATGCAATCTGTCAATACATGGTGAGTTTAATTATGCTAATTTTCAATTAGGCTTATATACAATTGAGGAGTAAAGACACCAGGCCAAATCCAGCCCTTTTGTTCACCTGCGAAACCACCAGGCCGAAGTCTGTTTTCCCACATATGTAAATATTACTCTTGGTAAGGGTTTGCATTGATATGAGAGCAGGATTCACCCTCTGACCCAGCTATGTAGGCTCTCACACCTCTTGCAATTATCTCACATCTGTTCAAAAGAGAACTGACCTATATGTGGGTGAAGGTCTCTGCAAGCTGACGTATTCCCCCAGGAGAATGTCATGTCATGTCACGCTGGTGTGAGACACAGATGCAGGGATGCTTGTATTGTAAGATCTGGTGAGAACGGTTTTCTTTAAATTTAGTCTTTACTGCAAATCCTAACAAATCCAAGAACTTGAAAAATATTTTCATGGCTTCAATATTTAATGCTGCAATTTTGCAAGCCATGTGTGCTGTTTGGATGTCTGTTTTCAAGTAAAGGTAGCAAGAACTAGGAAGTCAAAGAAATTCAAAAAATCTCGAGCTACTATATATTTTAAATGTTATGTTTTTAATGCTGCAAATGTACAGTTTTTAAGTGATTCATATAAAGAGATTCATTTACAACATTTGCCTCCAATGCTTACAAGTAAATTTTTATACCTGTAAGTAAATACAGAGTCACTTCATAGCCTGTGGCTTTTGTGCTTTTTGTATGCACCTCTGTATCACATATTTTCCTGTCTGATACAAAATGTTCTAGAAATAATCCGTATTAGTACATATAAGCAGCTACACGGATGCAATAGCATTTCCTAGCTATGGTTACTCTACAAATCAGGATCTAAGCATCTATCACCTTGAAAAGTCAAACCTAATTTATTAATGGATAAATTTTTTTTGGACCCTGATGTGCTAGAGAAAAAAAAAAAAAAAAAAAGGGAGACAGGGAAAGGAACTGAATACCTAAGAGAAGAGTCTAACTCAGCTACAGACCTCCTCAGTTTAATATACCTCCGTCAACCTCCATTTCTAAAATTGAGAGCACTTTCTTTCAGTATTTCTGGAACCAGACTGACTTCTGACAAGCTGTAAAGGATACCAGGAGAACTTGCATCCAATTCAATAACTAACATATTATGACATTCTTCCTTTTGGATATACCAACAGTCCAGACTATCAGTTTTATAACTGTACCGTTTTTCTGCTTTGGGCCTACGTGTTAAAAACAAAAAGTCATTGTTATGAGCAAAAGTTGTTTACTCTAATCCATCACACATGTATGACAATGAGCCAGTGATCAGGAATACAAGTACCAATGTTCTCTCCACTCCCGTAGTTCCATTCCCTCATCCTCACCTCACAGATACATTCTGCAACCTACAAATGTCACACATCCCCAACACTATCCCACCATCATCCATTGCAACATGTACTCCAAGCTACCCAGCATGACTGCCGCACATTTCTCTTTATTATTTAATAGGTCCTCGCGCATCTCATTAAGTCTCAGCAACACATTTCCTCTAGCCTGCCTCACCTACTATAGTGAAAACTATTTTTTCAGGATGCACTGCTGCCCAACACTCTGCTTATCAGGAGATAAATATGCAGTTCGCAAATTTTGTTAAACAGCAGCTTATCTTCCTACAGTACTCTGTGGGATTTCTGTAGCCTTTTTGTACATTAAATGCATTTGCTGGTTCCCCTAATAAAACAGTGGCAGACTTAGCAGTAAGGAGGGTAAACTAGTAAATATTGACAGGCAGCTTCTTGATGTTGTATAGGTTACTATACAACATGGCCTGTGGACCATGTTTGTCACCACTGTTTTGGCATCAGAATAATCTGGCAAAAACATCAGTTGAGCCCCAGAAGAAGTATCTCTGATGAAACAGTTCAGAAAGAGGTCACAGAAGGGCAGGTCAGGAAGCCCCTGTGGAAGAATCAGAATAGCAAAAGATGTTGAGCAGATATAAAGTAGGAGAGGTAGGCCCGAAACAGTCCTATGTTTGGTGGTCTGAAGTCATCATACAGCTTCACATATACTGCTCTTAGTACCTGGAAGACACATTCTTCACATTCACAGCATTCATACATACTACCTAGTAAGTTAAGCTAAAAGCTTTTAGAAGCCTAAAAAGGGCTTACGCATAAGGAGTGGGATTTATCTCAACTAGAAGTAGAGAGACTACTAAGAAACTGTTCTGGTCCGGTTTTCTAGGTCCTGCCGTAGCCAAGAGGGAGAGACAACATCCACAGACCAATTCAACCCATCTAGCTAAGACAGATGTCTAATTGCCTTAAACAGACAGGATCTGGGTCCGCTGCCTATAAGAGACAGCTACGCCAGGGTAGGTGCACAGCTCCTGGTAACTGATACCAGGACATGAATCCTATGCTATGGCACAAAAGTCTCCTCAAGGCATTGTGAGTGCCAATGTAACTAACTCCCACTGAAATCCGTGGGAACTAGGCACCTTAGTAGCCGAGGACCTCAAACACTAAATGTACATTTAGCTAAAGTAAAGTAGAAGTCATAAAATTATAACACCAAATATTGGCAAAGGTATCTCCAGTACCACTATATATTGTTTCAATGAAATCCTTGCTTTACTTGGTAATGCATCCAATGCATCCTATCTAGGAATAACCAAGTACAAAAATATAAAAGACCCTAAATGCATTATGCAGAAATGCAGACTTCAGGTGTTTTTTTTTTTCTTTTTCCATCAGAGCCATTTAGTACACATATATCATAAACACAACGCATTCAAAAGTTGCCAACCTCCCAGACGTTCTTGGCTTCCTTTGTGGGCTATGCTACTTGCTAAAATAGACTTCTTGCTCAGGAAAAGTCTTTGGCCTACTTAGCTGACAATTCATCACTGTTTAAAGGATATCATCCCTATCTAATGGATACTGAGTACAAGTGAATAAATTAATCTTTTTCATAAATAAATAGAACATGCAAGCAGCAATCATAGATCTAAATGCTAAAATATGGAAAGCTTTTTGCGGTCACAGTGCAGTGCTTCTAGGTTAAGGCCTGACTTATTAAATCACCATCAAAATTTACTATTTCAGGCACATCATCTGTCAATAAAGAGCAAATAAATAATATTTTATTTCCCAGGTTAAGTAGAATTCATGAAGCTGAAATAATATTAATTGCTTGTTCTCTCAAGAAGCTTTTGCAAAGAAGAGAAAGAAAAGGAATGTAAAGTGGATGGAAAAGAACTTGTGATAATTATCTGTCACTAATTACACATCCAATCTCTTTAAAATAGTAGGTTAATGTTGGTAACCTACATAATGATGCTGCTTAAGACTTCCTCCTACTCACGTCTACACTCTATGAAACCTTTTAACTCCAGCTTCCACCTCAACATGGCAGCACATCTCATTGCCTTGCAGATGTCCAGGGAGCAGTTGTGAGGCAGGGGAAGAAACAGTTCTCAACCTGGTAAAAGCCGTTTAACTTGACGTCATTCCAAGCAAAATTTGGACAGCCAGAAGGAAAGATTTCTTTCGGAGAGCCAAGAAAGCATACAGTCCCATCAGGGGAGGCACATATAAACGTTGCTGGCATGTGTATGATCTCAGATTACTTGCACCGCCAGACTAAGAAACTTCTGATTTAAAACTATCATCTTTGTTGTTTCTATCCAACACAGGAAGGGTTCAGCAGCATCTAGCGTTTGGTGGTTGCCGGCAGACCGGTGGCATGCATAATGCACACCAATCCAGCAGCTTGGGGGAGTGGGAAGTAATCATATCAACAAGAAGAAATAAAAAATTATGGGTAGATAAACATGGGGAAATACTGAGAAGTATTTGTATTTTCCTCCTTGTAGAGTGCCCAAGTAGGGAATAGCAAATGAAAATCATGAGAGAAGTCACTGGCAACTTTTCTGACGGTGGCGTATGTATAGTTCAGCAATCTGTTACTCTCAGAGAAATGGACATGGGATTGACAAGTGACTGGCATGAATGTCTCTGGAATAATTGTGGCAGAGCAGCACAATAGGCATCAAGGGAGGATTTATTGCAGGGTGCTGCTTAAAATACTGGGAAGGCTCCAGTATGGAAAAACTGTGTCCAGTAACCTTTTTTGAGCAGTGCAGAAAATGGAATCTGAGGCAAGGTGAGCAGTTTCAGCAGATTTCAAAATGGGCCATACTTACAGATCCCGGATTCGGAGACTCCGAGGCCTAACTGGACTGTTCCCATCATCATCTCTGCTTGCCCACACGACACAAGCTATAGCATTCCACCNCTGCTTGCCCACATGACACAAGCTATAGCATTCCACCTACAGACAACCTGTAGCATTAAAAAATATGTAATTATTATATCTTATTTCACACTTGACTTGAGATGCTTTAGGTGTCTGGAAAGAAACATGCAATAAGATGAACAGGACGTGAAGACACAGTCACTACCAAAGCCGATAGCAGGCACAGTGCCAAGACTTCCACAAAACTTAAGTAGTTTAACTGCCAACTTCTTGCATGTGATTTTAATGTATATTATGAAAGTAATAAAAAAAGGTACAATGCTTGAGCGCTCACAGTACCTGTCACTGAGTCTCTATATAAAATGTAGG
>RSEF01000003.1:19444026-19484302 GCA_003993805.1 Himantopus leucocephalus
CATGAGTTTTTTTCTCACTTTTACTCTTCCGATTCTCTCCCCGGTCCCAGCTTGAGGGAGCGAGTGAACAGCTACATGGTCCTAGTTGCTGGCTGGGGTTAAACCACTACAAGCATACAGTTTCTGCTCTGAATATTTTCATTTCTCTCCCTCTTCTCAACAGCCAGGATTATATTTCCTGAACTTCTGAAACCCTTCCTGATACAAAAGGATGTCCTCCTCTTTGGCTTAAGTCCCAGGTGTCTGAGAATTCTTGCTCAATTTCTTCCCCCTTACATTTCCAAAGAGCAATACAAACACTTATGTTTATTTGTGCTGTCTCTAGGAAGTTTGCTTCTCTAGATTCCAACACAAACACAAAAGCTGGAGAAACTTGTTTCCCTAGGCTTTAGCATGCCAAGAGGTTTCCAGCTCAATAGGATCTTCTGGATTTAATAATTAACCATTGCTTCTGCCCTGGGGATTACATCAGTATGCACACATACATACCTGTCTCTATCCCACACTTTCAGGAAACATGTCTGGAACAAAGTTATCCCCTTAAATTCAGACAGCAAGCAACACAAATTTGAATGAGTATGTTGAGATATTTATAACATTTCATTAAAATAATGTTGAAATCTCCAAAGTTTGTCTCAGACCAAAGAAACAGGACAGACCCTGAAGTCTTATAAATAAGAATCCTGCTGCTTTAGCCCACAGAGCTGCTTTGATTTATGCCAGCTGAAGATTTTGTCCATAGTTAAACAGTTAAATGAATGAGGTCAAACAGATCACCATATTGTTAAATTAAAGAAATGAGCAGAGCTGACGCAGCTAATGCCAGAAAACTAAAATCCATATTCTCCTTGTAGCTTTGAACCAGAAGCAGGAAAAAAAAAAACCTGTCAGTGGAAGTGTACTGTCTAGTAGCAATACATCACCCCAATATGTTAGCATAGCTTACAGAAGGTACTCATCAATGAAAGCCCATTGTCTGTCTCTGACACATCACCTCAGTATCTTTCCAATTGAATGAATATGTTCCTGAGAACAGCAAATACTTTTGTCCATTTTTCCTTTCTTCAGTCAACTTCCATAAAGAAAAATGTTATCCAGTTTTCAAATAGCAATAGTTTCTTAAATATTTACCACTCATGCTTGGAAGACTAACTGGTTTTAGTCACTGCTTCTGCATGTTATCTCCCTCATAATACAAGTAACTGTATGTGACTACGTATGCTATGAAAAGTTTGAAGAAATAATAAGCAAAGATTCTCCTGAGATAGAAGGAAACATTAAACAAAAGTGAAAGGTCAGACAGAGATAGCTGCTCGTGATCTGTAGTTCACAGTCAGCTGTCTTTGGAAATTTGCCTTGCGTTCCCTGCAGCCTTCAGGACAGGACTGGCAGCTTCCAGGACAACCAAATAGTGTAAGAGAAACAGATACAAAAATGGGGTTTGAAGGACAGCTGATTCCAGGCTACTGATTCTTCATTTTAATTCATTTACAGAGGCATATCTATGCAAAGGACAGCAACAAAAGTTTTGTGCCACTAAGAGGCAATGTAGAGTTTGTATCAGTGCTGAATTGCACAGCATTGTTAAACAACCACTTTGTCCATGTCTTTACAGAAGAGGCTGGTGATGAACCAAATCGGGAATCAATATCCCTTGGGTCATTAGAGCAGAAGTATACATAAAAAAGAATTGGCTATAGAAGTATTAGATGTACTTAAAGTAGACAAAGCTGCAGGACCACATAATATGCACCAGTAAATATTATCAGATGTTTGCTAGAAAACTGTGAACTTTTAAATTATATTTATACATGTTCAGTAGCTTCAGGAGAAACCCAATTCCCTTGTTTTTAAAAGATATAGAGACAGCATAAGAAACTAAATTATGTGATTTAATATAAGAACAGTTATGGAGAGAGATAATCTTAAGAAAAAGCATAAAGAATAAGAAACCATATCAAAAAGCATAAGAAGATGTTTTAAGGGGATTGAGAAAGGATATTCATGATTAACTCATGAGTTTGGAAGCTGGGGTTTTTTTTGTTTGTTTTTTTCTGTGATACATACAGGGAAATATATACCTACATTTTCAATAAACATTAAAAAAAGTTTCACCACTAGATTAATTATCGTAATAAAAAGTGATGAAGCAGTCAGGGACAGGTAAACAGCCATAACTTGGGTAAAGTTTGTAATCAAGGATAGTGAGATGAGGGTTATATGTTTTATATCACTCTGGGGCATCTTAGTCTCAGTGTATCGAAGAGAAACTGCACAGGGTCTTGGACTTCAGCTGTCTGTAATTGGTGGGTTCCCTTCCGAGAAAAACGCAAAACAGCAAGACAGTTCTACTTTGAGGGGTAAATTATGAGGTTCAGAGCAAGGGATTCAGACCACAAGTCCTTCTCTTGCTATCAAATGAGAAAGCTAAACAAGGATACATGATGGATTTCCTTCTTCCTGAATCCATTCAGGCTCTTAGAGGTGAGTCTTCTGGTGCTATGGGAAGAGCTCTGCTTCACCTAGTAGAAAACTACAGAAGACTTGTTTATTCTCTCATTTTAACAGATGTCAGAATAGGTGTCAATAGGTGTCAGAACTGATGGGATCTGGCAGACTCGATGTACTGCCACCAATAGCCAAATCTGCAGAAAGAAAGAAGTAATGAGTTGAGCACCAGAGTGTTATCATAGTTATTTTTACTTACATGTGCTTCATTTGGAGAGTTAAGCCAGTCATTATAACTTGGCTTAGATGAGGAAAAGCTTGACTAGGTGAAAGGAGATTTAGTTCATGTAAAAGACACAGTCAGTTTCAGGAAGACTGTGTTGGGAGAAGCAGTAGAAGGAAGGATGAAAAAAGCTATCATCAAAACAAAAAGAGAGGACTACAACTTAAACATAGCTTTTCACATGTGATGCAGCAAAGACTGATGACTCTGATGACTAGTGTTTTGACAAATGAGACAAGTAAATTAGATCAAACTTTAAGCCTAATTTATTTTGGATATTAATACAAAGCACGATGTTAACTCATAGTAGAATGGCTGGTGATTGGGAGAAAAAACAGAAGTAAAAGTTTGAGATCAAAAGCATTGACCATAAGTTCAAAGGCACAGAGTCTTTATTAATAAGGCTCATCTCTTTCTGTCTTGTCTTCAACATAATACTTGTGAAAAAGAAATTAAGGCAAAATGGAAAATACATGCATCATAATTGAAACTCCTGGCACTAGATTCAAATTTTTTGTATGGGTACTTGAAAAATTCTATTGTGACCAATTAAAATGTCACTATTATCAATAATAAACCATGTTTTCTCTTGTAGTTTTACTGGGAGAGATGCTTATTTCCAGATAACTTTATTTTTCAACATTCTTTCCTGCACTATAAAACAGGATGGTAAAACTTCTTTTGAGTACAGATATTTCTAGCTTATAAATCACTGACTACTATATCTATAGAGTGAGGTAAGCAGTGAAAGTGAAAATAACATATTTCTCAGTACTTCATGTTATATTAAGCTCAGTATTTTTAGTATATGGTCCCTATGCCTAACTACAAACTTAGGTATCTTATTTCTTTACACTATATGGAAAAGTCATCACTTCAGAATGCATGACCAATCCATCTATTACACAGTGAAATGGTAACTATGGGTTTCTACACTATGCATTATTTAAATAATAATCATGTCACCAGCAGTATCAGAGGTCAAATATTAACATCTTTGTTGATATTCAACTGTTCCTTGGGCAAACACTAGTGACATCAAGCCATGTCACACTAAAAGGAACATTTAACAAAAACACCATTAATATATGCTTTAACATATACACAACCTTAGTTTATAAAACATGGAGTATGTTCACATTAGCAAGGTTCTAAGAGCTATAGCTTCGTTTAAAACTTCTTTCGGCTCTTTGATGTTGCAGAATCACCAACTGCTCCTTTGAAATGCAGCCGCAGCTGAAGCAAATCACTCTCAATCGACATTAGTGATAACCCATTCAATCTCCTGTCCCATGGTTGACCTCAGTCTGGTTTTGATCAGAACTAGTTTGGGTAAAGGAGCGTTCACCTTCACAGGCTGACAAGGAGAGTCAGGTAGATTGAAAGCTATTTATGTCAGCATTTCAATATCGTATAGCTATTACAAATATCTGTATAATCAACTTTATATAAAATAGATTGTATGCTATTTGAATTTTCAGTTGATGACAAGTTGATCAGAGATTAATATTTTAATATAAAGCTAAACAATTTTATCAGCATACACAGACTTAATTTTTTTTTTCATATCCTGGGTTATAAATTGACAGCAGCAGCAGCTTTCATGCCAATGGTATCAAATATATGATCAATGCCTGGGAGAAATTCAAAGTGACTTTAGATAGCAATGTCCTAAGTTACTTTACTCTGCTGACTGTTACAAGATTGTGGATTTGGATATGCATTTTAATTTGACCTTTTACAGCCACATTACACTTTCACCAATGGTTTTCATCTTTCTTGTTCTTGCTCCGGATTCTGAAGTAACCCAGTCTAAACATAGGAATTGGCATTATCCAAATTCACTACTATTTCCCAGGTGCTAAATGTTTCTTGGAGGGAATATCTAATCAAAATATGTGACTAGATGGCAAAAGAAACAATTATGTTATAAACAAATTTGTCTGCAAATGACTTAAGAACTCATGTTCCATTAGATTGATGCTGAAAACAGTATTTTTCGGTGCAAAGTTGGGGGCATTCTATCGAGGCTGCAAATATACAAAATTTGTTTCTCTGAAATGTTGACATAAATAGCTTTCCATTTGCCTGACTCCTTGGAACAATGTATTCCAGTTTCAAAGGTCTAAAACTTAGCGCATAAAACCAATGTGTTTTCAGAAGCACACCATGTAAAGTATTTGGTTTTCAATAAATCAGTGTTGTCATATAGGATATGGCATGATACCAGTACTAATGTTTTTTCCTCCGTGCCATCCACCAATAGTAACTAGATTTCAAAGACAAATAAAGCAAATCTCAGCCATCAGTTATGTCTGTGTATCCCTACTGCCCTTAGATGGAGTTGCACGGCTGTAATGAATGGCAGAATTTTGCTAATTTAGGCAGACAGCTACACTGGCTTGGTGATTACAGAAGTTTTTCTGTAATTACAGATTCCAGTTTACATAATATATTTAGAGGCTGTCATAGTCAGCACTGACTGATGAATGCAATGTATCTTTGGTTGCATATGAATAACATAACCAGGAACATCAGGCAGAAAAAAAACCCAAAATATTCAGAAATTAAAACATCAGAAATAACATCTAAAAAACACTTTAAGAGGTCATTTAATGACCTGTCCCAAGGCCAAATCAACCACACCTGTGTCATATCTGGGAGACTTCTGTGTAGCCTTCTCTTAAAGACTTTCGATGGTGAAGACTTCGTAGTTTCTTCCAAGCAATGTACTGAGCACTTACCTAATCCTACTGTTAAAAGGTTATGTCTAATCTAAATCTTCCTTACTTCAGCTTAAGCCCTTTGCTCCTCATCTTTTCCACCTCTGGTTAACCAATGGACAGCTCTTGACTGACTATGCTAGTGACGCAAGTAGGAGAGAACTGGGCCCAGGAGGAGATGCTGGTTTAGAACCAGACCAGTCACAGGAACTGGAGGTAGGAATGGTTCATCTCTGAGGCAGAAGGTGACCTTTGTTCTGTCAACTGTATTAAAGATAAAGAGTTTTGTGGTATGTACGTTTTTTGAATGTGTGTTTAGAGAGTAGAACATGTTTTCCAGCAGGACATTTTTAAGTTTGTGCTCTTCTGCCATAAAGAATCTTGAGCAGATATCTATATGCTCATTTCTATCCCAATGATGTGAAAAATACAGAAATAAGCATAAATTAATTAAGGTTTAACTAAAACGAGGAATATATGTAAAAATATTTTAATTAGATGATTTTGTTTTTAAAATTCATATAGCAGCAATGTCAGTTAGTATCAGAAGCTTTCCAGCAGTTGACTTACGAAATCTGCTTCTTGTTCTTTGAGTGCAATGAGTGCTACACTGCTGTGAAAGTAGAAGCTATTGGCTTACTACATAAATTAAGGCTTAATTGGACTTACACCAATTCTTGCCACTCCTAATTCTCTCCAATTCTCTTTAGGTGCATACAGAAACTTTGATTACTTATGACAGTGGAAGTTAAGGTAGTTGAGCTATTAATTTCCCAGCTCCTTCTTTCCTTCTTTCCTTCTTTCCTTGATGATAGTACCTTAGCTGTCTTATACAAATCCAAGATAACTTCTGATTTTTATAAGACTTTCTCAGTCAGTCTTGAATAGCCTAGCAGGAAGTCCTTTAGGCCCAATGATTTGAAAATATATAACTTATTCAATTTCTTTCTAACACTTATGGAAGAGACAAAAACAAGGGTAGGCTTGGGAAAGTGCCAGACTAAAAGTAAACTAGAGTACACAGCACAATATCTTCCTTGGATTACAAACCATGAAACAGTTGGCCATCAGGCACTTTCTGCTTCTGACAATATCTTGTCAGTACCCTGTCACTGAGGTTTCTTTAGAAGCCTCTCAGAAGAATTGAATTTCCTTAGACTTGCAAGTATTTAAGCCTACATAAACTCACATCTGCCATTTATGTTGTGGTATTTCTTATATGTGATGGTGAAATACCCAGGCAAAGACATCCTAAGAGAGGCTAGAAACAAGTATTTATTAGGCAGGCTGGTAGGTCTTATGGGAAAGTGAAGAAGCTGAAATCAGACAGCAAAAGTGCAGGTATTTCTGAAAGTTCTAATATGCAGAGGAGTTTATGATTCTTCCACCTTAAACTGTGCTAAGAAAGATCTACCAAGCATTATGAAGGTTACAAGGAACAGAAAGCAATCTGAAAGATATGAGACAGTTATAACTTCCTTCTCCATAATTTTTATAAATTCTTATACTGATTAATGTTATTTGCCAGCAGCAAGTCCTCAGAAAAATAGGATAGTCAACAGTCTTTAAAAGAAAGCATTCAGACCACAGTGTATTGACCTAAAAAAAGCAGACATTCTACCATCCAAAATTATTAGGAATTTTATTTCAAGAAACTTATAGACTCTCCATTCTTCTTTTGAGTTCTTAGCTTAATGTTCAATAGACAGAGGGACTGGGAAAACCAACTCAAACAGAAGTGACCTTGATAGACACAATGAAATTCAATGCCTCAGAAAGAAGCAGTTTCCCAGACATCAGAGAGAAAAATATTCAGGAAATTGTTTAAAATTCCTCACTCCTCTCCCAAGTATCAATAACCAAATGAATAAAGCATTTCATTTCTGCTTGGCTAGAAGTCCTGGATAGTCTGAGAGGCTCTTAAGCAGATAGCTTTAGCGCATGAAAAATGCATGCTAGTCGTTTTGTTCTTATGTCAGTTATTTAACACATTGTATATAAATCAGCTTGCAAGATATAGAGTTTAATCTTTTCTGGGTTTATTGCTTTACCATTTCACTGTATTTATCTTGCATTCTGTGAAGACGGAACGTTGATTTAAAATTTTGCATTTGTAGGCCTGAGCGTCAATACTGCACACACAACCCAGACAATCACTCCGATGGGAATCAAATCGTTTGGTGTTACAGATATCATCCCCTCTATGGATCAGTGTAATTGGTAGTCCCCAATGAATTCACATTGAGTGTGCATATAGGACAATAATGTGCTTTGGGCAAGAGCTACTTCTCATTGTCTGTGCAATGTCAAGCACAGTGCAGCCCCTATCGTGTTCAGAGCCTCTAGGTGCTATTATGTAATTTCTGTTCATTTGTTTCCTCTGCTGAAAAGAAATAGTAGTTTATTCACCAAGCATATAGCTATGTTCTACCTGTTTTATGTTCACTTTTCTTTAAACACAGCATAGAAACTTAAAGATGGAAAAACCTTCTTGGGCATGGGGGTCACTGTCCTCCCCTTGCAAACACTGACTCCCAGAGTCCCCTTCAGAAAACAAATCAAACACGAAAATCCCGTATGCTCCACCTTACTAGTAAGCAGTGACATTTACTCTCACCATGCTCATTTCTGTACCGGTTGTATTCTGTCTTCCATGTTAACATTTCCCTTTCCTTTTATTATTAAATACGGATGTCCCATCTCCAATTCTTCTTACTTTTTTTCTTATTCCCAGCCTTCGTTCTAGTTTCTCTCTCCTTGATCTCTCAGAATTTCTTATCTTCTCTCCAACTCTCCAAGCACCATCACCTCTATAATACACAACTTTTTCTGTTCAGATGCTACAAATGCAGTAATCAGGGCTGAAAGATTATACCTCATAGGAAAACTTACAATCTTAATTTTAAAATCTCCTGCCACAGAGAATCCCTCACACTGTTAAAGCTTTCAGCCATTCTTTTTTCTGTTTTAAAAACTATCTGTTTCTTTATCACACTACATTATTATCATACCCCGAAAACAATTCTCTCTTCTAACATGAACTCTGCAGTTCCTGATTTGTGAATGTATAACCTTATACCTTTGTGCAGTGACTAATTTACAGATTCTGAATCCCATTTGGCAGAGACGCTCAGCAGCTCTGAACTGTAACCTCAGTTTCAGACAGACCCCTCTCTTCTGCATTCTATCCCGGCTGCCTGAAGCATCCTGCTGCCCAGGGAGTTGGATGATGTGAATCCCCCCCACTCACAGGGCAAGGAATTTATATGCCTAACAGCATCATTAATTCCACCCAACTCTTGGGCATTACATTGCTGAGCATCCTACCTCCCAAACCTCCTTTACATTTGGCCTCAAGTGTTTTTTCATAGAGATGTATTTAGTACAGATGGCAAGACATAAAACTGCTAGAGAGATTATTTATTTTAAAGTATTTCATCAAGAAAAACTCACCAAGATGCATCAGTTCATTTCCAAGGCAAAATATGTTGGCAGAAAAGTCAACTAAATAACACATATAAAATAAAATTACAAACAATTACAATTTTTGTAGAGAATAAAGTTTTTAAAGCTGTAAAGACAGGAACTAAGGTATTTTTGCACTAAGGGTTGTTTACATATTCCCATCCAGCGCAGCTGTTTAACATGCAAAGCCTATTACCTTTCATAATCATTAGCTCTATGTATCGAAATATATTTTTTCAATCCAACCAGATAACAGATTACCCTTTTTTAATTACATGTTGGGATATCAAAAGTACAGGCCCAAGTTCTGGTAAGACATGCATGGCTCTCAGAGCTGTATAGGAAGGCTGCATTGGCTTCATGTAGAAAATGTATGTTGAATAGATGACGTGATCCTTGTGTAGATTATGCTAATAAGTATCAAATGTTCTTCCTCTGTTCCTGCAGTTTACATTCTTTGCATCTTGTACCGTTCCATATCAGAACTCTTTCTTGGTGAAAGGCACCATACAGAATGTACCTGGGAAGAAACAGAAGGTGACTTACAGGAGATGGATGGGCTTGGAGTTGCCTGCCCCAGTCCCCAGATATTCCTATTCCGATCTTCAGTAACTTCTCCTCAGTTATGCCCTTTGCTTTGTCCCTTGAGATGCCCTAAAAATTATCTTGCCATTATGTATTTAGGCAAATAAAAGTTCCTTCCACAGACACAGCACTACTTCCAGGGTAGGCAGTATAAAACTACTCTTAAGATTATTATTTGTACAGAGGGGTGCAGAGAAAGCTTAAGACATCACAACTTTACTTCTTAAAACCTTTTCTACTCCAAGTAAATTTGAGTTTATCACTTCGTGATGAGTAATTTGAGACCACAGAACAAGACAGCAGAAACACCAAGGGTACTTACACAAGAAAAACACCAGAAAGGCTGAACCCAAGCAGGGAATGGGAGCAACTAATTTCAGGGTAAGGATTGAGATAACAACTGGGTATAGACAAACCTGGAAAGAGTGAGCAGTCTGCCCAAAGCATCAATGCACCAAAGAGGTGCAATGATACACATAGCACTCACATACGATTATTAGCACATAAACAAAAATACCCAGGCTGTTGTGGGGAGCCTCATTCCTCCTGGCATTGCTGTTGGGTACCCATCAGAGTGCCCAATAATGGCAGGCTACTTCTAGCAAGTTTCTGAGGTTTGTTTGGAGACAAACAACATCCTTGTCTCCCTTGATGGTCATTTGAAAGGAATAAGCACCTTTAAAGTATGATTTTTCTAGCCTATTTTAGGTGTCTGTTTTAGAATGATTTGAACCACACTTCACAAGTGCTTATTTCTGCATTCTCTATAAAGGGAAACTGCAATGACTAACTCAGAGCTGAATATTTACACTGGAGACACCTGCATTTAGGGGGATGAATTCAAGCCTTAGAGTTTAAATAGACAAGTCAAAGAATAAATTGTTCCAATAGCATGAACAAAAACATGTCTTACATCAGCACCTTACCATACATCCTGAGATTTTTATCTTTGCAGAAAGGGGGGTTACCAGAGGGACTTGGACTTTTTAAAATGTTATTGGATATGTGTTTCCTAAGTAGAGGCTAAACAGGAAAAGAAAGGAAAGGAAGCGGAGGTGGGAGACTAATGAATATAGGACAAGGAAAACAACAGGAGAGCATCTATGATTGACAGGAGGTCACCAGTATGTGGAGAGTGTGGTGGGGTGCAAAAAGTCAAAACTAACCACCAGGAAGGTTAGGGTTGATGGTATCCAGACAGAACTTCAGAGTGATCACATAATCACTGCATTATCAGCACAGAATTGATATTCCTGAACTTTTACAGATTGTGAATCCAAGAAGACAAAGACATGGACTTGAAAGTCAAAATGTACTGATATTTAACAGCAATAAAAAACAATACATATCTGTATTTTTGGGAATCTGATAGCACATTCTTGGGGTTTTTGGGCTTTCCTCCAAAACCAAGACAAGGAATTAAACTCACTTTTACAAAAAAAAATTAGGATCTTTGGCATTCTTTATACAATAACTGAGCTCCTAACACAAGCATTAAAATTTTCCATATTTGTGTTAAAAATTCTAAGAATTCACAAAAGACCTGTTCTTTCAAACCATCTTCCATACCTGTCCTTATTTATTCAAAGCTGTAGGACCTCAGACTAGGACCTCTCTGCAACTCCTTTATTACACAAGCCTGTGTGATTTAAGTGATTCAAAACTGTTATACGGGCTCTTCTCTTATGACAACTGGCAGTTAATCCTGACACAAATATCTCCAGCTTAGTTCTTAATTGTGAATCACCTGAACAGAAAGGAAATAATTTTTCCACTATTCTCTCATAGTAGCAACAAAAGATTGGCATTGTTTGAACACAGACAAGAAACAGATGACTTGCACAACTATTTCCTTCAGTATTGTTGCTGCCTTTGAACCTTTCCCACGTTCAAACTGCAGGCATCTGGGAATGAGGTCCCAAGAACATGAAGACTCAAGTGCTTCATGACCACTGTTCCCTTGCAGGCAACCTATACCTATCCCGAGTCCAGAATCACTGTAAATCCTGTCTTCTCTTGTGGTTAGCAAAAAAACACTCCTGGATTCCTGACCACGCTGCGTGATTGTACTATGGGAACAAATGGGATAAATAGAAGCTTCTGGGATTGCTGAAAAACGCCTATAGCAGATAATATGATACCCTGAAGCAGAGGGAATACGTGGGGTTGCACCAGGAGTACTAAAAAAGCTTCCTGGGATGCTTCAAAAGGAAAGAAGAAATAGTGAATGAATCAGGCCTCCAGCCAAGTCTCCTGCCCAGAGTGCAAATCTCATCAGCAAGTTCACAGAATTGAGTAAGACAAGGTACAGCCACAACTACAGACACGGTTGCTTTGGACTTTGTTAAAAGATGAAAAAGTGTCTTCTTTTGCTATTCAAACCCACAGAGCACATGGCTGCATGTCAATGGCTCTCTGACCTGAGTTAAGGAGAATTCCTTGAACAGCAATACCGCTCAGCACAAGTAGCCTGAGAACAAAAGGGCACTTTAAATCCTCAGCACTTACTTAGAAGTGCCACAAATACGAAAATGCTTCTTTGTGGCAGATTATTTACATGTTATAAATTTATATTATAGAAGCATTTTCTTATATTATCATATGTATTATAAATAAATACATTGCTTCATTTGGCATTAAAATTTGTTAGTTTCAAAAAGAATAAAACCCTAAGAAAGATTAATTCTTTGTGATTTGTAAAATAATTCTAAGGAAATATGTAATTTTAATTTTAAAAATTTATGAAGGATTCTCTCAAATATGATTTACATCCCTTAGTGGGTTGGCTTTTGTTCCTTATTTTTTGTACAAAATACAGATCAAAGCTCTTTATGTTCTCTTGGATAACAACACAGCTTTCATGTAAACACACTTCTCATGTATCCTATTTTTTCATATATACTGGGTTAAGTCCTGAGGGAAATAAATGCCACAGCGTTAAACTGATTTACATTGGGTGATACGGCAACTTACACCATGTGGTTATTTAGCCTGCTTTAATTATTCTGAATTGCTTCAATTTATATTACACATCCATAGAAAAAAAGAAAAAAGAAAAAAAAAACCAAACAGGAAATGCCACTTCAACTTACAGCCTCTTTTGACTCTTCTGTACTATCTTGGTTTGCCAGTAGCAGAGAAGATTGTATCAGATAGGCTAAGTATGGATCANGGAAATAAATGCCACAGCGTTAAACTGATTTACATTGGGTGATATGGCAACTTACACCATGTGGTTATTTAGCCTTCTTTAATTATTCTGAATTGCTTCAATTTATATTACACATCCATAGAAAAAAAGAAAAAAGAAAAAAAAAACCAAACAGGAAATGCCACTTCAACTTACAGCCTCTTTTGACTCTTCTGTACTATCTTGGTTTGCCAGTAGCAGAGAAGATTGTATCAGATAGGCTAAGTATGGATCAAAACAGGCAGAATGACAAATACCTGAACGTTTCATTCCCATGATGTTTGACACAGTTCTGTGTTACATCTCACACTTTTGCCATGTCTCCTGTAAGAAAGCCTAAAAGATAGCACTTTGAAACACCAGAAGAAGTGAACACAGCAGGATGTTTTTTTCAAGACATTCAATATTAAAAAGTGGAAAGAAATAAGAATATATTGGCTATCCACTTGTGTGGTGTAGATCAGTCTACCTCCTTTAGTTTTAGCTGCCCTTCCAATTTACATCAGCAAATTATTTAGCATTAGAGAGCCTGTAATGCTCTGAACTCATTACATTTTGGTAGGAAAAGTTACATCGTTGATCATCAGCTACATCATTAGAGTTTCTGGAAAATAGCTGGAATAAGACAGATATGGTTGCCAGTTTCCTGAGAGGAGAGCCTTAGCTTCCCACTACAGTGATGCAACAGCCTTCGAAAGAGAAGGCAGCCAACATCCATTTTTAGGTATTTCACCTCAGTTGTTTCATAAGCATCAGTACAACATCAACAGCAAGCTCACTTCTGAGACTAGAGGAAACCTTATTGTAAAAGCTCTCCAACTCCAAGTGTCTTGTGTACTACAGCATCATTTTGTAACCTCTTTTCAAATATCGCTCTGTCCCTAAGGGTTTAGATCCAAAAAGATCAGAAATCAGCGGCCACTTAGTCTCCATTAGATTGAATGAGTTTTAAATAAGCCTGAGTTCACTGTGAAGTAAAAGTCTTTTCCAATAGAAACATTTCACATTCTAGCAAATAATTCCCAGAGTCAACAGAATCTCAGAAGTGGAGGTTTTGCTTTGCTCAGCTTTTATTTCTCACTCAGAGGACATAAAAGAAGCAGAATTTTATCCAGGATTCATATTTGTTTCCTGAACATTTGGATATTATCTTCCCCTCTTTCCAAATGTCAGTGGGATGATATGTGTGGGTACATATGTGAACAACTTGATCTAGTTGAAGTTGTCCCTGTTCATTGCAGGGGGGTTGGACTAGATGACCTTTAAAAGTCCCTTCCAACCCAAACTATTCTATGACTCTATGATTTCTAACACAAGTACTTGCATGTGCTTCCCTTCTTCTCAGAAGCTGAAAGATCATGCACAATCAGTATCCTGCATGTAGCTGCTCCTTTCAGGTACGTTATCTTCACAGTTTGGCTATCAAGTGGATTTATCTATTTTGCTCTGGTGGGAAATTTCACACATGACCTCAAAGCCATTTCCCAAATAATATTCTCAAAAGTAGCACCTTTCTAAAAAAAAAATCAGTTTTGACAAATCAGAATTTTCCAATGAAGAAACTTTCTCTCAAAAACTCCTCCAAAAGTTTATCAACAGCTCCCTGAATCTTCCCTTTATCTTCCTTCTTTGAAGGTAACTGAGCACTTCTGCGGTCTTAATGTAGGTTCTCAAGAAGAGGCTTGCACTGGGAAGGATGGTCTTTCTCAACAACAAACTGACCTTGATCAGACTGAGGGACACTTCCCACTTACTCGTTTCCCCGTCATGCTTGCAAGCAAACTTGTGACACTCTATGAAAACATTGATTTATTTTCAAAGCTCCAATTCTTCTTGTAATCTTGGCCTACGCATACAGGTAAGATGAAAGCACACAGACAGATAGACGTGGACATGTTCATCAGGAAAAGAATCCATGTAACTCACTTATTCTCCAAAGCACTCCATGCAGTGTGTTATCTGCAGATACACCATTAAAGAGGAACACGAATTCAGCACAGTAGAATGAGTTTGTTTTTTCAGTGCCAACGTGAAACTAGTTTACATGGTACAATGTTCCTATGAGAGAATAATTATGTTGGGATGGTGTTAATGCCATTTACTTATTCATTTGGAACCTCTAATGAAAACTGTTTAGGAAACAAATGGCTAATTATGTTCTATATGCAAAATAATTAAACGTTCAGAACATGATATTTAGCAAGGCTGGATATTAGTATTAAAAATTACATTCAATTTTATCTAAAAGGACAAATTAGGCCAATTCAAGGAAAAAAAAAAAAAGAAAAGAAAAAAGAAAATGTAGATCACCCATGATGTAAAAAGCTGCTGGGGAAGGAATTTATTAGCAAAAATATTATGTCTGGAATAGCTCCAGAGATTCATGGTGCTCACACTTGTATTTTCTCATGCATACTACCAGATATTTATCAAGTATGGATGGTAATGTAGCAGATGAAGTTCATTCACTTAATATTCTCAGTTCCTAATCTCCACAGCCATAATGTAATATTTGACCCTAGTCCACCCCTCCTGAATGATGTAAAATTATACCAGACCCTCCCTTATCTCCTTTAGGGCACACTTAAGCTACATAATGCAGTGCCACATAGAGATATGCCAACCACCTGCAGTGCATACCAAGAGCAGTGTAGCTGCACCGTGACATTACTCCAGCTGAGCTGAGCAGCTCTGCAAATACACCAATACTCTTCTGGGACTGGAACATGCTCTTTCAGCCTGCACTCAAATTTCCCCAGAGAGTACAGCAGGAACAACCTAACAGCTTGTACAGTAGTTAACATCTACTATTAGTAGCATCAGAAACATTTCTGAATATAAGCTGAATATTGGTCCTAGTATGTAGTCCCTACCTCCTAGTTCCTACAGTCCTGAAGTTATTCTTAGATAGCTCCTAAACCCCTCACAGGGATCTCAGAGGTGCAGACTAACCTTGGGATCCACTGGTACTTCATGTATGTTTGAGCTAAACAACTAACACAGCCAGTAGGCAATGCTGCTGATTATCGACTCCTGTGTGATGTGACCTAACCTTCACAGATGGAGGAAAGACGCCACGCTGAAAGGACATAGTTTATGCTTAATTTAAAAGCTCAAAAAAGAGCCTAAGCATTTTTTCCAAATTCCTTATTTCCAAGTGCTTAGAAGAAAATGTTTGTGCACTGAGGGGAGGGAGGTTTCATTTTTTGGCCTGAACGCGTACAAGAGACTAAGGTTTCCTCTGTGTTTTGATTCTGCTTAGCTGTCACAATGTGAAAAGTTTTGGTGTCCAAGTTATCTTTTCTTCCATTTTACCAGTAAGAGGAAAGGGTGCAGCCAGAAATAGACATATAATGCAAATCAGCTTCGGACTTTGTGGCCAGTGCCATTGTGAGGGTTTTGGCTTTTACGACAATGGGACATTCTTCGATGACTAGCCTGCTAGGGAGGAATGGGTTCCACCTGTCTGGAAGAGGCAAGAGAATCTTTGGCAGCAGGCTGGCCGACTTAGTGAGAGGGGCTTAAAACTGAAGGACTCAGGGGCCAGGGTCCAAAATGGCAACGTTTATGCCATTGCAAACCACCGGAGATTTAAGCCAGGCCAACTGGAGCAGTGTCAAGTGTTCCCTAGCTGCCTCCAAAGATGTGACCTGGAAGACCAACCACCTCAAGTGTATTTATGCCAATGCACACAGCCTGGTGAACAAACAGGAGGCACTGGAGTTCCGCGACCAGTCAGACAGTTACAATATCATATGAAAAACTGAAACATGGTGGGACAACTCACATGACTGGAGGATCACGATGGATGGCTATAGGCTGTTTCGTAAAGACAGGCAGGGAAGATGAGGAGGAGTCGACTCTACATTAAGGAGAACCTTGAATGTATAGAAGTCAACTACGGCAATTGTGGAAGCCCTATCGAATGCCTCTGGGTCAGGATCAGAGGGGTCATCTCCAAAGGGGATCTTACAGTAGGCTTCCGCTACCAATCTCCAAACCAAGATGAAAAGGCCAACAAAGCAATATTTGGGTCACCTAAGCAAACTTCAGGTCAACAGAACCTGGTTCTTATGGGTGACTTCAATTACCCAGACATCTGTTAGAGAACAACACAGCAGCTCACATGTCATCCATCAAGTTCCTGGCATGCATAGAGGACTGCTTCCTCATAAAAATGCTAGATGTGCCTGTGAGGAATGAGGCACTGCTGGACTTGCTACTCACAAACCAAGAAAACCTGCTTGGTAATATCTCGATTAGCTATAGCCTTGGCTGCACCGATCACAATATTGTTGAGTCTGGGTTCCAGCTGAGCACACTGAAGGTTAGTACTAAGACAAAAGGTTCATATTTTAAAAGAGCAAACTTCAGCTTGCTCAGAGCTCAGTTGGGAGGGATTCCATGAGAAGTTTCCATGGAGGATAAAGGAGCTAGCAAGTGCTGGAAGCACAAAAACTGTTCATCCCCTTTAAAGGTAAGGGAAGTAGGTGCAGAAAGAGATACCCTTGGCTTAACTGGGAGCTTCTGAATCTGTGTAAAACCAAAACAGAAGCACACCAGAGACTGAAAAGCAGACAAATACTCCTTGAGAACTGCAAGGGCATTGCCAGGTTGTGCAGAGATGCAGTTAGAAAAGCAAAAGCTCAGCTCAAATTGAAATTGGCCAGAGATGTCAAAAAGTACAAGAAAGGGTTCTTCAGGTATGTAAACAACAAGCAGAAAAAGAAGGAAGATATTGGCTTGCTGTTGAACAGGAGAGGTGAATTAGTCACCAACAATGCTGAAAAGGCAGAGGTTCTCAATACTTTCTTCACCTCTGTCTTTACCAGCAGTGTTGGGCCCCAGGACTTGGGAACAAAAATCCAGGCTGATGCAAACACAGACCCACCACCTGTCAAGGAAGAGTTGATATGCAAACTATTACAGGAGCTTGACCCCTACAAATCGATTGGCCCTGACGCAATCCACTCAAGGGTGTTAAGAGAACTGGCTGACATCATTGCAAGGCCGCTATCCATAATCTTTGAGAAGCAGTGGAGATCGGAGGGCGTCCCAGAAGACTGGGAGAAGGCTAATGTCACCCCCATCTACAAGAAAGGCTTAAAGGAGGATCCAGTAAATTATAGGGCTATCAGATTTACTTCAGTCCCTGGGAAATTTATGGAATGAACAAAATGGGGACATTCCGATTGGACACAAAAGGAAAATTTTTCACAGTGAGCACAGTCATCCATTGGAATCATCTCCCCAGGGAAGTGGTGGATTCCCCAACACTGGACACTTCTAAGATTCAGCTGGACAGGGTGCTGGGCCATCTTGTCTGCACTGTGCTTTTGCCAAGAAAGGTCAGACGAGATGACCTTTGAGGTCCCTTCCAGCCTGGTATTCTATGATTCTATGATTCTATGAAATGTTACCAAAAAAGGATATGCAAAAGGAAATAATTATGGGCAACCTTCAGCAGGAAACAATGGCTGGACCAACAACACACTCTGAATTCTGCTGCAGCAGAAAGATGCTGTTAATCATCATTTGTTCTCCTCTGCCCCTTCTACCATTTCTTTGTAGAATAAGCAGCAAAGGAGTTAAGATCAGAATGGTAAATAATAGTTTTATCATTAATTGTGGTTAAATAAATAGCACCCTCTGTCATATGCAGTAATAATTATTTTCTCCCCTCTCCTTTTCTTAATTTGTCTTCCAAATATTTTGGACTTAAATAATGGACTTAACAGGTGGCTTCTTAAATGTGGTTTGTTTTCTTCTGTAAACTTCTCAGAAGAACATTTTCTAACACTTCTGCTTCCCCAGGCTAGCTGAAACAGGGATATTGTGTAGTAAGTTAAAAATGCAATACAATAAAAATACTTACACCTTATAATCCTAAATGTTATTACTGGAAAAAGCCCTCATTACATCATCTGTGTCAATGCTCTGCTAATGTAGAACCACATATTAGTAAGAAGATAAGGTATTTTTTAAAAATACAATAACAAACCCAAAATATGTCTCAACTAAGCAATAATGTTAAACTCCAGACATTACCAGGTCATCTTCATATAAAACCCAGATAAAAGGTTTTGCTGAAGAGTTAAGGGAGAAGTGGTTTGAGGAAAGAGCAGCCCTTAAGTGGTATTGTGTTAGGTTCCATAAAGCAGTAGGGTCCAGCTGGCAGACTCCAACAGATATCTTCCATTTGGTCTCCCACCTTTTTCTAAGAGGCAGCAACATCTTGGGCCAGGAACGTCCAGACCCAGAGAATCTGAACCGGTGATATTGCACATGGTTAGGAAGGACACATTAGGGATGGCCCTTTTCCTGAACAGAGTTAAAAACTGTCATAGAACAAATGACAAATGAACAAAACATTGATCCAAATCTCCCAGCTCCAGAAGCTGCACTGTCCTGGTGAAAATGATTCCTCATGATTACAGTCTACTATATAACTGTGATTTTCATACGCCTGCCTGAAAGCCATCAGGAGTTTAATTTCAGCATTGGAGCTTGGTACTCAGCAGAATACCTGAGGTCTTTTTGAATGGCTTCTCTGCTGCCAGTTTCACTCATTGAAAAAAATCTGCATATACTTCCCTGCAGCTCCACGAAACTGCATATTAGCTATAAAATGTGAGAACTACTGGAACATTCACCAGTTTTGGTAGGCTACAGAAAAAGACATTCCTGAAAAGGGGATGCCACAGTATTCTGGTCCCTAATCTCATAACTGCAATGTATTTACGTCCTTAATGAAAAGTGTATTTTCTTTCCTCTAAGGCATTTTAAACTTTTAACATATTTTCTAGGAGAAGAAAATATGGACAGCAAGGGGAAGATAATCCTGCCCCTTAACCACAAATAAAACTTAGAAACTAGGAAAAGAAACACTTACTTTCCTTTCCAGGTTGAGTGAAAAGCACACAGATGGCAAAAAAAATGGCAATTCTGGACCTCCGTCTGCTCTCTGACCAGATATTCTTTTTCCGTCATTGTCTATAAAGGATGGGTATTAACAGACATAGCAAAGGCAAGGCCTCAACTAGGTATTTCAAATAATTCTGTTTTCATTTATCAATCCGACTACTAGCAATCAGGGAATTTTGTTAAAAACACCAATGATTTTTATCTTGACAGTGCCTCTTTAATAACTAAATGGAATTCATATTAATTATTTATCTCCTTTAAAGTGTACTGAATAGCTTTGCTGAAAATTACCACGTTTATATTTATAGAACAATAGCACATATATAGATAGGTTCAAAATTCATTATTTATACAGTGCTGGTTTTATTTATAGGAATCAAGTTCAGTAATTAGCATCATGCACAAGATGCCCCCCCATTCGGCTTTAGTGGAGTAGGAAAAGGGTGGAAAACAAATAATAAATGGAAAGCTCTAGCAGGTTCAGAAATCAAACAAACAAATCTCTAGCCTATTGGTTAGTAAGGAAATGTCTGGCAGTGATGGCAAATGATGCAAATAACACCATTAGGTCTGCTTCGTCATTGCTGGATTTTAGTGACTGTTTTAGTTCTTTAGTCTTTAAGTGTTCTACTCAATGTAGTTACTCAGTCTTACCTTGTTCTTTTAAAAGAGGTGGAGAAGAGCTCAAAAAGAAAAACTGCATAAAATACAGTGTGCTCAATCCTGTACTCAAAACTCCTTATTTATAAGGGTGCATAAGGACAGCAGTATGAAAAGAACATGTGGAGCAATTTCTTCTAGCCATAGTAAAAATACAACCCTTCTCCATGTCAGTGAAATGAATGACCTCTCTGTTACATGGGATTTTTGATGTTGTTAAGGTTCTGAAAAACTCCAAACAACCTTCACTCTACATTTACTGGTTATATTGAAATTGGCCTGCAAAATACAACCTTAAACATTTAGAGGTTTACAGAGAAAAAGCTTAAGGCTGCAATCCTGTGGCCCTGTACCTAGCAAGACTGAATGCAGTCCACTTTTATCACCATCATGTAACTAATGTGCCATCAATATTTCATGCATGTAATTTCAAATGAGTAAATAGCTTTCTGCAGGTTGCATAATTTGCTCATAATCTCAGTGCGTCTTGTTCCATTTAAAGCTAAGTGCCACTATTTTAAAAATTCCCCAGCAGGAATGATTCAGTCTAGCCAAGAATGATTATGTCTAACAAAGCCCCCAACCTCACTCTTGCTGCCACCCATCTTTACTGCCAGGGTGAACAATTTATCCCAATACAAACACCAAAACAAAGCCAGGCAACAGACCTTACCGAATATTTAGTGTTGTGACTATTTAGTCACTAAAGGAGAGACAAGAGAGCAAGCAAAAAGCTAAGCTGTGACATATGAGGTGTGCTACGTTTAGGGAAGCTAATGAAACCGAGGGCTCAGCCATTAACCTTCAAGGAAGAAAAGCCAGGCCCACTGCTTTAAAAATTGCGGGGACTAATCTTTCACCATGACAAGCATTAGTAATGAATAATTAAGCATTTAATATAATGTTGCTTTGGTGAAAAATGATAATTTTACAATTGATGGCCCCTAAACTTATTCAGTGTTATTATGGTGTAGTAAAAGCAGGAAGAGAGCTTTGATGAAATGCATGTTTTTCAGTGCAGGCCTTTTTTTTTTTCCCTGTGGTTTTTTTTTTCCTGATGGTTGGACTGAAGCAGTTTCAGTTATTATGTTCAAAATCTTTTCAGAGATGAACAGTGGCCCTGCTGAGAGAATTTCATGAAAATTTAAAAATTCAACCTGAAACAGTCTCACGTCTCATGTCAGCTCACCCAAGGTCGAACTGTGTTTTCCCCCCTAATATTCAGCTAATGTCAGGGAAATAAATCATTCAGCAGATGCAAATGCTGAAACCCTCCAAAATGAAACTTTAACAACTCAACTTGAGAACCTATTTTGATTAAGTGATATAGTTATTTAAAACAATTTAACAGATTCTCTCTTATTTAGTTCCCCATAATCAAATGTTTATTGCAAAAGAAATATTTGAGTAGTGAATTATTTGAACTGTACTCTAAGATCTCTCTTTGCAGTTAAGAAAACTGAAGAAACAAGCTGCAGTGACTCCTCACAGCCATTTCTCTTTTCCTCGGAGCCTGCTGCTGTTAGCAAGAATTTTAACTGTAGGTTATCACAAAATACGAGTTTTGGTAGGTGTCCTGAGAAGACAGTGCAAATTATATTGGTCTGGTTTAAATTGGTTCAAATATAACTGCTTTAGAATCCACTTTCTAACATAGCATGGAGGGGATAAATAAATAATGACACCTTTTATACCATAGCTAAGAGGTGATGGGAAGTCTTCACTCTCTATGGTCTTTACACTTAGGTATGACATTTGCCAGTACCATTCAGTGTACATTTGGTTCAACTCCCCCTAAACATTCACAGGCACTGTGAGTTTTCAGTATATCATGAATTATCCTTGAGAAAGAAAAGGTTAAAAAAAATATCTAATCCTTCAATAACAGGATTTAGGCTATATTTTCCTCTCAGTGGAGCTGATTATTCTCCTAACCTCACAAAGATTGAATTACCTCACATCTATGGTAAATCTCTCCTTCTAACTTTAAAAACCACTGAGGAGTGTCTGCGATTCTGTGATTCTATGAGTGTGCATATGTGTGCACAGGCACATATGTTTAGGGGTAGCAATCCCTCAGAAATAAATATAAATCAAGAAAGAACATACAGCTAAAGTATTCTCCAGATAGATTGCAGTCTATAGCAGTTGTGTAGAAATGGCCACTAGCTGCTTGTAACAGCTTCTTTTCCCAGGGTTTAAAAATGCATCAGCTACAGGGAAATCTACTAAGCAGATTACTGCTGAAAGTCTGACCTTGAATAGTTCATAAATGAATGATTAATCCCAGGATCCTAGAAAGAGATGAACTACAGCTTTTTCTAAACACCTAGAAAGCTTTCTAGAAGACTATCTGCAGTAGCCAGAAATGGAACATTATGAATCTCTGAAGTATAACTATTTATCCTTTCTCCTGTTAGCACATTTTTCAAATTAAGAATAAACAAATAAATAAAAATGCTGGAGTGAGCTTTTCCTCACCAAGTTTGTTCTTGAAAAGCAGACACAGTAACTACACCATGATTTTCTTCACTATCACTCTTCCACTTTGCAAATAGAGAAACAGAGATAGAGAGTTTGAGGTGAAGTCATCACCAGTGGCACAGGTAGCAGTGCTACCTCATCTCCTCTTAGTCCCCACTACTCTGCTTCTTTTGTCATCTGACATCATCTGTGTCCTATTCTCAAAGTTTGTCACCATCATGACACCCCATTCCACCTCCATGCCTTGGAAAGGAACATCTTAGGACTGACTCTGAGTGCATTAGTACAAAGCCTCACGATTTATGTTCTTAATTTAAGAGAATTGATACAATTTTTAACCTCAATCAGTTAAAAAATTATTTCATTCTGTCACTGTCCCAAGACAGTAAGTCATGACCAAGTTCGTCTCTCCCACACAACAAAATCTAATTAAATGAAACAAAGAGGACCTAATAGCTGGAGTTTATTTTCTGCATGTTTCTCTTCAGGTTTGCTTTTCCATAGGTGTTTTTTATCATGTATAATATCGTTACTGACAGAACTCCATAACTTCAGATACACTAAAGTGGAAATTCTGCCGTTTTCTCTTAAACTGACTACATGTATCCAGATTGAAGCCATCTAATTTGTGTATCACATTTTTTTTTGTACTGTTACTGGTTTAAAAACATTTTCTGGTGTTATTTTCCACATCTTTTATTAAAAGAAGAAGAAACAATATTTTAGGGCTATTTACGGGACCTTGTTGCAGGAAAGTACCAGTCAGACCTTTCTTTTAAAAAAAAGTTTGTTCATCTATTGTATTTCTACTTTCCTTAAAACAATGAATGGAAATGTGTGCCCATAGCTGAGTGATAGTGTTGATAACAGTAAAAGATTATTCCCGAAACAATACTTTATTACTTGATCCTGATCCTTTCTTTATACAATTAGGACGAATTCTTGACTCCACAGAAATCAGTCAATATCTAGGAGTAAGATTTCACAGACGCCGTTACCTTGTGTGAATATATTTAAGGTGTCTATAAGTGAGTGAGAAGTATATTGAAGCTCATTCATTCTATTCTCCAGTAGCTCAGATACAAGCCAGGCCTGTAGTCACAGTGGCACGGCACTGAATCCAAGCCAATACACACTACTAAGAGACATAGTATATCAGCTTAGACAAAATCATATGATGCTTCTGACTGGCTCTGCTCATAGGCTGGGCAAGGTGCCCACAAAAGACCAGAAACATAGTTTTAGTAACTTTAGGGCCCTGTATCTCTCCAGATTCTGATTCCACAACAGTTTAAACGGTGACATTCAGGAGCACATGAATACCGTATTCTGCCAGAGTGGGAACAGTATGCTTAGTGTGAGTCTGTGCTCTGAACCTCAGCTTAAAATGCCCATTGTGCCTTTCATATGAATTAACCAAGATCTTAACATGCAGTTCTAGAGTACAGCACAATTCAAGATGAGATTAACTGCAGGAAACTGTCTGTCTTGTATCAAGAGCAAAGCTCTGGCAATAACAAGTACTGGGTTTTCATCTTCTCACTGAATATGACTCATAAAAAATGACTGAAGTTTGAAAATCCCGGATAAGAAGGGAGCTCAAAACGGAAGACATTAAACAGTATCCACCCTACTCATAAATAATACTGAAAGTACAGAAAACTCCAGGGAGGGAAGGAGAAAGTCAATTGTGTATTGAGAGAGGTTAACTTGCTCTTGATATCAGAAACAGAACACTGTAACACACATTGAATCTACAAAAATACCTCCAGTTCACTTGTAACATGAGTTCTCAGGCTTGAGCTGACCAGGAACTTGGGGCCAGCATTCAGCTGGGGCTGGGTAGAATTACACATTTTGTTATGGACACCAAAATAATACTCAGAGCTCAAAACCTAAATAGGACCATCTGCTGACTGCACTGACACCTGGAACTTAGAAATACAAAGGCTCTTTCTGGAAGTTTTCTCTCCAGAAACATCTTCTTAAGATCCAACAAAGAAATGAAGCTCAGCACTCATTCTTATTAACCCAACATATATATCCACAGAGGACAACCAAAGAGAGAGATCTTTTAGAGTGTTTCCTCCATGTATAGAATCATCTCCAGTATGTATACACCACCAATGATTTCAAAGAACAAAAACACAGATGGAAAACTAACATATGTAACAGGGAACAGGAGGGAATATAGGCTCATATCAATGCAATCCAAAATTCTCTGGAACTGCTTAAAGTTTAGGAAACCTGGTAGGTTTCCTATGAAGGCATTTTTCTTGCTTCTCAGCAGAGGCAACACCAACTGGATAAGTTAACTGCTATTAACACCAGAAATCCCTACAGACAGAAATTACAATGGGGCCTCAGTACCTCTCCCTGAAGACAAAAAATTCCCTTAATTTCAGCAGCACGAGCCTTAGTGCGGCAAAGACAGACCTTTGAGAGGGATCCAGCTGGAGGGCAGTCAAAAGAGTCCAATAAGACAGCACCATTCCCTCAGAGAAGCTCACCTGGGATCAGAGAGGGAGCAGCAGACTGAGGCAGCTGTTAGCCTTCCTACCCCTGTATCCCTCAGGATTTTTCACTGACTTCTACCCAGTCAGTGAGTAGAATGAATAAACAGATTCAACTGAGAAAGCTATTTCTGCACATGACATGGGCTTTACGTGTAATAAAGTTTATGGTGCAAATTCAAACAGCGTGTCTCCATAGACATGCACATCCTTCCACTGAACACCCTTTCACCCAAACCCAAGACAACGCTTTCAAAACGTGTGTCTGCATCCTTGCTGGGAGAGAGAAGCCCACTGTTCTTAATGCACAACACTCTAAGGAGAACTCACCTCTTCTATCTCTAAGCTGTCCAACATTGTTTGCCATTACGCATGCATCTTCCTTGTCTTTTTACAGAAAGATCTACAATGTCACACAAGTCAACACTGTGTATTACCTGAATTCAACACTGGATTATAAATATAAGATGCAGTTTGACCCTCTTCCTTCCACATTCTTAGTAATTTCCACTAAAGATTCACCTTTTTCCAATAAGAATTTGCTTTTGGAAATGCTAATGTAAAAAATATAAGTTATCTAAGACAATGGGAGATTAGATTACTGGATAGAGCTTTGGACCCCAAAGACTTCCATTTTGGTCTTAGTCAAACCACACTTTTATTGTATTACCTTACCAATTACTTTAATCAGTTCCCTGTCAGTAAAATTGGCTAAGACATTGCAACCTAAACTGTTACACATGTTCCAGGGGATCAAAGCCCATAACAATCATAGATGGATCAGTTACTTTGGTGAATAAAAGAAAGAAGGTATCTAAACAGAGAGACATGGCTACTGGGTAAAATTAGCATATATACAGCATAGGTAATTTGGGACCTTTTGTTTTCTAAATACATTTATGTATACATACATGCATTTATAAAAAAGTAAAATGTATGAATAAACAGTACAAAACAGCAGTTTCTAATACAAATCTCTAATGTAAATTGCAATCCTTTCCAATCACAATCTTTTCCAATTGATTTCCTTTGTTAAGTTGACCATAATAGATCCAATACATGAACAAAAGAATCCAAGGAGCAGCTACTGAGGATACACACAGTCTGCATGATTCACTGTGTTCACTGAAGCAAACCAGCGGTATTTTGAGTGTCTTTCATTTCATCTATATGATTTTCACTATACGTTTTATCATATCTGCAATAACTTTGGCAATAGAATCTGCTGGAATTTTCAGGAGGTATTTAAGAAATTGCTCCTTCCACCCTCACCCCCAGAAGATAAAAAAAAAAAAGAAAACACTTTGGTGGTCTAAGTATATGTGAAACTGGGTGCATTGTAGAATGTGCTTAGATTTCAGAGGACAAAAGATTTCTGCCTCAGTACAGGGACCATCCAACCCTGAGATCCCTGTGGATGAATCAATACCTTGAAGTGTAGCCATGACAACCATAGAGATCAAATAGGCTCAGCACACACAGTATTCACAGTATTGATTTTTCAACACAGGACAATACAGTGCTCTCAGTGCCTGAATATGGATGAGGAGTAGCTGGCTGAGGCAGACTTCTCCCACGAAGTCTGAAGTGATGCTACTGAGGAGAGTGCAGCACTTCAAGGAATTGGAGCGAGGGTATCCGTTCTCCAGTCATTAAGACAGACTGCAGCCTTTGTGTCCACAGCTCCCAGCCCTAGGTTTCTGAATAGCTGGTTAGCCATGATCATGGAAAATAACCCTTTATTATTCCCTTTTGTTGAAAATAAATATCACTGACATGCTGCATACTCTTATGACCAAGGCTTTAGATCTACAACTCTCAACATTTTAAGTATGAAGCTACTTCCCTTTAAATAAATGAAAAAATTTATATATAGATAATAAAATGTCACCAGCAGTTCAGAACAGCAGTCTATCTGCTCAACAGAGGCAACAGCAGTGCATCATTACAGTGTTCTGCTCTATTCTGTTCACATTCTGCAGGGTGTAGCTTCAGAGATTTGATGTTTGCAGCGTTCTCTAAAACTATCAGTATGACTATGATCTTGAGTAGTCTGGAATGCTGTGTTAATGCAATTAATGACAAGCGCACCCAATGATCATGACCTCTGACAGTTACATTTAATTGGAACAACAGAACAGTCAATTCAAATGTGCCAGAAAAAAACATTTAAGAATATGTTTCTAGAAAGAGCCATAATGACTGTTAACATAAAAACTTGCTCAGAAAATGTCATTTTCCTGAATTATCAATTAAACACCTACAGCTACAAACCTGGATAATTTTTTTTTTTTCCACAAAGTGTCATGAAAATCTTCTGCTTCTATAAAAAAAAAACAAACCAATATGTATTGCAAAACAACAGCCAAAAAAATCAAATAAATTCCAACCAGGGTGCAATAATTTCCACCTGTGTGACTGTGATGCTTTACAACAGCTCTTGTTCAGCCACCTCCCAGGTACTTGCTCAACGGCCTAAAATTCCTACCTAAGTCTGTGCCAGAGAAAGGTTTTTATAATGCCGTGCTGAAGGCACAAGCTGCCTGACCTAAGGCTGGCAATGAATGCACGTTCGGGCGTTTCAGAGCACAAAGCTCACAGAGATAGGGCCACGGAACTGTGCAGGGACTCAAGCCCGAGGCAGGCTTTTCCATATTGCCCAGTGGGAATGGCCCCTGGAACGGGCCATCTCCAAAAGCACTCTTGAGTTTCTCTGAGAACAATTGGTTGATTTAGACCAAGAGATCTCAGGAGTGAACCACCATAGCCACAGCGTGGATGATCTCAGGGAAGGAACTTGGGCCAAGAGCCAAGTAGGTAGATAATGTATTTGACAGCACAAATACCTCTTGTTAAAGAAAGTTTTCAGTTGAACATTTCTGACTAAAAATGTTCCAGCTTTGCTTTGTCATTAATTTGACATTTTCTCTCAGAATAAAAATGTGTTTTTCTTTTGAGTGAAACAGAATACATCTACATGTTTACTCCTTAACTTTAGTGCTACACAATCACTATGGCTAGACACCATGTGAAAAACCAAATTACTACACTGTTAATAACATGTGCCAATTAATATAGAAAGAACTTCCACCATGCTTACTGTATTACTCCTCAAGCAAGACTGCATTTTGAAATTGCAGTTTTATCCTTCAGCTTGATTTTCTTCATTGTTTGTTATTTGTTTCTTGAAAGCAACCTTTTCTTCTTTCTAGCAGAGCATCTCTAAAAAAAAGAGGCTTCTAGAGGAGATGCAGAGATCCCAGATCATGTTCATACTCATTGGCTGCTTATATCAATCTCTTATCAATGCTTATATCTCCTTTATGTCAAAAAATACAGTAATGATAGTCACTATGAAGTAATTGTGAATATACAAATGAGCTTCTAGCGAGCCAGCAATAGTTTAAAAAAGCGCAGATTGTCTAATTACCTTACAGATATTTACAGTGGGTATTTCCTCTCCAGACTCATGTTGGGTTGCACTGCTGCAGGTCCAAGGTGATCTTCATTGCTGCTAACGTTAATCCAGGTCTTTGTTGCCTATGGAATTATGCCAATTTGAAGCAAGAAAGAATCAGGCCAAGCTGTTTTGTAGAAAAAAGCACTCAAAATACTAATGGCTAGGATTCCTAGAGTCACATTTAAATAAAATTATAAATTGCTTCTTACCAAATGCTTCTACTGTAGCATTTTAAGTACAGATACTTAAAAAGCAGCAAGGACATGTATGTTTGCTATTACAGCCAATAGAACTTCTGTGTCTGCTGGCCGTCATTTAGCAGGCCGTACAGGAGATGTGTCTTGCTCTTTCTTCTCAGTCGCTGCCAAACAAGGGGCTGACATTTTGCATCCTACCCTTTGAACCGAACTGAGCTACTGGTAAACCATCCACTAGCATCCAAAAGAGTTGGAAGAATTATGTCTAACAGTCAGTTACCATACAGGAAGCTATGGCCAGGTTCAGAGACACATCTCCAAAGACAAGTAAGAACTATTGGTTAGATATTAACTGATATCTCGTAGTCTCAAACTACATAGATAGTACATGTTAATATGGAAGACAGTCAGAGTAAAAAATCCTCAGCAAATTGAAGTATTAGTGTTATTATTAAGGAGAAAAAATCACACCTATCCAGCAGTATAAGTATTACTTCAGGCAAAGCTATTTTGCAAAAGCATTGCCATATTCCATACTATATAATAACAAACTGATTGCAGTCTTTGGTGAATGAACTTGACTTGCTTCTCCACATGCTTCATAATGCACCTGTGATAAGTTTTAATGGTCCATGACATTTATGCACCTGTTCCCTTGCTGTTGATTTGCATTCCTTTATTGAAAATAATGTGGTCTTGTTTCTAATTGCATGCATCTGTCCACAGTTCAAAGACTTTAATTCTTCCTAATTAGCAGATAACTGATTATTTAGAGAACCTGTCTGTACAATTCATGAATTCTCTGTAAGTTTATGATCTCTGAATATGCCTCTATCAGAATGCAGTTTTATTTGATGACTTGCCTTTGATGGTATATTTTTATTTTCCATGTTGCGCATGGTTCTAGTGTAGTAGACAAGAATTAACAGAAGAGGATTGTTTACTTAAACGCTCTACCATTAAAATTATTTAGCATAGTCAACAAGCCAATTACCATCAAAAACAGATCTCTGAAAGATGTGGTCACCCACACAACCATGTTACCTGCCTATGTTTATTGTGACCTTGGGGAAACTGATCCAAGTGATACCTGATAAAGAGTTTGGAGAATAACACAAGGGCAGAGCCAAGTGTTCTCTCTCACCTGTTTTCAGTCACTAAAACCATAGAGGAGTGAGCTGTCTGCCCTAAGAACCTAGAGAAGTGGAGGAAACACCACCGGTCAGTCTCACCTCTGTGCCCAGCGAAATCATGGAGCAGATCCTCCTGGAAACTCTGCTAAGGCACATGGAAAATGAGGAGGTGATTGGTGACAGCCAACAAGGCTTCACTAAAGGCAAATAGCATCTGACAAATTTGGTGGCATTCTATGGTGGAGTTACAGCATTGTTCAATAAAGGTACATCAACAGATGTCATATACATGGACTTGTGCAAAGTATTTGACACCATTCTGCATGACATCCTGGTCTCTAAATTGGACTTGGGGGTGCTGGTGGATAAGAAACTCAAGATGAGCCGGCAATGTGCTCTTGCAGCCCAGAAAGCCAACCGTATCCTGGGCTGCATCACAAGAAGCGTGGCCAGCAGGTCAAGGGAGGTGATTCTGCCCCTCTACTCCACTCTCGTGAGACCCCATCCAGCTCTGGAGCCTCCAACATAAGAAGGACACAGACCTGTTGGAGCAGGTCCAGAGGAGGGCCACGAAGATGATCAGATGGCTGGAGCACCTCTGCTATGAGGACAGGCTGAGAGAGTTGGGGTTGCTCAGCCTGCAGAAGACAAGGCTCTGGAGAGACCTTATAGCAGCCTTCCAGAATCTGAAGGAGGCCTACAAGAAAGCTGGGGAGGGACATTTTAGAAGGGCATGTGGTGATAGGAAGAGGGGTAATGGCTTCAGTCTGGAAGAGGGTAGATTTAGATTAGATATTAGCAAGAAATTTTTCACTCTGAGGGTGGTGAGGCACTGGAACAGGTTGCCCAGGGAAGTTGTGGAGGCCCCATCCCTGGAAGTGTTCAAGGCCACGTTGGATGGGGCTTTGAGCAACCAGGTCTAGTTGAACATGTCCCCGCTCACTGCAGGGGGGCTGGACTAGATGACCTTTTAAGGTCCCTTCCATCCCGAACTATTGTATGATCCTATGATAAATTCTATGTAGTGTTTATGAAAGGACTTTTGTGTGGAATAACAATTAGCTGGCAACAATGAGGGAAAAGTTTTCAAGGATTTATAGGCAAAACTCACCATTTGTTTTGCTGACCAGGAAGATGCCTTGAGGGTATTTTCCTAACATCATCCAGCAATGGAGATTCCTGTAAAAATAGAAGTACCTGTTACAAATGGCAAAGCGTAGACAGCTTAGTATAAGAAAGAACTATTTAAGTAATTAGTTCATTCCCTTCATTTTAAAGTTCTTTCCCCCCTTTAGTGGCTGTGAGGAAGGATGAATTAATTTACAAAAACAACTCACATGTTCTTATGGGAATTGAACTTTCTCATTTTGCCAATATACATTACAGGCCATTTGAAAACTTGGATCAGAAACTTTGGCCTGGATTTTTCACTTTTAAACCCGTAAGACCTTGATATGGTCTGTATTGTTTTGATAATCTGTGTACACATCTTTTGAGCCTTTGATCAGAGAAATTTTGTGCAGACAAAAACTGGAAGTGTTAAAATAAACATTGAGAAACTTTGCGCCTTGGAGCAGGTGTCCCAGCTGTTTGATAAGATTTGCAGGCTTGAAAGATATTACTTGCTGCTACCCCAAATGTCAGAGGCATGGTTACAGTAGGCATATATTTAGCAGAGGAGATTAATCCTTCCTGCTCTATCAGCACTGAAGCTGCAAACTCTTCTGGCTTATGCCAGTGCAAAGTCAATTTAAAGGATACCAAATACTGATGAGCCAACTACAGTAGACGGAAAGCAGTAGTAAACCATCCATAACAGCTTCAGACAAACTGCTGAGCCTTGGAAAATTATGAAAATTAAGTCTGAATTCTTGAATAATTTCATTTTCACCAGTCACTGTTGGCTATAACTCTAATCACAGCACAGAAAAGTTGTAACAGCATGACAGATAAGGTGAGAAAGAAAAAGAAATTTTAGACCTGTTTAGAAAATGGCTTGAAGTCTTATATGTATGTACACATAGACAAAAGGCATTTCTGTCAGCCACCTTTGCACACCTTTGCTTACACAAAGCCTGCACAATTGTCCGAGAATAGCAAGGTCTAGCTGAAGTGCCCTGAGGGCGCTCTAAAGCTTTAATGGCCTTAGTGATCAGAGGGCTGTGTCTGACCCTGGTTATCCTCACCGGGCCTGATCCCTAACTCTAGTCTGATTTGCCACCTTAACTTTGCTCATCACCATGAACCTGCCTGCTGATCTGAGCTCTCGGCCAAATGTGGCCAAATTGGCCACGGTCTCTGGGTCTGCTCTGCTGGCGTTGCTTGCACAGGTCTGGGTCCTGGCTGACAGGGACCCTGCCCCGCCGGCTGTGTTATCCCTCTGCTCCGTCCCCACACCCCATCCCTCAAGGTCAGCTGTCCCTTGCTGCTCCCCTTCAGTTACTCAATTAAACCACACTCAAGTGGAGAAGCCAGAAATAATGTAAGTCTCTTTGTACCCATTATTCCACATTTAAATTTCATATAATAGCAAGCATTTTAAAGACCTTTAAGAATGCCTCCATTGTGCTTTGCAATGGAGGAAAGGATTTAGAATTATTTTATATTCTCTTGCAATTTTCTTTAAACTTTTTTGAAAAGTTACTTAATTTACAGCCCTCACCTGGTGCTTGGCTAGAAAGTCTGCTAAAAAATAAATTTGGTTTTAAAACTCCATTTTCCGTAACCTTATAAGGGAGCTTACGTCAATGAGACACCATGAAAAGCGGCACTGAAGACAGGAATTTTCAATGGTTGGGAAGTCAGGAAGGTTGACTGTCATGACTAGTGTGACTAGCCCAACTTTTCAACTTGTCTTGTTGCACAAAATCCTTATTCAACCCTAGGTCACAATCTTAGGAGCACAGTCCACAAGGTCTGTTATCCTGCTACAAAAGGAAACTAAGCTAGGTTGGTTCAATTAATTTTTTAAAAGTCTAGATTGTTATTAATTTTCGTATTATCTTCCTAGTGTTTACAAAAGCTTGCTTGGTTGTTTGTTCCAAAGTTGTTTTTTTTCTAGAAACTGAAGTTTAGCTAGCTGATCTATGATGCCTTGACTCTCCTTTTTCCTTTTCAAAAGATAACATGCTACACCTGTTCAGTTTTCTGCCAGGTATTCTTCACAAAATAACCAGTAAGAACTATTATTCTTTTTGTAACTAGCTTATGATGAAGCTTGTGAGGACTCGATAAGAAAATACCTAGTTCACCTGTCCACACTGGACTGTGCTCTTGCCTGAGTTCTTTCAACTCTTTGTGACAATAGTTGTACTAAGCAGCTTCTCATAACTGAACTTTTCATTTCTTTTTGTGAAAAAAGATACAAAAAGCAACCATTAAACACTGCTATTTTTCAGCATCATCAGTCATCAGTGAAAAGGAACAGATTTTCCTCAAAACTCCTTTTGCTGATAATATAGTTATATAACTATTTCCTTTACTCTTGATGTCTCCTCCGAGTTGTCCTATATATTTTTTATATTCTTTTATTATTTCCTTATATACATCCTTAATAATTTGACTTAGTTTATACTTTTCACATACTTTTTATTCTTTGATTTCAGTAATGAGTTAATGATTTCACCAAGTCAGTCTGTTCTAACTCTTCTTATTTCCTTTTCTGCAGCTAGTACTATAACTTTTGAGAAGTTAAAAACTTTTCCTTATATTTTTATATACGATTTGCCTCCGAGGTCTCACCTAATTCTCTGAATTTAATTACATGAGACAGTTTTTTGTTTTCCTTGGGTTTTTTCCCCTTCATAAACATTACAGTCTTAAACATATCTTAGTTTTTTTAACCAGACTGCTTTCCTCTTTCAATACAATTCTTCCTTTTGAGTAAAAAACATAGATTTTGCTTTTTGGACTAGGGAAAATGAAGAGAAGGTCTAAATTCTTTATCAGTTACCTATGCCTCTGCTGATATTTTTCTGTTTGAAATTTTCAGAGAAAGGTTGTGCAGTAAGGAGTCTTTAACATCAGCCCTTGGAATCAATAAAGAAGTTTCACATAAACCCACAATATTCTTAATTTTAAAATATGCTGGGTAGTGTGCTGTATTGTATTCAGAGGTGCAATTCTTTGACTAAGAAACCAGTGAAAACATCCATCAATATATATACTGCTATCTATGCCTACAGTATATTACTGAAATTTTTAGTTTAGGTTTACAGTAGTGAATAACAGTGGTGTTGGGTGTTGGATCAGGTTTTGGTCAGTAGCTATGAACCAAATATAGGCAGCAGGGCCCACCACACAGTCAACAAGAACAAAGGGAGTCACCAGGAAAAGCACGACAGATGGCAAAACCAACAAATGGTGGAATACTTGAACACAGAGAACAGACTGACAAAATATCCCTAGGCCTGGCATCTGCCATGACATCTCCTAAGTTTGCTCTACCTGGATTTTAATCAATTGATTCCATTGATTTAGGTAGAGGATGGGGCAGGAAATGAGGCTCTGAGGTCAGACAAAGATGCTCTTTTAGCAGCAGAATATCCAAGGCAAGTATTTGCCTGGTGAAGAAGCGCACATGGATCACAAAAATATTCCTTATTTTTAAAAGCACATTTTGGAAGTGATTTTGTCCTCTGACATAAGAAATAAAAAGCACAACATAAGGTAAAAAGCTGGTTTCCATCCAAACTAAAATGGTAAAAATATGTAACAGCTTGGCTTCAAAAGGATGTCCATCTGTTAGTAAACTAGTGATCGTAGCATATCCATAATGGTCTAACAAATTAACAGCCAAAAAAATTACTGCCCCCACCCACAGCAAAATAAATATTTAGGGCTATGTTTTTGTTTACAGCAAAATGACTTTAAGTGATTAAGTGTAAGTTTTCCCACCTTAAAATGTCTTTAAACTTCCAATGTCTTACAGAAATACATAACTGAAGAATGTTCCAATAGACAAAACTCCTCTCTGCACAGGTTCTAGCAGGAATACAGCAGGCCAATTCTCTTGCCTTGGTAGGAGAATCTTGGTCTGTATCCTGATCACAGTATTTAAAAGTCAATGCATGAGCCTGTGAAGGTAACAGTCTTCCATAAAAGCATACTTGGCTAGAAATGGTGTTCTTGACTAACTGGTTGGATCATGAATGAAATAGCTGCACTGTCCATTTCAGCAGATTGAAGATTGCCTGCTTTGCAAACACATGCCAAGGGTGCTTCATTACTTGCCATACCTGAGCCAGCTAGATCTAAAGCTAACTTGGGCACACCATCTAGGCTGAAATCATGGTCCTAATATACACAAGCACTTCAAGGCTTTATTTTTCATGTCACTTAAAAAATCTTACACCATTAAAGAAATACAGCCAGAAACAGGGATCAATTTTCTTAGGTTTTAGCATCTCCTGTTGGTTCCAGCAGAGCTGTGTTTGAAAATGAACAAAGATGAAGTCTCAGAAGAAGGGGTGTTTGCATTTGCTCTACTTTATATAGCCCAGTCCCTGCACTGATGCACCATACAAGGAGATGCATGCAACACGTATACAGTTGTTCAGCTGAAATATCACAATAAAAATCTGGTCCTACTGCTTGACGTTAGGAACCTAAATTTCATAAGGCTGGAAAAAAAGCAGCAACTTTTAAAAAACAGTGAAAACACCAATAATTATTAAAATTATATTACTTGATATATTTTTGTTTGACTCACCATTTATCAATGTTTTTTTTTAAAAAACCTGAAGAATATAATAATATAAGCCTTGTAGCACAGTACAAAGAGTCCCCTTCTTAGAATGGTTATAATGATTTTCCATTTTAAGTTTGGTGCAATAACAGTCCATTTGGATCAACAGAACTATAATTCTGCTGTCACTGACTACTTCGCAAACGAAACCCCTTACAAATTAAAATCTCTTAGGTGCCTGGCCCATGAATGTGAATGAACACACTGGAAAACAGAAAAGTTTATTCTACAATACCAATCCAGCATGACCTTTGACCTTTGAAAACACATGAACACTTTTCATCTCAAACAGTAAAAAGTGGAAAAAAAAAATCAGAAAGATTAATTCATAGGTACCTATAGCCTATCAACCTTCCTTGTGAGTCATTTCAGAGGCATTCAGTTAAGCCAGATGTAGGACAGTGCACACTACATGCAAAGCCAGTCTACTCCGAGAAGTGCAACTGATTACTCTGTGGTCTTCATATATGTTAAACGGAATGCTACACTCCTTTCTGCTGTCCTCATTTTTGACGTGCAATCTTGGCTACCAACACCGGCCCTGTCCTCTGCAAGAGCCTGCCTACAGGGACAGGTTCAGACATAGACTCTTCTGCCAGCGCACTGAGCTGGCCAGATGTGTCCATACAAACCACGTTAGCATGGCACACAGCTAATAAACATGCCAGCAGGACTCAGAAAGCCGCGAAGTAAAGCTGCATTAATGTGACTAATAACCAACAGGAATTGGGACAGACCCCTTCTGTCCACCTCAGAACTGGAATTTCCACTCTCCTGCTCAGATAACCATGCCCACTCTCCCTTCTTTCTGTCAGTGACCTGTAGACGTAGTCCAAGTCATTTTGAATAAAAACTTGTCGCTAAAATGAATTTCTCTAGTCATCGTCCTGGTTTTACAAGACTTTCCTCCTGAGTGCATGCTTCCAGGCTGCTCACAGTGGTGCCTTGGAGAGGCCCAGTCTTTAGACTCCCAACGTAACAGGCGAAATAGTTCAGAAAAAATACTTTAGCACTTCAGTTTCCCCCAATCTGGGGCTACCTGAGCCAGGACAAGACAGCTGGGATTCAGAGTGTCAAGCGGGCCTGCAGAGGATAAAGCTCAGCCTTTCTTTAGTTTGCTTTGCTGCTTTAGACTGAGCTTTCCTCACCACAGCTGAGGAGAGCCCACCTAGAAGCCGGAAGACAGCGTCCTCAAACATTTCACAATGTACTTTGCAACAAAACTGGTGCTGTTTTCAATGGTATATATACTTCCAAATAGTACCTATAGTTACAGAAATGTTTCATGGTATTAGTTTATTTTACAGAAACATGAGACTAGAAGGAACCTGCGTCATCCTGTTCAATCCCCTGCTATTACAAGCAATCACGTCATATAATCCCTTTAATAAACTGAAGTGCACTTGTATACCATGGTGATGAGTACTTCACAAATATGCATATTTGTAGCCATGCAGAAAATGCAATGACAAAAATGCGCAGTGGATGAACAGTAGGATTATGAGTGACAAAGTTGAGCACAGCACAGCTCAGCTCTAAGGGTTTGGGTTGTTTTTTTCCCAAGAGACTAATGAAAAATTTACTGAAACCTTCACACCATCTCACGAAAGAGTAATGTCAGCTGGGGGAGGGGTCAATTTCAAACTCTAGACTGATGAGAAATACCATAGTGGAAGAAAGGCAGTAAGAGGATAGTAAAAACAAAATAGACCACTGTCATATAGACAATTTACTCCATCCTTTGCAGTGTGTGATGCAATGGCAGTAGCTCAAGAGAACAAGCCCNTCAAACTCTAGACTGATGAGAAATACCATAGTGGAAGAAAGGCAATAAGAGGATAGTAAAAACAAAATAGACCACTGTCATATAGAAAATTTACTCCATCCTTTGCAAGTGTGTGATTCAATGGCAGTAGCTCAAGAGAACAAGCCCACAAACAGTTACAGATTTATCCTCAAGTAATTTAGTCAAGAAAGTGTACAGGAGGAAAAAATGTACACTTTTTTTAATTATTTCCTTACCTTTGTATCTATCAGAAAACCAGGCATACAAACCAGGCCTAATTTAACATTTTTAATCACAGTAAATAATTTTATTCATTGTGCACCTCTAGTTTATTTTCCTGTGCTTGGCTTTCCTGCATTTGCAGCTTAATTCTAGAAGATAACTCCTTTTTTTAATCAAGGAATTTTGGTGTATTTTATAACAGTTGTGATTTTTATTTCTGTAAGGTTTATCAGCTTCAGCATAAAACTGAAATCTTCTCCTATATATCCTTGATTCAATCTCCTTCCATTTAGGAGACACCCTCATTTAGTAGCCACACCTTTATCATGCAGGCTGCCAGGAAAAGGAATTAAATTTAATAAGAGACACCTTCTATTTACAGCCACAGGGAGAAGTAATTAAATTTAATGGAAGCTGCAGCTCTAAATAAAGGCACAGAGAACCTCTACTCCCACCCTGCTGAAAATGAGGTTGCAGGTTACACACAACGGGTAACAGTCGAACCCTTTGCAACTCCATTATCTCCGATAGACTTACAGCAGAGATATATTTGACATACTTTTCATTCCAGACAGAGGAATGGGAAGCAAAGTAAGAACTAATCATTTTCATTCTTGCAAGTGTACAAAAGAAAGAGTGGGAACAAATGTTATAACAGGTATGATTACAACAAAGTAAAAGTAAATGCATTTCTTCTCCATTTGTTGGTTTTTTGGGGTTTTTTTAACAATATGACATATGTGGTTAGGTAAAAAAAGTGAAAGACTAGATTATTTGCAGATTTCCTAGGGAAGCCCTATGAGGAAAAATGAAAGCATTTAGTATAGGAAAAATTTATCTCCTAATTTCTTAACCAGTGTAAAATTTCTGTTGCAAACAAAGGAAGTAAAATAAATTTAAGCTCTATCAGATAGGATGCATTCTCCATTGTACTACAAAAGGCAGGTCTATATTCCCTCAAGGAATTAAACAGATCATTTTTGAGATCACCAATAGAAGATTCAATTAAAATTAGGTTGGATTTTGGGGGCGATTTTTTTTCTAAAGCCATTGTTACGTCTGCTTTAGTTGGCAGGCTTCTGAAAGAAAGCCTTGAAGGTCAATTTGCAAGGGAAGGCTTTTGTAAGGGAATTCTCAGTATGGTCACAATACATCAATTAATATTTAAAAAAGCATTTACCTTTATGAAATAAAGTTATTTTAGTAGAGCAGGACAAATATTTTCTGTTCAAATTGTGTGGGTTTTTCAACAAGATAATTTTTGCTGCAGAAATTGCTTCCTATTTTGTGACAAAAATCAGTTTAATTTAGTGAAGGAGTCTCCTGAAAACAAGAAAAGATTGGCCAAAAATTTGAAACGGCTTGGGTTTAGTATGATGTCTTGTTGCTTACCCATCTGTTGCTTGCCCATGTGCACTGCCCTCTCTTGACCAAGACCACAGCCAGGGTACAGCCTCTGCTATTTAAGCCAACTAGAGACTTGTGAGGTGGGGCATTCTCTGTCAAGAGCTCAGACATGTAGTTGTAGTAGAGAAGCCTTTACTCTTTGTCAAAAATGATCAAAAAGAGAAAGAAAATGTCCAACAGGTTGTAAATTTCAGATGATATTTGTTCTTACCAAGCTCTGTGTGGCAAAAAACAACAGTCCTGTCAGAGTTCTGAGGCCTCACAAACAGGCTGCGTTTATGGAAGTCTAATGTGATGGCTATGAACAGTCTCATCACAAAATGGGACCCAACTCAGGAGTACTGGATCTTAAAGAATGTTCTTAGCCAAAAGGCTGGGACTAGCTCATGAGGTGGACTCCATGGCTATAGCTGTATTAAAAAACTAAGCAGGACAAGCTGGGTCCATTCCTGATTGTCTTTGGTGAGTGGGACTGAACAGCTTGTGTGCAGATGACAAAATGTTCTGTTCGCGCACCCAGAACAGGGTAGCTTCATTCATATCGTCTTTGGAAAGAGCCCCTGATACGTATCCAGGTATTACCTGGAAATATGCTGTTTGGTACAAGTTAAAACTGTGCCAGGGAGCAGGCTAGCTACTAGTTCTGCAGTCTGGACAGTCACGGCAGTGCTCAAGACTGCAAATTGGTGAGTTTAGTGGTTTGAGATAGTTACATCTTATAATTCCTCCCACGAACAGGAAACTGAAGTCTGAGGGAAGCGAGGCATAGATTAAATAAATAAATGCGTAGGGCCTATGTAGCCAAGAAGACCAACATGGTAAACAATGACATGCATACTTAATACACACGTGCCGGTGCACCAAAACATAATCATGGTGGGATTTCAGTATCAGGCCCAAAGTTGCAAACAAACTCATAATCCAATGTCTGAAGATGATTATCAAGAACTTCTGCGAGCACTCAGTGTCCTGGTTTGAGGTAAAACAGGACCAATTTTGTTCAGTAACTTTACTTCTTAGCTAGGCCTCTTTTAACTATTGAAATTAACA
>RSEF01000003.1:19484594-19512314 GCA_003993805.1 Himantopus leucocephalus
TCGGTCCCATCTGGGGTGCCCCATGTCCCCAGTGGCCAATTCGGCCCAAACCACGACACTCAGTGCTCTCAGTTTAAGAAAAGTAGGAGTCCTTAAACAGTGCTAATAACCACTGCGCAGGATCAGTCCAGTGCTGCATGTTCCTCTGATTGCACAGGTTTGTGGCACATAAAGCATTCCTTGCATTCTAATTGAAGTCTTGCCCATTCTTTCAAGCCATTTTTATGCCTTTGTCATGTATTTATAAAATTAGATCTAATTTATACAATTAGATCTAATTACTTAATTGTTGTAGCATGCATGAGGAAATAATGAGAATGTGTAATTAAGATGTGCAATTACATAATTACAATGTGTAATGACATTAGGTGTAAATATCCTAAAATGTTATGGGAAAAAATACACTGTTGAAAGAAAAGCATTTTTGTGGGTTCTGTTTCAGTTTTAAAAAAGCAGACCAAATTATGAAATCATTCCCTAAAGCTGAGGAATTTTCTTCTCATAGTTATCTCCCCATAGTGAAGCACTGCCCATTTACAACAGGAAAAATTAAGTCTAATACAAAAGTGTAGGAATCTGTAGGAAAAAAAATATATATACTATGATAACTGAGGTTATTTTTATTCTGCTATATTTTTAGACCATCAGGCTCCAATTTCCATGTGTCTTTTTTGTAATCTGGAGCAAAACTGCAATTTAGCTGATGTATACAAACATATTTAAGACCACATATCAAATAACACAACTTTAGAATTTAGTATGGCTATACAACATGGAGTCAGTGAACTACCAAAGTAATAAATGAAGTAAGTAATTCCAGCCTTGCTCTGAAACCTGGTATCAACTGCTCTCAAAAATACACAAACAAACAGAAGAGTATCATGCCCTCAGGAACTTCCTAAAATAGCTGTTCGATCTACCCATGGTTTGGGACCTCCCTGCTGCCCCCCTCCTCCCCCAAGAGCTCCCATAGATGCCCAGGAAGATGTTTTACTGCATTCTCAGTGGCCTATCTCAAAAGGTGGTGGGGTAGAAACAGACCTGTCTCACTTAAAGGCTGTTTACTAATTAAAATTATGTTTAATTCCTGTAAGCTTTTAAAACCCACAGAGATACAGAAAGGTGAGATGGATTCCATTGTAGTTGTGGCAACTTCACTGCTGTTGGTAATATGCAAGCATCCCAGGCTGACTTTGAGCTCCTTACAGTGCTGGCAAATAGAGCAGCAATAAATTACAAGTGAAATGAGCAATGGAGATTGATTAGAAGTTTTCTTTTCTTCAGAAAAGAAGATGTTGACAAAAGATTTTGACCAGCTCAATTTGAACTTCCTGAACACTTACTTTAGCAATATTTCCACTCTGAAAATTCAAAAACGGAAAATTATTTTCACTTGCCAGTTCAATGTGATACTTCATGTTTATTTAAAATGCCTTTCATTGTAACATATTGGTACTAAAATCTTTTCATTTTCTGTTCTGGGAAATTTTATTTTCAAGTATTTTCCCATTACACATTAGTTTCACTAGAATAAGGAAGGGGAGGGAAAATAACAGCATAAATAATAGTTTGGTAAAGTTTTCATGGCCAAAATACTAAAATAAATATTAAAACCTACTAAAAGTTGTATGTTGATTTCTACCATCAGTATCTGAAGTATAATATCTGAAGAGTACTTGAAATGACATAAAGGTAGAAATTATTTCTCTATAAGGAATACAAATTTGAATCCCAAGCAGCTTTAAGTGGGTGGGCAGGAAGGGATAAGAGGTTCGATGGAAGTAGATGGCTGGAGGATGCTTGCAGTCCGAAGCTCTAGACCTCCAGCCCCAAGACACAGAAAAGTTGTACCAAACTGGGAGCAGAGCTGCCAGAGTTACAGACATGCATTTCGCTCCCTCACGGCTGGGTGGTCTCTGTGGAGGAGACGATGCACAGGTAATTCGGTTGGTAATTTGGACCTCAGATCATCTGTCAGTTGCAGTTGTTCCTGAGGCAATAAAGCTTCCCATGACATACTAATATATGCAGCACCTACATGGAAGTGAAATCCCATCTGACCATATGCCTTGAAGGTCAAGGTTTGTAAGCTTTGAAATTTTATTCTGAGGGAAACAACTTCAGATGTAGTTTTTATAAATCTCCCACAATGTACTTTTCTTTAAAAAGGTAATTCTCTTTCAAAGCAGGTTATAAGTAACGTTATTTTCTCTTATTATAGCATTCTCGGATAATAGCACACTACACTTAGGCTCCCCAAAATGTTCTTCTTCCTTTCTGAATAATTCAACTCCAATGACCCTCCAATGTCACACTTGAAGTCCTGTCTGAAATCCAAAGATAATTCTCTAACAAGTGTGTATCTCAGGTTTAAAAGGTGCCCTGCCTTGTGCTACTAGTTCAAACTTGACCTGTCTGATGTTTCTTCTCCATTCTTTGTATGGCTGTACATCTCAGTATCAGACACAAATAAATGCAACCCCCCCGCAATCCTTTAAATGTAGATCTAAACTGTTTTCGTGATTGAGATTATGCTGGCAGAGTAGTTATACAAATGGAATCTTGATAAGAAATGTAGGGCTGCCAAATTTTCTCTTCTTCACTTTTTTCCATTTCGTGACAGACAAATCCTTATTAAAAGAAAAGCATGGGGAAGAAATATTTCTCTTCTGTTAATAATTCCCTTGCAAATCCAAGAAACACTAGCAATAATAAAGACATTTTGGCTCTTGACATTTAAAGAAATACTAAGTTTTTATATCTGTCAGCCTTGTCAAATGATAAAGTGACTTTGGGTGTCATCTGATGAGAAATTTTCTCATGGGGGAGGTTTGCATTAGATTATCCTGATAAGTCTCCTTCTTTTTATTTTTTTGCCATTTCTGATAATACTTGTTATAAAATGAAAATTAAAGTGAAAAATGATCCTTGGCTAAGAAATTTATTGGCAAACATAATTACTACCTCAAACGTGATAAAGTCATATAAATCACCTGCTCATAAATCCTGCACTGTAATCCTCTAAAATCTATCACAGGTCTTTATTACAACCTTCCTATTGTACAGTTTCATCTGATACGAGGTTTGAGGAATTTTTAAAAATGTATCAGTAGTAAAATACTATTCATGAAAGGTGGCAGGGTGTGTAAGAGTTAACTGCACTGTATATTTTGCCCTATAGTTGATTTACAACAAAGCCAATCATGCTCTGAATACTGTGGTGGAAAATAATACATCTTTTATCCAATTAGCTATTATACGGATGCTTGGGACCACATGGACTGTGCCCTGGAAAGCAATAACATTGCTCTCAAAGAGATAAGATAATGCTGGAGGGTTTAGCTGGTCTCATGTTTATGCTGTGAGTTCATATAGCCTGAGTTCTTGGGGCTGCTGTGTCCTGGTTTTCACCCCTGAGCTGAGCCAGCTGTCAAAAGCTAGCAGGTCGTTCTGTTTTACGTGCTATCCTGTTGAGCACCTTTGAAGGCGAGCCTGACAACAGGGCTAAAAGTCTGTTCTTAGAGTTGGTTTAGTGAGGTGCAGTTACTACACAAGTATCCCACCTGAGCTTTTAAATGAGACTTAAAACACTCATCAGGACACGTCACTGTTCAGGAAACAAGGGGAAAGATGACAATGTATTTTCTTGCTTGTCTTTAAAGAGCCATAACCAAATACAAACAAAATTTGCCTCTTGAATATTCAAGAAACAGCCTTGCTTGGTGGGGATATTTTACATTGCTGTTTTACATTCTAAACTGTGTGTATCTCTACCATTACAAGATGATCCAACTACTGGCTACAGCCCCAAGGTAACCATGAGGGAGTGCCTCCCATCAGCTCTGGGGTTATACATTCACAGATACAGTCCAGCTTAAACCATGCTAAATCAAGGGAGCTGCAGCACTGCTTTCCCCACTGATAGCAGGCACACCGTACCAAACGCTTCATCTCATCAAAATTAATCAAGAAGACAGCTGGTTGCAGGAGCTGATCCAGTCAAAATGTAACCCAGCAAAAGAAAGTTCTTTCCATCCCCTGCAGTTGGATGAAGGTAGAGCCAACAAAGGGAGGCTGGGAATACAGGACCAACACTTTCACCTTAAGTTGTTTATGAGACAGCAGGGTAAAGTAAAAAGACTGTAAAGGCTAAAGATGTGCAACATTTGGAGCCTCTGATGGCAGGGAGAGCTTTTACATGCTGCACAGCATTTGACAGTACCGGCAGTTTGTGGAAATACTGCAAGATTGGGGTTTTATTTAATATTTACAAATTAATATTGCACTCAAGAAAATGAATGGCTTGAGCACACATGCTTTCACACACCACCTGTCCATTTTCCTCTCACTTCTGTTATTTCTTCTCACGCTGAAGATAGCTTGCTAATTGCTATGCCGGTATGTAATATGACATGGCTACAGGGAATGAAGAGACGGGGGCAGGAGGGGGAGAGCTTGTGACTTGAGTAACTACTTCATCTTGTCTCTGGTGGTAAGAGTTTATTGTTCTAACCCCTTGGTCACCTCTTAAAATATATGAAATGGCAATGGCAACACTTTGTAGGCACTGGTGTGGCAGACCTGTGATGTATAGCTACATACCACCGCCAGTCTGATCCAGTCAACTGCTCCCTTTGCCGGCGTTCACAACTGAAACAACTAAATGTGTCTATTAGCACTCATCAGATTAGCACTTAAGCAGTAACCTGTGAGACCCACATGTTGCAGAGCAGGATGACAGCTTTGGATAACAACTTATTTCTTAAGCTACCATCATCGGAAGGAAGAAATGATGTAAAACCAGGAAGGCTTTTGCAAACCAGCTGGAAGGTAATATGGCATCAGTAGGGAATTCTGAAATACCCAGAGTGGTTCTTTGAAAGCCGCAAAATTTCTGGGGAAATTGATATGTATGCACTTTCTGAAGGTGCATATTCTAAATGGTAATGCGGTATGTGAAATTTATTTCCAAAAGAAAGCACATTAATGTTTCTGCTTCATTGATGGTAACGATGACAAACTCTTCTGCTACTTTCAGAATAAAAACTTTTTCATTAAAATACTGCCATTTCCATGATCTGATGCTTTTCTTCCAATCCTACCCATTAATAAGTATTCAACATAAAGAATATTAAGTCATTTTTAAGCTCAGGAAGTAGCCCCAAGGAAGAGTATTTGTTTTGGAATCTTGTTCTGTTAAGAGCGCACTTCAATCTGTGTCACAAGATATTTCCATCTCAAAACATCTGCTTTATAAAAAGAAACAATAGAGACAAAAATCAAATTAGCTCATTTACATCAAAGATAAGTTCATATAACTCAGTATTTTGTCAGTTGGGACCTAAGCATTTTTCCAGTTGCATTAAACAAGAGTTTTTTCACAGGCAGTGTCAAAACTAAAAGGCACCCTGAGCACACACTCAAGTTAACCATTACATGACTACCATATTAAATGGATGGTACTTTTATTTATTGCCCAAAGTGCTCCCTATACAGCCTTAACTCTGTACTTCAGTGCACTCCCTGATGCACACTGTCCATAACAGGAGAGGATACAATTCAACATGTCTCAGGAATACCTAACAACATGTGCACGTAGTCCTTACTAGCACACTAAAACCCATACTGTCTGGCCCTGAGCCACAACAACTAAAACTTTTATTTATGTGTATATAAACTGAAATATATGCTTTCAGTGTATGTTGCACAGGTATTATACATGTAAGTTATAAGTAGCAAAAACAATAGAAAAATTTAAGTGTTTCTTTGTGAGCACTATATTTTTTCTTGCAAGCTGGATTTAATTTAATAAGAGTACTAAAAAGCAAATCCTGCTGAGGCTACTAAAATCAGGTAAATCTTTGGTGTATCTGTAACACGTTAATTACAGATTTGGATTCTGATTTTTTATTGCATAGAGTTATTGTTTCTGCCCTGCAATAAAATTGACAGTTAGTAGAGTTTTCCCTTTCTGTCTCCCTGTGAATATCTGCTGGCACTCCAAAGCCACTAGCACAGCAGTGTATTTCCTGTGCTTTTATAGAAGACTGGACACCTGAACAATCAGTGTTACAATTTTATACTGCTGTGTGCTTTACCACTTGTGTGCTACCCCGATTAAGACAGTAAATGTCAATTTGTTCTTCAGATATAGTAAGCCCATGTTGGTTAGGAAAATTTTTCAGACATGTTCAGTTTTTATGTTCACAGTTCTTAAAGGTTTGAGATGCTACTTTTTACAAACTGTATAAGAAATGGTAACAAACAGAAAACCTCAGCCTTGCTGTTTCTCATATGTTTTTCTGTGATACTTTCTCACGCAAATAAATGAATGAATTTATCTTCATAATACCCTTGTGAGTTCAAGACTGCCATTTCCATGTTTCTCTGTACCCATACAGATGTTAGAAGCTTTTCTTCTTGTCTTGGGAGACTAGGGGGATGTATTTATTTGCTGAGTAGGTTTCAGTTTCTGCATAAAGCAGTCAGAGAGGAACCAGTATTTTAAAGTAAAGGAAAGCCCAGGGAAATGTACCGTACTTAAATTGCAATATATCACAGCTGACAGTGAGCATGCTCCCTTCATTCTCCACCACCTCTTTGTTTTGCCCTACCCCCATCTTATATATCCTTCGGCTTTAATTATTTTTATTACTTACTATTTATGTTGCTCAAAATATGCTAGGTATTTTTTGGAGACAACCCTTGCCCTGAACAGCATAATACAATAATAACTGTGTAGTAACCAAAATGCCATTTCTCCTTCTTTTATAGCCCTAGTACTGTTCTATTTGAGCAGCTCTGAATTTAATGCCTTTCACCTCATCTCCCTGTGCCCTAGGGAAGGACCACCAGATGGGAAACTAAATACATCTACAATGTACACTGAGAAGAGGCCTCAAGCCAGTTTTTCTAGTCTCTAATCTCACTTTCACGTGGTCCGCTTGAAAACAGTCTGCCGGGCCTCGCCACTGCCATGCGTTCCACCTGCCTCAGCAGCAATACTGTGTCATCCTCAGATAATTTTTAGAGGGGTCCTGGTGCCATCTGTCTAAAGGGCACGAGTGTTTATAGAAAAGTTGATTTGTAGTTGCTCTCTTAAATAATCAGACTAAGCCCCAAGCATCCTGCAGCTGCTTCGTCTCTGTGCAAGGTAAAGGAGAGAGTCAGATTTTAGCTCCCAAAGACAGTGTGTCTGTCCCCAGAGGTTTACGGAGAGATTCTTAAAGGCAATGGTGCCTAATTCCCACTGATTTAAAGGGGAATTAGGTAGGCTTCTATCTATCTCCCTTGAAGGCTGAGCATAAATGAGCTGGGCAATCATTTACAAGTAGTAGCAGGCAGATTTCAAAGCCTGTCTTCCAAGACCTAGGTAGACTAAGAAACCAATGAACCATCCCCATCTCAAGTCTGTAGGACACCCAAACAAGGGGGATCTACTTTGTGGAGTTTTAATACTCAAACCTATTTGCACAGGCCGCTTTCCTTTTTTTCCCCATTCTCCCCTAGGCAGTAACATGTTTGGTCTTGCATTGCACAACCACAAAACTAAGGCATCCACAATGTTTGGAACAGCTGCCTTTTGAATTTCTCTTCCCTAAATGTGTTTCTCCACCACTAGAATCTGAAAGCGTTGCTTTTGATTTTAAACACCTCCTACATCCCTGCTGAGCAGACTGCCATTCTCCCTCCCAGACTACCTCTGCGAATGCACCAGGAAAGTTGCCAGTATACAGAGCTCCCCTCCCTCCTTCGTTGAGGAAATCCTATCCTGGGAGTGTGGCACAAATGAAGCATTCATACAAAACAGCCCCCACAGCCAATTCAAAATACTCAACTCAGGATAAATTGGAGTCCTCTTGGGGATTTTCCCTTATTTTCTGAAACCTTGGTAACTGTACACAAATACATAAAGTGCAACCACTCTGTCTGTGATAATTAAACCAACAAATTGAACATATAGCCTAAGCAAAAACATTTCTATCAAAAAGAGTTTGATAGAGAATATCTTATATAACAATATCATGAAAGAAATTTGCCGTCTTTTCCATACCATTTCCTTTTTACTTAATAGTGGGAAAAGGAAGACGGATAGAGAGAATAAATTACAGAAAAAAATTATTGGCAATTTCCTGGGATATTTCTTTTTCCAAATATCTTCACATTCATCATTAAAAATGCTGTCTTCCAAAAAGACAGACCTGTGTGGTCACATTCTTGTAAATTCACAGTTCTTACATACTTTATTCTCTCATTTGTCTGCCTGACATTCATCTGGATTCATACTGCCAAGTCTCGTGCAATGAATGTGATAATAAAACCCACTCCCTCCTCTGCTCCAGTTTAGCTGGAGATGCCTTCCATATGCATGTGACACCATTGTCTCCCATACCAATGTGAAAACAAGCTTTTTTCTGCTCAACCACCTCTCCCAGCCGGTGGGTTTAGCAGGGCAACGTGACCCACTGACCAGATGTATCCAGGGTGGGGGGAGTTTGCAGAATAAGGACAGGAGTGCGGCACTGCTCTGTAGCCAAGAGCATTGCATCAAGCAAGATATCAAAGACAAGGAGCTCAGCTGGACAATGTAATGCCCAGGAGAGCCGTCACCTCTGAGATACAAACTTCTTCCAACAGCCTCTGCAGTACATGCAGCTGATATTCCTGTATGAAACTGTAGTCCACTCTGCAGCCCAACAGTATGGTCTTTCCACAGGCAAGTGGTCTAATGTTCAAGAAACAGCTCTAGAATAAAATACAACAGCAGGTGACATAAAATAAGAAGTGTTGATATTGGCTAGAAGTTGAACATAACACAAACAAAAACACTATCAGCGACTGGTGCCAGCCCTCTGGCCTTAAAGAATTGCTGTCAGCTCTTGGAACCACCACTTCAGCCATTTCTTTCCATCTGTTGTGGCAATGTGCACTTGTTCATATTATGGCACCATCTCTCTCACAATAAAACTGTCTCGTTTCTCTCTGCTTCCTCAATATAAATATATGTATATCCTATTGCATAGCATAATCTGTTACTACCTAGTGTAATATAGCACATGTAACTGTGTTTTGCAGGCAGAAGAGCCTGGACTTGGGGAATTTCACTTAATTTACAGACATTTTACTGATGTAAAGTTTTAATGACTGATTCAGATATTGACAAAAACATGAAAACTAACACTTAAACAAACACTTAGTGGAAGACCTTGCCTCCACCTTCCCCAGCTCAACTTCAGTCCAGCATCTGTCTTCCCACCTTCTTCGTCTCACCTTCCCTTGTTTTGCCAAACCCTTCAGTGCAGTGTTGGGCGGTGCAGGAGGTCAGGGTTAGTGCACAGAAGTTAATTTCTGCTGCCTTTGTTTTTCCTCTACTGCTCGTTGCTCCTTACTGCTCCTCTGCCCTGGTGTGGGACCCTCCAGGGGCCCCCATCCCTTCACACTTCCCCCAGCATGGGGACATCTATCTCTAGCAGTGATCCCAGCAATGTCCCCCTTCCACACAGCTTCACCGTTTCTCCTCTCTTTTCTCCAAGTGGGTCTACTCATATTTTTCTCCATGTGTCCCTTTTTCTGCATCCTTCTATGTCTCCTCTCACACACCTCCATTTGTGTCTCCTCACACATGTGTCCTCCCACCCTCCCAGGCTGCACTTCCCATCCCCAGTGGCACTCTGGAACCCCATCTGGAACCAGCTGCGGCCAGCACAGAGTGATTCACAACCTCATCCCACACAGGGCACCCTGCTACCAAACCCTGCCACTGACGCCCAATAGACAGCGCAATGTCACTACATAGCCTCATTACTGGTACCACTTGTTATCATATTTTCTAAATATTTCCCATTCCAGGAATATTCAGTAGCATTCAATAGTCCCACTGAAGCTAACAGGACTGTTAACGTGCTGAAGTGTTCTGTTTCTCATTTCAAAGGCTATTTTATGTATTTCCACTATTCGGAAATAGAGGCAGTAAATTTTTTCAAGAATTTTACATTTGTTAACCGTAAAGTTCACTACTTTAGTCTACCCCAAATTTATGCATCTTATACCAAAACAGTTATTATATCAAAATGATATGTAATTGAAGTGACAACTAGACAGCCCGTCCTATTAAAATGTCTGCTGAAACCACATTAGTGCTTTGGATATTAAGACCAAATATGTATAACGCCTGGCGGTGTTTGGGGAATTTTTGAAGCTTACACTCTGGGACCAGTGACCAGTGACCATTTCCCAGTTACTGTAGTTACAGTAGGAAAGGCTATGAACTCCTGAAAAGACAGACCTCAAGAATCAGCTGTCCCAGTTACAGCCTAACGCTATTATAGCAGATGGCTAGGAGTTTGGACACAATTAATATTTTTCTTTAATCCTGGATTGTAACCCTTCTGCAAAATAAAAGATTCCTTTTTCAGAGTGGAAAAAAAGAGTTTCTCTTTTTCATCACTGGAAAAAAAGAATTTGTCACCATCTGAAAAACATTTTCCATTTCTTTGGACTAATTAGATGACTTACACAAAAATATGGCAAAAAATTGAGAGAGAGCTCTGTTTACTTTAAATCTTTCACAAACGAATTTGAACAAGGTCAAATTGCATACTGTGAGGAAAAAATGTAGTATTCCTTCTGAAATAAATATCCCTGAACTGTGTTCTGCACCTGAGAGCTACTTTTAAGAGTCACTTACTAACAATGTGTGTGTTCAAATGAACAAAGAACTTTGTAGAAAGCATGAACTTGATCTTAGTAGTGTTAATAACTACCATTACGTTTGTAATACTAATAATGAATAGAAAGCATACGGTCAGGCAAAAGAATAAAGAAAAACTAGCTACTATATCTCAGGCTATGGTTTTCAGAAGCCAAAACCTTTGACAGTTATTTTTAATGAAGCTTTTATTTTACCAGTTAATGCCAGAGTGAAATAATAGAGTAATTTCTACATGAAATTTAATTGCATCCAAGCATTTGAAGGACAAACAGTAGAAATTAGTCAAATTTGTAAAGGTAGGACAAAGAAAATATGATGAGGACTAAAGGAATACAGTTAGAGAAAAGAAAAAAAGAAATATTGGAAATCAAATTAAATATAAAATGTCAAGTCTAATTAGATGACAGAATCAGCAAAGTTCTGTCCCAAGACTCAGCTGAAACAGGACTGACTAAAACACCAGATACCTCATTTTGTAAAACAATCCTGAATTGACAACTCAAGGACTGAGACATTTCAAGAAGTCTTTTCCACCCATTAGAGATAATAATTCTCTTTAACTGGAAGACCAGTATGTTATTCATAACTCCTCCAATTGAAGATAGTTCAACAAATCTTCTGAAAGACTGAAAAAAGTGTGAACCAAACATCTGTTGTGTTTAAATACATACATACTATAGCTATAACAGTTCACTAAATAGGACCAGAGCACAGGTTCAGCTGCAACTTGGTCCCACCTATAGGAGCACATATCAGCTATCATGCTCCCAGACAACGTCTAGGCATTGACTTGGGAACAGCATGGGCCAAGGACAGCTTCAGATAGGCATCCTGCTTTGGGTGGGAAGCAACTTTAGGTATAAGGATATGAGCTGTGCCAGCTAGTTACCCTTAGGGCCAAAATGTTGTTGCTGGTCCAATTTACCAACATGCATGTAGCCACAGAGTCATTGTCAGAGCAATAAGTCAACAGAAGTAAATCAATGCCCTTCTATTGAAGTCCATTGCAAATCAGGTTTGAAATCCATGAGACCTTTCTAATTTACTAGCGAGACATGAGGACAAAGCATCCTGAGGAGTAATGACATGAAAAAAACACTCAAAAGCAAAGAAAAAGAGCACATATTTTGGTAGCAGAAAGCTTAAGCTTTACTAATCGTTACTAAGAAATTTACTAAGATTGTGTGGTATACCTCTCAGAAATCACTTAGCTGATTTTTCATTCGCTCATGCCTATGTTTAATTCTGTGTAATGCTTTCTGAGAAGGCAGAATTTTATTTGGCCTGTGCCTCAGTGAGGCAGTTAAGTTAGTGGAAGAAGGGACTTTTAACAGTTGTATCCAGCTAACTTTGTACAGAAAGCAGGGTTAAAATACCAGCACCTTCAGGAGAGATACAGGCAATGAAGAGCTGTTGATTCATTTGGACTGTAAAAACAGATTCTAATGATTCTAATGACTCATTTTCGGACTAGTTGGACACAAAATTGACTTCAGATTTACACACAAAATTCCCTGATCAAGTCCACTGACACAGTAGCACCTTTGAGCCAGTAATAGTTTAACACAGCTCACAAAGCGGCCCATGGGACAATCTGAATATCCCAGCTAAACAGTAGGAACGGTATTTTCCTGTGGAGCAAATAGGGGTCTGTATCGTGAGGCCTAAACATTATTTCTAGTTCTGACACCGACAGACTGCTTAACCCTGGACAAAGCATGTAATCTTCCTGAACTGAACCATTGCTCAAACGGGATTTCAGTTCTCACCTACCTGAAAGCTATGCATAAAAATATATACATAATACCTAAATATTACTAAAACAAAACACACAAAAAAAAAGCTTTTACGTGTTAACTTTAGGCTAGGTCAGGATATTCTCATCCATACTCATGCAATGAGCTTCTGTGACTAAAGATTATGTTTTCTTTAGAATAAAACAACACCACAGCTCTCAATACCCCAAAATCTTGAGGAGAAGTTTGGACCAGTTTGACCAGATCTAAGCTTTGCTGTCCCTATTTATATTAAAAATAGGACTCAGGTGACCAGTAACAGGAGATTGCAGCCCCTCCTCTAATATGTGTTAACCTACAGCTAAATGGCTGCCAACATGAGCTCTGTAAAGCTTCCTTCCATTCCCTCCTAAGTCTCCATTTAGTCACTTTATAGTATTTGTAGATCAAAAACAGCTCTCCAGCTCCGCCTTAAGCACTGGATAAAGCAATTTTCTTTAAGAGTTTTAGGGTATTAGACCCAAGCGTATTTCTGAAAAGTATCAAATGAAGCAGATAAAAGGGCAAGCTATGGATATAAAAAGAAATAATCTCAACTCGATACCTGGCAAAAGGGGGCAATTTTTGTGGCTGTTGATTTCACAAATCATTAAACATAACAGCAAACATAAAATGAATGTTTCTTGCCCATTTTTTAAATGTAGAGGCATAGGGGGAGCTTGTAATGTTCCCCCATGTGAGCGGTCATTAGATTGAGCATTACATGGAGGGCAACTGCATAAGTGCTCTTGCAGTGTCATCCTCAAATAGCAGATGCAGCTGGTTGTAGCCCCAGGGGCAGAAACCACAAGTACTTACTATGATTGCAGTCAAAGGTCTTATCTGTGTCCAGGTTATTCTTTTATTCTCCAGGAGAAAACATCAGTGATTCAGCTTCAGTAAAACTATACATTGCTGATATAGAAGGAGACATCGCTTACTTTGTCTACATTTATGACAGAAAATCTCTCTTTAACCTGCTCCTCCATCTGCATTGCTGGGCCACTCACCTGGGACGAAGAGCTGGGGCACAGGGTGGACCTTGAGCTGCTTTTTTCAGCTGTTACTTCAGCTAGCCTGTATACACTACCTGACAAGGAGCTATTTTTACAGTTGTTTATCCAATAACTTGCTTTTCTCTGTGTGCAGCCATTTCAGCAGAGAACTTCTTTAGACTGTGCTTCAACAAGGCAGACAAAGTAATTAAGAACAGGTCCTGGATTCAACAGCCTACATCTAAGAATACCTTACCCTGCCGTGACAGCGCACCATATTACTGCAGTGAGGTTTAAGCTTTATGCCCAAAACTGGCCTTATCCCCTTGCCCTCTAGGTATCTGCCATGAAGACACTAGGTTTTTCATATTTATAGCTTCAGATGTTCACGATGTTCATCCAATCAATAATCTTGATGCATTAAGGAGTAACACCATCAGTTCCAATGTTTCAACCAAAAAAAAAAAAAGTGTGAATGAAAGAGAAACTAAAAATATATTAAAAAAGGAAAACTCAGGATACAAGTTTGGACTCCTCTATAGAAAAAGGTTTTAATGAGTTTAAAGTTGAGCCTCACCTTTGCCACTTTTGATTAGCACGTAATAATTTCCTCACGTGCTTAGGTAAACAAGGGTCAGACAAATCGGGACCACCATGCTGGCTGAAGACAGAAGCTTCTTTTTTGCTGAGGAACAGATAGGAGTGTTACACACTGTTGAGAAATTCATTTTCAACATCTTGCACTCATACCAGATCAATCAGTAATGAAAAAAGAAAGAAAAAAAAAAAAAACAAAAACAAAAACCCAAATCCAAAATCTCTTTACCCTTGATAGTTTTGTTTTTCTTGACAGTCTTCCAGATTTACATTTCCTGGTCTTCTGTCAATGATCTCCCCGCAAGAATAGTTTTGGCAGACTGAATAATAGAAAACAGTGTATGCTGACAATCAGACTTGAAATAAAGGATAAGTATCAATACTTTAGGCTCGCTTTTAGTACTAGCTCAGGCTTGTGTTACAGCACTGAAATCCAAAACCATTGCAGACAGGAACGGAATGTATTGATGGTGTAACGTAATGTAACGATGATCATTTCATAAGCTCTAACACTTCTATTACTTTGCTCTTCTAAGAAATATCAAGATCCTGTGTGTGATATTCTAGGAATTAAGTATAAGTTTTACAGAAAAATTCCAAGGTGTTATGGTGATTTGTACCAGATTAAGTACTTTTGTACTTCATTTGTGGGGTTTTTTTTTAAACAAAAAGCACATAAAGGGGCATATGCTGGAAAGTACTGACTGCCTTGCACTAACAATTCTAAGACTGTATCCTGAAAGCACTGAGTGCCCTTTAAGCTTGAATCACAATAGTGAAGGGAAGTAGATATACTCATGAGCTTTTGATTCAGAATTTGTAATTCAGCTTTTGATCAAGACTTGATTGGGAAAAACTGTTCCTGGGACTGATCCAGAGAAAGGCTGAGCTTTACAGAGAGCCCCATAACTCCCATTGACACTTGTATTAATGTCACTGACAATCTATGGTGTGAGCTCCTCTCAGGCTCACATTTTGTATGAAATATCAGTTGTCATTCGGAGCCCCAAAAGCGAATGCCCTGTCATAACACAGACTACTCATTTCCCAGGATTTGGCCTATTACGAACAGACTAAGAAATTATTAACTCAAAGTGCACATTTTCCTTTTTAGCTTCCATTAAGGTCTTTGATGATATGAGAGAGGGACCATAAAATCAATACTGCCTCAAGTAGCAGTACTGCACGCAAGAGGTAGCAGACACCTCAGGCTGTCACACATCTTCTCACAACTGGACAAAACGCAGTAAGGAATAAGCAGTCCCTTGAATCTGGCAAGCTAAGCGAGCATTTGAAAAGCATCACAAGCTTTTTGCTTCCTGCAGCAGCAGCCCGGCCAGCCCCCCTAACCCCAGGCAGATTACAAACTACAAGTTATGCACTACTGACTGGCCTCCATAACTAATTCAGTCAGCCACAGGTTTGGTTGGGTTGCACTCATAATCATGCAGGCTGTTATACAGCACTGGTAATATGAGAGCTAATGAAGCAGCAGTTGCTTTGCTCAAATTATTTCCCATACTTTCCCTTCCAGTGGCTGCCTGACTTAAAAAGAGAGGCCCTGAAGGCACAGAACATGCTGGATTCCCAAGGCCCACATATCAGGGCAGTCCCTTATGCAGCCTTCACCCCTCTCTAACTGTTGCTACGACATCCAGTAAAATGCACAGCTGCTTCTGAAATATTTTGGCATAGCACTACCTCTACAATGCAGCTTAGATTTCCAGCACAGCTTTTAAGCGCAGGTCGATTTATAGGCATACAGGCATATGTTTTTTTCCACCAAGTAGGAAACAATTTGATTCCTTTATTAATCAGTCAGTCTTTCCAAAGAAGTTGTTGAGATGTAACTAAATAATTCACTACTGTATCAGGGCGTAAGAGAGTACTGAAGGACTGGAGGCCTCTTTCTAAAAGAAAACTGCAGCTAGGACCTGAGGAATTGGAAATAAATTTAATACATATTTTGATAACTTGAAGTCAAATTAGGTTTCCTTTGCAAATATTGGCTTACCAACTAGGCATGCAAATACTCTAGGGTAAACATTCAGTACAGCACATGGAAAGTATGAGTTATGATTATACTTTCCACTATGAAATAAAAAGGGTTCACGTGTATGTCTGGCGCGTTCATTGGAACAGTGAGCCTTCTGCCTGCAGACACGCAGCCACTTGGACATTTTTGGTGTGTGCTTGGACCACTGGAAAAGCACAGAGGGAAAGAAAGAATGGCAAACAATTGCGCAAGGATTACAAATGATGCTATGAGCAATACCCACGTGTACCAGTAAACATACTTGCAGCCTGAAGGAGGTACAGGTTGGTGTAATTTCCAGAGCAAAGCAGAAGGTATGCCACACAAAGCAATGAGTGAAAAGCAGAGCAGCAAAGCAAGACACCCAACTGTTATGTGCTGTCTCACAAAGATTCATCTGTATATGTCTTACACTGTCAACAGTTTCACCTCCGAATTTGGCCCTCTATGTCTGTGACCATGGAACAGAGAATGATTCTTAGACTAAAAGACCAGGAGGTGTATTTCTCCCTGTAAATCACACAATAGCCCCAGATTTAGTAATTCCCTCCTCAGCCNTGAATTTGGCCCTCTATGTCTGTGACCATGGAACAGAGAATTATTCTTAGACTAAAAGACCAGGAGGTGTATTTCTTCCTGTAAATCACACAATAGCCCCAGATTTAGTAATTCCCTCCTCAGCCCAAATAACTCGAGAATAAACTTGACTTATGCTATTTTTGACTGACAAGAACCTTACCAACCTAAATCTCACTTGGGTCCCTTAAAAAGCCAGTTACCCTAGAGGCAGTAGCTATATAAGTCCTCTAATCACCTAGCTAGCAAAGACCTCCCACCCCTACACATATCAACCCCTTTCAACAAGTTTATGATTGCACGCAGGACTCTCATGTCAAGCAGGACCCTAATAATCCGTTACACGTTGATCTGGCTTCATATCTCCTCACCAAATCTTTTAGGCCAGGTCTTTAATGGTAGAGCTGTGTTACTGTTAGTAAACTGTGGCTGAAAAAAAACACAGTATAAAATACCAGAGCTGGGACTTCAGCAAGCATTCAATCCNCCCTAAAAATCCTTTACACGTTGATCTGGCTTCATATCTCATCACCAAATCTTTTAGGCCAGGTCTTTAATGGTAGCGCTGTGTTACTGTTAGTAAACTGTGGCTGAAAAAAACCCAGTATAAAATACCAGAGCTGGGACTTCAGCAAGCATTCAATCCAGTGCCACACAGGATATCTTGAAAGATTCACAAGGAAACGGTTTAAGGTGTGCCTAGTAACAGTCTATAAACACAGAATGGTTATAATGGTACTGTATCAAGCAGAGGCAAAGGGTCTAGTGAGAATCATTCTTCCTTTACTGTTTTCAAAATGGATCTGAAGTAGAAAGTAACAGGAATATAAGCTGGACACTATTAAGATAAAAGATTACAGAAAGAAAACAGAAGTGAACCTAAAAGAAGGATAAAGTAATATGAAGAACAATTATTATTCCAAGTATTACCTGGACAGTATGATGAATGAAAATAACTTTAAACAAAGCAGTTGGATTGTAGGTGAGAAAGCACTAAAGCAGTAAGAAAGTCAGCATGACTTGGGAACTTACCTACAGCCATAGCCTGTCAAAGGTTTGTAGGCAATGGGTCCTTTTGTGCATAGTAAGATTATACAAACCTTGTGTGCTCTTTTCTTACTGCATAAGTCAATCTAATGAGTCTAGTGTGGCTACATACAGGGTAAAATATTTTTCAGTATTCAGATCAGATCCAAAACATTCCAGTGATCAAATTTGCAGTAATCCATGATAGGAAAGAAACAGATTGCAAAGGAGGCCAGAAAAGGAGAGAGAAGTAGGACAGTAGGCTCAAAATCATTTCCAACTCAAAAGTGTTATTATATATTTAACTAAAAGCTAGACAACATGTACTCGTTATCTATACCACAAAAAATGTAAAAATATATTTAAATATTTGGAAAGGAAAGTAACATATGAATGATATGACATGAATTAGTCAAATGAAGACTCCATTCTTCAAAAGTGAAAACTTGATTCTTCGAGACTTTTCATTCTTGAGAAGTTTCCAAGTGTTCCTCAACAATACTGACCAACCTCCAATGTTGCAGAATTTTGTGGCTTTTGTTCTGGTGTTTTTTAAACTTTCCCAAGGAAAATTAAACAAGACACTCCAGAATATAATGAAATGCAGAAAATAAGACGACAAAGCCTATGTAAAGACACTATTCTAGTGGTGAAGTAGTAGAAGTTTCACACTGTTAGCACCTTTATGTTGGTTAGCATCTGTGTGGTGTTAGTATTCATGTTGTCAGCACCTTCTTGAAAATGCTGGGTAGTGACGCCTGTGTTTCCCGGGGAATTACGTACCGAAGAGTTCAATCTGGGTCCAGTACTGTTGAACATCTTCACTAATGATCTGGACGCTGGGGCAGTTTCCAGATGATGTAAAATTGGGTAGAGCATCTGATACACCAGAGGGTCATGCTGCTATCCAGAGGCACCTCAATAGGCTGGAAAAATGGGCTGACTTGAACCTTATTCAGTTCAACAAGGGGAAGTGCAAACTCCTGTACGTGGGGAGGAAAAAACCCGTGCACTGATAAATGCTAGGCAATGACCAGCTGGAAAACAGCTTTACAGGAAAGGACCTCGGGATCCTAGTGGTCACCAAGTTGAACAAGAGCCGTGTTGTAGCAAAGAAAGCTAATGGTATCCTGGGCTGCGTTAGACCAAATATTGCAGTGGATCAAGGGAGGTGATCCCTCCCCTCTATTCAGCACTGGTGAGACCACACCTGGAGTACTGTGTCCGGTTCTGCGCTCCCCACTACAAAGGAAGATGCAGGCATACTGGAGACAGTCCAGAGAAGGTCCACGGAGATGATTAAGGGACTGAAGCACCTCTCCTAGGAGGAGAGGCTGAGAGGGCTGGACTGTTCAGACTAGAGAAGAGAAGGCTCGGAGGGCATCTTATGAATGTGTGTGTATATATATATATATACACACACATGAAGGGAGAGGATGGAGCCAGGTTCTTTTCAGTGGTGCCCCGTGTCAGGACCAGAGGCAATGGGCACAAACAGAAACACAGGAGGTGCCATCTGAATATCAGGAAGCACTTTGTTACTGTGTGGGTGACTGAACACTGGCACAGGTTGCCCAGAGAAGTTGTGGAGTCTCCATCCTTGGAGATATTCAAAAGCTGCCTGGACACAGTCCTGGACAACCAGCTCTGGGTGGCTCTGCTTGAGCAGGGGAGGTTGGCTAAGCTGACCTCCAGAAGTCACTTCCAATCTCAACCATTCTCTGGTTCTGTAGCTCTGTGATTTATTTGTATCTTAAATAGTGATATAACAAAAGGCAGGATCTTATAAATATAATGGGGAAAGTATTTGGAGAGAAAACAGTTTTATAAAAAAATGCAGAGATAAATAATCTTACAAAATGCAGGGTATGAAATTCCTTAACACATATTAATTTAAAAAATATATAATTGAGTGGGCTTTATGCAATACACAATCTGAAAATGAGCGAAGAACTGTCACATATATGCACTGGCCTTTCTAACTTCTAAAGGAATATACTGTTGATAAAAAAAACACTATTATCTGAAGAAAACTAGAAAAAACTAGTGTAATATTAATTTTAAAAATGGAAAAAAAAATGTTTACGAAGACAACTGCTGTCCCTTAAATATATAATAGCAGAAAAACTAGCAAAAGTAAAATGATATTTCTAAAACGGCTAGAAGAGAGATCTACCACATGAAAATAAGGATAGACTGAAGGGTAGTGAGGTCTATCCCTTCCACAGCCATAAATGAACTGAACGTGTAATGCTTTTTGATATATTTTAATAACTTACCAGGAGATTTAGAATCCTTTGTTTTGAAGCATTTGCTTCTTTCTGTGACGTATGTTGGCTGCAATGTTTCTGTGAGGTTTTGACACTTGTTTATAACTTTATCTCTGATTTTAAAGCTTTGGGGCTTTTGTCTCCAAATATTTATTTTAAAGCATTTGCAAACTGATCAGTAATGCACTCTGTCGAATATTCTGGGAACATGTAATTAATATAAAAGTTTGAGTCCAATGTAAAACCTGATACCTCAGAGACACACTTCCACTGCCTTTTGTCATACTCAGGTAGCTGAGATCCATCCCCTCTGCCCCCTCATTTGAAATGTGTTCATAGATTTGGTAACCTTGTCCCTGTTGCCTTATGCCATGCCTGATGACTTAGTAGTATTTCTAGGCTCTATTAAGCCGAGTCGTGAACAGTATTTTCCAGTGACCATTTGTTGGACTGGGCTGACCAGTGCAAACAATGTCAGGTTATTATTGACAGTGCATCTACTGTACATGGTGGCTTCTAACACCCTAATAGGAACCCACACAAACCACCTGCAAAATTATTTAACCTTGGCTCCCCTATTCCTTCCATTTCTACAGGTACATGCCCTGAACCCTAGCACCTCCTGCCCCCTCAGTTCAGGATGCACAGGTTACATGGCTGATGCAGATGGACCTCTGCCCTCTCTTGGCAAAGCTCCACTGCCTTTGCCCTCTAGCCTCGCTGGCCTGTTCTGCAGCACGGTGACCACTGTGACTTTGCAGGCAGCTGCACACACCACAATCTTATGATAGCAATATAAAATATGTACTGCGAACCATCGAGTGGCTCCTGCTAGGGTTGCTGTGTTTGTTTTGCCAGGTGATGCACATTTGCAGCATTAATCGAACATCAGGAGGCAGTAACCTTAACCTTTTGGGAAATCATGCGAGAAGAAGCACTTTTTCTCATCTTGAACTTTGCGTTGTAATAATGTTTTTCTCATTTACCACAGAAACTTTAGAACCAACTGGGAGAAGATTTTAAGACGTTTGTCTTGTCAGAGTAAATTTCTTCAGTGAGTTTATAACCAGCACTGCACTATTATAAGCAATATAAGCTTATCTTTGATTGGCACCTGAAATTTGATGCAATTTTTTTTTAAACAAGATCTTTTGCACTTACAGATTTGCTATAAACAGCATCTTATTTCTCTCCTTTACTAGATCAAAAAGATTTAAATTAAACAAACATTTGTAAAGAGGACACCAAATTTGACTTTGTATTCTAGCAAATAAAATATAAACATTATCCATCCATTCTGAGATGCTTTACAGTTCAAGGCAAAAAAAGAATTATTCCTGTTTCAGATTTAAATTGTGGTGGTGCTGTCCAGCCAGAGATCTAAAACTTCTCCTCAGTTTTAAATTAAAAATAATAATTAAAAAAAGCAATATAACTGTTTGTGACAGTAGTAAGTTAGCATATTTAGCCTTTTTCCCATTAGCTGATTGATGAAAGGCCTTGCTTGATAGGAGACAGACATACCTCGACTTTTTGCAAGATCCGTACTTCTGCCCAACATTATCTCTATGGAGAAACAGTGGCACCTAGCTGCCAGACGGGCTAACCACTCAGAGTGCTCCTGGCCAAGACATGCTACACAACCTCCAGGGATCACCCAAAATTACATGCTGACATAATTTAACAGTTCCCAGTTAGTCACAAAACAAAAAAAAGATACTAAAATCTTTACCTGACAAACACCAGTTTTCAGAAACACCTAATTTTGATTCTCCATCTCTGAGAAAGCTTCACGTTAGTCTCAAAGCTTTGGATGTGAATTTTGTTTCTAGCTTGGGAAAGCACATTAAGAGCAGGAGGAACCCTGGAAATTTAGGCCCGTGTCTACCAGAGGGCACAGGAAATTAGTTCTTTGTGCACACGCAATAGAGCTGGCAATAGTACTGTCTACCCAGTCTTTATTAATATCTTCGTTTTCAGAGGGCTTGATTATATACCCTACTACGGCACATCGCTCCCAGGATTTAATGGGATAAGGTAAGTATTCTGCACCCCTTTCTAGTTTTTCTTAGAAAAACCACCGCTTTCCCCCCAGTTCACTTCTTCTGTTGTCCGACTTCTCTGTTCAGCGAGGGCTCAGAATTTGCTCATGGAAGCTCAATTCCTCTTTTCTTGACAGAACTGAGCTGTCAAACTGAGATAGCTGGGATGAGGGATGTTTCAAAATATTTAGGAATGGTACATAAATTGTCTCATGAAATAACATCATATTGATGCATAGTGTTAGAATATATAAAGTCTCATGAAATTACAACAGCGCAAGCACTCTTACCCGAGAACAGTCTTGAAAATTTTAAATTAAGAGATTGGATCCCACTCTAGTTTTAGCTTATGATGGATTCTGAATGATAATATGGAAAAATACACAGAAAATGCCTGGATTCCTATAAAACACAGCTTTATGTAACATATAAAAAGTCTTTTATAATGTTTTTCATGCTTAGCAATCACACTTAGCAGTCACACAGCAGAACTCACTGAAGGAGCTTTTTACACTCCCTCATAAACAGAGAAGGAAATTAAATATTTTAATGTTGTTATATGAATTGATTGTCCTCCATCACCTGGAAAAATGCTCTCAGTTCTGGTCATCTAATTTCATTAGATACAGCAGAATTTTATTGGAGCTACACTGACAACAGAAGTCTTTATAGACATTGGGATAGTCGGAGAAACCAGCCTTATAAAACAGTAATTATTTCACAGATCCATGTTAAAACTAAAGGTTAAATACCACCACATCAGTTAACAGCATTCTAAAACTGCTCAGCACAGTTGGAACTCATACAGGGCAGAAACTACAAATATAAATTTTTAGAGAAGAGCTGATATAGGTCAGCGAGTGTAGAGGAATACCTAATAATGACCACTTCAGACAGGCAGATCTGGGGCTTGTTTCTCATCAGACAACATTAAAAGCAAATCAGTGAAATCAAAATGCAAGAAATGGGTAAAGGGACTGTTTCACCTGAAGTCATAGTGCTCTGAGAGCTACAGCCCAGAATACCACGTGTACATACTTTACACCCACTGGGAAAAGCCATTTTGCTTCAAAGCATCAACTAACCACTAGCTAACAGGATTTAGGAAGAAAATTCCCCATGAGCAATTACTTGGAGAATTCTAGCACTTTCAGCTGAACTCTCTGGTACCAGACACTGTTGAAACAGGACACCACATCTCAGGTTTGACACAACATAGTAGTTCCTACATTCCTAAAATTCCTCTTTAGTCAGTGCAAATTAGATCTAACTGAATGCTCCTGCTGGACNCTGAAACAGGACACCACATCTCAGGTTTGACACAGCATAGTAGTTCCTACATTCCTAAAATTCCTGTTTAGTCAGTGCAAATTAGATCTAACTGAATGCTCCTGCTGGACTTACAAAAACAAGGGTAAAGATTAAAGTCTAAATTAGGTGGAACATTACTACTAGTAGTTTGACTGCAGTGTATGTTACACTGACCGTATTTAAAGATAAGCTATTTGTAAGCTCAAAGCAAAATTCTGCAAGCCAGTGGAGCTTCTGCTGTCTTGGAAGAACATATAGAGCTCCATCCAATGGTCAGTACAGGCACCATTACAGAATTTTGTGAAATTGTTTATTGGTGCAGCCTCCACTAAAAAAATCATACCAGTGACTCTATAATAATTCCATGTAGTATTCAAAATGAAAGTCAGTAACTATTTGTACTATCTATACATTTATCTATGTATATGTATTTAAGTTTCNATGAGACTCATGAATGAGTAAATGATATGATCACCCCAAGAAGAGTGAGACATAAGTTGTATCGATACCTGTATCTACTACCTGTGTCACTCAGAGAATGAGGAAATGCTTGAAATACAAACTATATGGAGTACAAAACTCTTTCCATTTTTTTTTTCAAGCTTAAAGAATTTCAGATGTGAATGATTTCTTAGGGTGTACAGACTGTATCTATAGTATGTATAAAACTAGACTAGCAGTGTTACAAATGTACTGTTGAAGACTGAAATGAAAAGAAAGTCATTAAGGTTAAATTCATTGTGTATCTCCAAAGCATCTTTAGGTCATATACAAAAATAAAGTAAAAAAAAACCCAATGGAATGTGTTTTGTAACTATCAAAGCAATAAACTTTTGTATATGTTTAAAAAATATAAAAGAGGAGGCTGCAATATAGTTTTGAACTGGCTACAACACATTCTTTCTTCTGTCTATATATCAGTTCAGTTTCCCTACCTCTAAAGTGGGAAAACTGTGACTCCTACTTTCTTCATCAAAAATGGGAAACCCATCTTTGACTCATATTATTCTTTCTGAAGTATTTTGATAAGTTTGTGCAAATACCATTGTGGGCAAAAATTAAGCATTCATTGTTTTCTTAATTTTTTTAAATGCAGCTTTTATGTGAATACTTTCACTTAAATACAAGTGAAGGTACAAGATTTTCCACAAAATACAAATGGCAAAGGCAGAGAGAGAGAGAATAAACGTATGGTTAAACCATGACAACAGACTATTTTACACATCCTCGTAACAAGGAGAGCAGACTGCTGCCATGTTTCCATTTTCTTCTAGTGCTCTGTTGAAGGTAATTTTTTTCATGTTCCCTGGACAACAATCTTTTTTTCTTAGTTAGAGAACCAACTTTAAACTCCAAAACATTAAAGCACTGGAAGGAAAAGAAAATGGTATGAAAATGTCTTCTAAAATCCTTTTAAATTTCAATTCCAAGCTTAGATGTAGCTTTTCCATATTTAATCAAAAGCATTCAGGTGTCTGCTCTCAAAGAATTTAGCAGAGAACTGCATGCCTACTATCAGCAAGTTGCAGTCCTTCAAAGTGCTTTGTGCATTGACCTTAACAAATCAGAGTGCTGAGGAATTGAGGATTCTGATTGAAGCAGATTCTGACTTCCTGAAGCATGGTCTGAATTCTCAAAGTATTTAAAATCAGCTTTTGCTAACTGTGAGGTAGTGTGCACCATTACTCCCTGTTATTTATGAAATGAAATATTTTTTCCTCTTTTTAAATATAATTGAATACAATCAGTTGAAAGGATATTACCAAAGCAGGCATCACAGAGTAACATTTGTAAATAAACAGCATTATCTTGGTGAATGTTAGTAAAAGATCAATAGACTATTATACTGTAGAAAATACAGAGGAAATATGAAGTAGATATGGAGAGGAAATATGTTGGAATAATTTATTTGGAACTAATAAAAGAAAACAGTATTAAGAAGGTCATGATCAGAAAATCATGTCAATTACAATATCATTCAACTTTTTATTTTGTATGGCTCTTTTATTACAAAATGCAATACGCAAGCCTTGGCAGAAAAATACCCCCCAATTAAAATGTTTGTAGAATTAATTCCATTTAGCTAAAAGCATGCCTGTATACTGTAAGGACTTGGTTCAGGTGCCAAAAATGGGCATCTAGTGCCATTTGGAATATTTCATGATGCTTAAGACATCCACATGCATCTAGCAGATATGACATGTGCCTTCCTGGGACAACAGTTGGAGGCCAGATAGGATAACACTTTAGAGGCCTGGGGCCAGGCCAGGTCAATTGATTCAGGGCTTAAGTCACATATCAAATAATTGAGAATAATTACCAACTGAAGTTTCTCAATCAGGCAATAAGGAAGCAATTCTATGTACATAAATGAATAACAAGCCACTATAAAGAGGGTTGTAATTAAACATGCTACAGCATCAAGTTTGAAAGTCTAATTAGGAGACTAAAATTATTTCCTGATAAACATGTGAGTTCCATTCCATCACCAATTAGTCTAAAATTTTCAGTTAAACCACCTCTGTTGATTTCAAACCTGTAACTGAAGACTCTCATCAGGAAATTTCCAGTTTTAAGCAGTAAGAAGCAGCGTCTCTTCACTATTGCATTCAAGGGCTTGAGGATAATCTTCCATAGGAAAACAGGTGCAAGCCAATGTGTATTAAAGTCTGCCAAAAACTCTGTAACAGGCACCTGAACGAGACTAAGGTGCTTGGATGATAACAGACAATTTTACATAACATAAATGCAAGTCACATCACAGAAGGAATTGCACATCCCTGAAGACCTCTATATCAAGTTCTAGAGAGAGAACTATTTTTGATTGCATATTTCCTCTGCAATCCAGTACCAGATCTAATGGAATTTCACGGAATGGAATAAAAAAAATGTTGTAGATAAAATGCAAAATCTGTGTAAAAATCTGTATTCTGAGTGATGGAGAAACTCATTAATGACTTCCGTCATCAGGTAAACTTTATTGTACAGCATGAAGTCAGAAATTAATTCAAGCAAACACAATGCAGGTAATTACAAGCCTGTTAAACTTCCCCAGAGTTACTTGAGTGTCACTCATTAATTCAAATGTACTTTTTCCAAGCAGCTGCAGCTGAATGTTTGGTCTGTCCAAGTTTTGGGATATTGTCTTCTTCTTTCACATTATCTCTACAGAAGAAAGCCCTTCCACATGGGCCAATGAGCTGCATAGCAAATTCTTATTTTGTTGAAGGGATTAAGGTACCACATACCTTGGTTTCTCAAGGTAAAGGGAAGCACAGGCAGAAGGTTTGAGGTGAAACCTCAGAGTAGCTTCCCGAGGCCCCACTCTTCTGCTGTAGGGTAAGTCTGGAATTGACATGGAAAGCCAGGATTGCCCAGTGACCAAACTTCTGTTTGCTTTTTTTCCTCCCAGAGCTGAATTTTTCATTTAGCAAAATTTCTAGCAGCAGCACTGCTGTCTTGGGAAACATGTACTATGGCCGTCGCATGCACTCCACTCTATCAGGAATGACCTGGCGTATTGTGGTATTCTAGAGCTCAAACAAGATTATTGTAATGCTCTCTCTTGGACTTAAACTTTGATTTGCTTCAGATGCAACAATTATTTTTACTTATTCTGAGCATTTCTTGTTCTGCCTTACTATATATAAAACAGGAGATACACAGAAGAAATATGATTTATTCCAGCGTTATTTCAGAAAATTGTCTAATGTTAAAAATCTTAGTCACATCAAAACACCACTCGTACATAAGACAGGGAGAAAGTGCAGGAGACCACACAATGTGGAAAGTCACGTCACTGGAAAGTAAGCTACAGAGACATATTTCAATTAAAGAGTTTGATAAATACCAGGAATGAGCATACCTAATTATATACTTGCAGAGAAAAAACAGAAATGGGAAAGTATACAAAGACACACATGACAGTAGAGAGTATTTGCCTAAACCAAAACCTTATAGCTAGGTATAAGAAAAGTTACAGCAAACATTTAAATGTCAGTATGTTTTGGATATCAACAAAAATCAGAAATTCTGGCAGTTCTGATTACATTAGCAAATTATTTTTACTGTGTCAAATGTAGGCAAGGTGTATCTTATCAAGATTTTGTAAGTTTACTACGCTACTTGAACAGTATGATCTTCTTATATATCTACTACCTGGAATTGAACCAGGGCAAAGTAATTTTACAGAAAGGTAACCCAACCAAGAAAGGACATAAATAAAAGTAAAACATAGCCAGGAATGTCTGTGGAAAAGAAGTTAAACTGCAGAATGAGTCCAAGGCAAATCCAATCCAATGAAGATTAAAACATAATTTAACAAACACTAATGTCACATTTGGAGTGGGTCCAGAGGAGGGCTACAAAGATGATCAGAGGGC
>RSEF01000003.1:19512414-19538920 GCA_003993805.1 Himantopus leucocephalus
GAAAGGTTGGGTGGTATTACTGTATGATTGTTTGTGACAAAGGTCCTGACTGTATACGTAAGTATTTATGCACAGACCTAAAAGTGGAAGTTCATCACGAGCAGGTCTTTATATTTAATATTTGCATATTATTATATGTCTTGTGTTTTGTATTCCAAGGGAAAAGATAGATTTTTGGCCTCTCAAGCCTAAAATTAATGTTTCTGAGAACATATTGATCCTTGTGTAAAGACTTGTGAACTTCTGGGGACTTTATGTCAAAAGGGCCATTTTAACTGTAGAAAAATGCTTGCAATATTGAATCTCTTTCTTCCAAAAAGAGGGGCAGGGATTGACAAAAAGCATTTGTGGGGTACTGATCTTAGGGTAATGACGTATTTTGGCATTGTACCCATCTGTTCTTAGATACAGGAAATCTGATAGACATAGCTGAATTGGATTTCTTAGCAAAAGTCACCCTACTCTCATACCTTATACAGAATTGCTGCTATGTCTCTGTACAGAGGTGAAGAAAGCAGAAACATAGTTTGTTTGCTTGAGCCTATCCATCTTTTTTCTATAGAAAAAGAAAGCAAGAAGTGTTTTTCTCTGGAAAATTTCCATGGAAGATAATTATAGTGGAGCATATATTAAATATTTGTTCTCCCATTCTTAATGTCTTCTATACTGCGGTCAGGAAATACAAATCAGAAGTGGGTGACTGGAAGGATGTATGAATAAATCAGTTACCCTACTATCCTTAAAGTAAAGAACAATTAAAATGGAGTTTTGTTTCATTTTCACATTGGAAAAGAATAATTTCTGTCATCTCCATGTGTTCTCAGCAGAAAAGACTGAAATTCATTTGTTTCAGACGCATCTTTCTGGAGAGTTTCTGATCCTTGGGGGTTCAGGAACTGTGTGTGATTCTAAGGAGATCCTAAACAATGGCAATTGGAAAGGAAACATGTGGGATGCACTGTCAGTATTTACTAGAACCCAAAACTTTAAGATGTAGAGGAACTCTCAGCTTATTATGTTGGAACCACTATGTCTACAAATAATGTGTGATGTTATCTGTAGAAGAATTATTACCGGATTTTTTTTTTTCCTAGCAAGAGAGGATTTCATTTGAATATAGAAAAAACAATACTTTGGATATACCATGTAATATAATATACAGACACTAGTGTCATTAAGCTTGTGTCTCTTTATAGTGACCATAAAAATACCTCTGAAATGTACAAGTCAGAACTGGGTAGTCTTTTCACGTAGCTGTCAGAGCTTTTATCTGTATGCATAAAGAACAGGACAGTCCATACTGGAAATGAAAATTTTCACTTTTTTGAGCTTTTACCATATTTGACCTACATACGTTCAGGTGACTGAAGATGGTAGTATTGTCTATGGTTTGGGCAAATTTCTATTCTCTAGTCAAATATACAGGAAGGTCATCTCATGCCTCAGCAAAGAAGTAACACAAGTGATAATAATCACAGAGTCATAAGATGTTGAAGTGGGAAGGGTCCTCTGGAGGTCTTTAGGCCAACCCCTCTGCTCAGAAGAGCATTAGCCATAGCAGGTTACTCAGGCCCTTCTCCGGTTATGTATTCAAAGTGCCCGAGGATGGAGACTCCACAGCCTTTCTTGGTATCCCGCTCCACTGTTTGACTGCCCTCACAGTAAAAAAGTCACTTCTTACATTTAAATGGAATTTTTTGTATTTCAATTTGTGCCCATTGCCTCTTGTCTTGTTACTTGGTGCCACTGATAACAGTCTGGCTCCGCCTTTTTTACTCTCTCCATCAGGTATTTACACATATTGATAAGATCTCCCTGAGCCTTCTCCATGCTGAACAGTCCCATCTCTCTCAGCCTCTCCTTGTAGTTCAGGGACTCCAACCATTTAATCACGTTCACGGCCCTGAACAAAACAATTAAGAAAAAAATAGCATAGATAGTATAGCTGGAGAACAGTGAAAATTATTCATTCTGCATAATTTCTGGATAGTAATTGTTAGTTCAGATGAGAAAAAGCCTATCTCCACATGCACAGAGAAACAGGGGGAACGGGTGCAGAAGGGACAAAAGCCCTGGGAAGGGGGAAAGCAATTGGTGCACTCGGGTCCCTGACATTAAGTTTGGATTCATGTCATGTCCTTATTGCACTATCTGATAAGATAACTGAGATGTTCAGGACGCATGCAGAAAAAGGAAGGTGATAAAAGGAAGAAAGGATGAAGAAAGAGAAGAAGAAAGTGGAGGAGAAAGGTCAGCTCTGGAGGCATTAGGCATTCTGTGGAGACATTGGTAATCACTGATGAAATGAATTTATGAGCTTCTTTATGATGTTTCTTCATGGAGGCAGATGTGTGATCTCTGCTGTTCCTTTGGAAACACCTTGGCTACATTTAAAAATATATCTGTATAACAGCATGCAGTCTTTGTCAAATATTATTTTTTTAATACTAAATGGAATTGCCTCCCCACTGACATTTGCTTACCTGAGAAACAAAGACATTCTTTCTCCGAGGACGTATTCATCATGGGACAAGAAAGCCAGATTGGACCAATTTAAAGGTTTTGTCCATGCCTTGCTGGCTGTGGGTGGCACTGGATGTTTGCAATGTTGGTGCTGCTATGGGAAGCTAGAAGGCTTTCTACAGGCAAGACCTGTCACTGCAGCCTCATTGATGCTTGGGGATAGCATAATGAATAAAACCATGACAATATTACCACGTTGTTTTGAAAGACAATTGCTGTAGATACGATGGCTAAGATGTTGTGTGTAGGTATGTTTTTCTGATAAATTTTCAATATTTAAAACAGAAACAGTCTTGGGAGTAGTGACTGGAACCCAGGCCTCCTCTCTCTGAGGTTGGCTGTGGAAACAGGAAAATATGGATTTGCTCCCTCATATTTATTCTTCCTGTACTGCTTTCTATACTTTAATAGAGAACAGCTCTTCAAAGACACAAAGAATTAATTTTACAATAGTTTAGCTTTGCTGTTTCATCACTGCTGACAATTAACATTTCAGTTATTGTAATTTAATATTTGTTGTTTTAATTTATACTATTGTACCCTATGCTGTTTCTTGGGCATCATAATTTTATTATTTATTAACAGTATTTAGTAACAACATCCCAAGTTAACCAAAGGAGTTAAAATCCTCCTCATCTAGACCTCATTTGTTGATTAGTGGTTTAGAAACTGTGTACAAAGGGAAGACTGAGCTGGAGTGCTGCAAGCAGAGGACAGCAAGTGCTCTGACTGTGTAGCTGTTACATACAAGGCGATGCTAACTGCCAGGATGCACTCAAGCACTCAGTTCCCACTGTCTATTTGAGCTGCCTGTCTCTCCATAGGAAAAGTTAGTTTTAGAATAAAGTGTTTGCCATGTCACCTCTTGAACTATAGGTAGCCTTTTACGTCTTTTGAAGCCTTAATGAATTTGAAATATGGTAATACAAAAGCCTCACATTTTCAAGACAAGGGAAACTTATATTTGCTTCACAAGTAATAGATACTTGAGAGTAAGTAGGACAAACAGCTGGCTAGGTATATGTCAGGAGACCCTGTTATTGAAAACTGTAAAATTATGTTTTGCTGGCTTTAGTGCAGCTCATTTTGAAAGGTAAACTTCAACTTTCATAAGTGACACCTTAAATTGATTTCTCAGATTTTCCAATGAATCTCAGCTCTTCAGAGTGCTCATTCTGAGTTACAGCTTCCATTTGACAGCCTACGCTATAGATTAAGTGCAAAATAATGCAAATATGAGCCACAAATCAAAAAAAAAAAAAAAAAGAAGTTAGCCTTTGGCATGTGTGGCTGACATCTCATGAGAAATTTCTTGAAAATTGCTTATAGTATAGATTGTCACCGAGATTGAAGTGCATGGTAGCAAATCCCTCTGGTCCAAACAGTCATTTTTACCTCAGTGCAGTGATTGCCAGCATCTTGGTAGAAAAAGTTCAGAAAAAACTTCCTTTCTAAAATAGATAGTCTATTAGAACAACTCCCTGTAATTTTCAAAATAGAATTTGGAGTTGGAACTTTCTCTGACTGGTGGACTTTGATGCTGAGTCTGAGAAGGGGATCTCATGTCATATTTCCAAGCAATGCTGTGGGATGTGAAAGAGAATAAAAAACTCAAATAAATGTACAGATTTAGTATGTTGAGTACAGTGCGGCCTTGCTTAAATGAATGATTCTGTAGCCATATTTTAATACAGAATCAAATGTGGATAGCCAGATGTTTAGCCAATGTAAGTCACTGAAGGCAGTAGCACATTGTCAGTTTATACATAATTTATATACGTTTGTGTATATGTGAAATAAATACAGGAACCAGATTTGTATTTCATACTTCATTCAGAGCAATCAATTTCCTTAAATATTAGAATTCCTTTTCTTTGATTTTCTGAATTCAATACAAAGAAAATCAGGTAAAACTTTTGAGGTCTATGGTGTGCAGGTGATTAGAGTAGAATATTCTTGGATACTCCTTGAATTTAAGCTCCATAAATCCAGAAGACTATGTCTGAATTCTAAAAAATCCAAATATAAACATTTCTATGTTTTTATCTTTAAAAAAAATTATTACCACACTTATTATCATATTTATTATAATCTTTATTACCATATTGCCAAAGTCGAGGTCAAAGAGAAGTGACAGTGGTAAGTTTTCCAGCTGTGAGTGACCTCATATCTGACGTTCAAAAATGTGACATTTCCCTTGCATTTGCTACAGAAATAAAGGTAAGAGCCTTGCGAAAAACAAAGCGAGGTGTATTATCATTTCAACCTCGAGTTATGTTGCAGAAATAATTTAGGGCTTGTTTGAGTGTCTTTCTTTTTCTGTAGAAATTATAGTAAATTTTGAAGTCCTGCTTCCTGTGATAGTAGATCCTCATTTTACATAACTCTTTCAGTAAATGACAAAAATTAATTGTGGGGAAAGCTTCTACACTTTATCTTTGTTCTTTTCAATGCTCGTCTGTTGCCTGACTGGGTTTGTGTGAAAGCTCAGGCTTGCTGTGTTGTGCAAAAAAGGAAGAAAGGCAGAAAAAAAGTCTCCTCAATTGTGTTACCTTTCTGCCAATTATTGACATACTTCATTCAGACATGATTGTTCACACTTACAGCTTCTTCTGTCTTGTATCATCCTGGAGCACAGCAGGAGCTGCTAGAAAGTGGGATAATGATTATGATGAATTTTCTCCTTTTGACATACACATTAACAATGGTGTTTCCCTGGCACTCACAAATGGCTGTTTCTAATCTCATAAAGTACACTTAAAAAAATTTACATACATATATATACCCAATGTTTTATTTATAGATTAACACCCACTGTTGTGCTTTTAGATTGGGATTATTCACAACTACAATCATCATTTAGATAGTTTAAGTGATGTCAGTAAGTTTCATTAATATCTCATGTATAGGGTTAAAATAGGTGTGGGAGCTGAGAGAACTTATACTGTATGTTTTAAAGATGAAAACTATAGTGGTTGTATTTATGTAGTAGAGAACTGCTGGTATGTTCCTGCTCACCAAGTTCTGCAGGTAGTTGGTGACAGTTGGAATTTCCTAAATAGATGTGAAGTCATGTGCATGCACATAATCTCTAAAACACTCCTCATCCTCTTCTAATAAATGCGGTAGCAGCAAAAAGACAGGCTTTATGTTGAAATTAATCTACATCTAATGCAATATGCAGTACCTATTATTTTCCCACATAGCGTAGATTTGAAAGTTACTGAAAATGTTGATAGCCTCTGGTATATCCAAAGTCTGGTGCTTAGCAATTAGCAGATCAGTTGTAATAATGTAGAAGCTGTGTGCTCTCTTAATTTCATAAAATATATGATCTCTCTCTATACATCTTGGATCTCAGAAGTAAAAATCCATTCTCCTTCCTATTTCCTGTACACTTGCTTACCAGGGTAACACTTTTAATTATGTAGTTTTACTACATAATTACTACTCTCAATATTGTAAATGACACCCTCTGCCTCCCCCACCCAGTCCTGGACTCAGCCTGTGCTAGTTCAATACCGTGTCATGAGCTGTGATAGTTTGGTCTTGTTTTTTGTTCCTGTGGCAGAAAGTACGGCCTTGAAAGGACACAAGGAAGCTGTTGATGCCTTCCTGGGAAGCTTGTGTTGGCTGCTGCGTACAAATGAGGGAAGGACAGTCCCTGTTTTAAAGAACACTGGTAGATAAGTAGTGTGCCGGGAGAGGTAATAGTTCCCAATAATAATACATGGGGTACCCTTTTATTCTGGTCCCATTCACCAAAGTAAATACATTTTAAAACTTTGGCGATTGTGTTCTATATGCAAAAGAATCCTAAAACATCTTCCGGCACAGAGAAGTGTGGATTTTGCATTTCCATTTTGGGTTGGCATCATTCTACAGCCAGAAATATCAGAAAGCTTCCATTAAAATAGGGGAGTTCTGTTAAATATCTGAACCTACCAATCTCTTTAATCTTTAAACGACAGTTACATCTAACACCCACAATGATACTGCAGTGTTTTGACTCTTCATTCTATAGCTCATGAAAAATCTTTGTCAAACTAGGGTAATGAGAATGGTAACTTTGCACAGGTTCAGCCAAAATCTGCAGACTCATCTTTTTCTATGTAGATTAGATTTCCCACACTGTTTTAAGTGAGTATGTCAGTGTGGACAGGTGCCCTTTTAGGAGTGTGATTTAAAGCATAAAACGTCAGAAGAGATTGAACCCTGGAGGGGAAAAAGGTGGCAGCTCCTGTAAGCTGGAGATACCACATAGTTCATAGAATATAGATGCTTTGTGGCTAATATACATCTTGCTTGGTTACTTCTCTAGAATGAAATACTTAGCACTGCTGACGGGACGAGCTGAAGAACTGCAAATTGATTCTTTGCTTTCAATAGATTGGAATGTTTCTGAAACTAGTGAAATCAAAGCTCTCTACTCGGTGGTTGGTGGTTTTCTTTTTCTTTTTTTTTTTTTTTTTAAACTCCCAGCGCCTGCTCTTGATAATGCTTGTAACAAGGACAGTCCTGCTAACTAATTCATGTTTATTGAATGCAAGAAGATTCAGGAAAGAGGACACAGTAGGACAGTGTTGGGTTTGAAAAATATACATTATATTATAATGAATGTGCAGGAAGACCTTTAAAAGAACCTAGACCATAGTAAAACCATGAACTTTTGAAATCAGAATAGATGTTAGAAGAAAAGAAACCAGAAGGGCATAAGGAGGTCTCCCTGTGTGTGCATAACTCGAATCCAGCTGAAGCCATACATCTTCAAAGAGCTCTCTTAATACAGAAGTGCCTTAATTTTGCAAGAGGTGAGTCTGTTCCTATTAACATCCATGAATATGCAGAGAAATGAAATCCAATTCTAGTATGCACTTGGGGTTATCAGTGGCAGCTCTCTCAAGGTGTTCATGGATGAAATGGAACTCCCTCAAGCAGAAATTCTAGTGTCAAATGAGCTTCTTTTGTTAGTGAGAAGGCAGAAATATCTGCAACAGAGATTATGATTTGTGTTGGCTACTGGAGAGTAAGCCCCCTGGTGACAGCTGGGTTGGGACTCGTCTCATCTAGTCCTAAACATCTCCATCTAAGATAGCAGAAGTAGAGTAATGGTAGGCTTCCTTTGTAGTGCACTAGGCATGCTTTAGCTCACAGTTCTCCAGACTTTTTCTGTGTTTTGTTCCAGGATGAAGGCTTCATTCTATGGAATTCACTTATGATGAAGTAAGGCACATTCTAGAAGTGTCTGTACTGTAGAAGTTTAGTGAAGGAAAGTTTCTGTAGTGAGGCAAGTAGACTGCTCACAATGTTAAAATCCATGTAGGTTTTGTCCCAGGAGAATTTGCACGTATAGATGCTGTAGCTTAAGACATTTTTGGGGGTGTGTGTGTAAGGATTATGTAAAAGACAGCTCTTCTAGAAGATAGTAAAACCTGTTAATAAAGCTAAACCACTTAATCTGTGAGCAGCTATCTCTTTATGGCACTAAATAAGCAGACTGCTTGGAGCCAGACCAGCAAAGAGCTATCATATTATTTGCTGATTTACCATCTTACTAGTAGTTGATGAATACATCTAGCAAGGTGTTGCAATTAAGATACTGTTGCCTGGGAAGAAAGTAGGATAGACTGCTGCAAAGTAAGATAGGCTGTTGCTAAAGATATCGTAAGGCAGGGTATTATGTTCTTTATTGCAGCATTTCCCTGATTTTTTGGCTGTTTTAATACTGTTCTAATTACTAATAATTTTCTTGTTTTCATGAATTCGAGCAGTTTCTATGGATAGGATTGTTCAGCATCTTGGGGGTGGCATTTATTTTTCCCAGATTTCTAGGGTTGGGTTTTTTTTCTATATATTTTTAATTAAGAATGGCCCTAGTCTGGCCCTTGATGCTGTGATTGATCAGTTGAGAGAAAGATGAAAGAAGAGTATTTCTAAGAATAAAATTAGACTGACTTGTCTGTGTGATGTCCTGAATCTTGTTAATCTTGTTAATCACAGGGCATTTTAGATTTTTGTCTCATTAGACTTCATAAATTTGTATTTTTATACACAGTGTGTATAACTAGCGTTAACTTTGAAGTGAATAGGTGTCAAACTCATTACTTTCTCTGGACTCTTTTTGTAAGACATGTTTAGTTTAAGACCTGAAACCTCTCCTTTATCATCACAAGTTAATTCAAAGAGCAAATAAATAAAAAACTTTACATTTTATTTTGCATTAAGTATCATAGGAAACTATTTCATGTGCAGGTACTCAATTAGAGAAAAAGAGAGACCTCAACTGTAGTGAGCATTCTTCATTCCCCAAACTACCTGTGTTCCATATTGCAGAGTTGCACCGACTAGGTCTTCCTTTACAGTGAAATACGCAAAAATCCTCTTTTTGTATTTGAGGAATATGAGTGTTTCTGATGGTCTTTCCTGCTATGCTTTCTTAATGTTTACAGTTTTTAATCTGAATCCTTGGACTGTAGTTAAAGGGAAGGGTTTTAATATAGTGTCATCTTTTCCCATTATATTCATTGTACATGAAATCCTGGCATGTGGTTATTATTGCAGTTAAGAATGGATTAGAACTGAACCTGCAGTCTCCTTTTGAAAGTCTAACGCATTGTAGAGACTATGAATTAAAGAGATGTGCCCAGTTGATTTAAAGCATTAATAGGAAACTGCCGGTCCTCAGGGGCTGGAGATATTTCTAAGCAGAAGCTTGACAGACTAGATTAAAGATAATTGTCTTCCTTATTCTCAGAAAGTTCAGTGAGAAAGTTTCTCATTTGATAGTTTGCCATTGTCACAAAACACGTTGGACAGCAATTTCATATTAACTTGGAGAACTGTTAGCAAAAGGTAAGGACAGAAAGATGGAACTTTCCTTCACAGTACATGTGATAAATGGATATATTCCTCAGAAACATCAAGAAGGTCACGTTCTAATAATATTAAATTAGTGAAGGGAGAAAATAAGCATATAAGTCCCTAATTACCTAGTTAAATTAAAGAGAAGCTACTGGTATACAGAAAAAATAGGGAAACAGATATTTTCATTTATTACACCGACTTCAATAAATGGTCAATTAATCTCAAGAATGATAAAATCACTAAAGTGGAACATACAAGAGGCCTTGCTCAGTGATGTGTATTTAATTTTAACTCAGTTCAAATATGGGATACTCTGTGACTGATAACCCTGTCAGTTTGTGATGAGAGACAGATATATCATTGCATACTTATAACACAAAATCTAGCTCAGTCATAGGAAAAACAAACATTATAGATTAGGGCTGACCAAAATGCTGCTGAAGAAAAAAAGACAAAACCCCAATAACCGCCAAACCTGTCAGCATCTTGAACAATTTTTTTGCTTTTCTGGCAAATCTTAAAGTGTGAGGGTAACCAATTTACTGCCGATATTCAGTTGAACCTCTGAGAAATGGCTTTTCTCTTGACTTGAACTCCAATGAATTTATATAGTGGTATGAATGAGTTTGAAATTCTGCTGCTTCACTCATATCTACAAAGGTAAACTCAGACCTCTGGGTAATAAACGCCAAATATCTTTCAAGGAATGTGAGGTACTAGTACTGAACATTGATAGAAAAAGTCAGTGTTGAAATATCACAAATATTTAGCATTCTGTCATGAAAGAGAGAAATATTACTTAGGCTCTGATGCAGGTATAGGATTAAATGGGACTGATTCCTTTCTGGTTCAAAGACTTCATATAGTGGTTATTTCAATTTCAAGTAGTTCCTTTCCTCAACCTAGTTAGTTATCTGAATGACTAAGCAGGGGGTTATTCATAAGCAAAATATTTTGTGCCTGTTATGTATGAAAATACCCAGTATCTGCATAATCTGCAAAGTAATACTTTTAATTTTTTGTGTACAATTATGAGTTTTGCTTGTAAAGTGAGTTGAAAACACCAGCTATTTTATAATGTATATGGCCATGTGATTTGTCATGTGAGAAACAGCAGGGGAAGCTTGCATCTGGCCTAACAGATGGTCTGTCAAGCAATAATAGAAAAATGTGTATTTAGAAGAACCCTGGTTCTCTCATATTCCCTGTGTCCAGTATGCTTTGTCAATTTTTTTGAGAAAAGTTAATGTCTTCAGAGCAAGTGAGCAGTCGTGCCACTACAGCGCAGGGTATTTAACAACTCTATGTGCAGCAGAAGTTCAGAGAGAGGAAATAATCTGATAGCAGGGGCATTAACTTCAGTCTTGAAAGACTTTGGGTCAGTTACCTCCTTCACATCTGACTCTAAGCAAATCATTTTGGGACTGTAGTCATATAGGTTCAAAATGACAAGTTTAGCTCCTCAGAACCTCTCAGCTGCCGTAGGTAAATTGCACAGGCATATGGGTATCTGGTCCCAGCAGAGCCATGCCCATTAAATCCCCTTCAGTCCCAGGGACAAGGTTTTTCTCCTTTTCTTACACCTGTGATCTGATAGGTGTTCAAACCCTTTAGCAAAATGGTTCACTCTTGGTTTGAACTATTCTGCAAAATTCTTAAACATTTATTGGAGTAGGGAATGACATTTAGGTCAGAGGAGTGCCCCAGTCACCGATCTATATAGTCATTCTCCTTCTTTTACTGACAGAGCATTATTTGTTACACAAAGTATAGCAACTTCAGCTGTAAGGCTAGACAAACCCATTTTGTAAGCTGGTGGCCTTATTAAAGACACACAAAAATGAAGTGGTGTGGTACTTGGCATTGCATCATCTATGTCTTTATCCGACTAGCTTTTCTGTATTTCACTTCCATTTACCGAAGTGAGGACATGGCTCAAACCTCATTGCACTGGTGACGCTGCCACTGACTGCCGTGGGCTTTTGTTAAGAGCTTTGGTTCACTCAGTCAAGTTAAAGTCCTGGGTTGGCTTCAATTTTAATTTTTTGGCTCAGTTTTAGGTCCAGTCCATTATTTTCATGTTTTTATAAATGATCTGGACACAGGAATCGAATGTACAGTAAGTTAGTTTGCTGATGATATTAAACTAGAGGAGCTGTGGACTCCCTCGGGGGTAGAGACCTTACAGAGAGATTTGGATAGACTAGAGAGCTTGGAAATCACCAATCATATGAAATTTAACAAAAGCAAGTGCCAGATTTTCCACCTGGGATGGGGTAATCCCAGTTGTATGTACAAACTGGGGCATGAAAGGCTGGAAAGCAGCCCCACAGAAAGGGATCTGGGGGTTTGGGTTGATGGCAAGTTGAATATGAGTCAACAGTGTGCCCTGGCAGCCAAAAGGGCCAACCAAAAGGGCTAGCTGGTTGAGGGAGGTGATTGTCCCACTCTACACTGCACTGATGCGGTCCCATCGCTGTACTGTGTGCAGTTTTGGGTGCCTCAATACAAGAAGGACATCAAACTATTAGAGTGTGTCCAGAGGAGAGTGACCAAGATGATGAAAGGTCTCAAGGGCAAGACTTATAAGCAGCAGCTGAGGTCACTTAGTTTGTTCAGTCTGGAGAAGAGAAGGCTGAAGGCGACCTCATCACAGTCTACAACTTCCTCAAGGGGGGCAGTGGAGAGGGAGGTGCTGATCTCCTCTTCCTGGTGACCAGTGATAGGACACGAGGAAATTGGGATGAAGCTGCACTGGGGGAAGTTCAGATTGGTCATTAGGAAAAGGTTCTTTGCTGAGAGGGTGGTTGGTCACTGGAACAGGCTCTCCAGGGGAGCGATCAGGGCATCAAGCCTGTCAGAGTTCAAAGAGGGTCTGGATGATGGTCTTAGTTGTATGGTTTAGTTTTAGGTAGTCCTGCAAGAAGCAGGGAGTTGGCCTTGATGGTCCCTTCCAACTTGAGGTATTCTATGATTCTGTAAGTGAAGAGGCAATGTTTGGCCATTTTGATGAATTTTTCTTTAGCCCTTTGGCTGGGAACAAAACGTCCTCCCTTGATTATATGGTAATTAGAAGTGGGACTATGATAACTTCAGAATCTAAACGAAAAAGCGTTTTGATGGGAAAAACTCCCTCCCATCACACAGCAGAAACATAAAGAAGAAAGGACAATCCACACCATTTGAAAATAATAAAGTAAATAATCATTATGAAGTTGCCATACATGCAGCTAGACCTTTGTAATTGATAACTGTCTAGAACCAACTCCTGTAAAGAGATGCTTTGTTTTAAGTATGACAACAATATTTTTTGGTAAAATTAAAGAAGGGAGTGTTGAAATCAGATATGTAATGAATGACCCAATATTTACCTCTTTCTATTCAAAGTAGAAGCTAACTGGCCCTCTTCAATACAAGCACTTAGCAGTATAGCATGGCAGCAAACCCAACAAAACCACATCTCAACCCAGATGCTATAATGTGAACATGATTCTTATCCCAGGGAAAGGGTGAGAAAAAAGAATGAACTCTATGTTACAGGGAGCATTACTTGTCACTTACATACATTGCATTATTGTCTCCCTAGATGATATTTAGGTGCTATGGTGGCAGCAGCAGTATAAAACCCATTTGAAACATAAGAACCACAGAATCAAGACCAAGAAGACCTGGCTCTTGTGCACAGCATCACTAGTCAAAGTCTGATTCTGTTTTATTGCAGTTATAGGAAAACATTGCTAAGAATAAGAGTATTTGGTTAAATTAGTTTAATACCAGATCTATCATTGCTCATTTACTTTGCATAAATAAAAAAGCCCCTTTCCTCAGACTGCTTTTTCATCATTCTCTTAGCAAGAATGCAGAAGAGAATTTTCTGTGTTTGACTCTATTGTTTGCTAATTTGGCTAACTATAGATACATTTTCATTGAACTTTTTGGGTAAGATTTCAGGGCAGCATTACTACTGTGAGTAGTTATATGTTTAAGGTTATATTACACACCATTTGCTTTTGAAAGATGTGTATGATTTGAGGAAAAGGGAATTCTTTATCTTTTATCTTAATATTGTTGATATTTATAATTTATGTTAATCTACCCTCAAAATTAATGACCTTTTAGGTAATTTACATGACTGTTTGCTTTCCTTTCAATTCTGGGAACTTGTGGGGAATCAATCAGTACTGAAAACTAAGAACCCAGCCAGCTTAAAAAGAGCACAAGCTTTTTAATTATACTGCTTTTCACATGTTTAGTTTTATTATGTATCATGAAATTAATGGAGATTGTTAACTAGCCTGCCAAGACAGATGCTATGTGGTTAACTGTGTTATAAAGAAATAATATCAAATTATATCTGTCTTGTAATTTTTTAATGGTTTTGCCCTGTGAAGTTTACTACCCTATTAAATCTGTAGGTTAGCCTTTGTTAGGAGACTTTCATAAGATTTCCGAAGTAGATGGCTGGTAGAAGAATTCATCATATAAAACAAACACATCTCAGAAATTCATGGTTATAATTTAGTTTATAGGAGGAGGGAATCATGAGACATTTTTCTTATTTCCACATTCAGATTAATAGACATACTCTCCTAAATTATGTTTTTCAATTTCAAAGGCATAATCAATACACTTAAAAATATTTGAAATATATTTTATCCATTGCATAACAGCTCAGCTTTTTACTCTTCCCTTTTAAACAACCTGGTAATAACTCATGCTGTGTAGATAGTGATTTACATTAAACAATAATAATGGAAATATATAAACCAGGAAAATGCAATTATTTATATGAAAAGCAATAAGGAATATTATGCTTGTTAGACTCATTTTCTATGGAAACAAAGTATATGGGATTACATTGTCTCCACATATGTCCCTCTGCCTCTGCTTCCTTACTCAATGGCTGATTTCAAGCAAACTGGATGGTATGGTTCAAAGATACTAAATTCCTACGATTTCAGAGAGAAAATTTCTCTGAGATACTCTACTACTGAGAGAAACAATGCAGCAGGATCTTAAATTTATTGGACATCAGAAAGAGATGTTACAAATCCCACACTGGGAAATGCTTCAGCTGGGCTTTATTCTTTTTTTAGGTGTCAACAAATCCACTCCACCATCAAAGTTTGTCTTTGACATAGATTATTTTTTATATAATGGGTTCATGCCTCAGATTTTGTGTACTTCTACTGAAAAGCCATTTGATTATGAGACACAGCTGTGTTGCAGAGCAGGACTTGGGAGGTCTAGTGCTTGCAGGAAGTATTTTGCACTAATTGTTTTGCGAGTAATCTTCAACCTGCAGTAAGCTTGTCTAGGTTCTTGTTGACACTCATAGTGATTGTCCTCTCTTTATACTAGCTGTTTCTGCTGCTTGGGCTAAATGAGACTGTTTGCAAGCAAGGGCTGTATTATTTATTTATCCAGGTATTTATCCAGCTCCGTATGACTGGTTCCTTGTTAAAGAACGGTACAACACTAAGTAAAGCACTTTTCCCCTCATTAAAGTATTTTACGCCAAGATCTAGGAGTTTCTAGCTGTAATCCTGGCTTGCTATATACTACAATAGTCTGGCAGGAGCACTAGTTGAACTGGGGCTTTTGAACTGTACTGAACAAGCCCCGGCAATTTCAGTAAAAGTAGTAACCACAGCTGTTAGCAGAGTCACAAGGCTTTCAGTTTAAGCCCAGGTTTCTGAAGAATACTTAGGCACATACTTTCCATTTTTCGCAACGAAAATTAGATATCTAACTGCCTTTGAAAGAATAGGCCTTTATTTTTTTATTAATTCAAGGGGCCATCCTAACCTTCCTTCCTCTTGTGATTTACGCCTATGATGCATTGAGGATATTTTATATTGTTTAAACAATAAAGACTTTCTTTCTACTACCAGAAACATCAGGATCCTGGGCACTGATTACACATCATGTTGCATCAAACAAAATGTTGTTATCCTTTGTCAGGTAAAGAATAGAGATCATTTCATCTGTTTACTCAAAAAGTGACAGACATCACCATTGCCATTTTAATTGTGATTTTATTTACATTTTGGAAGTGCCTGGAGACCTCCGTTAGTGTCAGTGTGCCTTTATGCTGTGTGAAAAGAACAACAAAGACACAGTCCTTATTCCAGAGAGCTAATGAGTTGAGAAACTGCAGAATACCACGACATTTTTATGCATACTTATGTCTGAATTAATATTACCTAGATTTAAACACTTTATGGGTTGTATCATCCATTGTTATTTTAGCAGGATGAACAGTGGCATGATAGATTTGCCATTATCGAGATAAAGATGAAATTATTGAAAGTTCTTTTGTAATCAATTATTTTATTTTGTCAAAACTTGACAGATAATGCTCCTTTTTTCTTTTTCTTTCTGATGATTGGATGCATGACTAAAGCTATTATAATCCATAGGTGGACAGAGGAGAGGAAACTATCAAAATAGTGTATTCGTGACTGGAGAGCTTAAAAACAGTAGCCATAAACCAAGTTGTTAATCTACTTTACAAGAAACGCATGCATATCTCATTCTGTGAGGAAAGATACTTTTATCACTCTCGCAGAAGTCATAAATCGTGGTGAAAATCTGTTATGAAAATACAGCCCTGCACAGTGGAAAAAGAAAAAAAACCCCTTGTTACATCTGAAGGCTGAGAAGAAATTATGTTGGAATTATACAGAGCTCTTCTTGAGTGCCAAAGAAGAATTGAAAGAAGCAGGAGCTCAACCCACATTTAAGATACATCTCTGGGGTTCCTGGGTTGCCTTGGTCAGCCTGTACTCCTTTTCTTGTCTCCAGCTCGCCCTGCAGTTCACTCAGCGCTGTCTGTTGTGCAGCTCATGTTGAAGATGTTCTGGCAGAGTGTCTCCGCTTTTGGCTTTTCTTGTGTGTTCATTTTTTATTGACAGGAGTTGGAGAGGAAAAAGGGGATGTAGAGGGCAGGATGTAAAGAAGAGAGAACTTCGAAGCTGCTGTGGGACAATTTCTTGTATGCAAGATCTGTGGTGTCTTGGTGACCTCCCTTGCACCTTCTAGAAGTGGACAGGGAAGAAGTCAATACCATCAGTGCAGAAGGCTGAGGAAAAGAAATATTTTAGGCTGGCCAGGAGGAAAAGAAAATCACTGTAACCACTGATCAAGTGATATATGTCCCTCCCTCTGGCTATATCTGTACCAGTAGCTTCAACAGTGTAAGGGAATGCACTTGGGCAGTTGAGTTTGATCAGCTGCTAGAGGAGTCACTGATTATGGTTTCAGACTGTACCAACCAGTACCTGTCCCTGCATGTAGTTTGGAAATTGGTGTAGATGCAGAACCATTCCCGTTTGGCAGTTTGCATTGAAGGGGAAATTCAAATTGTAACTGCTCAGCAATGGTAGCTTGTGACCAAGGAATGATCTGGCATGGAGGTCAAGAAGGCCCAACTGCAGATTCCAAAGAAGGAAGGACTTGTCTGTCATGGAGTGAAGTGTCCCCTGCTGATGAGATAAGAAATAGCTGCAGCACTGTCTTGTGGCAATCCTGCAATGCAAGCGCTCAAGGGCCACCCTTGGGCAGCAGAGGGGGCGCTGGGAGATGAACTCAAAGCCTGGCTGAGGCACCTGAGGTTCACAGGATTCGTTCCGGATGTAAGGATATAAGGATGTGCAGTGCATTGTTCATTTTTTTTAATATATATATATTTAAGCACAAACGTGTTTAATTCATCTCAGGGGATACAATAAATTCCCCAACAGTATGCAGTCACCCTATTTTAGAGGCTGCAAATTCAGTGATGCTAATTGGGTTATCACAGGCCAAGGCATATTCCCAGATGTGATTAATTTTCATGCGTACATATAGCTCGTGTGTACAGCTTTGTAGCTCTAGTTCTTATTTCTTTACCTTAAAATGCAGCACTTTTGTACTTCCAGCTCTGGAGGCTCATGATTTGTTGGTGCTTTCCTGCCTGATCAAGCAAGAGCTTGCTTGAACCTGGTGTGGTTGTCTGTCTGACAACACTGAGAAGAAAACATACTTTTTTCCTGCTGGCAAATGGACCACGGAGAGGGAGGTTTTCTGGTTCTGTCCCTTGCTGTCTGATCTATGTAGTTGGCTAGAGGTTCTCTAATGAGAAGGAATAGAATAATGTATTCTCCCTGCAGGTGATCGTAGTCTGTACTTGGATGGGTCCTGTTGCTGCTGCTCACTCTTGGTGCTGATCCTGACAGTCAAGAGGTGACTGTCCCAAGTGGTTTTCCTGACCTTTTAGAGGGGTTGCTGTTGTTATTGCAGTGGTTGAGGAATAAGCACTGTGGGGTTCCCAGCACTGCAGTCCACAGATACCCTCTTTCCATTTGTGTTCTGAACTGGCAGTTACAAGCTTTGATTCACAATCTCTGTTTCATTTGGCTGTATAGTAGGTGGATAGTAGCTGAAAAGGTGAGTCGGGGCTGGCAACATCTAACTGAAGCTAAACTTGCCAAGCATCATAGGTTGGCAGCCTCAGTTTGTTCTGTGGCCTCTGCCTGGTGTGCAGCAGTACGTACCCGTCCTTCAGGGAAGATCCTCAAATTACATTTAGTTCTTACTGTCATAGAAATTGATAGGAAGCCCGCATGAGGAAATGTTAATTTATAGAGAAGGAAACCTGGAGTAAAAATTTTACAAAATTTTCACTTTAAACTGATGTTCAAAAATGAAATGACAATTTACATCCTGTCTTGACAAAACTCTCATTCTTTGTCAGGTCTTTGGTTTAAAGATCTTGGGTGATATTTATTGTAGAAGTGTTGATTTCTGTGCTGATTTAAATAAACCCCTGCAAATTCTTCAGATTTTTTAAAAATTACTTCCAAATACTCTAAAAAGTACTTATAAAATACTGGCTTGGAGTAGAAATTTTCTCATGGCAGAAAGCTCTATTTCCTCCCAAACAGTAATTATAGCCAAATAATTTTGTTGTCATCTGATTAGCCACTGATGAATGTATCTGGTGTAAATGAAGCATTTTTCACATCATCTGTATCATATACAATCATAGTCTGATTTGAAGACATTATTTTTAGGCATATTTTAGCAGTAGCATACAGTCAAATTACAAAGGCAATTATGTACCTCTTGCACTTAGTCATAATCATTTTGTATAAACACTGTATCACAAACTGCCATAACCACGGCATCTTACAATTTTTTCAATTAGTAATTTCCCCTTTTTATATCTAATATCTAAAGTTGTGCACTGAGAAGCATTCATAATATGTGAAAAGAAACAATCTGTTTTTTGCGTGTCGATATATAGAATATTTACATTATTCTGTGATGACCTCCCTCCCTCTGTGTGTGAAATAACATTTCTCAGTCATGGTCCTAAGGGTGTAAATCAAAACAGAGTCAGCCTAAAAAGGGCACTTTTCATCCTCAAATACATAAAATATGCATGTTAAATTAAAAAGCTTTGGGATTCATGAATTATTGTAGCCTGGGGTTAGTAATAATTTATATCTTATGAAATTACTCTGATAGTTATTCATGGCAGTACTCAACACTAAAGCATACATACCACAGTACCAGTGCAATGCATAGACTACATCACAGATTACTTAAAAAGGAAAAAAAAGCAAATTTTTACCTGATGTACATCAATCCAGCTGTCTTGGTTCCCCCCAACTAAAGGTCAAGCCCAGGTTTTCAGTCAGTGTCTAGCATGCACTGGGAGTACAATATCTCGTGGCAAAAGCTAGATGTGTAGGGGAAGCGTGGGGTGCACGATGGGCTCTTTGATTCCTTACATATATAAGGAATCAAATCAATCATTTCTTTGCACTGGCTTACCACTGCATTTTTTCCTGCTTCCAGCTTCTGCAGACATACCGCCTATTTTATCCAGGAGGGAAAATTCAGACAGGAAAGTGAAGGTGCTGTGGAAGATTTCACGTTTCTCTTTTTTCATCTCTGGTACTTTAGCTACATGTCCATTAGGAAATTTGCACTGCCAGCCGCAACGGAAACAGATTTATACAGTGAAGTTTGGTAGGGGCATAGGAGAGACAGTAAATATGATTCTGCAGTCAGAGTCTGGGATGGTCCGCAGTCACAGCAATGGCAACAAGCCTCATAGGATCACTGTCATGACACAGTGATGATCCTGGAGGCTGCTGGAGAAGTATTGCACCAAGCTTTGTACACTAAAAGAAAGATACATTAAATCTTAGCAAAGCTGAAATGCTTGGAAAATGAGAAAAAAAATGTGAAATTGTGAAGGAAGCATGTATTATTCTGGAGGATATTTTAAATTTATATTTTCTTGTATCTTTTTGGGAAAACTTGAAGGTAATGCTTGATACATTATCAGCACTATGACTTAGCTTGTCGTGTAATAACAGTAACAACTTGCAATAAAAGTTCAGGGAAAGACATACAATCCTTATCACATGATATCAACATTCTTAGATGCCTCAGTTAAATAAGGGGCAGAAATGCCATGTCTGTGGAGACACAAAGAACAATTCAGACCTTAGGTCACTTAGACCGTTCTCTGGAGGTCTCCATTTTATTTCTAAAGGTTGTGCAGAGACCTTCAATAACTGGGTTACCATGTTATGCACGTCATTGATCCGCCTGCTGGTAGGAGAGAAGATCCATGCCAAAAAGCCTGATTTTTTGTTCATTTTTTAGAAACTTGTTTGAAGCTCTTTTACATCATACATAAACTGTCATATATTCTTGACTGGAATGATTGTGTTAGCTCCTGGCTCCTAAGTGTATGCTAGGACTGTGGTAACTGGCTTGAAGGTATGGAGCCATTATAATACAAGGGTAAGGACAGCATCACCATTCTCTGAAGTACTGGTAGTATTTAAACACAACTTTCCAAAATAATTTTATAAATTTCAAGTATTTTATACAATTTATTTTTCAGTTTCCTGTATGGAGGGAAATGTATTGAACATAGTATTTTGAGACTAGTTTATAGAAAGCTGTCTTTCAGCCTACCTATTTTGCCAGCTGAAGGGCCAGCTGTCCTGGATGAGTTGCATGGTGAAGAACGTCCCATCAAAGGGAGTGTGTCCCTTTGGGTAGACTGGCTTGACCCCACCGCTCCCCTTCTGCCAATACACTGTCAAGGAGTAGAGTAACAGAATTTTTTAGGTTCCTCCCCTATCCTTGTGTAGTTGGGATAAAGTACAATGGGTTGATTCATTTTACAAAGCTTCTCTATATTTTTCCATTCCTTTTTGGGGGTCAACTGTCAAAGTTAGTACTTGTTTGAGGGGGGGATAAACCAGAGGGCCTTCAGAGCTCCCTTACAACGCAAATAATTATATAACTTCTTTTGGAGACAAATTTCAAGAAACGGTGTGTTTTTAATCCTTGAGTGTGGTCATTGCTTGTGGTCACGTTAGCATGCTAACTTCCTCTCTGCTCTTAATTAGCACACATGGCTGACTCAGTCCTCATATGTTGTGACACAGCATAGACTGGGGTCATTTACACCAGCACCAAATGATTGAATTGCTACTCTTAATAAACATTTATGAATTGCCACAGTCACAGCATCCATACAAGAATAGGTGACAGGGCTGAGTTACTGTACTCCAACTATTTGGTAACTATTGTAAAATTTAACATAGATGCAGAATGATTCAGCTGTCCAGAACATGAGCTAAAATGCAAATAATATCACAAGTTAGACTGGTTTTGAACAGAGGCTTGGAGACTGGTTTGTGAGGTTGTCTATATGACATAGGGGTAATATATATTATGGGTTTTATGCCATTTTAAGAAACTTAAATGCTCTTTTGGAGTTCCTTGTCTTAGAGGTGATGTGTTGTTCTGAATATGGTAATATGAAATGTGTCTACCTGACAAATTTTTCTTTCTAATAAGAGTGGTACACTGAAAAATTGTTTCAGTTTTCTGATACATTCTAAAAGGTTTTTACAGATAATTATCAAACTGCTTCAAAATGATTCTTAAAATTTTAATTCAATATTAATTTTGAATTAATCTTTTAGAATTCCCAAGTAGAATGTTTTGCTTACTTTTTGAATTTCTTTTAAATTTCTTAAAATTGAGATTGTTTAAGAATGAAAATGCTTGTTACACAGCTTGCTATGACAATTATTTTTCCAGAATTAATTTTATCCCAACCATTTTCTGTGAAAACATTTTTATTGAAAAACTTCATAAACAAAAGAATTATCTAGGTTAATAAAGGCCAAGGGAGTTTTATTTTTATTTCATTATTACTGATATCGATCATTACAGGTGTCATTCATCCATCTGAATCCTGATTTTGTAACATGCCATAGAATTTTCTAGACATATATTTGGGCCTAACCTGAGAAAAATATCCCTGACACAGAACTGATATATCAAAAGTATCAAAAAATATAGCAAAAATATATTGAATACAGAACTTTTCCAAATCTTTCCAGAGTCCTGGAAAGAGATCTGAGACCACTTTTCCCATTGTAGAAGTCATGCAGCACCTTGCAGGACTGAGCTTTTAATCAGGTTTTCCACAACGTATGACTTAATGTTCCATGTCAGGATATTCTAATAGTTATGCTCTTTGAAGTCACATTAAATAAATAACCGGGGAAGAAACACAGCTGTCACAAATGCTTGGAAGAGGACAAGAATCAATTATCCCCATTAGCAAATGAGGGTTGAAGAGGAATTGTTTTAAAACTATAAAGGAAATATGTAGGTTAAATATTATGTAAAACATTGATAGAAATTAACTGTAACAAGCAATTTAAGGAGGAGGGAGGGGATGAGCAAGGTTAGGAATCTTCTTTTTGGAATGGTTAGTTTAATTATCACTGACAGTATGGAGGAAATGAACGTATTAATGACCAACTAAAGGTTTATCCTAGTCCAAATTATTCTAGAAATTCTCTTGTGACTGTAGCAAGTGTGTATACACTTCTCTCTGTTGAGCTCAAAGTCAGTGATGAGTAATCTTTTCATTTCTCAAGAAGCTTTCAAGGGCAAGAAAGGTATGAGCCAGAGGTTGTGCGCATTTTTCACCAAGATTTAACCTGGACTAACAGCATGAGTCTCTAAAGAGCAGCAGTCTGCCTGCTAGTCCTCAAAACTAAAGTAAATAATGTATAAATGACATTCCATTTGATCTTTTCCATGCTCTGTGACTATACATTACCACTAACAAATTTCATGTACTGTCATAGAACCAGAGCTGAATTTTGTGTGACTTTTGATAGATAGCATCCCATATTTTCTTCCACAGAATGTGCTGAATGTGCTTCCCGTCTGTCTTCCACCACAGACTTCTTTCTTTGTTGCACATGCAACTCCTCCTGTTTAACCAGGGAACTGACTAATAGTGTCTAAAAATAACTGCATTGCTGTTCCCATTAATTCACAATATATACCTTAGAAAGCATCCCGTCTCTTAAAAAACAGAAGCCAACCCAAAAGTTTAAGCAGAACATATCTTTACGCAAATCATTTTAATGAGAAAACACCAGTCCTTGCTGGAGCTAAGGCTTAGATTATGCATTGGAAAGACAGATTAGGCCTTTCTGCAGCTTTTTTGAGCATAGCCATACAGTTGGAAGAATATGAAGAAAAAAATTGTGGACCAATATCAGTCTGAATCAGAGCCTCAAACCCACATTTTTCATGCAGATTGTGTGGCAAGATTCTGCTGTGTCCCACTGTGTAGATTCATTCATGGCTCACTGCCATTTATTACACCAGAGACCAGAGTTTGCAAATGCATAGCCTCCTACCTCTCCTTTTGCTGAGCACGGAAACATGGAAAGGATTAGTTGAAGGAATGCAGGCAAAGGTCTTCTGATGATTCTCATACAAAGCCTCAGTTTTCACTCCCAGAAAAGTTGGTGCCCAGCTTCCACAATTATGAAGCAAGCCTTTCAAGTGAAAGCTGAGTATGAATTATGAAATCGCTCATTTCTGCTTTTGCAGAGAGGCTGATACCATAGCTTCAATTTGCAAATGATTGCACTTGTACACATATATCTTCACCGATTCTGGGAATGTATATGTCACCTCACCTAATTGTAGGTGCTTAATGTGTATGGTTGGTTTGCAGTCTCTGGAAAGAGAGGTCATCCCTTTCCCAGAAAGGATGTTGGGTAGTCAGTGGGTGGCGTCTATCCTTCTCTTACAATATACAATTAACCTAGCCAAATTTCAGTTTACACTGAAAGAAAAGAGAAAGATTCCTTTTTTTTTAAAAAAAAAATTATTTTAATGCTTGTAAGGCTGTCTATCAGCAAGCTTTGTATATTCATCTAAGAGCACTGCAAGTATTATCTGGATAATGAAGATGGTCATAAATCAGTCCAGTTTGTTTGGGAAAATTTAATGTAAGTAATTTAGCCTTTGAGGGGAGAGGTATTGTCTGGAAGCATAGGAAATCTATGCTTTTCATCAGTGTGAAGAAAAATCTGTTTTTTATATAAAACCTGTGAGAATTGGGTACACAGAGTCATAGAATTGTCTAGGTTGGAAGGGACCTTTAAGATTGAGTCCAACCATCAACCTAACAGTGATGAAACCACTATGCATGTTGTGCTAGATATTGTATGACACCTTACAGAAATAGATTTAGGTGTATATAGAGGTGGATAATTTTTATTTGGAAGATCTCTCAGAAATAGGCCACTTAATGTAATTTTCAGTGGGAGGTCTTGTAAACTGTCTCTTAGTCACTTGCTAATTTTCTTACAATGTTATAATAATAAAAATAATAATTATTTAGTATACAGCACATTTCATTTTCAAAGTGCTTTTGCAGTACTAATTAATCCTCACTGTGAGGTTTAATGGTGCATACCAGAGAATTATATCCTGGCTTAATGCCAATTGCCAATCAACTGACAAGATTCTAATTTCAGAAGTTTTCCTAAGAGGAAAAAAAGCATAATTTAAATTAGCCTGGACAGCAGCAGTTTGTATGGAGAGAATTCATAGGTCTTTGGAGTGCTCTGAATGTCTAGATGCTTGGTTTAGGGGTGAAATTATGAAATTCCAAAGAGATAGCAACTTCAATTTTAAAAACAATTATACTAAGAATAGCTAAAGCTACTTAAAAAAATCTGTTTAAAAGATACACTTAACAGAGTTTCCTGATTATTTAGGGATCATTAATACCCAGATCCACCATTAGTTGAAAATAGATAAGGATTATTAGCTGTACTTCACTTGTAGGAAAACATAGGTACATGGTCCAAACCACTATGGCAGTAGGGCACTTTGCTTCACATTATATTTTCTCCTCTGGCAAAGCTAGCACAAGGATTTTCTACCCTCTGCTGGTGCCTGCACTGCACACTGGTTCATTATAATAACCTGAGTCTGTAAAAACACTGCCACAAAATATCTTTCCTTCTCCTCCCCCACCTCCAACATCCAAAACTGCGAAAGAAATTAAAAATTGTTAGTTTTGTCTGCTGTCCAGTTAAACTAGCAGAAGTGGAGAGTGATTCATGAGGATGGTGAGGCTATTGTAAATAGCTTCGCTGCCTGAGGAAAGAACATGGATGCATAGCCTGAATGTAAGGTTACAGACTGAAGATAAAGAATTTCTGACTTCTGGGTCTGTATTGCAAACTCTGTTATTTTCAAGACATACACTGTATTGGGCTGGCTCAGATACTCCTTGTTGATGCAATTTTCTGGTATGTCAAAGCCTTTCACTCTGTGTCACATTCTGGTAAAGGAGGATTTTGGTGTACTGTGGTTGGCTCCCTAAGTGATTTTTTCCTACGCTATTTCATTTTATTCAGCTCATTCCGGTGGAGGAAGAAATCAGACTTTGTTAGTTGTGAGAGCTGTGATTCTCCAGCCAGCCCTAATACTTTATGTTGAGAAATACCTGCAGAAATCTTCCTCAAGAGGTTGACAAAGCTTGTTTAATTTCCAGTGACATTTTTACAAGTGTTTACATAATGTACAGTAGTTTCATTTGTTTAATGCAGCCAAGAAGCTGGAGAGGCAATTTTTCTAGCGTGATGTAATCAGGAGTGCCACTGCTTTTTCCTTGGGGAAAAAGAAATCCTAGCAAACGTATGTACTGCATTAAAGGCTTCAGAAACATGAATTACTTGACAGATTGTTGCTCTCTAGCCTGTAAATACATTTAGAGTATTTTTTAAAGATATATTAGCTACCTGATAGAATGTAATAACTCCAAAGGGTTTTCCTTCAGTGTATCACATATAGATACAGTTAGGGTCCTTAAAATACAACAGAAAATAATATATCCTTTAGCCAAAGGGAAAGGAACAGCTGCTTCAGAGGTGTTGCAGTTTGTTTTATTCATGCTGGTAAATCAACATTTGGCTTCTTTAGAGCTGCAACCAGGAAAGTGTCAACAGCAATGTTTTCACCATAGCAGTTCAAAACATGTCTTCGGTAGCAGAGGTAGGACTCACTTGAGTAAATGATGTAATCTGAAACTCAGTTGCCTGCATGAGAGCGAGGTGTCCACATTCCCCTTATAGTCTGTTGAAAGACAGACAGGAAACTTAGGAAGTGATTCTTCTAACCCTATGCTTATGATAGATCAGATGTATCATGTCCTAAAATGTGTGTTTCCCTCCAATGACGGTAACCGACATTACCATTACAAGTAGCTCCAAAGCTGCAGATAACAAAATTTAGTTATGGTGAAGCCCACCCCAGGTAAACTTGTGTTTCCTGCATCCTTTCCAGTGCCTGCAGAATGTAACTGGATTAGTAAGCGTGTCAAGCCTCCATCAGTGTAAGGCAGAATGGCTAATTACCTGGAGACAAAAGCTTGCCTCTGAAGAGTGGTGTTTTCCTTATACAATACTATCTGAAACAGAGGTAAGAATCATCCTGTCAAGGTTCTGCATGAATAGGGGCACTGTGCTGTTCCCTGAACTGTGTCCTGTTGTTGTGTCCTGAGGCTGTGCTGGTGTGGTGTGTTGACCTTGGCTGGTTGCCACATGCCCACCAAGCCACTCTTTCACTTTCCGTCCTCAGCAAGACGGGGGGAGAAAATCAAATTAAAAACTCATGGGTTGAGATAAAGGCAATTAAATGACAAAAAGCAAAGGCTGTGTGCAGAAGCAAAGCAAAACAGAAAAAAAGGAAAAAAGATTTATTC
>RSEF01000003.1:19553397-19564964 GCA_003993805.1 Himantopus leucocephalus
ACATTTTAAGAGTTTCTCAACTTTTAGGGTAAGTCCAAGGTTTCGACTTCACCTGACACCTCTATAACCCTAATTACTGTTCTGAACTCAAATGTAAAAGGAGTTGGGAGAGATAAAACTCTCTTTTATTTTGACTGGTGTCTGATAAATACTGACCATAATCTGTTGACTATTCCAATTCTGCTCTCTTAGGTATGTGCCGACCTATTGTAACTTTAATAGACGTGTATAATTCCAAGATAAAAACAGACAAATAAATCCGTACTATGTAATTTCCCCAGAATTTATTTTCTGTATCAATGCTGAGGATACCAAGCACTAGACTCATCAACAGAAACGTTGCCTGGACTATCCACTTGACTGCCAAAAGCTGCTTTAATCTCTCTTCTAAGAGAATATTTTCTTTTTGCTTCTTCATGGTAGTTATATTTCAGATCCTCCGTTTTTTCAAAAAAGTTTTAAAGAAAAAAAGTAAAGGCTTCCTAGTTCTCAGCTTTTTTTTGTTTCTTCCTATGAAAAAGAAGGAAGGAATACCACCTTTATCCAGAACTTAGGAAATCCACGTCAAGAACAGCTTTTTTTTCCTTTTTCTTATGAGGCTAAGTGATAAGACAGTAAGCATGTTCTCTAAAGACATAAAAATTACCCATAAACAGCACATTCAGTAAACCAAAATAGGTTTCATGAACATAATGTTTAGAAATTAACTTTGTCATTAAATATTAGTTTAGATGATAAACAGGTCTTTCTAGCTAACCATACCTTTACTTATTATCTTGCCTAGGAGGATCCACGCGATTCAGCTTTAATTGATGATTTTCTGACTCTGAGGTTTTGAAAGGTATCTGGAGGTCAGCTACTTCTGCCATTAGCGTGTCTTTTTTATCCTTTCTTTATGTCCTGCAAAAGTAATGATAATTTGTTATGAAATTTAAGGTCATAAAAATCAATGACCCGAATACTCTTGTTACGGCAATTCTGCATCTGTTCAGAGCAGGGACACACACATCTCCCCGTTCCAGTGAGGCAGGCTTCAGAGACCCTCTTCAAAGCGGTCTCTCTCTGCGCACAAACTGCCCCCACAAGTCCTTCTCTGTTTACAAAGAACAGATCCAGCAGGGCACCTTCCCTAGTCGGCTCCCTCACCAGCTGTGTCAGGCAGTTATCCTCAACACACTCTAGGAACCTCCTAGACTGTTCACTCTCTGCTCTGTTGTATTCCCAGCAGATATCTGGGAGGTTGAAGAAGCCATTGTGAGACTTCTCCCAGCCGAGAGTTTTGGTTCCTCCTCCTCCTCAAGAATAAGCAGGAGTTCCCTTAGATGCACTGTCCTCTTACTGCTGCTAATGACAGTACCACTAATTCCAAAACATTACTTCATCCTGGGGCCAAAGCTCAGCCTGCTCAGATCTTGAAAGACTGCCTCAAATCTCTGCACCCCATATCTCTCCAAGCTTCTCTCAGCCCCCCCTCTTTTAGCCCAGTACACTTCTCCCCACCCCTTCAGCACGCTGCCTGCTCTCTGGTTTTAGCTGGCTGCAGCCCGGGTGCTCCCTTGCACAGCCTTCCCTACAAAAGTCTTCTCTCCGTGCTGATCCCACTTATATCGCCTCATGGATTGTACGGCTCCATCCTCCTTCTGCAGAGCTCTACTGGATGGGCAGTTTTCCTGTTTCTTTCACGCCCGTTCCCCTTGACAACCTTTTTCTATTGGATGCATAGCAAATACAGCATGAAGCAACACAGCTTCACCCATTTCCACTTGCAGGCTGGGTTTTTTCCCCTCTTGGAGCAGACATTCCGAAAAGCTGCTCCATATCTGGAAACGCACTTCAGTTCTGCATATACAGTTGGGTGGCAAAAGAAGAAAGCCATGCTGGGCTTGTTTTTTCAGAGAGACACAGTTTCCAAGTGGCAAAGCAGATGCAATACATTAATTGGGAGAGATAACTTCAATGTCAGTGGGAAGATGGAGATAGCGTGAATTAAATTCCTTTGGCCTCAAATGGAAGCTCAAGTCCTGAGCTGGCAGGAAAACATTGGCTGCAGTGTGACATAACTTTCTTGACACGACTGTGAGTTCAGACCTAGTTGATGGAGTTTCTCACATGTCTCAGTGAAGAGCGGTGAGCAGTTACATTGCATTGCTCATTTTGTAAATTCTTTTACCATTATTATTATTATTATTATTATTATTATTATCTTCTCTTCCATTACTGTTCTATTAAACTGTCTTCACCTCAACCCACAAGGGTTTTTTTTTCCTTTTTCTACCTCCTCTCCGTGTAGGGGAGTGAGTGAACGGCTGCGTGGTCCTAATTGCCATCTGAGGTTAAACCACAGCAGTCCTTATTGACGCCCAACACGGGGCAATGAAGGGCTGAGATAAAGGCAGATCTGATCCAAGTGTTTTAAAGCAAATTTCTTATAAGCATCGGTTATATTAGTTTGATTGTCCCTGGTCACAATGTTCTTTTATTTGCTCAGAGCTGTTCAGAGAGTTGTGTTATTAACACTTTACTTGTCGTACATACTGTTTATCAGTGCTCATGTGCAGTTTATCACCTCTGGGCATTGGATTAAGGTTATTGCTTTGCTGTACTCTGTAACACTCGTTTATGTTATTATAAAATTGTGACTGTACTCAGCAGTGGTGGCCGGCACGCAGAGCAGAACGGCAGCAGCTGTTTCATCTCCGTACTTTGGGACTCATCTCTCTGAACCTGTTAACAATGACACTTTTCACTTTTTCTCCTTGGAGAACCAATGTGGGGGGAGACTCCTTCCTTTATCTTCCCCTTCTCCTCCAGGCTAAAGAGCTCTTGAGACTATGCTCTTATTGCTACGTCTTCTAAATGTGTTTTGTGTCTTTCTGAGGTTTAAACAACAATTTCAAAATACCCCCCCCCATCTGTTACTGGTGCTCGGTGCGCATAAGGGTGCACTGTGGCTACTGAAACACCAGTGACAGGCACCGTGGCTACTCCGTGCCCGCGACGAGCACTGTATCTACAGCCCCCGCGACAGGCACTGTGGCTACTGAAGCAGAAAAGCAACTTGTGCTGATATCGGTTGTCCCGATACAGAAGGAGAAATAATAATAATAATTAGATTGCAGGGGTGAAGATGGACCAGGGTCATCACAGGAACAGAAGAAAGAACCAGAGGCAATGACCTGATCCCTGTCCATGGGTGAGCTGCGAGACACACAAAAAGATCTCAGTCATCATCCAGATGAGCACTTGGTCACCTGTCCGCTCCTCCCCGCAGGTGGGACTCCTCTATGCTTTTCCACTTCCGACCCTCCAACGGGGCCCAACCAGGACAGTGAAGGGCGGGCGATGAGGTTGTAGAGGTATCAGTGCCCAGGGATTTCTTTGTTCTGGGCCACTCTCAGAGGAGGGGGCCCAGCTGGAGCTGTAATAAACAGACTCTGCGCCAGACCCTGGGGTCCCAACTCTTCTTTACAGTCGGAGGCGCAGACTGGACTCAGCCACAGCTAGACTCCTCTCTGAGAAGGAGTTTAGAAAGAAAGGGGGTCCAGTCTGAACCTCATGATTCAGTAGGAAGGCCCTCTTAGGGGCTCCTTTAACACCTGCGACACCTCAGGCCATCAAGAAGAGATGCAACATATAGATGGGCTCGTGACCGAGGGGTGGACTTGACCATGGACACTATTGCACAGGTGATCCACGAATGGGAAACGTGTGCAGCAGTCAAACAAGCCAAGCAGTTAAAGCCTCTTGATATGGAGGACAATGGCTAAAATACCCATACGGGGAGGCCTGGCAGATTGATTCTATCACACTCCCAAAAACCTGCCAAGGCAAGTGCCATGTGCTCACAATGGTGGAAACAACCACCGGATGGCTGGAAACATACCCTGTGCCCCATGCCACCACCCGAAACACTGTCCTGGGCCTTGAAAATCAAATCTTATGGCGACATGGCACCCCAGAAAGAATTGAGTCGGACAATGGAACTCATTTCCAAAACAGCCAGATAGCCACCTGGGCCAAAGAGCACGGCATTGAGTGGGGATATCACATCCCCTCTCACGCACCAGCCTCGGGGAAGATAGAACGATACAATGGACTGGTAAAGACTACACTGAGAGCCATGGGTGGTGGGACCTTCAAACACCGGGATACACATTTAGGAAAAAGCTACTTGGTTAGTCAACACCAGGGGATCTGCCAATCAAGCTGGCCCTGCCCAATCAACACTTTTACATACTGTGGAAGGGGATAAATTCCCTGTTGTACACATGAAGAATATGTTAGGGAAGACAGTGTGGGTTATTCCTGCCTCAGGCAAAGGCAAACACATCTGCAGGATTGCTTTTGCTCAAGGACCTGGGTGCACTTGGTGGGTGATGCAGGAGGATGGGCAGGTCCGATGTGTACCTCATGGGGATGTGGGTTTGGGTGAGAATAGCCAATGAATCAAACTGTATGATGCTAATTGCTAAATAACCCTGCCACTGTATGCCATCATTACTATAATTGGTATCATTTGTACTACAGTAGGAATCACCCAAACTAATGACAGATGGACTTTGATGAAACTGAGTAAAGTGCAGCAGTGATGGGATGAGAATTGACCTCAGCAGCTGGTGCCCAGCAACTTCCTCAAGATCGACATCTTCAACGCATGGACCATGGGCATGGGCCACACTGGGTACACCAGCCACGAGCTCTGAATATGGCATGTAACAGTGCAGCACCGCACACCATCTCACTCTCCCTGAGGGACTGTTCTCACAGGTGGAGCCCAAAGTCATGGATTAAATGCACTCAAGGGACTTTTTAGAGGAATGGCCCATAGATCATGGGAATTATATCTGTATGTATATATATGTACATATATATACATAAGACAGGGAAAAGTGGTGGTAATTAATTGGAAACTGTAAGATCTGGGCAAGACGTAGATGGCATAGAATAAGGGGTGGATAATATCCTCGTTCCAGCAGGGATAGGGTTAATTTTCCCAAGGACCTGGCCTGGGTCACAGGTATTCCATACCATGTGAGCCATTCCCAGTCCGTAGCCCAGAGCTGGCCAGGGGAGGGGGCAGAAAGTCACCGCTTGGAGCGGGCTGGGTCTTCCCATGTCCGGTGGGTGAGCGATGGTACGGTAATCGTGTTCATACGCTCCTCTGTCAGTGTTACTGTTGTTGTTTTCCTCTTTCCTTTGCTGTTCTGTGAAACTGCCTTTATCTCAACCCATGAGTTTGTTTTTTTTTTTTTTTTTTTTNACCATGCCAAGGGTCTACTCCAAACTCAAGCCCTGGAAACCCTCCGTCAGCTTTCTGCTGCAGGAGAAAGGCAGGAAGAACTGGAAGAAGGCAGCTCAGAACTAGAAGCTGCATCAGATTTTCAAAATAGTTCATTGATCGATGTTAAAAATCCCAAAGGAGCCAACAGTTTGTGTCCAGGACAAAGACATTTGACAGCACTCTTTCTTCATGGACTGAGGTGTCCTGGACAGAGGCACAACCATCTGAAAGCCTTGGAAAGAAAACTCTTCATTACAGGTTTGTTACATGGTCTCCTGAAAGGCAGGACATACAGGGAAACCAGGGAAGCACAGCTACTCTCAGAGAGAGAGACACATCAAGACTGACTATCCTAATCATCAGGACAATGGCTGCAGAGAGCTAGGAAGTGAAAAGAATGAAGAATTAGTGTTGTTCCATCAGGAACACCAGGACCTTGAGGAAGCTGGTGTTGCCTTCCACCCCAAAGGACTGTCCAGAGCTCCTCCTCACTTCAGATCACCACTGCGTACAGGACGTGGCTTTTGACTTCTGGCCATGGGAGTATTATCAGTTGGCAACTCCATAGCTAGGAAGGATAACCACCTCCAGGGTAGACAATAGCAGGGATAGAGTTCTCACATGACCTAACGCCTGCACTTCTCAAAGCCTTACAAATATCAAATTAGAAGGAAAAAAATTGCTCGCTTAGAAACAAATGGACAATTTTCCAAGTTCTGGATGACTCAAGTGTATCAGTTGTGTGGAAACGAAAGAAAAAAAACCAAACCAGCAGCCATTTCATGACAGTGTGAAGTCACATATACTCAACTGTGGAAAACCTCCAAGGAAATGCTTTAAATGAGAGGTGCAGTCTCCACTATCTGCACTCTACAGCCTCTTCTCCTCTCACGTGCACTACCCCTGCAGCACTGCTGGATGTCCCCAGCTCCAGATCAGCCAGGTGACGCAACAGCACAGGTTACCTCACCAAGGCTCCCAAAGCCTCTGTGATGTCATCGCACATTTCCATGACGACCCTATGCTCTCCCCAAGGCCACCTGGCAGCTGACACCACAACCAGTCTTGCCAGATTTCTGCCTGCCTGCACCACTCTCCGTGCTCTATGACTGAGAGCAACAGCAGCAGACAAGGTCATCCTCATCCCGTTTGACTGCCGCAGCTGAGACAGGTGAAGTACCAGGACTCATCCTGGGGGAGGTGTCAGAGCTTCCTCGCCATAGTTTAGCGTCTGTGATGAGCTCCATTGGCTGCGACTGGAGTTTTGTCACTAGTCTGGAAGTACTTTCTACAGCAGGAGAAATTATGTCTGCTCTTCATTAAGAGCCAGAAGCTACGTGGTGGCAATCCTCCTCCTATCTCCCCCACGTACAGGAAAAGCAGCATGCAGTGTGCACGGCAAATGACCCATGCAAGTCTTGGGCAAGTACAAGCCAGTTAGCTTTTAGATGCTTCTCCTGATGCACTGGCAAGAAAAAACAGGATAGAAAAACTGTAGGTGATGAACAATGAGACATCTTTCCTTCGCAGCCCTCTTCACTCAAACGAATTGGGATTAGGAAGCAAAGGTACAAGGCAGCAGACTTAGCGAGACAAATAATGCTCACGCACATGAACAGTTGTCTTCATTTCAAAGTGTTTACAGGACCGTGCCTTTTTTTATTTCATACGCCAATTTCTATTACTAGGTGAAAGCAGGAGGAGGAGGAGAATTAGTAACAGGAGGAGAAGAAGGATGAGAAAAAGGCAGAAACAGGAGGAGGGACAGGGAAAGGAAGGAGACAGGAGTAGAAAGAGGATGAGGAGGACAAACAGGAGGAACGGGACAAGAAAGAGGAGGAGGAGGAGGAGGAGAAAGAGAAAACATGGAACAGGAAACCCAAAACCCCACCTCCCTTCAAAAATCATGCTTGGGATGGGAAAGCGTGGGGATGGGAGACGCTTGGGATAGGAAACCATCACAGAGGCTGAGAAATCGTCACCTGGATGGGAAATCTTTGTGGCGATGGGAAATCAGCCCTGAGGGCAGAAAATCATCATCAGGATGGGGAATCACTGAGGTGGGAAGTTGCTGTGGTAAGAAAAATCAAAGCAAGGCTGGCTGAAGCAGATGCTGGCACAATGATGGCCGTGGGGACGGAGGCTGTTTGCCCCCAACAAACCCCACACTGACCAACTGCCATGGCAGGTACAGCAGCAGGCTCCAGCTCCTCCTGCTGCTCCTGCCCTCCAGGTAACCCCCAGCCGGCTCTGCCCGCCAATATCTCACTCCGTCACCCCTCTTTGCTTCCCCCAACAGAGAGGTTCCCTCTACGGCTGCCGATGGCATCGGAGGTGCCTGGCGTGAGCTTCACCACCCGGGCCATGCCACCACCGGTCACCGCCTTTGTGCTGCCCTCTGTCTCGGGGCTGCCAGTGTCCTCTGAGCCTGCCCAGCTCCACCCCATCACCTACCAGCTGGCACAGGCCAGTGCCTGGCAGGGTGTGCCAGGGCCCCTGGGTGCCCCAGGGCAGCCTGTGCAGCTCCCTCCTGCCGTGCAGCTCCCCACGGGGGTGCAGCTCCCTCACATGGTGCAGCTCCCCAACGGGGTGCAGTTCTCCCCCGTGCCTGCTCCCTGTCCCCCTGCCTATGGCTGGGGACAGCAGGTGGTGACGGGGACGCTGGTGCCCCTGTACCCCATGGGCTCCTGCCCGCTGCACACCCCTGCCCGCCCCAGACCCCTGCACCGCTGCCACCACCCAGCTCAGATTTGGGTGCAGGGTCCCCCTGTGCTCCACACCCTGCCTGGAAGGGCCCAGAAGGCATTGGAGGCCTCCAACAAGGACAGGGCCAGCACTGAGAGCAGCACCCGTGCCCCCAGCCCCCACCAGCCCTCCCTGGCTCTGCCATCCCACAAAACCACAACAGAGCCCAAAGGTGAGTTTTGAGGGGTGGTGGCAGAGCCCACAGATGGGCAGCCAAGCTGAGGAAAGTTTGCATCACCCCGGGGCTGGGTTGGCTTTGTTTGCTTTTTCCGCAGTGGTGACCACTCCAGCCCCAGGGAAACCCATGCATCTGCCTGAGCCGGGGCCACCTGCCTTCAACGAGGCCTTTCCTGAGCTCCCCGACCTCTCCGAGTGCAGGGCAGAGGGCAGCAGCCCCACAGAGTGAGCAGCAGTGGTGGGACTCGGGGACGACAAAGTCACCATTGATGATGTCGCCGCCTCTACCGACTTCCTCAAACAGCTCCCTGACTTCTCCAAGTACGTGGCAGAGAGCAGCTGCCCCAAGAAGCAAATGGTGGTGGCGGGGCTGCGGGACAGCAGGGACAATGTCCCTGATGTCCTTGATTTCCCCAACAGTCTTGCCAGCATCCTTGAGGAGCTCTATGACTTCTCGGAGCATGTGGCGGACAGCGACTGCCCCCAGGACCTAACGGTCGAGGCGCAGCTAGGGGACAGTGAGGACATCGCATTGACCACCAATGCCCCCAGCTTGACTTCTGAGGTCCTTGATGAGCTCCTCGACCTCTCAGAGTAAGTGGCGGAGGGCAGCTGCCCCAAGGGGCGAGCAGAGGCAGCAGGGCTGGGGGATGGCGAGGACACTGTCCTCACTGTCCCCAACTTGAGCACCTCCCTGAACAAGCTTCCCCACCTCTTGGAGTACAGGGCAGAGGGCGGCTGCAAGAAGGAGCAAGTGGCGGAGGTGATGCTGGTGGATGGCGAAAACATCTTCCCTGATGACCCCGACAGCTTTGCGTGCTCCACATCCTTTAACAAAGTCCATGACTTCTTGGAGCCTGGGCTGGAGGGTGACTGCCCCAAGGACCGCCTGGTGGAAGCAATGCTCGGGGACAACAACCCCTTCTGGGGGGTGCCGGACTCCCCCTTGCAGGACCCCAAGGGGAAGCAGGGTGGGGTGGTGGCAGACCTCCCCACGTGGCTGCCACCAAGTCCCTTGGAGACTTCCAAGGGGAGCTCTCCAGAGAGTTCAGAGAAGACTTCAAAGGACAGTCCTCTGAAGAGTCCCCGGAAGAATCCCCTGAAGGGTCCTCCAGAGAGTCCCCTGCTGAGCCCCCTCGGCATCCCACTGCTGAGAACCGTGGCCAGACCCCCGGCTGTCCCCCAGCATTGTCCACCCCGCATGGCCCAACTGTTGGAGGAGCCACTGCGGAGGAAGTCCCGGGAGGTTTTGACCCGCTCGCTGCTGCCACCAGCCATCGTCTCCTGCTGGGTGGTGCCCAGATCGGGAGAGGTGGATGGCAAGCCGGCCAAGCGCCCTGCACCACATGGCACCCCCAGGACACATGAGACCTCCCCATGGGACAACATGCCACCCAAGAAGAGGAAGAAAATGGTGGTGTGCCAGGTGGAGAAACACTCAAAAGCCCTGTGGGAGGGGAAGCCAGAGTGGGACGGTGCGGCAGTGGGAAGCAGCAGGTAGCACACGGGCAGCAACAAGCGGAGGGCATCTGAAAGCAACAACATGGCCACCAAGCGATCCAGAACCCTGGGGGATGCTGGGGGGCGAAGTGCCCCACGCTCCCCCAGCTGCTGCTGATGGGTTGACAGAGAAGGCGTGGAGCATGGATCCCCATGGCATGCGACCCACACCCAACTACTCCAGCCCCAGCCCTCTCCCACATCTCTGTTTCTTTCTTAATTCATTAAAGGTTTGATGTTCGTTTCATAGTGCATCTGCCTGTGGTCATTCCTGCAGCGGGAAGCGGGGGGGGCTAATGCAGCCCCTGCCGCATGTATACATCTGACCCTCCACCTCTTCACTCCAGTATATGGGGACCTCCTCAAGATCCTGGATGGAGACTTTTAATCAGAACCTTAATTCCCAGACTCAGGGTACACAAGCTAGAAAGAGCTCTTAAAAATCTCTCTACTACCGTGGAAGCCACAGACAATGGCACAGTAGATGCCACTTTAGCCTTGCAACAGGAAAATTCTTTATTAGCTTTGATAGCGGGAGAAAATCAGCTAGTACTTGATATGCTTACCCTGCAACAAGGAGGTGTCTGTGCACTGATGAATACCACCTGTTGCACTGATGTTAACAAATCTTGAAAAATCAAACAAAATGTGACATCTCCAAACATTTCATCAAATATCCTGGTCTATTTGCACTTTCTGACCAGTTCCGTGTGATACATTCCTTAAATTTGCAAAAAAATGTTAATGAAAACTCTTATTATTGTAATATTCTTTATCCCATTACTAAGTTTTGTTTGGATTGTGATTAAGTGTTGCTTTGCCTTATGCCATAGAACCAAACGATCGAACACAAAGATAGTGATTCATCTCACATTTGCCCCTCGCTTGGGAAAGTCCTTCTCCTCCTCCACCATCTCTCCCTTCACACCCAGCCATTTTGCACGTGTAGAGGCCGGAGAGGCTCCCAGCCTCACTCTGCAGGGCTGTCACCCAACCGCTGGATCACGCCATTACCCATGCCATCAGGGCTGGAGTGTGGCGAGAAGCTCCTGACCTTGGGTATGGCACGGGAGAGTGGGAAGTGCTTACATACTGTGCTTGCACTGCTCAGCATAGCTGCACGGACCCACTCGCACACAGAAACCTGTGACCAGCCACGTAGAACTACTTGCAGATCACCAACCCTTTTGACACACATCCAGCTGTGTACGTAAAGGATGTGTCTTTTTCAACCGGTCGACCATACGACTGAACAGAGAAAGTGCAATCCCATAAAAAAGGCACCCCAATGCTAACTCAGGGCAGCTCTTGTTGCCTGGTCCACAGGTGCTGCCCAGCAAAGGAGACAACCTTACGTCGGAATGGAGACTATGACAGATCAACAGTTACCCTGACTGTTGCTCATAAGTGGGTAAGATTAATTGTTAGCAGCGTTGTATGTTGCCTCCACGGCAAGTGACGTCTCCCCCTCTCACTTTTGCTCATGCTTAGATTGCTTGTGGTCCACTCAGTCTTAATTCTATTGATTGCCAACTTATATTATTATAACAAGGTTGATCAGACTTGGTCCATAGACCTGTTTTATCGTCCAATAGCCAAAGAACCCTTGCCATGTGACAGGCATCCACCTCTTTTGGAAGTTGTAAGCAATAGCTCCCAGCATTTGGCAAAGAAAGCCGGCAATGGCAGGTCAATACCAGAGCACAGTGACACCTGGTCATTCAGGTTAAGCTGATGGGGAGAAGGACCAGAAAGCAGACTTTGGCCTCTTCCGGGATCTGCTTGATGAGGAGCCATTCAGGCTCAAGCTGCGTAGACACTCCCGCGTGCCATGTGTCCCCTCCCTGCTGGCCACAGCCCCCAA